>JBAMNC010001161.1:1015000-1615000 GCA_037902135.1 Cetoscarus ocellatus
CAAACATTTGATACATTTATCTGACATCATTACAGCAGGATTATTCTGATAGTCCGGTTGTGCTGAGAAAAAAAAGGCAACTTTAACTTGATTTTGCTTGAAAGGGTTGAGGTTCTACCTCACTAAACAATCCTGATGAACTTAAAATGGTCTTGGGCTGCAAAGGTTAAACCAAACAATAGACAAGGACAGTCTTAGTTGATGGATTTCTCAGAAGTAAACATGAGCAGAGCCCGAAGTCGACTGCTTGGATGCAGAACGTAAAACCCTCCATGGCAGGGCACTGAAGAATAAACTGATATATGTCTTCTGTTGGTTAAATGGATCAAATAAGGACATTTAACACCTTTGTGACAGAAAACATTTAAACATTACTATGGTTGGTATCCTTGCAGTACCTCTTCTGTAAAAGTGCAATAATCTGGTGGAGAAAAGGTCTAATTTGATTTCTGTGTCAGTAATAAACGGTAGAAGTATTAGCAGATTATCTTAGTTTAGCATAAAGAACACAAAGATGTGGAAACAGCTCCTCGGGCTCTCTCCTGAAATCTCTAATCATCGTGTTGTGTCTTGTTTGTTTGCCTCAAACACAAACACAAGTGTAAAAACACCAATTTGTGGTTTCAGGAGGAGTCCCAAGCTGGAACGTCTTCATGATCAACAATAACTTAGAATAATCCATTGAAATGAATCTGTGAGGTGTGAGGCACCTGTCAGTCAAGCCTCTCTCTCCAGAACACGATGAAGAAATGTTTCTTTATGACAAATCGTCCCTCTGATGAAATGTGGGATTACGTCCTGCCCATTAAACATACAGGCTTTACGTGACGAGTTGGAGCAGCACCTTGACAGAGTGTAATTATATCAGCTAACCACAGGCGTGCTAATGACGGAGCTCAGTCATCAGGATGGAGCCGACTCATTCTCTGATGCTGGAGGGCTCTCGCTCCTGATAACTCTCATGTTTTATGGATGTTTTCTAATCCTGTCTTAAAGTACGCTGCAAAATCTGTCACTCAAAAATACTCTCAGTTTATCGATGCACTCACATCCCCTTCTTCACCCTCATGTGGTCCCAAGTGAAGCCACAGCAGGAGTATGTTTGAATATGTTTCTTTAGATGCTTGAGTAGTACAGAGTTTGACATTGAGCATGAGTCCTGCAGGTCATGGCATTCAACCATAAATTCTGTGGCTTTTGCAGGTCATAACTTAAGGTCATTAGGCCTCATTATTATCTCTTACTTGTGAGTTTCATGTCTCGGTAATACTTGAAAACATTTTGCACAATTTTATAAACCAATGCAGGAAAATAGTTATATAATTTTGGAGGTCAAAGGTAAGATGTCAAGGTCATTAAGCCCCATGTTCATCCCTTGCTTATGAATGACAGTGTTTTAAGCACTTTGAAATATTTCATAAAACTTTGCTCAAATGTCCATTCTAACTTAAGGATCTTGTGATTGGAATTTGGAGTTCATATGTCAGATGTCAAGGTCATGAAGCCTCACGTTCATCCCTTGCTCATGAGAGCTTTGAGGTGTTTCATTTGATGTGGTACAAATGTCCACTCTGTCTTAAGAATCACTTGATAATTTTGTGATGAGTTTCAGTTTTTTATATATTGTTTTTACTATCATCACCTTTATTCTTACTATTATTATTATTGTTGTTGTTGGCGTTACAATTTATAAAATTTCCTTTTTTTCTTGTTTTTTTTTTTTTTTGGTTCTTTCTGTTCTCATGTTGTTTTATCATATAGTTTTCATAATCCTTTATGATTATCTGTGCAAGATTTAGGATTAAGTGTAAGGTATACAGTGCAGAGTTGACATATACCTTTGTGTATTTTTGTATTATCTACTGTCTTGGCTCCTTGGATCAAATGAGGGACTTATTGTATGTAACAATTCTAAAAATGTCCTTTTTGAAGGGACCAATAAAATGCAAATTGAAAAAAAAAAAAAAGAATCACTTGATTAGATTTTAGAGTTCATAGGTCAGAGGTAAAGGTAATGGGGTCTCATATTCATCCATTGCCTGTGTCAGTGATAACTCAAGAGCACATTAAAGTGTTAAATCTAACTTAGCTTTACTATCCAATCTATCTTAAGAGTCTCTTGGTTACACTTTGGAGTTCACAGGTCAAATGTCAAGGTCATTAAGCCTCATGTTCATTCCTTGTTTGTGACAGTGCCTAAAGCACTTTGATATTTTATTAAACTTTGCTCAAATGCCCATTCTAGCTTTAGAATCTCTTAATTAGATTTTGGAGTTCATAGGTCAAAAGGTCAGGTCCTGGAGTCTCTTTTTGAGGCTCCTCTCTCATGATGTGATGCCTCAAGAGCACTGTGAAGTGTTTCATTTAGCTTTTCTTTAATGTCTGCTCTAACTTAATAGTCTCTTGATTACTTTTTGGAGGTTATAGGTCAGATGTCAAGGTTATGCAGCCCCATGTTCATCCCTTTGCTTGTGACAGTATTACCTCAAGAGTGCCTTGAAGTGCTTCATTCAACTTTTCTCAAATGTCCATTCTCACTAAAGAATCTCAATTTTGCATTTCATAGGTAAAAGGTCAAGGTATTGGATCCCCCTGTTTATCCCTTGCTTGTGACAGAAAAACCTCTAGAGTGCATTGAAGTTTTTCAAGTAACTTTGTTTAAATGTTCACACTTGTTAAGAATCGCTTGAAAAGATTTTGAAGGTCATAGGTCAAAGGTCAACATAATGGAGCCCTATGTTCACCCCTTGCCTGTGATAGTGATACCTCAAGAGCACTTTGTGTTACTGTTAACTTTGCTTTAATGTCCAGTCTCTCTTTAGAGTCTTTTGATAAGATTTTAGAGTTTATAGGTCAAAGGTCAAGGTGACTGAGTCTCATGTTTATCCCTTGCTCGTGACACTGATACCTCTTGAGAGCTTTAAAGTGTTTCATTTAACTTTGCTCAAATGCCTACGCTAACTTAAAAATCTCTTAAGATTTTTGAGTTTATAGGTCAAAGGTCAAGGTGATTGGGTCTCATGTTTAACAATTGCTTGTGACAGTGATACCTCAGGATGGCATTGAAGTGCTTTATATAACTAACCCTACTTTTGGAGGTCAAAGGTAGGACATCAAGGTCATTAAGCCCCATGTTCACCCCTTGCTTGTGACAACGCTTTAAGCACTTTGAAATATTTCATTTAACTTTGCCCAAATGTCCACTCTAACTTCAGAGTCTCTTGATTAGATTTTGTAGCTCATAGGTCAAAAGTCAAAGTTATGGAGCCTCATGTTCATGCTTTTCTTGTGTTAACTTGGGGACACTTTTCCCTCTATATTTTCTTTAAACTTTGCATTTATGCCCATTTTCAATCAAAAGTGGACTGTGTAGATTTTGGACTTAAAAGGGCAAGGTCATGGGGCCTCATGTTCATCCTCTGCATAAAGCTTCACGAGTTAACAAGCACGATAGCCAGCCCAAGCCTTCTTCTTGACCCACAGCTCTACACTGACTGCCTGAAGGTTGATAAACATTATGGCAGCATAAATCGAAAGGCAAAAGCTTTTGGTTTATCCTGTATTGGTAAAATACTTTTAAGTAATTAATTAAATCGAAACTTCCAAGTTTAAGCTGCAGGAAGTGAAAGACTGCTGATGAAATCCGCGTCCTAAGCAACGTGATAAAGCTCAAATAATGAGTCATGAAACCCTGATCAAACAGCTAAATCTGTGCTGCTCTGCATCACTCTGCAACCATCCCATCATGTCCTCCTTTGCTCCCTCTCCAGTGTCATGTTGTCACTGGTGTAAAGTGGAAACTGAATGGTAATTTCAGAACATCAACAAAGCATGAACTCTGTGGTATAAATATCAAAGCTGCTGTAGGTGAGAGGCTGCCTCGAACTGCTCTGGAAACAATTTGCAGCGACCTCGCAGCCCCTCTAGAAATGATCTCTTTAGATACTTAACATCTGATCAAAGCTCAGCCAAGTGTGAAGTCGGCAAATTAATAAATATCCCCAGGCAGCTTGTTTGGTTCTGCGAGATGACAGAATGATAGCAAAGACTTGGCAGGCACTCGGAGGGGAACGGGTAAACCTGAATCTGCTCCAGGCCCAAGAGGTGCCAGTGGAAGTGAAGTGAAGTGGCGGGGGTTGCTCGGGAGAAAGAGGGAGACACAGGAGAGGAATGATGGACGGCTCACACGCCAGCCATTGTGAGAAAATTATAGCTAGGTGCCGCCAACTGAGGCAGAGTGGCGGGCGGCCAAAGCCCCGGGAGAACAAAGGGCCCAGGATCCCTGCATGGCCTGCTCGCGGAGCCCCAGTCCTTCATATTTACATGCGACGCTCAAGAGTTAATTGCACTGAATTCCTGCGCTGGGTGCAAAGTGGGGGCTGTTGTTGCTTTATTTTACATAACAAACACAGTGTTTCTGCTCATTCCTCCCTGTTTCCAAGGAACTTGAACCAAAGATGCAAATCAATCGTTATTATGAGACAAAACTTCCCGCCCAAACTAACCAAAAGATTGATGGTTATTTTGTTTTCATGCGGCCTGGAGATGGCAGAGGTTTTATCAAAAAGGCAATTACGGTAAGCTTTAGCAAAACAAATGAAAGCTGTAGGTTAATGCCGGCTAATATTTGGTTTATATATTCAGAATTCTCACCGAGCTTTCATCTTACAAACTGCCTCGATGCCTCCCTGAGGAAAACATGAAAGTTCCACACATTCCTCCAATTACCCCGCATGCTCGCTGGAAGATTTGTATTTGATTCAGCCTCTCAGGAAATGTGCGCTTTCAGCTAAAAGAGGCCCCCTCTTTATCAAACCAGACCTCGTCCTCCTCACAGTAGTCGGTGGACAAAAGCCAAAATGTGTCAGGGTTGCTACAGTTCCTGATCTTTCACAAACGAACGGTGCCCTCTCGACTCGGCAGACTTGGCAGCGCCGGCCCCCGTGCACATCAAAGTGCGGGCTCTGACCTTGCATACCAGATGAGGTTTGGATTAACGAGCTCTGGACATCAAACAGCAGGATCACCCCCCGCGCGAGTCATCAAACCCCCAGCTTGCTGAAATTTACAGCAGAATCAAAAAGGGAAAAAAAAAAGTTGGAAAAATCAACATTAACCTTGCCACGCATCCCTGTTTGGACATCGTGACCAGGACGGCCGCAGCAAGAAGGGGATATTTCAAAAGCCGTCCAATTATCTGATGTGTGGGAGAGCACAATGAGCTGGGCCGCATGCCAAACAGCATCTTTTACCAAACAAATAAAACTTTTGACAGGACGTGTCTGCCTTCACAGAGGACTGCACACCAACAAACTGCTCATGCAGGGCAGTGACAAATGCTCCCATATTGAGTGCTCACTGATTTCTGTAACTTAATTTGACAAAATCAATCATACCATCAGGAAAACTTTAGAATAATTACTGAAGACTTGCCTCCATCAATATTATTTCCATTACTCCTTCTGTATTTTGAAATTCAAGAAACAATGAACGCTTGTTTTCCTGTTTGGGTTGATGTGCCTAATGATGAAGCAGTCCCCATTGAATATAGATTTGCCACGTATTTCCAGCGAACCAGCGCAGAGCAGGGCTGCTGGCACACACCAGAGATGGATCGAGGTGCAGGACATGGAAACAGGCTGATTGAGGAGACGGGGGCGGTTTACAGCGGAGTGTGCAGTGTCTATGGAGCAATACGCAGACGAACTCCATGGAAAAAAGGGATAAACTTTCAGAAATGATGGAAATTTTGAGTACGTTGGTCAAAGGTCAAATCATGGAGTCCAGGGTTATGCTTTGCTTGTGAATGAAATTTTTCAATAATGCTTACAAGGATTTTCCTAAAAAGTTAAAAAAAAAGGAAACTTTAGAGTAATTACTCAAGACTTAGTCAAAATGAGGGATGTTCCCATGCAGGTAATCTCATCCATCCATCCATCCATCCATCCACACACCAATTGGCTATAAAGCGGTGCAGTTATGAGTCCAAAAATGCAGAAGTGAGTTAGCACAGAGCACTTTCGTTTAATCCTTTGAAAATCACAGTGGAGCGGTAGTCTACTCCATTGGGCGAGAGGCAGGGTACACCTTGAACCAGTTGCCATCCAATCACAGGGCCACATAAAGAGAGAAACAACCATTCATGCTCATAGCTACAGTCAACTCAGAGCCACCAATTAACCTGACAAGCATGGTTTTGGTCTGTGGGAGGGAACCGGGGTGAAAAAAGCCATGCTCGCACGGGGCGAATGTGTAAACTTCATGCACAGAGGCTCTGGCTGTTCCAGGGAGTTAAACTAGCAACCTTCCCGCACAACCTGCTGCACCGATGCACCACCCAGATAATTTCACACCTGGCTGAAACCCTATTTTTACAAATTAATTCAATCAGCCAGCAAGGTCAGACTACAAGATTTATGTGAGATTACATCCCGACATGACAGTGGTAGGGTTTCAGGACCTGTTGGCCAAAACAATCGGTCGTTGCGTCTGGTGGTATAGTGACAGATGGCAAAAGGCCAGTCTGGGACTCCACATGACTCCAGAACAGAAAGTCTAGCAGGTTTGATTTTTGTCCTGGCTCTGACACTTTGCTGCCCCGCGTCAGAGACATTGACTATGTATGTGCGACAATAACAGATGTAAACAAATCCAAGCTGATGTCTCGAGAGCTAAAAGACAGAGAAAAGGTGCAGTAAAGCACCAAAACCAACATCCCCACCTGTAGTGGAGCTCCCACCAAACTGTAAAGAGAGAAACTTCAGGCAGAGCACTCAGTATTCACACTAAACAGGAGTGTAAAAACTTCCACTTGACTGGGAGTAAATATTACAGCAAACAAAATGAGGCTTGAACAGCAGCGACAGGTTCCTATCAGAGCCTCTTGAACAACAGAAGCAGCTGTTCCCCCGTGGACCGAGACTGAACACCTGCTTTCATTCAGAACCATTTCCCAGAGGCCTCTGCTGCAGCCACAGCCGAACATCTGGACACTGAATGAAAGTGACTCTGTTATATTTGACCATATTGACAGATGAACACAGACAAATCCCTCAGGTCTTTAAAGCAGCGGTTGTCTTCACTGACAAATTGTGAAATAATTATGAAGCAGAGGTTAAAAATGTAGGTCAGATAGGTTGGTCCCTCGCCATTGTGGATTGCAAGCTGTTGCATCACTGCTCACAACATGCCAGGATACACTCACTGGGTCATAGTTTAGCACTTGTAGAAAACGGTAGGGATGCACCATATTGGATTTTTGCAGATATCTTATATGCTGATATTTTTTAATTTGTTATCGCCAATACTGATTTCTGGTCTACAGCACAAGCTCTGTACTTAACCAAAATGGACTTGGAATGGATATTTTTGCAAGGAACAGATGTAGAAAAACAGCATTTAACTCTTGCAAAAATGAAACCCTCGATTTTTAAATGTACCCATGCAGTGATGAGGAGGTGCATCAATATTGTACATTTGTGTAATTTGCTGATATTCCAGCCAATATATCGGCTGTAAATATCTGCAAAAATGTCAATATCGGCCGATATGATACTTAACTTCTTAGGCTGATATTGGCCGATACTGATGTCAAGCAGATAATATCGTGCATCCCTAGAAAACAGGGTTGTGTTTTTTGAAATATGAAGCTTGTACACTGCTTTTATAATTATAAAGACCCTTCTAAAATAAAAAAGTGACCAACGGAAAGCTACAGAAATAAACAGAAACTGCCTATTGTAGGTGTCAATGAAATGCAAAAGAGATTAAGCAGAGGGCATTTTGAGTATCCAAATGGTCATTAACTTGTAACTAAATGTAAGAAACATCCCTATTGAAGCTGTCTTTGGAGATCATTTCTCTCACAATCAGATACTTTTACTTCATTTTATCACTGAGTCATGGTTATTCAGAGCATTCAAACCTGGTCATTAAAGCTCATCCTTTCATGTGTTAAAATATCAGCAGCTTTTCTTTTAATTCGTCATTCTTAACTTAAAAAAAAAACAGCCCTAGAAGCAGTCTGACTCTTACTAATTGAGCTGGCCGTCTCTATTCTTTTTGTATTCTTAATAAGGGTGCCACTAAGGCTACCTCTGGCCCATTAATGAGGCAGTCAAAGTTATTAGAAATAATTTTATCATCTGTAATGATAAATGGACGACTTGTGTTTGATTTTGTTGGCAGCACTAACAAGGACAAGCTCTCTTTGATCAGGAAAATATCTGAACCCTGTAGGAGAGTTTAATCAGCAGGAAGGTTTCGGCTTCAAAATATCTTTGTACCAAAAAAAAAAAAAGCAGAAAGTTGATTAGGTGAAAGTGGGGAGGGAGAGGAGAGGTAATAAAACAAGTCCAAACCCAAAGAGATCATTAAGTTAATGGATCACTGGTGGCTAAAAGCATTACTCAGTCTGCACGGGCGCCTCGGGCCGAGGAGATCTGCGGACAGTCGAGCGACGCTCGGGGCTGACAGCCGGCTCAGAAGTGACGAAGGACATTAGCAGCACGGCATCCTCCAGTCTGCAGCTGGTATTAGCAGGCACCGAGCACTCTGTCAACACATATTACTGCACACACAAATCATCTGACCGGTGTCAGCGCTCTGTCCGTGCCACAGGGAATACAGAGGGAGAGTTAGAAACTCAGGGAGGATGTTTGTCAGAAGTAAAGAGAAAAAGGGCGGACAAGTAAGAAGATACTTCTGTGGCTGTGGTATCAAGCAGCTGTCATTACCTCTGCCAAGGAGGTTGTGTTTTTGCCGGCGTATGTTTGTTTGTTAGCAAGATAACGCAAAAAAACTACTGGACAAATTTTGCTGAAATTTTCAGGACATGTTGGTAATGGCCCAACTTAGAAATGATTTGATTTTGGTGGTGATCCAGATAACCGCCATGCGCAAATGATCATTTTTGCTCAATAACTGTCTAACTAATAATGATATCAACATGACTCTGAGTGCTAGCTGTGGGTTTCCAGGGTCAAGGAATCATATTATGATGCTAACTTCATCATGTAACTATTGCTTATTGATGTAACACCAATATGAAAGCTACTTTGGTGGAGGTTAGCACTCTCCTAGTGCTTTGTAGTTGTCATTTGAATTGAGAGATAAATGACTAAACTCTGGGGAAAAGAAACTCTCAATAGACAGAAAACTTTAAATACAAACGCCAATTCCAATTAAGTCGGGACATTTATTCAAATGTCAAATCAAGAATTCAATTTATTCAATGTTTAAAATAATAAACGTCCCTGTTTCGTGCATATATTCGCTCATTTTGAATTTGATGCCTGCAATACGTTCCAAACAGCTGGGACAAGAGCATCTTTACCACTGTGTTACATCACCTTTCCTTAAAACAACACTCAATAAGCTGAACTAGGACACTAATTGTTAACTTCAGTTGCTCCTTTATGACAAAGCCACGCCGTTGTAACACCTGAAGAATGGATCTTGGCATTGTCTTGCTGAAATAAGCAAGGACATTATTAAAAAAAAAATTAATGGTGCCTTCACAGATGTGCAAGTTACCCATGCCATGGACACTAACACACCCCCATACCGTCACAGATGCTAGCTTTTGTACTTTACGCTGATAAGAATCTGGATGGTCCTTTTCGCTTTTAGCCCAGAGGACACAACATCAATTATTTCCAAAAACTATTAGAAATGTGGACTCTTCAGACCACAGCAGACTTTTCCACTTTGCCTCTGTCCATCTCAGCTGAGCTAAGGCCCGCAGAGGCCGACGGCGTTTCTGTGTGTTGTTGATACATGGCTTTGGCTTTGTCTGGTAGAGTTTCTGCATTTGGCATTCTGAGACACCTTGGATGCTGCCATCGAGTCTGTGCCTGTGGGTGGTAACAATGTGGAAGTTGTGGAGCAGTCCTTTTACCCTGGCAGTGTAACTCACTGATTTGCTGACTGTGTGGCTGAGATCAATTGTAGACTTGGTCTCACTTATGGGGCAAGAAGTACACTGGACAAGGCAGTATGGTGCTCACAGTATCTGAGCATATGGACCAAAGTCAGAGTCTTTAGGTCTCTGGTCCTACCGGTCTTGCTAGACTCTTAGGAGGCCTGGACACTGACTAGTGACCACAGGTGCCAGCTGGACTCCTTCATGACTATTTCCCTTCAATGCATTTTTGAGTATTGTTGGCAGGACCATGTGTCCAATGCTGACGTGCTCAGGAGTGCAGGAATAGAAAAGGACATGGGCACATGGCGCACTTTCCTAAACCTGATCCTGGTCACCATATACTGGGTCACTAGTACCCAGTGGGTTGGGCCAGACAATGGGGGTGACCGCGTGCATCATGGAGGGGTCAGCTCAAAGGAAAACTGAAGAGCTGGAACATGGGGCTGGCACTGGCCTGGACGAAGGGTTTCAGGGGGCTGAAGAAGTCCAGGGAACAGGTTGCCGGTATCTGCTTCCATACCTGACCTGACCTGTAGAGTTTTACTTGCACTTGTAGATGTAGCAAATAGGGCCGGGTATTCCAAGGAACCCAACAATACAATACATAACCCAACACTGAGGCCACGATATGATATGTATCCCAATACAAGTAAATTGTGATCAGTGACTACGCTTTTAACTGAATTCCCGACAAGTTCTGTTTTTTATTACAAGAAGAAAAAAACAAGGATGAGTTTTAAATGAATCTACAACTTAAGAAACTTAAATTCAGGTCCTTAAAGATGGTAGACTTAAGTTTAAATGTGGAACATGTGCTTCATCATGTAGCTTGGCTTCTACTTTGAAATGTGCCATTGTTAACATTACCCAAAGAGTATTGACAACAACTGTCAAAACACTGAGGCAGTATCAATCCTGTAGAATCCGTATCGATACACGTATCCCCGAGGAGTGCATGATGATATTTTGCCGTATCGATATTTTAATCACAGGCCTAGTGGCAAAGAACTGTGTTAACTGACAATGGTTTTCCAAAAATTATTGCAACAAAAATGGAAATCTGATTCCTGGGTCTACAGGCCCTCCTCCAAAAAAATAAAGTCAATATTTTGTTATCAAAAACACATTACAGTCCGCTCATCTTTTTTTATATTTAGCAACCCCACAGTGCAAAAGTCAGACCTCTATTTTCTCAAGGGAAGCCTCATGAAGGGAAGTACAATGATTACAAAATTACAGAAAATAAACATGAAAATAATAAAGAACACAAGGTGCCTGAAAGCACGGACAACCCTGTTGAAATGTAGTAAAAAGTAGAATATAAAAACACTATTATGTGATATTTCTGGGGCAGCTGTTAACCATCCAGCCTCTAATCCCTGTGGCAGTTTTAACAGTGATACACATGATCCGAAGTAGGTGGACATCCCTGCAGCTTGTCGACTGCAAAGCCGGACTGTGGTGAGCTTACCACGACAGGACAAACAGCATAACAGAAAAGACATGAGGATCACCATCAAACACAGAGGATCCAACACACACGCTCCCACTAAAGCACATTTAGGGTGTTTGTTTAAGCAGCACGGTGGAGATCTTCACCCTTCCATTACAATCCGGTGACAAGACGGGGGATTTGTCTGCAGCTCGAGCTGGCTCTGAGGGTAGGGAGCATCATTACGGACTAAACACAACTAAAACAAAACGCAGGCTCTCTGGTGCCCCACAGTCTGCCCGGCTGAGGCTGTGGAAGAACATAGGGAGGGGGAGAAAGAGTAAGAGGAGCAACACTAAACTCTGAAAATTACCACAGTAAATTATTGAAAACTACTAATTTTAATGTCTAGAATTGCACATGACCCACCAATGGCTCAGCCTTTGAAAGCTTATACTGTTTGACCCAGTTTTAAAGGCTGGTTGGTAAAAAGTCCTTGTATTTATGCCTGTTCAAGGTAAACAAGTGCCAGACGGTGAAAGTGCAGTGATAGGTCAAGGGTTTTTGTGTTAGTGTAAGGCCAGAAGTATACTAACTGGTAGCTACGTGGATGCATGATGGCTGCCACAGGGATGGGAGTATCTATATCAAGGATCGAAGTGTCAATACTTTCATGAGTACTCTTTTGGTATTGATTACACCCCTAAAATATCGATGCCAAATGAGTACTCGAACAAAATGTTTATCTGTTCGTTGGACTGTTTTCAGTCGTTCTCACTTTCTTCATGCCAAGGGAGCACCACTGTCTGTGTCACATGACTGTGGAGACGATATAGAAGTATCAAACAGTACTCAGCTGCACCCACGAGCTTACACCCCAAAATATATAACTAGGGCTGGGTATTGTTAAGAGCCTCACGAATCGATTCGATTCTTTAGTTTGCTTTTCGATTCAACATCGATTTTGTAAGAAGCAGAAATACGCAAATAATTAGAGTACTGGTTGACAATTTTTTAAAGGTGTAGTATGTAGAATTTGGCAGCATTTCGCCAAACAGAAACGGTGAATATAGGATATAATGTTTCTATTTGTATGTAACGTCCGTCAAAATAGGAGTACAATCATCCCCATAAAACGTTTATTTTATTTTTATTTAGTTAGAAGAAGCTTCAAAAAATTTACATTACTGCAGGCCGCGTTCATGTGGGCCGACACAACGATCCGCCATGTTGTCCACGGGTGGATTTTAGGGACAAAAAGAACAAAACACAAATCTGTCCGCCAGTTCTGAAATCTACCTTGAATGCAGGCGAAGAAGAGGAGAGAGGACAACAACTGACCTATAATCTATAAAAATAATGGTTACAAACCTTGTCAGTTTAGTAAATGATGCCGTGTTCACGATCCCTTTTGATCTTCACAGGCTTCTGTTGCTCAGCGATGTGACGTTTGGTTACGGTTGGGCTCATTCTAGAATCTGAACGACAGATGTCCCTCAAATGCCAAATTCTACACACTGCACCTTTAATTTTTATTTTGATGCCAATGTAAACATATGTGGTATGTCGCCTCACATTTTTGAGCAATCAAACATCCGAAAATAAAAATTTGCACAACAATAACTTATTTGTCTATATGGAGTACAAAAGTAAAAAAAATAAAATATGACAGTTAATATGATAACTATAAATGTCCACCTGTTCTTTGTCTTTTTTTGTCAGTAAATGTGTCAGGAGTTGCCCTTTGAATACATTTTTCCCCCTTTTTTTCACAAGAAATAAAAGGAAACAATTGTGGCAAGTATTTGTCAATATTGTTATAAATGCTTAAACAGCGTGTAATTACAAGACACAAATAAAAAGGGATTTGAATTTTCAACAGAATCAATTCAGAGCATTTGTTGAATCGATATTTTTACCCACCCCAAAACACAACATAGTTTTGTGTCTAATTAAGGTGGAGATCACAAAGAAAACAAAATTTATGCATCAATACTTTCAAAAAAACATCTTAAAGTCAGGACATTTTAGACTTAATTTTGCTTAGTTCTAAAAGATTTATAAATCAGTGCAACATTGGTCTACATTAGTGTTTTATTTGTGTTTGTAGCTATGCAATAAATATTAAGCCATCCAAAAAAATCACATCACTTAGGTCCTAAATGGTGGAATATCTGCTTAATGCATTTTCTTTGGAATAAGAATTGAAACTAAATTCATTTTAATCTGATGGGTTTGAGTCATAAACCTTTTGTATGCACTGTAGGAGATAATTGGTATCAGTACTGAAAAAATGACAGCCGTATGGGGCCTTTGTGCCAAGTTTGATGAAAATCCTTTAAAATATGATCTTTAGATGAGCACAAATTCCCTTATCTTGACCTTTGAACTATGACATCAAACTCTAATCGGTTCATCCTTCAAAAGGGATGAGAATCAAAGACCATTTCTAGTTGGGGAATAGATAAAACCTCTCTAAAGGAATCCCTAACATTAGTCTGTTGGCTTAACGATTCCCTTAACGGTTCCTTCCACTTTTTTCTGCATGCTTTCACAAATCAAGGGCACCACGTTCTCATCAGAGGCAGTCTGCAGAAATGACAACAAAGAAGTCGAAAGTCATAGCAGACAGGGGCAGACGTGGTCAAAATCGTGTCTTAATTTGAGACAAAAAGTGGCTTATTGCGCAACTTTAAGTAGAAATGTTAGCACCTTGCAGAAGCAATCATTTATGCAAAACGACACTGAATACCAGGATTGTCATGCGTTTGACATTGTTGTCACAAAATCCTGTGTAAGCAAACTTATTTGCTACACAGATAATCATCAGGAATCGAGAAGAGAATCATTAAAGAATCAGATCAATAGGCTGAATCATTTGTGGAATTGGTATCAATAAAATCTGAATTCACATCCCTAACCTTGAGGGACATTTGTGCAAAGTTTGATGAAAATCCTTCAGTATGTTCTTGAGATGTGTTCACAAACGAAGGAAAATCCCCTCACGTCGACCTTTGACCTTCAAAATGTAATGAGTTGATTCTTGAACCTAAGTGGGTCTTTGATCAAAAATTGACCAAAATCCTCCTCAGCAATTTTCTAATATTACATTTACTATGTTAAGGCTGAATGTTTTCCTAACACTTCTCTAATGGGCAACAAGGACAAGGCTTCCTCTCTTTCTGCTCTAAACTTGTCCAAACATCGCTGATGTATCTGTGCAGCTATGACGCCGCTCTTTAACTTTTGGTTTTAAATAACTAAAGATCATTAGGTTAATCTTTTAGCAAACTTGTAACTGGGCCTCGTTTTGGTCTTTGCCCAGAGTATTCAAATAACTTACTGCCCCTGAATGCACACTAAAAAGTGAGAGCGAAACAGCACCAGGCTGAGCTGATTACTGCTGTAATTTACTGCAAACTATGAATTTTTATTTCTCTATTTGCACATGACCGGCTGATGGCTCCATCTTTAAAAACTCTCATTTTTCAGCCTAATTTGTTCAGTCCCACAGGACATGTTCTCAGATTCTTGCGACGCTCCCATCATTTACCATAAGTGCAAATATGTCGGTTCAGATTTTGTAGCCTCACTAATAAAATAATGGCGGTGTAAACGTTCAAATGTGCCTTTAATAAAGAGCTGGAACGAGCTGAAGCAGAATAAATGTGCCGCTGTGGAAAACAGAGACTTGAGGGCAGGAGTTGAAGAGTTTAGGAGATGAATTAGCATCATCAGACTCAGAGTCTGTACAAACTGCTTTAATGTGGTGGGAGTAAAATGAGAGGAGGGTACCTGATTGCCAAAATGTGGAGCACTTACCGATGTTTGATGCCAAAGATGTTCGTTACCCGGCAGTGAAGAACAATTAAGACGATTAACTGCAGTTAAAGTTGCTCCACAAAACCCTGAAAGCATGACACGGACATAAATATACCGTAAAACTCCAACTTTACTATTGATCTCAATGAAACATCACGGCTGTAGTAACAAAACTATTGAACAGGACTCTTCTATGATGCTTAAATACCAGACCGGCCACTTTATTAGGTACACCTTTCCAGTTCTAGGCTGCCTTTTGCTTTCAGAAATGCCTTAAATTTTCGTGGCATGGAGTCAACTAAGTGCTGAAAACTTTCCAGAGATTCTTCTTCAGTCAATCAATCTTTATTTTTATAGCTCCAGGTTATAACAAGTGTTATCTCAAGGCACTTAACAATAGAGCAGGCTGAAGCCATACTCTTCGTTTTATAGATACATATGATAGAAAAAAGACACAGAAACTCTGAACCATCAGTGAGTGAATGTGAGATCGAATGGGTGTGAATGGGTAGGTGTGACCTGCTATGTAGAGCAGCATTGAGTAGTCAAAGACTAGAAAAGTGCTACAAGCTCAAGTCCATTTACCATTTACCATGCACAAATACATACAAATACATATAGACAAAGGGACTAAAAATAAGAATTTAAGACTGTGACAAACCCATGGTTGATCATAAATCTGTCCTCATCACATTTGTCTCTGCTGAATATAGATTCAATCAACCAATCTTTATCAGTACAGCACCATATTTGTCTTTGCTGAATATAAATTTGCACAATGACATGAGAGCATTGCACAGTTATTGCATATTTGTTTCGCTGCACATCCAGGATAACCTCATGCAGCAGCTGGACCTGCCTGATTCCAAGTCTGTGATCAGGCAGATCCATCCTACCAAGCTCCAATCCACAACGACTGTGCTCGGTCCAAAGCGGTACAGCAGGAAGAGCTACAAGCGAGACGACAGCAGGAAGTGACTGCTTGTACAGAGATTAGCATAGATGCTCACAGCTTCGGCAGCAGTTTTGTCAGATGTAAACAGACCCAGGCTCTATACATGCAAGCTCCAGGTAGTGACATGCTCTATTTTTAGACTAATATTAGCACTTTATGCAATTTTCAAAAGAAGTAAATACAAACTGCAGGGCACATGCGCAAACCACGGCAGAAGTACTTGCTGACCTACTTACAAAAAGTACACAGGACCGTTAGTTTATCTGATGACTGTCGGCAGAGGCAGGCTAACACTACCCATTGACTCCCAGTGTTTGAGCTAAGCTAATTAGCAGTGGGCGAGCTCTGCCCATCTCTTCCTTGTTACTGCAAGCACAGTCAAAAGAATGGTGTCTATCTGCCTGCCATGGACTCAGGAGTGAGGCAAGACATGAAATCAATAAAAAGTTGGCGTATCCCTTTAAGTGATGAGACTACTGATCTTGCTACAAACCCTCTGCACCCCACCTCTACAGGCCAAACCATTACTCTTCACCCTCGCTCTTCAGTTTCTGCCTCCAGATCAGCATATCTAAGCTTTTTCCTTTCATAAGATTCCTCAACTGAATCTTCCCAGTACTGCAACCCAGAGCTAGTGAGATGTACCTAATAAAGAGGCCAGTAGTGTACGGTCTGCAACTGTATTTCCAGCGTTAATTTAGGTTATTCCATAGAGGGAAACTCAGATATAGGGTAAACGTGTTACAGGTTTGACAGCTTTAGCCCGATCAGCCTCCACAGAAAGCTACCTCCTCTCCTCTCCTCTGCTCGACTCCTGCTGGGCTTCAAACGTGGAGGAGGAGCCGCAGCAGATGAAAGAGTGTGAACTGTTAGCAGCTGATTCCTTCAATCACTCCATCAGTGATCTGTCCTTATCACCACATAACAGCTCTGATGTTTGACTGCACGCTGATAAGATCGCCCAGGCTGACTGCGGACTAAAAGGAGAACACGTAAAGTCTATAAGTGACTATTTTAATCTGATAGATCTATTTCCAGAGCCCTGGACTTGATCGCTAAATCCTCTTTTGTTTCTATAATTAAGTGTTATGACATAAATGTTAATAGGGATTAACCCCGACACCATGAAGTGCATGATTGTAAAAAGTAAGTGATGCATAAAATGGCGTTAGTGGGTCACACTGGGCACCCAAAGGAAGGAAAACCTCCAAACATTTAAACTGTTTTATTGTACGAATATAAAGAATAAATAGCACATTTCTTTAATTTACAGGATACAACAAGTCACAGATACATGGCAGTGTTTGATAATCCACTCTGAGGTCGATCTGCTTCGTCCAAGTGTGGAAAGAAACAAGTCCTTAAACGCCATATCGCCATAAATACAAAATATAGAAGCAATATTCTCCACAAATAAAGACGACTCTGATTACAAAATAATACTGACTGTACAGGGAGATATAGGAGAACTGCATGGCACCGCATATACAGAAAATACATTCCTACACTCAGCTGTGCACACAGGCCGACTTATGATCGGGCACTTATCAGAGTCCAAGAAGCCCCAACATACTGTACAGTCATTATGAGCATCATATATGAGGTATATGCACAGAATAATACATCTGTGTGTTTGAAATGTACAAATAAATGGGCAGTTCTTGGAAAATAAGGGCCAGCTGTACCCATTTTTCCAAGCACTGCCATTTATTTGTGTAATCTGAGACACTGTCAGAATAATTATTTGCAGTTTTAAGATTTTTTTCTGCAATTAAAGGATATTTCATGAATTAAATATCTTTGATTTGGAACAAAATTGGACAAATATGTTGGCAAATAGGTGATACATAGCTTTTCCAACCACTTTTTCATGCTACATGTACAAATTTCTTACAGAGCTGGAAATTCCCTGCAACACTGTTTCAAACTTAAAAACAACAGTAAGGATGCACCGAATTGGATTTTTGCAGATATCTCGTATGTTGACATGTCCAAACTATTATCAGAGATCCCGATGTAAATACAGATATTTCTCGACAAGAGCACAAAGCAGCTACCCTGGAGGATCAGCTCAATATATTTCACTAGTCCATCTGGGAAGGGGTCCATAGAAAGTGTTTGGGGAGGGCTGAACCTTTCAGAAGTATATCAAGCATGTGATTGGATGATCGTTCTATCAATCATAATCATTACGGGCCAATCAGATTAAAATGATAATGAGCCACATTAAAACAAACTCTCACCAAAACATGTCGGAAGTGGAGCGAAAACATCCTTTCAATAGAGAAGTTTGCGGTGTTGTTGTTTATCATTTAATAAAGAAATGTAGTCCAGATCTAATCAAACTGCTACTGAAGCTGTTAGCATCTATGCTAATCTTTGTACAAACACTCACTTCCTGTTGTCATCTCACTCGAAGCTCCACCTCTTCACAATGGTGGTAGATTGGAGCTTGGCAAGACGGATCTGAATGATTACAGACAATAAATCAGGCCGATCCAGCTGCACTGCAATGTTACAAAGCCTCAATTTGACTGAAATTAAGCCGTTCCTCTCATGGTGACGGTCTGTGTTCACTGTGAGAGCAATGTGAAGCATTTTACTTATTAATTAAAGACACTTTTGATTGATTAAAGTGGGCATTCAGTGATGATGAGGGGAACCATGATGCTGTATATGACCAATAGGCTCAGCTAAAGTATCAGCAAAAATGTTCTAATGACACCAACAATCAGCTTTTCAGGCAAAAAACAAAATTGTTTCAATACTATTCTGCATCTCCAAAAGAGACTGTTCTGTCTAATTTGCACAAATAGTCTGGAAACATTGAAATAAGGCAGAATAATTTAAAATAAAGCAAATATTTCTAAACATAGCCAACTTTTTATTGTTATTATTATAGTTATGATTACTATTATTACTTATTTATTACCTATTTGAGCAATAAAGAAATTAAAAGGAGAAATCACATCATTTTTTAATTATTTTTAAATAAATTAAATTTTATTTTTTCCATTTATTTGCTTAGATTTAGAATTAAATTACACAAAATTAACATGAAAGATAGTTCAAACCCCACGTTTCAACTCTCTTGCTTAATGTTCCCAACCTATTTCAGCAACACAGAAAACAAACTGTAAAATGCAACCCAAAGGGGGAATACTGTCTAAATTGCACAAATATGTTCAGATTGTTAAATCCAATATTATCATACAATGTCTGAATTTTAGACTGTCAGGAGAATCCTTTAGTTCTTAGTGATTGTTAGTAATAATCTTTATTTTATACAGTGTTTTGATCATTTTCAATCAGGAATAAAGTTGCTGGAATAAGTTGGGAAAGTGGGTGAAACTTTTCTGGCTACTTTTTTCCAATTTTTCAAACCCATCTGTACAAATTAGGAACTGTACTGGAATTTCACTGAAATAATAAATAATTTAAAAAGAAAGAGTACAATCTAAGATGGAATAGGCTATTAAAACATCAACATAAGGCAGAAAAGTTAGGAATAAAGCAAAGTAATCTCAAATTCTGCCAATTTATAAATGCATTTCGACAATATTAAGAGGATGCGGATAACTTCTCAAATTTAACTAACAAATTGGTGCAAATTAAGAGGTGTGCTGAAATTTGCCTGCAATAATTTCAACCTCAATAGAGAGAGAAGAGTCTCATCAAGCCAAACAGGCTGGAAACATAAAAATAAGGCAGTAAAATTGTGAATACAGCAAAAATATCCCCAAAATGTGCCAACTTGTCCCACAAGTCTGACAGTATTAAGAGTTTTCTTTGTATTTTCAGTAACGTTTTAGGTTTGTAATGAATACTTGAAGATTGAATTTGCTTTGAAAAGGAATAAAATCATTCAAATAACATTTTGTCCATGTATATATGCAAACTATGTGCGCTGGAAGTTGCCTTAGTCTTAAAGAGAGAGGACAGTCTATATTCATCAAAATAAAGCAGACAGTATGAGAACTGATCACTTTTTTGTAAATTTTTGCACTGATTAAATTATATTTTTGTCATACATTTGCTTAAAAAGGACTTAAAACTGCACAAATAGATCTGCAAAACTGGTGGAATTTAACTTTTTCATAAATGTTTCAAATGTAACAGGCCTATCTGAATTTGCATTTTGAAAAAGAAATTGCCTGATATATTGTTTCAAACAAATAAAAACAAAATGATCTGTAAAATGCAAAATAATTACAAAAAAATTCAACGTTTTGTGCATTTGACATGAAGAAATTATTGCATTTTGTGTGACTGTTTTACTGTTGAAATGATAAATTAGGAATAAAATAAATCAAAAGTGCTGGCAACATGGGTGGAACTTGACTCTTTAACTGATTTTTACAAATGTTGCCAACCTATTTGTGCAGATTAGATAATGTACCAACGGGTTTTTACGTGTTAAGAAATGATTTTAGATATTTAATCATGGGATTGAGAATTTAATAAATCATGAGGCAACACTATATCAGATTCTATTGATAAAACTAACTCATAAGTATTGAATCATATCCCACATACCACAAAAATGGCAAGAACATGCCCTGAGGCGGCTTCAATTGCACAAGTTTTAACAAGAGGTTGAGGCTTCTTCCAAACTCAAAATATTCCAAACCTCATTCATGCAAGTCTGACAATATGCAAGAATTTGTCAGCAACATTTTGACCTCAAGAGAATACAAGCACAATCTCCATTTCACCAACAAGTCAGCACCTTAGTAGTTAGAGGGTTGGCAACATTTTTGTAAATCAAGAGAGCGTGCAAGAGTTATTTTGCAATTTTTAAAAAGTATTTAATATTTTTTTATCCAGGACTTGAACAAAGTTATTGTTATTTTGTTTAAACTGAATAACTGTAACCAATTCTCCAGGCACAGCATAAAATGATCAAATACTTTTAGCTTACTTTAAGTTTTTAATGTCTGATGTGTGAGTGCTCATCAGTTTTAACCCACTTGGCCAAATATTGCCCACAACAGATCATTAAGTGTATGGACTTCTTGATATCAATCATAAATTCATCATTTTGAAAGAAATGGCACATCATAAACACTAACAACCCCAACAAAAAAAGTCAGTTGCCAAAATTTTTTAATAATTAAAACTGTTAGAAGTATGATTGAAGATCATAAAGTTTCTACAGTTTAGTTGATTAAATTATTAAGATTTTATCATTTTAAAACAGATGGCGTGCTAACACCTTGAAATATTCCGGTAAAAAAAGTTGGCAACATTTTTGTACAATTTAGACAGTGCACAAGAGTTATTTTGCAACATTTGATCATAGAAACCAAGACATTCGCTTCATCCCATCAAGAACTCTTACTTTTGTTGCCATGAACAAGGAGTTATCAGTATCCAGAGACTTTTCCAATATTTTTTGATGTATTTGTGCAGATTTGCTCCTGAATATAGAGCATTTATTAAGAAACAAAATTTAATTGCTAAACAAATATTTTAACAAATTGCAAGCATTTCCCCAAAACTGAAAAATGGCATAAATATGCTATATTCTCTTAAGTGTGCTAATCCTTGACCCATTTCTTTATAAAATGCCAATGTGTTTGCACAATATAGACAGTTCACTCTCTTCTGACTTAAGTATAATTAAGGATTATTCTGTACGAAAGTTTTTGGACATGTTGTTCACCTGCTGTCATTGATTCAAGATAAATGGTTAAGGGGCCTCATTCTGGTTGTTTCCGGGGACTACATATTGCCAAAATCCGCCCCTGAGTGCACGTTAGAAAAGAATCACAAAAATAATGAGCTTATAATTTATTCTTCAGTCTTTATTTCTCATTAACTCGAACAGGAGCACTTGCAGTCCGTGATGATGGGGTACTGCACGGGTATCCACGCGCACTTCAGTCCCCCTTTCCTCTGCACGCACCTCCATCTGAGTACCGTCAGGTGGGTCGAGTTCGCCGGTTTGCACACCATTCCCTCCGGTACCGAGCACGAGCGTTTGCTGAGGCAGCTGCCCGCGCGCACGAACCGCGGCCAGAACCTGTTCCCCAGGTCGGTCCACGTGTACACGACCGGGCAGAAGGAGTACGCCCAGAGCCACTGCTGCAGCCGGCGCTTCAGTTTCTTACTCGGCTTGTGCTTCTTGCCGAGCTGGACGTCGAAATCCATGGCGCGGATCTCCTTCGGGAGTACTCCACCTGGCTTGTGGATGTCAAAGTCATCCAGCTCGTCGTTTCCGGGGTATTTCTCCTCCGTGACGGGGGGTAGAACCGACAAAAAGCGGCTGTCAAAGTCTCCGAGCACGCTCTTCAGCTCGGTTTCGTTAAGGTCCCTCTCCTTTGGATCGAACACAGGGTCCGGGTCTTCTTTTAATTCCACCAGCGGCAGGCTGTCACTCGGGATGGGGCGCAGGAGGTAGTAGTGCTGACAGATCCCTCTATCCATGAAGAGTCCGAGGGACAGCACGAGAAGATACATGGTCAAACACTGTTGAGGCTGATCCATGTCTCACGGTGTCCCAGAGCGCACACGGAGCTGCTGATCTTGTGCGCAATTACGCATGAGCTGTATCCAAACCCTGCGTCTTGGATGTCCCTTTAAAACTCACTTTCCCATGGTGACAAGAAGAGAATAAATCGATCCATTTAGCATCAATGGAAGCTGGTTTTGACTTCAAACTGGGTGCTGAATCTCAAAGGTATCCTCGGAGTCCGTGCGCTTTGGCTCGGCATGATGCTCCCGGTGACTCCTCCAGCACAGATTACGCAGCCAGTGAGTGAAACCTCCCCTTTTATCCTCCACACGCAGCGTGACGTAATTTGAGTGCCCCCCTCTTTGACTGTGGGTTTGTTGTCTACGAGGAGATCCCCAACAGCTCCTTCTTCCACCGCGCTGAAGGGGAGAGAGGGGAGGAGAGGGGGCACGCAGGGCAGAGAGAGGAGACGCCCCCTGCCGGTTTTCCAGACGTCCTTAAATCATTCTCACAGTAGGAATGATTGTTGGAGAGGTTTCATCTGGAGAATCCTTCAGCTGGAGCAGCTTCAGGAAGCCAGAAGGTAGAGGCAGAGTAAGGGCTGGGTGGTAAAACGAGTTTCTAATATATATTTCAAATAATTGGTATGGTTACACAGGATTCCCACGCATCCTGGAAAACCTGGAAAATGATTGACCAAGATTTCGGTCATGGAAAACATATAGCAAATGAGGAAAAAAGTAAAATGTCCTGTAACAGCTTGAATTGTTCTGGAACATTATTTATCTTCCTTCTACCTTGTTCTGAACAAAAAACAAACAAAGGAAATAAAGTAAAAATGTACTTGGTGACTAATGCACACTTAGCCATAAAATATGATCGGATGCAATAATGCAAGTTAAGAAATAAAATTTAAAAACTCAAAACAATGGTGACAAAAAAGAAATAATAACAAATGGCAACATAAGATTTAGGCTCCTTAAAGAGTAAATCAACAAAATCTATATATAAAAAAGTAGAGTAAATAAAGATTAAAATAAATACAAACCACACATTTATAATAGTAAAATACTACATAAAAAACTAAAAAGATAGCTAGCAGAAAAGTGTTCATGCCTGTGAGTTAGAAATAAATCAATTTTAAGTTCAATATGATATGGTGGAGCTAGCAAGAGATATTGGGAGGAGGGGGAGAGGAGTGAAAACGTCCTGGAAAAGTCCTGGAAAATGATTTCTCGCAAAGAGTGGGAACCCTGCTACAATATTACAATTGATTTTGCGAATGAATATGCCACATTTAGACAAAGCTCTCTCTCTTTAGATTTAAAATATGACAGAAGATCATTACCAGCTATCCTCAGAATAATACAGACTGCATAATAAAATGTAATAAAATGCCAATAATTTTATTTTTTAACATTTAAAGGGACATTTTAACATTTAAAACGGCTCCATAATGGATGTCTTGAAGTTTCGTATTGATTAAAAAAAAAAAAAAAAAAAAAAAAAAACAGGTACATGGTCACTTGATGTTGAATCCATTTTGACCTCGTAGAACATTTTTCTTTTGTGTACAAAATTTTTTGATAGATGTGACTGAAAAGAAAAAAAAGTTTGAAAACATTATTTTAGTCGATTGTTTCTCTCCTTGAAAAATACCGATTTGTATTGTATTTTATATCATTAAAAAGCCTGATTGTTCCCCCTTTAATAATATTAATTGGTATTCATTTGTCCATTTGTTTGTCTGTAAAATAACTCAAAATGTTCACAACAGATTTTGATGAAATTTTCAGGCAATGCTGGTCATGAGACGAGGAAGTAGTGATTAGATTTTAGTGGTGATCTGATAATACGGATAATAGGAATATTTTAATTATTTTCATGACATTGTTAGGTAGGGCAAGTTTCCACATTTTTACTAATAACTTGGTGAAGAATGTCAGAAATGCCTCGGCGCAGGTTTGTGCTCTTACTGCTCGCTCTGACTTCTTGATTCCAAGATTGAAGTCACATCTCTGAAAAAATAATTATTTCAAAATTTAATCAAAATTCTGACTTCATTCTCAGAATCAAATCAACATCACTTTCAATTTATATTTCTATTTTTAATTTTATTTATATTTATCTAATATTATTGAATCAACAGGGAAAAGGTATGAAGCAATAACATCTCAATTTCTTTATCTGTTTGTCTACGAGTCTATTCTAATCCTTACACTAGTAATTTCTGTCTATCATCTCTTTCTATGGCAAACAAGTATTTGATTGTTTTTATTCTGATGTTAATATCAAAGTTGTCTACATTGCAAAGCAGCTGGATCCGTCTGACTCCATGTTTGTCATCTTGACAGTTTGACTCGGAAATTTGAGCTGGCATTGGGTGGGAGGCGGGGTACTCCCTGAACCGGTTGGCAGCCAATCGCAGGGCCACATAGAGAGACGGACAACCATCCATGCTCACACTCATACCTAAGGACCAGTGTTAATTTTGTCGACTAATTATTTTCGTCAACAACCTTTTTTCCCCTGACAAAAAGCAGACTATAACTAAAAAAAAACAAGTGCACATGAATTAACTGACATTTTCGTCAACAAAAACTCGACGAAAATGTTTGACAGAGACTAAATCAGAACTAATTGCATCATGTAGAAAGTAGGGACAAGTTAGGAAAAGGTTGGATGAATTAAGAGGGACATCCAATCACAACTGCCTTAGCTTGGTAGTGGCGGGATCCAAGTGTAAAACATGACTTTAGAAATTCAAGGAAACATAAAAAAATGCCCTACACTTTACACTTCATATTTTAGTCGACTAAACTTACAGAAGATTTCCTCGACTAAAATGTTGTGAAATTTTATCAACTAAAACTAGACTGAAATTAAAACAATTTAGATGACTAAATTATGACTAAAGCTAAAAGATATTTTAGGCAAAAGACTAAAACTAACTTCAAAAGTGCTGTCAAAATTAACACTGCTAAGGACAATTTGGAGTCACCAAATCAACCTAATGTGCATGTTTAGGTCTGTGGGAGGAAGCCAGACTGACACAGGGATCGAACCAGCAACCTTCTTGCTGTGAGGCAGTTGCACCAGCTGCTGCGCCACCATGCCGACCTGGAATTGGATGGTCCATCCAAAATTCAGAGCAAACAACGAAACCCTCTGTGTAAATAACAAAACACCAGAAGCACACTGATTTAAAGGGAATGAGTGCTAACTCTGATTGGTTTGATCTATATTTTGCACAAACATACAAAAGAATAATCAAGATACTTAATCCATCTTTTTTGGGTTTGCACTAAGAACATGTGCCCTTAAAGTGGTAAAATATTTATCGACACGGCCCAAACCGCTGTGCATCGTGCACTTTAGACAACACACTTCGCACTGTTAAAGTAAGGCCTTGAAAGCAATATTACGAAGTACGTAACACTAAATTAATTATTGAAAAAAAAACAGACAAAATATCAATAATTATTCAGTTTCTTCCAGTCATTCAGGTCAGTCACTCAAAGCCTCTTCTTTGCAACACCTCTAAATATTAATTTTTATACAAGCAGAAATTCCATGAACATGAACATGCCAGGTTAAATTATGTAAAAATGTTAATAAAATGTTTCACAAGACATGAGGAATGTTTACACAGTTTTAAACAGCGCCATAAAGATTTAAAGTGCCCCCAATATATTAGGCATATGTTCAACAAAAACAAGATGGATACAAATATATGATAAAATCACAGTTTTAGACCAAAAAGAGGTTTCTGTTTGCTCAGAATATTCTTTATCATTAGCTCCATTACAATCAACAACTCAAATACAAAACTAATCAATCCCCCAATAACCAGAACATTTAACATCTTCTTCGAAAGGCAGGATTTACAGCCTGAATATGGGATGAAACGGCCTGTTAAGTACACTTTTTGCAGCGTATTTACAGCTCGTGTCCAACTCAAGTGGGACAATATTTCTGTCTGTAATGGAGCCACGGCGAGCCTCTCAATAAAGCCGGCCAAATTAGCGCCCAAATAAACAAACCCTCGACTAAGCGGCAAGCCATGGAAAGTATCACAATTTGTGAACCTGTCTAAACTCAGGCTCAGAGAATCGTTCTCTGAAAAAATAATTTAATGGAAGAAGTTAGCCAGCTGCTACATCAGCCATAAACCATCCGCATTAGATAAATGCATCTCTGTTTCTCTTTGAATGAGCTAATTCACACAAGCGCTCGAAGCACACGACTCATTTAGTTTACGGTCAAATGATGGTGAAAAGTCTGGAAAATGTCACCCTTATATTTTTCATCTGACCAGCACGTATCATAAACTATCGAGACCCAAAAAAACGGCTGACAGATCGACTCAATTCAGCATTCAGGCGAGGGATGGCGCAGAGTAAATTACTCACACATGCAGACAAATATAAACATCATGTCAGTCACATAAGCTCTAATAAATACACCAGGAACATCTTATTTTAAAGCGTGATACAACTCGTGATCAGCACTTATTTTGGTGCTCAGTTAAAGAACAGTTCTGTTGTTTTTTAACCCTCAGGTCCTCCCCACAACCCCTTTAGGGCTCTTCATTTGGATTTTTTTGCTCTCATTTTGTGAGTTTTTATGCTGTGATGAGGATATCTGACAAAGAGGTTCATTTTTCAAGAATTTTGAAATTACAGAATCCACACTGAACGATTTTAGGAAAAGATCTAAGCGATTTTTCTGGTAGACATTGCAATTTCAATTCGATTCAATTCATTTTCTTCAAATCAAGCTTTAGTGCAACACTGACTATGTTTGTGAGGAAATCAATGATCAAAAGCACATAACACAATATCAATCATATAATATTGATGATAAATAATCTGTTTTCATTATTTAAAGGAAACTCAAACCTCTACTCCTAAACAGAGGCTTTGTATTGTTGACTTGTTTACAGGAACTTCTGTTAATGCAAAATAGTAAAATAGTTGACACAACGGATCCTGGGTTAGTCAGGAGCGCTGCAAAAAACTGCCCGATTGCATGGTCTGAAATCAACATTTACACTGTTGAGACAAAAAGCTAGAGCTATTTTTGGCCTCATTGACTATCAGTGAAACCATTTTTTTCAATCTACTGCAATACAGAGATATAAATCTTGTTAATTCCTCTGTAACTCTGTCCCTCAGTGGGAAAAAAAAAAAACATGAAAAAAAATCAGTTAGGTTACGCCATCTTTTCATGTTTGCAGAGAGGCATTGTGGGAAATGATTACTTTGTTTGAACTGATCGGATAAAACAGTGACTGTAGGCCAGAGGAATAACTTGAGTTAAACTAGTTGAAAATTCCAGTGTTACTGTGATAGCACTTTTAACTTAAGTTGTAGTACAGTCTTTTGCCTAAAATAACTTTGTTTTAGTCATAATTTACACATCTAAATTGTTCATTTTAGTCTAGTTTTAGTTGATGAAATTTCACAACATTTTAGTCGATTAAAATATGAAGTGTAAAGTGTAAGGCATTTTTTATGCTTTCTTGGATTTCTGAAGTCACGTTTTACACTTGCTCCCAAACTTATCCCACCACCACGAAGCTAAGGCATCTGTGATTGGATGTCCCTCTTAACTCATCCAACCTTTCCACACAACCAACGTCGCTGTGATTCCTAACTTGTCCTTACTTTCTACATGATGCAATTAGGTCTGATTGGATTAAGTCCCTGTCAAACATTTTCATCTAGTTTTTATTTGACGACGAAAATGTCAGATAATTTATTTTTAGTTTTTGTCCATGTGCACGAGTTTTATTAGTTACTGTCTAGTTTTCGTCAGGGGAAAAAGGTTGTTGATGAAATCTATGACGAAAATAATTAGTCAACAAAATTAACTCTGGAAATTTCCAGTCAATACGGTATATGGGGCAGGATAGTATAGTTCACATACCTCCCAGATAGAGGGTTTCTGTGTGGAGTTTGCATATTCTCCCTGTGCACGCGTTGGTTCTCTCTGGGCACTCTGGTTTCTTCCTAAAGACCAGTAACATGCTCATTAGGTCGATAACTAATTCCAAATTGGCAGCTGGCTCAGGGTGTAACCTGCCTCTCGTCCAGTGTCAGCTGGGAAAGGCTCCAGCTCCCGTGATCACAAAGGGATACTCATAAGGATTGCGCATTCGTGGACTGAACTACACAAGTAACTGTGTAGGAAGTTTAGTTTTTGTCCATGTGCACTTGTTTTTATTAGTTACTGTCTAGTTTCTGTCAGGGGAAAAAAGGTGTTGATGAAAACTATGACAAAAGTAATTAGTCGACAAAATTAACACTGCTGCACGCAGTCGAAAGAACGGCGTCTATCTGCTTGTCATGGACTCGGGTGTGAGGCAAGACATGAAAACAAAAAAAAGTTGGCATAACCCTTTAATGTAAGAACTTCAACAGGACAGTTTTGCTGGAGCTTTGTCCCTCAAAGGCCCAAATGTAGTCTCTGAACAATTTACTGGAGCTCACAAGCTTCAACTTTTTTGCACCAATAAGTCATTAGACCTTAAAACATCTTGCACGAATACAGCTCAGGTTTATTATTGCAGGAATTACCCTTTAAAGAGCTTCATTGCACACTAGAGGAATGTTAAAAGAAGAGCTGACATGTTTAATTATGTCTCTCATGTTGGAATATTTCATTTCTAATGCGGCTGCACGGGTGAAGTCCAAATATGGTTCTCATTAAGTGTCATCAGGATTGCCAGGCTCATTTAACGCTGAGCTGTTTTTGTTTCTTCTAATCCCTTCCTACTGTTTTACCACAGGAACGCCTCGATAGCGAAATATACCTCCCGAAAATGACAGGTTATACTTGAGACAGACGCCTGCATAATTGAGGAGTTTTTTCACTCTTTAAGTTAACCAAACAAAGCTCCCGTCGGCTAATAAACCCGACCTTTATTTAAGCGGGGGTCTGGTCCCCGTGAAGATGTTTAAACCTGCGCTCAAGGGTTTAAAACGAATCTCCTTGTTCGAGCCGAGCGCAGGTCTTTGTAGGCTTTCCCGCTGATTTCTCATTTAGTGAAGAAAAGCAGACTTCTTTGTTGGCAGAGAGCTCCGGCGGGGGGAAACCAAGGAACGGCACGCTCAGGTAGAAACACACACACAGCAGAGAGGAGTCGTAGCTTTTATGCATGCGAGGGCGAACCACAAACAGGAACCAGCAGCAGACTTTCCAGGCCTGATATGACGTCCTCTGAGGGTCTGGGGTCTTCCATGTTCTGCATTAACATCCAATTCAGGGCATTTAGACACCAAACTTGTGGCTCTTGTAATGTTAACACTCATGTGACACTTTATGAGTGACACCTGCTCAACTGCTCTATACTGCAGATAGTTAGTCAGCCACTCACATGGCAGCAACTCAATGCATTTGAGCATGAAGACAGGATCAAGACAAGCTGCCGAAGTTCAAATCCAGCATCAGAATGGAGAACATGGCATAGTTGTTCATGAGCATCGACCATCTCTAGGGTTTATACATCCATCCAGGATTGTTTTTAACACTCCTTGCAAGAAGTAACTGCATCTTATAGCTCAGACAACAACATGTCTGTCACCTTTTTTTGAAAGGCTGAAATATGAAACAGTCCATCTGGTGTTTCAGAATGAGAATTCACAGAGAATGAGGATTCAGAGATAAAACTAATGAATCTCTCAGATAATAAAACAGGCTGTCCATTGTGTTTTATGCACACAATAGAGAAAAGAGCCAAAGATTCCTGCAGAAAAATGAGAAAGCTGACAGGTATCTGATGACTGTGGGTGGAAACAAGAGTGCCTAGAAGGAAACCATTCCCACCCTGGCCGACAGCAGGAACTGAAGCAGCAACCTTTTCCCTGTGGGGCACCGTGCCAAACATAACTTTACGTATTTGTATAAATAAAAACAATTACTTTCAGTTGGCTTGAATTTAGGTCATTTGATTATTGCTTACTATTTGCATTTTAACTTATAAAATTAAATGTTGCTGTGGGAGATTTTTAGAAAAGCGTACTGTAATATTTGATTCGATTTGATTAGAAAATCTTTAATGTCCCCTAAGGGCAATTCGGTTTGCAACAGAAGTTAAAACACCCATTCTTACAATATCTCTCACAGTAAAAGCATACAAACAGATACATCAGACACACAGCCAGCAGTTTCACCGGTGCATCGTTCCCATCAAGCTCGCCTAAAGCTTGTTTAAAAAAACAATGGACGTTCGGATAAAGGATTTAAGGTTCCTGTTTGATTTGGCCTTGCAAGTGAAAGCGTTCCTTCTCTTTGATGGAAGAACCTGCAACTCCACATGAAAAGGATGGAAAGGGTTTGCCTCCCTGCCAGTTAGGGCTGGGCAAAATATCGATTACATCGATTAATTCAATTTATTTTCTGCAGAAGATTTAAAAAAATAAAAATCGAGATTTTTTTTCTTGACTTTGTCCAATTGTAAGTTGCTGCAATGTTTACAAAAAAATACAGTTTTCATGATAGTAGGCCTTGTAACGTTTTGCACAAGCACCTATATAGGCTTGTATTTGTTTTTTCAATGATAATAAATATTGATCAGAGTCTCATGTTAATGTACTGTGAAAATGCCTCAGCCTTTAGTGTTTATGTAGACATACCTGCCTACGTTTGAACTACATAACCAACATTTTATGACACGCACTTTGACTTTAAGAGGGAAGTTCTGTTTGATTTTGGAATATATTTTGACAACATAAAGGCAAAACTTGATTAATGTAATTTTTGTGTCACGTTTCTTTTTTTTTTTGTTTGTTTTTGAGGGGAAAAAAATCTTTTAAAATCGTAAATCGAGTGTTGTGGAAAAAAATCTGGGATTTTATTTTTAGGCCATATCGCCCAGCCCTACTGCCAGTGTATGTGTCCCTTTTTTGTTTGGATAAATAAGCATATATGTTAAATATGTAAGTGTATAGATAACAGCAATGTGGCCCTGTAGGTTCCTAAAGTTGTCCATCCTTAGTTTAAATGCCACAGTCTACCTGAGTGTTGTTGCTAACCATGTCCACCCTCTCATAACCAAAGAGTGATCTTCTGATGGCACCATGCCTCAAAGCTCAAATCCCCTCAAACTGGTGTCTAGAACATGACAATAAGTTCACTATACTCCAGTGGCCTCCACAGTCACCAGATCTCAGTCCAATAAGGCACCTTTAGGATGTGTTGGAAGGGATATTTGCATTATGGATGTGCAGCTGACAAATCTGCAGCAACTGTGTGATACAGTCAATATGGACCAAAACTTTTGAGGTTCTGGTTCTTATGAGGTGTACCTAATAAAGTGGCTAGTGGGCTTGTGTCATTGGTATTGTAAAATTACACTTTGTGCCACGTTGATTTTGTCCTGGATGGTATGAGAAGAGTTTTATAACCACTAGAAAGCAGTGAAGAGCCACACATCCTACCTCTTTATCTGCTCTTGTGTCGCTGCTTCACACCTTGTGCAAATTGAGGACGAAGCTGAATACACACAGACATGACGTGGGTGCTCTTCTGTATTTACTCTGGCGCTTGAGGAGGTGTGCAATTTGCTTGTTTGTTTAACACTTCTCTTTTTTTTCCATTCCCACACAAGCACAATAATCACCCCTGCTGTGAGCTTAATTAGAAATAATTGCAGCTTGCTGACCATGAGTCAAACAGCTGATTTGCATTCTTGCAGGCCACACTATTTTTGTCCTGTGGGATAATTCTAGTGCTTATAAAGCAGACCTCTGGTGTTAAATACATGGGGGTTAAAATGACTAATCAGGGCAAAAAATGCATGTGAATTGTTTTGTTGGATTATTGGCAGAAAAATTGGTTTTGTCAAAATATTCAAGGAAATGTAACCAATCAATCTGCTGTTTTTGCCAACAGGCTCTGATTGTTTTTCTTCATGTTCATGTCAAACTAGGAAGCACTCGGAGACCTACGCCAAGGAAGCTCAACATATTGCTGTTACATCTATAAGCAATAGTTCCATGATAAAGTTACCATCATAACATGATTCCTTGATCCTGAAAACCCACACCTAGCACTCACAATCATGTTGATATCATTATTAGTTAGACAGTTATTGAGCAAAAACGATTGTTGCTAATGGTGGTTTATCTGGATCACCACCAAAATCTAATCATTTTTTAGTTGAGCCATAACCAACATGTCCTGAAAATTTCAGCAAAATCCGTCCAGTAGTTTTTTGCGTAATCTTGCTAACAAACAAACAGACAAACAAACAGAGGAGGCCAAAAACATAACCTCCTTTGTGAAGGTAAGAATGATCCCTGCTGCACCAACCCTTTGACAAAACATGGACCCCAGGCTGTAAACCAAGGTTACAGATTATGTTTAATCACTAAGGTCCAAAATAACCTTGCTTATTGCTGCTCAGGACCATGTTGTCAACAACTCTGGATTGTTCGACTGTTTCTCTGGGCTTGCTACCACAACCCACTAATGATTTAACAAAGAACATTGATCAATGAACACTATCAGCACTTCTTAAAGAGTTTGCAGTTTAAGTGAGAAATGAGGCTGTGACATCATTGTTTCTGAAGCTATCCGTATTCGTTGTCCTACGGAAATGCAGGGCCTGCATTTTCAGATTCATCCACTCTAGGACCCAGTTTCAAAAATGTTCCTTTGTTGGGCAGCAAATACACTTTATCCGTGTGGACGAAATGCCTATACTAATAAAAACTTGTGCGGATATCCCTGAATTCGTCTGTTATGTGGACGGCCCTTTAGCTTCATCTGAGTGAATCAGAGGTGGTGAAAACAAGCTCCAGAATTGCTCGACCACATAAAAATGTATATTTATTGCACTAAATTCAGATTGCTGTGAAGTGTTCAGCATGAAAGCTCATGTCCCAGAAGGAAGGAAGGAAGGAAGAAAGAAAGGAAGGAAGGAAAGAAAAAAGAAAGGATTTTTAACACAACTTTATTTACATTATTTGTGAGCTGAAGTAAAACACCTTTGAGACACAAACTCATCTATATTCCTCATGAATGAATAAAACCTGAAGTCCACAGTGACCCTGGCTCTGACCAAGGACACAAAGCTTTGCAGCAACTCTTGTCCCACAACACCACTGATGGCATTTTTCCTGCTTATGTAGATGGAAAGTTTGGCTTGTCCCACAATAAAATTCAATAGCCGCCACTTTTCTGCATGTTTCTCATCATATCCTGCACCAAAGATAAAAGCAGTTTCAGACCAGGGCTCACCACAGTTCTCACAAACAGTTTTTCGTCTATTAAATAAAACAAGCAGTCTTTCACAGTCCAGGAAACAACGGAAAACAGCCTCTGGTTCCTCACAGAATGGGCATGTACTGGATTGATTTTGGAGACAAAAAAGAAAGAAAGAAAGAAAAAAAGAAAGAGAGAAATAGATAATTTAATGTCATTCAAAATATACACCACAGGTCCACACATAAAAATGTTTTTGTGGCAAATGGCTCAGAAAGCACCACTTAAGGCACAAGTTCTTAAATTAAATAAGTGTTTAAAAAAAAAAGAATAAAAACAGAAGGTATAAAAAGAAACAGTAAACACAGAAAAAATAGAAAATTAATAAAAGTATAAAACAAAACAGTAAACAAAGAAAAGTGATGAAGTGCTTAGAATAAGAATAAAACAATATTTTGCATTGAATTATCCTGGTAAAGATAATATCACAAATACCGTAATTTCTCGATTATAACACACACTTTTTTCTTTTAAATAAGCTCTAAATTTTCAGGTGCACATTATACACGAGTACAAGCAAAATACTTAAAATATTTGGTTTTGCCAACATTGCAATTGCAACACATCTGATACATCTGATCTTCTTATTAAACTGACTGTTAAACTGTCTGTCTGTCTGTCTGACTGTTAATTAGCTTAACTTTGTGTAATCATCGTTTGATTCTCAAGTGTTAACACTCACTGGCAAACACAGAGCGCTGCCATCTTGTGAGCGAGGGGACGCAAAACAGCTGTGATTGGTCAAAGACATCAGCCTGTTGATAGCTAATCTCCTATTGGTTGGTACACTACGACTGAGCATGCTCAGGCAATAATTGTGCATGCGTGAAGCAAAAGGTGTTTCTGCATCCGTTTGAGAGAGAAAATCATGTATTTGTTGTGAAAATACTGAAATTTCATTGATTAAAACTTTGAATAAAAGTGATTTTTGAGTTGTCAGAGAGTAAGGTTTGGGCAAAAATTTGGGTGCGTGTTATGTTCGAGTACAGTGTTTTTCAGGCAACAATCGTGAAAATATGGGGTGTTAAAATCGAGAAATTACGTTAATTGCCCAGCCCTTTCAAACAGTATGCTAAATGTAACAGGCTTTATTAGTCAAACCCTGGTTGGTACAGACCAAAAACTGCATCATCATCTCCTCTTTCCCAGCTGCCATTGGTTGAGTGACCTTGCCCAACCACAAATCAGAGTATGAACCTGCTTAGTCTGAGGTGACAGCACGGACCACTGCACCACCATGCAGCTCCAGGACTAGTAATGTCAATAATCTGTCAGACTTTGCACATACAGAAACAATATTTACTGCAGTTAACTCTATCACAACAAGTGGTGCAGGCTACCTTTATCTTTAACATGTTGGCTGGAGAACAGCGGTTTAATATCAGCGTTTATTTTACTGCAATCAAAGAAAACACCTCAGCTCTTGATGGATGGCTCAGCACTCCATCAACCTGTCGCTTGATATAAATGAAGCCTGACAACAGTGCTGGCAGCTAGCAGCATCTGCAGGGGGCATTCGGTGAATCTTAACACCCCTACCAAGGCAGAGTCACTGAGCCCAGCTGGATTTCTATGGATCATCAGGACCTGGAGCTGCAGCCATGCCAAAGTCTCCTGTGAACCAGCAAACAGGCCAGGAGTGAGAGCGTGGGGCTGCTGCTGGTGGGGGATGACGGGAGGTCGCGGCGTCTCCAACCCCTCCAACACAGACGGCTGTTTGTACCATGCAACCCCCTCCCACCAACCCCACCGACCCCACCTTGGTCTCAAACCCTCAGCTCCTAATTCACACTTCATAAATCAAGATGACCTGTCCTCATGTGAATTCATCTCTCTCTGTGCTCGATAATAGTGGTGCTATTGTGCAGCCGAGAGGATTCATTTCATGGACGTAAAATCAACCCTAACGCCGCGTCTGTGAAGATTTGATAGCTCCAGCAGCAGCAGTCTACGCAGACGAGGGACGAGGGTCCAGGGCCAGGCCTGCAGGCCTCCTCCATGTCAGGCCACGTCTAGTCCGTTATATTTTCAACTCCTCTGGCAGCGCGGAGAGTTCCAAAAATAAGAACACTAATTGGCCAGTGTTTATTTCTGTTTGGGAGAAATACTCTAAGTGTTTTTAGCAGGTTGTTTGTGGCACGATGGTTTAACAGTCGGGGCTCTCTGGGAGGTACGGCTCAGTCCACTGCATGGAAAAAGAGCCGGCTCTCCCCCCTTTCTTTAATAAATAAGCTCTTTTATACGAAAATTCGGTACTACAGTATAGTTGTGTGTGAGGCTGGCACGGCGGCGTGTGACATCATGAGTGTTGACTCATGTGCAGATGAGTGATGCACACGGAGCTCTCAAACTTTAGTGGCAGCAGTAAAGCCTCTCTGCTTCTGTCTGTCTCTCTGCGTTTGGGTAAGGGGGTGGGGGGGGGGTGGGAGTCTGTTGGTAATGAAGCAAGTGTTCCTATGCTTTGAGAAGGGGAGGGGGGGGCTGTCAGCTCCACACACAGCAGACCTCTGTCACCTGTTGCCACCAGCGGGAGGCTCAGGCGCGACGGGCGAGGAGCCAGCGCTGGCGGCCAGTAGCAGGGCCCTGACTCCACCTATAGACAGCTCAGCAGGGTGATTTACTTCGCCTCCACGCCGAGGTGTCTACGGACACACTCGACCTGTATACACCGCTCGAGGAGCTCCGGCACACAGCCAGCGTCTGAGTTTTTACACTCCGATGTTGACATGAAACGGTTGTCATTTTTGAGGTTGTTTGGCACCACTCGGAAAAATCCAAAAAATGGCATGACCACGAGGGCCAGTTTAGAAGTGGACTCTGGAAAAGGTCTGTTATTATTAGGGTTGGATTAGTACCAGACATTCAAATTTTGTGTCTTTGTTCATAAAAACCAAACATCATTGATATCTGTTTTTGATACCCCGGCACCAAAAAAGGACTCCTCATAAAATCACACAAAAATGTCAGCTACATTTTGGTTGTATATTAGGTTTTTTTTGTAAATATTGGCTGGTTATCATTGGTTACTTGGTTGGTATTGTTAGGTTGATTAGTTTTCATTGTTTTAGTGGTTTTGGAAAGGAAGTTGGGTGGTTGGTGTTTCCCTGCATTCCATCCCGAACGAGACTTGGGCGACCTGGGCAACCACTCTACATGCAAAGTCAATGGGCCAACCCTCACGCGATTGCGGCAGACGTGATGTGGGCGACTCGGTCGCGTTACCAGGTCACGTCGCTCGGTCGACAAAGTTGAAAAATTTTAGTTTTTTAGGCGATGTCGCGTTTGACTGTGCCGCAACAGCCAATCAGCGTTGTTTGGGTGTGAAGACACCTGTGACAGACTGTTTTTATTTCGGCTAACAGAGTGACAATCCATGTCTGTGTGGGAAATATTAGTTAGTAAGGACAGTTGGAATAATGTCAGCTAATGCATACCATTATATATGATATGTTTGCGGTGGAACTCGAGCGGGCGTGACGTCACTTGGCGATGCGTCGGCAAATGAGTTATTTATGGACAGGCAACGTGACTTGGGTGGATGACACAATCTCAGTCGCCAAGACACATTTCGTTGGAATGCAGCTTTAGTTGGTTAGTTATATCCCTATGTTTGTTGGTGAATTGGTGGGTCAGTTGGTTAGTTTTGTTGATTACTTTTGTTGGGTTGTTTTTTAGTTAATGTTGGTTGGTTGTCATGGGTTGATTGGTTTGTTGAGTTGACTGGTTTTCATTTATTTTGGCGATAGTCAGGTGGTTGGTGTTGGGCAGTTAGTAATTTTGGTTAGTTTCTTGCAGAGTTGTTTTAACTAGGTGGCTTTTGTTAGGCAGTTTTTCATTGGGGGTTTGTTTTTTTGATTGTTGTTGGTTGTATAGTTGTTTTTTTGGTTTCTGTTGGTTGGTTGTCATGGGTTACATAGTTGTGAGGCAGATTTTTGGGTTGATTGGTTTTTGTTCATTTTGGAGGTTTTGGTAAAGAAGTCAGGTGGTTGGTGTTAGTTGGTAAGTTAGTTATTTTGGTTACTTTGTTGGTGAATTGGTTGGTTTGGTTGCTCTTTTGTTAATGTTTGTTGGTTGTCATGGGTTGCATGGTGGTTTTGTTAGGTTGATTGCTTCGCCGGTTTTTGTTCATTTTGAAGGTTTTGGTAAGGCAGTCAGGTGGTCAGTGTTGGTCAGTTAGTAATTTTGGGTAGTTCATTGGAGAGTTGATTTTAGTTTGATTGCTTTTATTGGGTAGCTTTGTTGGGTTTGTTTGTTTGGTTGTGTGTTGCAGGTTGTATTGTTGTTTTTTTTGTTTCTGTTGGTTGGTTGGCTGTCATGGGTTGCATAGTTGCATTTGTTGGGTTGATTGGTTGGTTGGTTTTCATTCGTTTTGGAGGTTTTCGTAAGGTGGTCAGGTGTGATTGGTGTTGCATGGTGGTTTTGTTTTGTTGATTGGTTGGTTGAGTATGGTTGGTTTTTTTTGGCTGGTATGGTCAGTTCTTTTTGGTTGGTTGTTTTCATTGGTTTGTCGGTTTTGTGGGCTGGTTGGTTGGTGTTTTGGCTGGCGGAGTTAAAATTTGGTTTTGGCTGTCAGGTTGGTTGATTTATGTTGGTTGACTGTACCCTGAAGCACATCATGCTGTCCTATGCATGAGATGTGCTGTTTGTTTTATCTGTAGTATCCAAACTCACTGAAATGTTATTATCGATCGATGTGATAGAATTGTTTTTGAGCATGTGACATCAAAATTCAGGTACATTTCAATCAACTGACAACCTTGGCCAGGATCTGGTTACCTTTGAAATTTCAGGTCTTGACACACAAAACTGACAAAATTATAGACATTACGCCTTGTGGGGTTTTTTGGTTGTGTTTTTGTTTTTCTTTGAAGGGGGTGGGCTTTTATTCCATCAGATATTTTTTCTTCCATTTCTTTTGCATTTCTACCTTGCCTCATTCAAAGATGGCTTTATTTTGAACACATTTACTTCAATAAAATGTAATAAAGCTTTTTTTGTGCCGAAGCAGACATCTCCCCAGACTTATGTAAGAGCACTCAGAGCTTTCAGATGAGTCCTCTGACTCTGTGCGGCTGAGAAAGGAAACAGCAGCAGAGTTTGAGACGGAGAAATGAAGACTGACAGCAGGAGGAATGGGACTCGAGTCCTGCAGGGAGATGGAGGAGGAGGAGGGGGGAGCTGTTGTTGGGGTTTCAGGCCTGGCCGGTGGCTGCAGCAGTCAGTGCTGCAGAGGAAAGGGTTAACAGGAGACAGTAAAGTGAATCCAGATGTGCTGTTATTATTAATATCTCTGGCTGATGAATGGGAAGGTAAAATTACAGGCGCCAGCCAGGGAGGCCCCGTGTGTTGCCCTGCCACCCAGGCGCTTCCCCGCTCACCTCCACCACGGCTGCAGCAGATCGAGGTGAGGCTGGAGGACCGGGGTGAGACACGAGATGGAGGTAAAGCAGGCAGGTAGACACATGACATCATAACGCAACTTCAGCTCAGTGTCTGCTTTGTGTCCAGTCCACATGAAGGAGCGATCTCAAGCATATTTTTTAAAAAAAGAGCATTGTTGTTGCAGTGCTCTTCGGACATTTATAACACTGAAATAGAAATGCAGGGTTCCCACTTTTTCCTAGAAATTATTTTCCAGGACATCAATGTCAATGTCAGCTTTACTTAAGACAAGATAAGAAAAACCTTCATTGATCCCCAGAGAGGAAATTCAGGTGTGTATATATATATATTATAGTAGAATAGGCAGAAACAATATACAACAATAAAAGCAAGAAGAACAGTAAAAGCAATAAAAACCCATAAAAAGAAATGCAAAACAATACAGTATTTCAGTAAGTTTGTTGGTCAGTTGGTTGGTCAGTTGGTTAGTTTTGTTGATTAGTTTTGTTGGGTTGTTTGTTTGTTGTGGGTTAAATAGTTGATTTTTTGGGTTGCTTTTTTGGTTAATGTTGATTGGTTTGTAGGGTTGATTGGTATTAATTTATTATGGTAATATTTTTGTAGGGCACTCACTCAGGTGGTTGGTGTTGGTTCGTTAGTAATTTTGGTTAGCTTGTTGTAGAGTTGTTTTTAATTAGGTGGCTTTTGTTGGGCGGTTATGTGGGGTTTGTCTGTTTGGTTTGTTGTGGGTTGTATAATTGTTTTTTTGCTTTCTGTTGGTTGTCATGGGTTTTTGGGTTGATCGGTTGGTTGGTTTTTGTTTGTTTTGGAGGTTTTTGGTAAGGCAGTCAGGTGGTTTGTGTTAGTTGGTAAGTTAGTTATTTTAGTTATTTTGTTGGTGAGTTGGTTGGTTTGCCTGGGTTGCTCTTATGGTTGATGTTAAAATAATTAATAAATAAATTTAAAAACCAAAAAACCAATAAAAACCCACAGAGGTGTTGACTTTCATCAACAAGTTCCCAACAAGAAAGTAGTTACCTAAAACCTGAATGAAAAGTTGCTAATCTCTTCTCTATGCACACACGTTACACAGTATGTGAATTGAGCTGAATTCCTCATGACGTTTTTCCCGCAACATTCATGTATTTTCTGGGACAGTGTGAGATACTGAGTGAAACGTGGTCAGACTGCTCTGGGGGGACGTGCAAATTTGATTGGCTGGTAGCATCACATGGGGCACTGTGCTGGCTGGAATTATTGAATGCCGTAGGGATGGCAATCTCCATCCCCAGGACGATACGATATGCATCTCTATATGTAGGCTACAGTACGGTACACCAACCATTCACATGAAGCATCTACCAGTTCAGGACGATACAATTTATCTTCCTACCACGATGCAATCACGATGCAATAACAATGCAAATCTGTGCAAATTCAACTCAACTTTTATTGTTCCTTCAAGAACATAAGCATACTTACCATCATTAAGAAGCTTGTAACAAATGAAGACAGATCACTTACAGAAGGCTACTTAAGGAGTGAGGACTCGTGAGAATTTAACGGCTGAGAGATAATTATGGAACTGAATTGACTGAAAATAATAATTTAAAAAATATACATATAATAACATGACATCGGACTTTTACAAGGCGATGCATAGTGGTTTCAGCCCGGTTTCTAATGCGATGCACACCACTCCAACTGATGCAATTTACCATAGACCCTTACCACGATGCACTGATTGCGCATCGGATAAAATGCCCATCCCTAGAATGTCGTCAATGGGATTTCCCACTTTTAGGTTCGGTGTTTTTTCGTGACATCAATCTGAATTGGATCCAGATGAAACTGACCTTGATGATAGAGACATGCACCCCATATTATCCTGTAAAACTGGAAGCAAATTTGTTAAAAAAGGACAGAGATATGATTTTTTAAAATTCCGCCAAATGTTGACTTATGGGATTTTTGGATTTTTTTTTTGCATGGGACCATCAGGCAGAGAAACTCAGCAGCTCAATTTTGAGAGAACAGACGTGTAAGCTGTGCACAATTTAGTTAACCGCTAGTGTTCACTAACAAGGTCGAGAGAAGCAGAGGGCGGATAAACAATTTTCCAGGACAATTCAAGCTTTTCCAGGACATTTTACTTTTTTCTCATTTTCCATACGTTTTCCATGACTGGAAAATTGGTCAATCATTTTCCAGGTTTTCCAGGACGTGTAAGAACCCTTAAATGGTTTGTCTGTGGCTTACTGCTATGACATTTATTTGCTTCATGTTCTTTTCATTTTTATCACTGTAGACAAAAAGATTGTGCAAGTTAAGCAAAACACAAAATCTTGATCAGTGTTTATCACATAAACACAAAACTGGGGAACGTTAATCAATACGACTATAATCTATAACCCAACAGCAGCTGAGATCCACACCAGGTGCCACTCATGTCATTTAAGAACAGGAAACTTATGAAATTAGATTTATGTCTATATTTAAAAAAACAACCTTTTTCATGAAGCAAAACTTACTTGAATCAGGCAAACTTTATGAAGAATAATACCTCTGAATTCAGTCAATCACTTTTTTTTTTAATTTAATTGATATTAAAGTTTTAGAAGAAAGAATTCAAGCTCTGTCAGATGAATCCGCTTTAAATCTCAGAAGCCTGTTTGGTGTTTTTCACAGCTCTGCGTGTCTGAGCCTCGCCGTGTTTGTTTTACTATCAGCCGCTGTGGAGTTTCTCTGTCAGCCGCCTCTGCAGCTCGATAGGAAGGAACCAATAATCACTTTATTGGCTCTGTTAGCTTCTCACACCTCCTCTCGTTCACACCTCGGCCTCTCTGTTGGTTCAACATGCCTCTGTGTTGTTGCTGTGAATTCAAACAGACGTGGGGACAGGCGGGAGTTCATACACGCTCTGGCAGACAGGAGGGTGTTTCTTTTTCTCCTTTTCATCAGAAAACCCGACAGCAGAGCCGCTGACGTCTCTGCGTGCTGTTAGTTAACAGCAGCTCGGCTGGTTTAGGTCAGGAGTTTGTCAAACATTGTCACAAACTCACAGAGAGACACGTCAGATCCACAGAGCTTTGCTTTGTTTGGGTTGTTGGTATCCAGACTCCAGGATTTGAGTCAGCTTTGTAGACTTAACACTCAAAACTCTGAATTTTGACTGACATGAGCATCATTCTTTTAAACATATCAAGCATTAATATCTTCAAAACCTCTCCTTCTGCATTTGGGACTGGAGCTTATGCTTTGCTGTCATTGGGCAAAAGGAAGAGTACACCTTGGGCTAATCGCAAGGCCAACACATAAAAACAGACAACCATTCACAAACTAGAAAAGCACTCAGAGAGCGCAGACCTCCGCCAAGCAGCTCAGTTCTGGCAGTGGTTTTTCCACAACCAAAGACAAGAAAGTCAGATAGAAGTGTGATGACGTGCGAAGCTAGGAGGGCGAGAGCTATGATGACAGGCCAAAGTTGAGGGACAGTTGCTGTGATTTGACAAATTTGTAAGGCAACGCTGAATTAGCGAGGAATGTCTGAACTTGCATTGATTGCTGCAATTGCAAAATCCCGATTTCCTGGAGGGATGGATTTCTTTTTGTTTTTCGTGTCTTGCCTCACTCCCAAGTCCATGGCAAGCAGATAGACACCATTCTTTGAACTGTGTGCGTATTTACGAGGAAGAGACAGGCAGAGCTCGCCCACCGTTAATTAGCTTAGCTCAAACATTGGGAGTCAATGGTTAGTGTTAGCCTGCCTCTGCATACAGTCATCAGATAAACTCTTCAGCAACTCTTAACGACACTGTGTGCTTGTTGTGACATTTTTTTTTTCCGTGTTGTATTGCATTATCTGTTTTTAATATTAGCTCTTTAATGTAATTTTCGAAAGAAATACACATGAAACTAAACCACAGGGCGCATGTGTAAACCACTTTAGTTTGCCGTGTATTTCTTTCAAAAATTACATAAAGTGCTAATGTTGGTCTAAAAATAGACAAAGTTATATAACGCAGTTAAAAAATGAGTCACAACAAGCACACAGGACCATTTAGAGTTGCTGAGGATTTTATCTGACGACTGTAGGCAGAAGCAGGCTAATGCTACCCTTTAACTCCCAGTGTTTGAGCTAAGCTAATTAGCAGTGGGCGAACTTTGCCTGTCTTTTTCTTGTTACTGCACACACAGTCGAAGGAATGTTATCTATCTGCGTGTCATGGACTTGAGAGTGAGGCAAGACACAAAATCAAAAAACAAAAAAATTGGTGTATCCCTTTAATCGAAGCAGCCTCAATGAAACTTTTCCTTTATTTTATCACTCAAAATACTGCAGAGCGGCTTCAAGCTTAACAATGCTATTGAGTGAAGCAGGTTGTGTATTTATAGGTCAAAGTTCAACGGTAGATGGATGGCAAGAACACAGCTACAGCACCAACTAGTGGCCAATGGCTATCTTGCATATTTGGCAGGCGTTGATCAGCTTTACAAATTACAGTGAAATGAAACAACTTCATCCCCAAACCAAAACAAGTCCACTGAAATTTTAGGTGATAATACAGAAGCAAGAGAAAACAGAGAGTGAAGGGAGGCCAGAGAGGAGGGTGGTGGAACTGGGAAACTAGTGTAAATCCAGTAGAGGAGATGGAGCCTGGCTGGCCACGGGGCTGTTGTTTTAACAGTCAGACGCATGGCTACAGGGAGGGGGGTGGTGCAAGGGTTGTAGGTGATGGTGGTGGTGTTGGGGAGGGGGTCGTCCCTCTCGGGTTGCTGCTGTCCCCAAACAGTCCTGTGGGACCCCCTCGACTCCACCAGCCAGCCTTTCTGTCGCTGTCTCCCCCCTTCCCTCCCACCTCCGCGTCCCAGCATGGGGCCCCCTCCCTCCATCCCTCCTCATGACAGCTCTGAAGACAGGCTCACGCTGACTTTACTCACTCTGCTTTGTGCCGTCTCCACACGGGGAGAGCAGACAAATTATGCTTAATGACCGGCGCTGCTTCCACAGGAATGGCTGCTGCCACTGCTGCTGCTGCTTTGTTGCCGGTGCCAAGAGTGTGAATGTTAGAGAGGAACTTCACGCACAGACACCACCGTCCTACTGAGAACATGCCCTCACTGGTGCTGCAGTTTACAGGCTGGACCAGTTCTGGGACTTTGGGCTTGAAAATGGAGCCAAAGACTTGTCCAAAAAGGGACAAAAAGTCTCCAAGGAGAGAGTCTGGTATCATGGAGATGATGCATTTGTACCATAATCACCATAAGAACAATATGGGTGGAAAAAAAAAGTAGCAACAACTTTAATTTAGGAAATTTAATAAAAATAGTAAACGGGTATGAAAAGAAGAGGGGTTTTAAAAAAAATTGCTCTTTTATAATATTTATAAGGGGGATCATATTTATATTATTATAATTATTATAATATTTATTTGTGCTATAACTGTTTAAAAGTAGATGAGGGTAGAATCAACTATGTTAACTAGTAATTTGTGGAAATGTTTACCTTCTTAATGATTTAGTTTATTTGTCTTTTCAGAGTTAGATTGTCAGAAAGGTTGCCCATAAGTTGGCAAAAAGGTTGAAGCCTTCTGGGGCCCCAGAGCCATGGAGGGCCCTACGAGGGATTAATGATGAAATGGTCAACATGGACCAAAGTTTCTAGCAGCTCACTGAATCCAAGTCATGAAGAATTAAGGCAACTCTGTTACTGGAGATGTGTACCTAATAAAGTGGCCAGTGAGTGTCTTTCATGAGTGTAGGTTGTGGGTAATAAATGATTCAGTCACACACTGAGGGCCACCATTTCACTATAGTACAATTCACAGTGTCTTGACATAATGTGTCAATTCACGCTGCAATACGGCTTGGATGCGTGCGACATGGTGCGTGCCCCCATGTACACACAAAGGCAGAGAAGCTCACTCGCGGCGCTCCTGTCTCCCGATGAGTCTGCATGCCGCCATCTCTCCAATCACGCTTCTGAGGTAGTTGCTGCAGTCTACAGGCTGGACCAGGTTTGGGACTTTGGGCTTAAAAATTAAGCCAAAGACATGTCCAAATAGAGACAAAAAGTCTCCAAGGAGAGAGTCTGGTATCATGGAGATGATGCATTCACTGTCTTTGTACCATAATCACCAAAAGAACAATATGGGTTGAAAAAAAATAGAAAACAGACTTCAGAGTAGCAAAAACTTTACTTTAGGAAATGTAATAAACACGATGGGTTTGCAAAGAAGGATTGTAAACATAATGTATGCTTTTTGTTGTATGTTTAAGGGGGATATTTGTGCTATAACTGTTCAGAAGTGGATGAGGGTGGAGTCAAATATGTTAACCAGTAGTTTGTAAAAAAAAAAGAAAAGTACCTTTTAATGATTTAGTTTGTCTTTTCAGAGTTAGATTGTCTGAAAGGTTACCCATTATTTGGTAAAATGGCTAAAGCCTTCAGGGGCCCCAGAGCCATGGAGGGCCCTACAAGGGATTAACCCCTTAAAGCCTGTTGTATCATATTTAATACATACTTTTATGATACCTCTATCTAATCAATATGATCAACAAATTACTAAAAATACATCTGAATACAATCAGATAAATGATAAAAATGTGGACTTTCTGTTGCCAAAAATACCTAATGTATCAAATGAGATACCAAAAATATATATGTTAAATTTTATGGAAATTTGATTCTTTTGGATTTCAATAGTAAGTGAAATAAGCATTTCAACTCCAAAAAATTAGAACTTTCTAGCTATAATTTGGCTTTAATGGGAGGAAATGGTCCATCGGAGCAACAACAAGCTTTTATTTGAACCTGATTAAAGCTACAAAACAAGCACACACATTTCAACTCGCGGCGCTCCTGTCTCCCACTGAGTCTGCATGCCTCTCTCTCTCCAATATCACGCCTTTGTTACTACCTCTGGAGACACAAAGAGGGGGTTGACTTGTTGCCCCCATTCCGCCTCCAGGACGTTCAGTGGAGGGGAAACGTCCCAGAAGGGTGAATATCACAACTTGAAACGGCAGTATGAATTGGGCTTATGACTGATATACTGATTGCCAGAGCATGAATTAGCATTAAGCACCCCACAGTACTGTTGTGTGAAAATAAAACTGATTAGGAAACAGAAATAAAATGTAACCCCCCTTTATTCCTAACTCTCCTGTTAGAAATCTAAAAAGAACAATAAAGAAAGTATTTCTTAGTCTTTGCTGTGGAGGAAAAGTCCCCCTCTCTGATTTATCTGCAGCAGAGTTAAATTACAAAGTGACTTCTGCAAACAGGAAAATGTTAATTGATTCCTAATCAATGTAACCGAGCTGTGTGGGGACGGCAAACACCGCGAGCTTGAATTTCAGCTAATTCCAGGAGTCTGAAAAATGAGGAGCGGCAGAGAGAGGAGACTTTTTAAAAAGCTGGAGTCAGTCTGATTGCTCCCCAGGGAGACATTTCCACCCCAGTGTCCCACAAATGACATGTTTGTGTGTAACGTAATCTGCTTTCTTTAAGAGGTGACGCTCTGGAGGGAGACACATTCTTCCCCAGGGCCCTGCAGCCAAACGCTCCCAATGTGTCGGTCTCTCTACGACTTCTTTCTTTTGTCAAACTTAGAAATTCTGGTCAGAGATCATTTCAGCTCCGGCGGCTGATTAACTCTGATTTACACACGATGACAGTTTCACTGAATTCCTAAGACAGCCTGCAGGAGCGTAAAGCAGTCACTACATGTTACATTTATCTGTTAGAAACTAATAAAAGGTTTAAAAGTGGAATTTAATCAGACTTTTGGGAAGCTGTTTGTATATACGCACTAGTGGAAGTTTATTAGAAATTATCAGAAGCCACCAGAGTAAACACTCACAGGGGCGCTGCTAGAAATCTGGGTCCAAACTGCTCAGCCCAGTCTCTCAAACCACACATCTGACAAACAAATAAAGGCATAAATATGCTGTAATAGTGTTTAATTATCAGCTGTTTACAATTATTATGGCCAAGTCCTTCTGTTTGAAGACACAATAAAATTTCAAACTTTAAAGAAACACTCTTATAGTATTATTTTTAGGAAGTTGATATAGCTTAAAGATTCTGCAACCTGCTTTCTTAATTTTTACTTACCATAATTTCTCGATTTTAACACACACTCGATTATAACACACACCCCATATTTTCAAGATTTTTGCCTGAAAAACACTGTACTCAAATATAACACGCACCCAAATTTTGCTCAAACCTTACTCTCTCAGAAAACTCAAAGATTACCTTTAATCAAAGTTTTAATCGATGAAATGTCAGTATTTTCACAACAAATACACGATTCTCTCTCTCAAACGAATGTGGAAACACCTTTTTCTTCACACATGCACAATTACTGGATTTCTGCCCGAGCATGCTCGGTCATAATGTACCGCTTTTTTTTGGCTTTTTGTATCAGATGCGTTGCAACCGCGATGTTGGCGAGACAAAATATTTTAAGTATTTTGCTTGCACTCGTGTATAATACGCACCTGAAAAATCAGAGCTAATTTAAAAACAAAAAAGTGCGTGTTGAGAAATTGAGAAATTATGGTAATTTGTTATGCTCTTAACTATTTAGTGTCTCTAATCTATTTTAATGTCTTTACTTGATATTCCTACAGCTATACTGTGTATAGGAGCAACTGAAACAACTGAATTTCCCTTTGAGGATTAATAAAGTATTTCTGATTCAGATTTTCACGCTCTGGCATTTGGATCGTGTGTATTTTTTGATGTAGAGTTGTGGTAGGTACATGTCATAAGCCTGAGCATGTGCCACAGTGTCACAGCTCAGTTCTCTCTCTGTTCAGAAATCTCCAGACAGATGCTAATGCTATACATTGCTGTACATGGTGCCAGACTCGTCATTAAAAGAATTATGGGAGAAAACGAGCCACAAAAACAGCGTGGGATCATCACACGCTACAGCTTGTTTAGATCCAATTAATTTTCTACCGCCCTGCTGCTTTGATTAGGCACTATTTTGAGACATGGCGCAGCCTACATGTCCTTCCGCCAGCAGCGCAGACTAGTAGGGCTGTAAAGTGTTAGTCGAATGGTCGACTCATTGGTCGATAAGTGCTGGGGCGACCAGAACTCTGATTGGCCAACCAATTGTATTTCTTTTTCCGCTTCAATTTATTTTTTCCCGCAGCGATTTACAGTCATCAGGAGGAACGTTCCAAGTGCTAATGGGGGGGTTTTCAGACCACCCCGGTTTCACAGGTAACTTGCCTGTCTCAGAACACCCCCTTGTTTTCAGCACTTTGGATTCGCCCACCATCTGGAGACCTGGCTGGAGACAGGAGGATTGAAGAGCGTCTAAGTTAGCCTATTCAACGTCCAGTGGTTTGCTGAGTATTTATTTTTATTTTGAGCATCCTTCTCTAACCCCCGCCAAGACAAGCTCCGCTGAGCCGCGCTCTGCCGAGCTGCGCCAAGATGAGCCGTCCCCGCTCAGGAGGGTTTCCTGTCAGAGTCGGACCCTGTCCCGCCTTGCCGCGCACCGCCGAGCTGCGCCAAGCCTAGCTGAGCCGAGCCGTCCCCGCGCAGGAGGGTTTCCCGTCAGAGTCGGACCCTCCCTGATTTAAAGGGTCATCCATCATCTGATGGAGGCCTCTCTTACGTCCTTCCATACATCCATACATGTAATCGGTCTTGTTTTTGTGTATTTTCAGCTTAAGTGTAAAATAATGACACAAACCCTTCTTCCACTGATGAATTTAGAGAAACAGGACTCTGAGTGAAGTGAAAAACCTTTTGGGGGGAATCTCGAGGGCGACTTTATTAGACTTTGAGAGGAAACATCTGCGTTTCACACAAGCAAATTATCAGGCAATTTGTACCAATGAGATGTGTTTTGGTTTAAATTAGACCATCACATAAACACAGAGAGAGAAAGACTTTTTCCACTGCTGTGGGCGGCTCCGTGTTTGTTTTCTGAAGCAATTTTCTCACGCACAATGAAACATAAAGACTCACACAGAGGCGCTCGACGTGGCACCAAATGCAAAGAGCTCCACTGCTACAAAACAATGACGGAGAAGGAGACATCTTTTCATTTGGGGGGGCAGATGTGGCTTCAAGACATGTATATAACTGAAACAAAAGAGCTTTTGCCACTTTTGTGCATGAGCATTTGATGCACCTTAAATAAAAATACAAAGCAGATTAATTAAAACACAAAACAGACGTTAGGAAAATCTGAAAAACCAACAGGGGAGGCAGCTCGACTAACAGTTTGCTTTGGAAATGTTTAACTTTACACAACCTTCAAATAATCAAAAAATCAACCAAGACCCTCCTCTGATTTTATCCAGTCTGCAGTGTGTTGATGCTCATTTATTGTCGTCTGACTGAATTGCACACAAGGACAGAATAAAAGTTTGTTCTGAGGATAATACAAAACTGAGCTTTATTTTGAATAACACATTCATGAAAACCAGCCATTGAATAAAATGCATTGGCCAGTGGTTATATGATGAACTTATTTTTATCTTCACATATCAGAAAACTTATAATCATAGAGATATATTTGTGATAGCTCCACGTAAACCTGATCAAAAATATAATTTAATGCTCAAGGTGCGCCGAGAGCAAAAATTTACAACATTGTCAGACGAGTTACTGTGAGAAATGTGGAAAACCCCCCTTTATTGCATTATTAACAAATCCTTAAAATGATTCCTGGATCCACATCCAGATTTGGGTCACCAATATAATCCAATCACTTCTTCCTTGTGCCATGACTAACATTCCTTCAAAATGTTGTCCAAACCTGCTGTGAACTTGCTTAGTTATTAAAAATGTGGAAAACTGCCTTATCTTGCACTGTTAACAAATCCATGAATAAATTCCTGGCCCTACATCCATGTTGGATCACCACCAAAATCTAATCACTTCTCTCTTGAGCCATGACCAACATTCCCTCAAAATGTCATCCAAGTCTGTTGAGAACTTATTTAGTTATTACTGAAAATGTGGAAAACTCCCCTTTCTTGCACTATTAGAAAATCCTTTAAAAAGTTCCTGGAGCCACATCCAGGTTCAGATCACCACCAAAGTCTACCCACGTCTCTCTTGTGCCATGACCAACATTCCCTCAAAATGTCATCCAAATCTGTGGAGAACTTACAGAGTTATTAGTAAAAATGTGAAAACTGTCCTATCTTGCAATGGTAACAAATCCTTAAAAAAAATCCTTCATATCTGAATCTGTACTGCCACCAAATTTAATCAGTTTGTCCTTGGATCATTTCTGACCTGTCCTGAAATTATCACCCACATCCATTCATAGATTCTTGATTATACTGTTAACAATTTAACAAACTAACAAATGCTGGCAAAAACATAACCTGCTTGGCAGAGGAAACCATTGGATTAATGTTTGGTTGCTGATATACAAGATGCCACAAAAAAGAAGACTTTTAGTGTACATCAGGCGGATCCAGGAGCACTGGCTCTATACCCCTTATCCAAATCAGGGTCATAGGGTCATAGAGGCTGGTGCCTATTCCAGCTGCAAGAGGCAAGCCTTTGACTGTTGGCCAGCCAATCGCAGGGCTGATATAAAGGGGCAGACAACCACTCAAACACAGTCGCATCTACAGACAATTAAGATGGACCAGTTAGCATTCTTCTGATCTGTTTTAGGAAATCTGAGTACCCACAATAAACCAGGGCATGCACCATGATAATATAAAATTAACATGGAAAGGCCTTCAAAAAGAGAGCAAACAAGTTATTCTTATTTGGCCAACATGCTTTTACTTACTTTGTTCAACAGGGCAGCACAAAACCTCCAAAGGGGCAAAGATCAAGTACAGTAAGGACAACTGAATTACAGTGTTATTATTTATAAATTATGTGAATTATTTATTATCAATGGGACAGGGAAATTGGCTTATTCTACAACAGAATATAAGAGCTAGTATGAAAAAAGGATCTTCCAAGGATGCCCTGTCAGTTTAAATGATGTAATAGCGAGTCAGTGCCTTTGTTTCCCAGGCTAAAAGAAAAGAAATAATCAGACAATACTCTCATATGTGCCTTCACATGGGCATTATCCTCAGCCTCTGTTTTTCTTTAATAAAGCAGCTGCTTGAGTCACAGAGTCGACCAGGATCGACCTTCCAGGTTCCTGAAGACGAGTTAAAGATCTTAAGCTGGGTGTCTCTGCTCTGCACCCAGTCGGCTTAAACATATATCACAGTGGCAGAGGGCTGTTTGCTTTAAACCCCCCTTAACCAAGCAGACGGTTGATCTCACCCTCGTCTCTATCTCACTGTCAATCCCTGCTGGTCCTGGACCAAATGCTAGGTTTTCACAGCCAAAGAGCACCCAAGACGGGTCAGGATATCTGTGATCAGAGAGCTTAAATATGACAGGTTTACGGTGTTTATTTGACAAACAAATGTTTAATAAATCTGCAAAAGCACTCAACAGCAAAGTCATGATTCTTTAATTTTTTTAACTGTTGTTTGCAGCTTTGCTCGAGGCCTATGGCAGTCCTAAATGCTAATGCCGATAAAACATGAACATCGTGAGATTAGTCCTTAATGGAGGAGACATTTAGGGGCAGGTGATTGGCAAAATATGGCAGTCAACGGTGCCGCTGAAAGCATCATAATTAACCCACTTTTAGATTTAAACTACACAAAAAACGAAGTTGGCTCAACTACATATTATCAATAATTACTTAAGCTATAAAGTAGATAGATAGATAGATAGATAGATAGATAGATAGATAGATAGATAGATAGATAGATAGATAGATAGATAGATGGATAGATATTACAATAAACCATTTCTGTGAGCTATTTGGATTTGCTTTCCAATCTTTATCAAGTTTTTTCTCTCTTAAAGGTGAAGCTCGTGTCTCAATTTTTCCATCTATCAGAGGATTTTTTTGTCATTTTCTTTCAAAATAAAGCAGATTTCTATCCAAACAAGAAGCACTCCTAACTTAAGACTGTACTCTTCACAAATTAAACAACATCTACATCCAAGTTCTTGATGATTTTATCCATCTGTCACATGAAAAACTCCACCTAAGCATTGGACTAATGAGTATCTTAGCTGCTCTTGTTTACATTAACTTAGCAGAGCACTTACTATACCTATGACTATTGTACTAATACCTGTGCATGAGCACTGATGAAGCATGACCCTTCCAACTGTGCCAGAGTGTAGAAAGAACACAGTGCAGAAGACTTTTACTTCTAAAGCTTGTGGACTTGGTGCAAACTGCCTTAAGTGTGCCCTTAGATCCTGCCTTTACTAATTTCCCTAAACAGGAAGAAATAACACATTTGCTTTTAGCTGTGAATGCTAGAAGGTGTTATTTAACATGGATTTAATGTTTTAAAGAGCTCTTAAGTCCTCAAATGGAGCTTTAAGTCTCTGCTGAAGTGGTTTAGTCCGGACTTCACCCTGCAGGGGAGAAGATGGGGAAACGTGTAGGATTGTAAGGAAAGGCTGGTTTTCTGGATTTTGAGGTTTCTGTGGCTGTCGGTGCGAAGACTGAAGTGTCCTGCTGACCTCTGACCCCTTTGATCAGTGGAGCTTGGTGACAGTGTTTTGTTCCAGACCAAACTGCTGCGTCACATCACAACAGACCATCTATCAATCTAGATTTCAGTCAAAGAAGTGGCATGTATCTGCAGCAGATCTGACATGGGACGAGAAAACACAGAGATAAACTATCTGCTACACGAGGGAACTAATTAGTGAGATAAAGGTTTTATGGTTTTCCTCTGACAGGGTCTCACTGACCACTGAGGCTCTGTCCACACAGAGACAAAGCATTTTCATTTTTAAAATGTTTTCTGTAAAGACAGCATTGTTTCAAGAAATGTGTCTGTCCACATGAAAACACTGAAAACCCTGTAGTTTACATGCCAGGCCTGCAGGTGGCTCTGTAACACTGCTGCAGACAGACACTTTGACAGGGTTCACGCATGTGATTTAAGGGAGAGGTGGGGCTTTGACGTCATCGTTTCTGAAGCTATCCATATTCGTTGTACACACAAAAACGCATGGGCGGGATATTCCGATTTGTCCACTATAGGACCCTTTATCAAAAAATGCATTTCAGGCTCCAAAAACGCCATATCCATGTGGACGAAACACCAATAGGATCATAAACTTGACTGAATTTGTCTGTGTGTGTGTGTGCGGTCCCTTATTGTTAACAAGATGTTACTTTCATAGCACTTTTAAGTCATTGTTTTTGCTTTAGCCTATTCTTATTATCTTTTTTTACTGCCATTAAGGAGGTATGTGTTTAAGCTGACATTTGGCCTTTTGTTTGTTGGTTTGTTTGTCTGTAAGCAAACTCAAAAAATAACTCAAGCCCTTCTGTTAAAAATTGGGACCTTAAAAGCAGCCTCATAAAACTGGACTATCCATGAACATTGTAGCCCGGATGATATAAAACCTATTTCCTTTGTAATTTTGTTTATATGAGCTGTTGTCCTTATGTTTGTTTGTTTATCACCTGTATCATTAGATTAGTATGTTTTATAAGATTGTTTTCTTTTTTCAATATAAAACCTGAAAGTTCAATAAAAAATGCTGAAACAAAAATAACTCAAACTGTTTTTGTCAGATTTTGATAGGCCTGTATCCTGTATTTGGATCACCACCAAAATCAATCACTACTTCATTGTGCCACCAATCAATCAATAAATCAATCTTTATTTGCATAGCAACAATTTATAACAGGAGTTATCTCAAGGCACTTTACAACAGAGCAGGCCAAAGCCATACTCTTCATTTTATAGATACAGATACAAATATACATACACACATCCAGAGATGTATCCAACCGGGCAGAAACAAAGGGGCTAAAAATACCAATCTATGATATGATGTGGCATCTCAATTTCGGGCTATTGCCATGACAAATATTTCCTGAAAATATGATCAAAATCCTTGAAAAACTTATTGTGTAACTATCACACATGGGGAAAACTGACCCATCTTGCAAGTTTACAAATCCTTGAAAAAATTCTTGGCTCCATATTTGTCTTCAGATCACCACCAAAGTCAAATCACTACCTCATTGTGCCATAACCAACATCCCCTGAAAATGTCAGAAAATCCTGTTGGTAACTTTTTGAGTTACGCTGTTCAGAATCTAACAAACAAACTAACAAGAAAAGCATTCAGAGAGCGCAGACCTTCACCAAGCAGCTCAGTCTCGGAAATGGCTTTTCCACAGCCACGGTAAAAGTGGATCACCAGATCCAGAATATCGCCATGATCTCGACCAAACTCAGCACATACATGGAGGTTGTTAGCATGTAGGAACACAACAATTTTTGGGAACATCACTTAATATTTTGATTTTAAATGAATTATTGAATGTCGTCAATGGGATTTCCCATTATAAAGTTCAGTGCTTTTTGTGACATCAATCTGGATCAGATCCAAATTAAATTCACCTTGTGATTTTTTAAAATTTCGCCCAATGCTAACTTATGGGATTTTTTTAAATTTTGGGATGTTTTTGCATCCAGACATATACACATATCACTACCAAAATCTAATCATTTTTAGGTTGGGCCGATACCAACATCTCCAGAAAATTTCAGCAAAATCTGTCCAGTAGTTTTTGCGTAATCTTGCTAACTAACAAACAAATAAGCAAACAAACACTGGCAAAAATATAACCTCCTTGGCAGAGGAGATAAAACTCACAGAGGCCTTACAATAACGGATAAGAAGACATTGGCTTAAATGCATGAAATCTAGTTGCAATGACCCTTTAATATAAGTCTCTCTAACATCTCAAAATGAGACTAAAAACTCAGAGCTGTGGACAGTTTGTCTTCAGATGTGAGATGGTGTCAGACTGCAGTCTTAGGAAAGTCTTAAAGTTTTATTAAAGTCTGCTAGTGTATGGTAAAAGCTGATGGAGTTTTAATGTCCTTCAGTCCCTCGGTGTAAGTGAATGAAGAATTCTGGAGTTTAAATCGACTGAATCGTCGATGTCTCCTTTTGATAAATCTGACATCAATCCGTCATCATCAGCTCCATCTGCTTTTACATTTAACTCCTCTGACTCTGTCTTCACTGTGCGGAGGAAATCCATCAAGCTGTCCGTGAACATTTATTACCCCAATTCAACTTCCCAGACAGTGAAGTACAAAAAAACACATCACTGAGATGGAGTCACAGCCGCTGGATCACTAGTTTTCTTCTTTTCTGCTTCTAGCGAGGTCATAATCAGGGTTTAGTTACTTTAGGTGGGTTATCCCCTCTGAACCCTGTGTTTGGAGGAAAAAAGGAAAAATTGGGTATAAAACACAATAATACAAAAATAATAATCCAAGAATTAACAAACAATAGGGACAGAATGCAGTAAAAGAAAGAGACATTCTTTGAGCTAGAGCAGGGGTGGGCAACTGTGGTAACCAAGAGGGCCACGGTGATTTTATTCTTAGTGACAGGGGGCCGCTTTGTTGAAATCGGAACACCAAACTCATGGCTTTCAGATAACTTACCAGTTGTTTATATTTAACTTACAGGTTTTTTTTTATTTTAACAAACATCTAGCGATTTAGAATTTTAAAGAGATAATTACAGCTCTATTTTCCTGGATGTATTACTATTATTATGTTTTCATGGTAGATTTGGCCATGTTTCCTTCTCTAAAATAAATTTGTTGATATTTCAAATTGACTGGCGGGCCATATTGAGAGAGTAGGAGGGCAGCATGTGGCTCTTTTGACCCTCACCAGTAGCTCTCTGGACTTAGAGAACGGAAAAGCAAAAAAGTGGTTCTTTGTCTCACGTTAAAATCTAATTAATTGTTGTTATTTCTGTATGTTTTAGCACTATCTGCAAATTTTTTTTGTTTTTTTTTTAATTAAATGATTATTTCTTCAATTCTTCTTCTGCTTCTTCTTTTGTTTTGGCCTGTCTCTATTGACCTGGTTGCTTATTTCAGTAGAAAAATCTGGCAACACTGGTGTCATTTCCAATCTCTTGTTAACATAAAGCATGAAAATCAACACTGTGCTATAGGTGATGAGCAGAGTTGCCATGTCTCCTCATTATAAGCTACCTTGGGCTTTGTTTTTATTTGTTTTTTGTTAGGGCTTGTTTTTATTGACCTGGTTGCTTATTTCAGGTAAAAAATCTGGCAACACTGCCTGTGATGTTGTTTTAAACATTTTATGCAGCTTATCCAGCCGATGTTTTGATGAACTCTCTTACGTTTAAAACAGCAGCTGCTGCTGTGAAGGGATTCAAAGCTTTAAAATGAAGGCGGGCTGACAAAGCATTGAAAAAGAAACAATAAACGGAGGAGCCGATAAATTCAGCGCAATTCTGACCTTGGTGTTGAAGTGGGGGATTTTTACACAAAGATATCAGGAGACTGATTTTTTTATTACTATGTCTTCTGTGTGCAAAGTGATAGCTGTCAGCCTCTCTCCCCCTCACTCTCTCTTTCAGTAACTCCAAACTGAGGTGTGTGAGTTATGTGTAATATGTTCTTCTGACATATATTTGAAAAAATTTCAAGATTAACATGAAACTAAAAACTGATTAATTATTTAAGTGAGATAAGCTTCAAAAAAACTGATGAGATTTCAAACAGCACCTTAAAGATCACAAGACTACCTCAAGATTATTAGAAAATTGTGCATAGAAAGTGATCAGAATGCAGGAAATAAAAGATATAAGCGGGGATGCACAATATTATTGGGTTGCTATCGGTATCGGCAGATATCAGCCTAAAAAGTTAAGTACCGGTGTCGGCCGCTTTTGAAATTTTTTCAGACATTTACAGACGATATTTGCCACACATATTGGCCATATATCGGCTGGAATATACAGGCTAAGTTCACAAATGTACAGTATTGATGCACCTGCTCATCACTGCATGGGTACATTTAAAATTCAAATGAGTTAAATGCTGTTTCTCTTGTTCTACATCTGTTCCACTTAAAAATATACCCTAACACTGAAAGAAACACGTCCATTTTTGCTAAGTACAGAGCCTGTGCTCTTCTCGCCATTTCGGATATTGGCAAATTTGGCAAATGACACATTTTGACACGGGGGGGGGGGGGGGGGGGGGGGGGGGGGGGGGTAGCTCATTCCAGTTTTGGGGCTACTGCTGAAAAAGTACAGTCGTCTCTAGTTTTCAGCCTGGTTTTTGGGACGACAAGACTCAGCTGATCAGCAGGCCTCAATGGGGAGAAGATATAGGATGGAAAAAGGATGGGCCCAAGAATTGAGCCTTGGGGAACTCCACAGGATAGTGGGGCAGGACTATTTTTTCTCTAATTACATCTGTTTCACAAGTCTAATTTATTTATTTAAGTTTGTATAAAAAACTTAACACGATCTGCATCCTTTTCAAAATATGAGACCCCTACTGTTTCAGTGGGCAGACACCATTCATTTCTTAATAAGGTGTTGAAGGTCTTGTGGGAAAATTCATTAACTTGCAAGGTTCAGGTTAGCACTTAAAATTAAGCTAGTGTTACAAACAAATAAAGAAGATGCTAAGCATAGTTACACAAAGAGGAAGAAGTAGAGGAAGATCATGGGGATTTGGTGGGAGGTCCTCAGGGTAGATCAAAAATATGCAGGGGGTCCAGAACCAGTGATTCTCAACTGGTGGGTCGCGATCCAAAAGTGGGTCGTGAACCCTTTTTCAGTGGGTCGCGAGCCTTTGCCAGGGCAAAAAAAAAAAATGATAGGAAAAAAAAACCTGTGCTTTTATTTTGCATTGGACTGCCATCTATTCACACTCCTAATCAACAGGTGGTGCTAATTAAATGCTAATTAACACTTGTTTTGATAGAAAGGTGTTGGTTATATGTTCAATAAGCAGGTACTTAGCTAAAGCTACATGTTTTAAGACTTTTTTTGAAACAACTTCTCAGTAGCAGGACTTTTTTATTTCATGTTTGGGCATGAACGCTCCTGTTAAAAAAAAGGTTGTTACTGAAGTGTGTTGTGTTGTGGCAACCTCAGGTTATTTAGTGCTTCTGATTGATAGTTGTTAATACAGGGCTGTTTATTATGCATTCACTAACGCAGAGTTATCACAGCTACAGTTAGATTTATAGTCTTGAAGCCTTGCATTCCTCAGATGCTCTTTTTGGTTTCAATTAAAATGCAGGTAACTGAGTGTAAAAGGAAATATATCACTCTATTTCATCGCCACATTCAGGTCATTTTAATTAAACTTTTTTGTGTTACTGTGATATTCTGTTCTATCTCCGATTTCAAGTGCAGCATCTTTTCATATGATAAATTAAATATAAGTTGAATATTTTCCTCAATTTGGGTCGCAGCTTGACATAAAGGGGTGATGGTGGGTCCCAAAGCCAGACCAGTTGAGAACCACTGGTCTAGACCATGTGAGTGTCTCTGCCCAGCAGCACAGGCTCTGTGGGCCTGACAGTGAGTGATGTCCTGCCGCTCATTCAGACACTCTGAGATCAGCGTCTCCAAAGGCTTAAGGAGCAGAAGAAACGCACCGAGGGTCAGACTAAACAAAAGCCCGTCTATCCTGAACTCTCAGGAAACTACAAAGAGAGAAATCTGCTCCCCTCAATCCCGCCCTGAGCCGGCAGCAGGTAAACTACTTAAGGACTATACGTCTAATCAGAGGCTGTATTTTCTGAGAGGAAATAACGAACACTCTGACACTTCAAAGGTGTGCTTATCCGTCACATAAATATCCCTTTAAAACACACATCACGGATCACTACAGTCAAACAAAGGCGGTTAAAGAAGGAACAGAAAAATACAATGACTGTTCGCTTCAAATAATCAGCAGGGGTGGGGAAGCTTTCATTCAGTCGGACCTCACTGCACAATACTATCAGTATGATGTTGGTATTGGCAGATAATTGCTTCAAAAGCTGCATATTGGTATCGGCAGATGTGAAAATTTCTGCAGATATTCAGTACTTATATTTTACCTATATAAATAATCATTAATTTGGGAGGATTTTTGCATGTTTATTATAAATTGAAAGTAAGAGCTCCCAAAAAAAAGGCTGTTTTTATGTCAACAGAAAAGTAAATCAATGTTTGTAGCTCTAAAAATCGCAAATAAAACGTGATTTTACTGTTACTGTTAAATATAACACAGATTAATCCAAAATAACTACTTTTTGTAATTTTTGTATATCGGAAAGGGCCAAAATAAGTCTTGATTATCAGCAAAAATCCAATGTCGTGCAATCCTACCTCAGGGGTTCTGATTATTTTCTCTTGCTCCAAAAATTGTTATTTACAACTTTACAAGCTCAGAATTTTCATTTTCCTACTTTAATCCCTGAAATAATCCTTCATTTTGGACCCTAAATAGAGCAAAACAGATAAGTTATATGGCATGCAAATAAAATAAGATGATAAATTGCTCCCTCATAAAAGCATAAAAATACAAGATAAAAAAAAAAAAAAACTACGGATGCTCCAATCTTTTTCTGTAGCCACTATCAATGTTTGATAAACACAAGAGCACTCATTTATCAGCCTGGTTTAAAGACTTGCCTCGACTTTAGTGCAGAAATTATCTTGCGGCATACAAACAACCATGTGTTGATAAATGCAGCGGCCGAAAACAATCATCATTCAAATAACATGCCCCTAAATATTTATGGTTAATCCCAGAATTAACAACATTAAGGGACAAAATGCTGTAAGAGAAAGAGACATTCTCTGAGCTAGAGGCTGCCACCATCACAAGAGAGAAAGAAAACAATAATACATTTTGGTTTGACAGCCTGAAAAGTGACACTTATGTGATTATTCGAGGTCAAAGACATCATGTGGATGCTGTAAATCTGTTTCTATCTGTTTAGAAACATTTAAATGAGAAAGTAAAACTCTCAGCAGCCCACATAATCTTGGTGTTTCCCCCAGAGGTCATTTTGAAGCACATGGTTAACTACACAAAAATATGTGAATTTCCACCAGGCTTCAATTTTGTGCTAACTTAAGTGAGTTTTAAAGCATATTAAAGAACCCAAAATAGCTATTTATTTGCTGGAGTTAAAACGATGATCCTTCCTTGCAAGGCTGCACATTGGACAGCAAGAAGGCTGCTGGATCATGGTAATGGTTTGTGTCTTACCAGCCCTGTGATTGGCTGGAGACCAGTCCATGGTATATGCAACCTCTTGCCTAATATAAACTGGGATTGGGGTCCAACTGCCCTGAAAGAAATGTAGCTGATAGATGGATGGGCAAGTGATGCAATTCTGCCTCTTTTGGTCAATATAAGTACTACAGTCACTAAAGATTTTTAGATCAATGGATAGACAGATAGATAGATAGGTAGATAGATAGATAGATAGGTAGATAGACAGACAGTTAAATAGACTGACAGATAGATAGATAGATAGATAGATAGATAGATAGATAGATAGATAGATAGATAGATAGACAGACAGATAATTAGATAGATAGATAGATAGAGATAGATAGATAGATAGATAGATAGATAGATAGATAGATAGATAGATAGATAGATAGATAGATAGACAGACAGTTAAATAGACTGACAGATAGACAGAAAGATAGATAGATAGATAGACAGACAGACAGACAGACAGACAGACAGACAGACAGACAGACAGACAGACAGATAGATAGATAGATAGATAGATAGATAGATAGATAGATAGATAGATAGATAGATAGATAGATAGATAGGTAGATACACAGACAGATAGACAGACAGTTAAATAGACTGACAGATAGATAGATATATAGATAGATAGATAGACAGATAGATAGATAGATAGATAGATAGATAGATAGATAGATAGATAGATAGATAGATAGATAGATAGATAGATAGATAGATAGACAGATAGATAGATAGATAGATAAATAGATAGATAGATAGATAGATAGATAGATAGATAGATAGATAGATAGATAGATAGATAGACTGACAGATAGACAGACAGAAAGATAGATAGATAGATAGATAGATAGATAGATAGATAGATAGATAGATAGATAGATAGATAGATAGATAGATAGATAGATAGATAGATAGGTAGATAGACAGACAGATAGACAGACAGTTAAATAGACTGACAGATAGATAGATAGATAGATAGATAGATAGATAGATAGATAGATAGATAGATAGATAGATAGATAGTTAAATAGACTGACAGATAGACAGAAAGATAGATAGATAGATAGATAGATAGATAGATAGATAGATAGATAGATAGATAGATAGATAGATAGATAGATAGATAGAGACAGACAGATAGACAGGTAGATAGACAGATAGGTAGATAGATAAATAGACAGACAGACAGATAGATAGATAGATAGACAGATAGATAGACAGACAGACAGACAGATAGATAGATAGATAGAAAGACAGATAGACAAACAGACAGATAGACAGATAGAAAGACAGATAGACAGACAGATAGATTTTTTTTTTATCGTTTCTGTGAAAATATGCCCTGATTAATATCTATCATACAGGAGGGTCATTTTTATATACATATTCTCAGTCTCGGAGCAAAAATGGAAATAAAGATTATGTAAATCAGGATGCATGTGTGAATAATGACAGGCTTTAACTTTAAACAACATGCCAAGACAGTGCCTCAGCTGAAGTCCTTCCTCTGAATGAGCTCAGACTTCAGGTGAACTCATCCCTGCACTCTTATGAAGACTGATACTAGAAGGTCAGTCCTTTTCCTCCCACAATATTTACAGAGTTCAGCCTTCCAGTGATTGTGTATGTGAGTGTAAAACAAACTACATGGCCTGGACTCAGACCACGTCAGAGCAGCTACACAGCACTCATCTGCTCTGCAGCTCGGGTTCCTGTCAGTATTTATTAGACCGGTAATAAGGCGTAGAATTGAACTAATTACAAACACAAATTCAGCGGCGACAAAGCTGAAAAAAAGGCCTGAGAGTCTGACCTGGGCTTATCTCTGTTTTCTGAAAACACACTGGCAAAATAACCTGATTTTATTAAGGTCGATTGAGTTATTTATTGACACAGCCTCCCTTTAGTATTTGTTGGTTGAGGCTGACTTTTGGGGCTAAAGCAGAACCGAAAAGAAATCAGTCAAAAAGCTGACAATAAATCAAGACTCCAGTCCTTTTGATAAAGATATTTTGAAAAAAAAAATGAAAAGAGGCAGAGCTCCTGCTGCCAAGGCCAGCCCTCAAACTCTTTGGTTTCCTGCCACTGCGTGTGGATTCAAGGACAAATCCATAATGAGCTGTGGCATTAATGATACTGCAAGATGTGCTCCAGTCAGGGACTGACTTACTGAAGTTATATCAGGGTTTGTACGGGGGAGAGTTTGCAGGTTAGAGATTCAAAAGAAGCAGGGATAGAAGGACTCAACATCTGCAAGCAGAGAAAGGAGGTGTCATCTTTGCTAAAGCAGCATCATAAAGATCAGACCAGGGGACAAAACGAATCATGCAGACAAACACCGGACTACTTTATTGTTGGCAGCAGGAAAGGAGAGAAAGCCATCCTGCACCCATGACCCATTTTTCGATAATGTTATGATAAATGTCCTTATTTAGGGCTAGCCCATGATAACTCCCAGTCATTGTTACAAAGGTCTGGACCTTACAAAATAATGATTTCACACTGGCCACGAACCAAGGACCGAGACCACCTCTTTAGGTCGGATAAAAGTTTGTCTGTTTGGTCCAAGGGAGGTTTCACACCCACCATTTTGGTCCAGATCAAGCCTAAAGGTCTGAAGGTCCAGACCCAAGCCGTAGGTGTGAAAGCACCCGAAGAACACAGCTGGATCAGGGGCACTCTGTGGATAAAAACTACATGTAGAGGGTTCTTGAGCATTAGCAATTGAGATTGTACTCCAGGAGCCACCAAACATGAATAAATAAAGACTGTTGGAAAAGAAAGTAGGCTCTTTAAATTGTTGATGCAAATTTTGACAAAACACTCAATTAAATTTGATTTTCCCCAGTGTAATGTGATCAAAAATAAATCATAATTCTTTGACTTATAATATTTGTGAGCTCCAAAAAATAATCAAAGTTGAAGATTTGACTGAGAAGATGTAATTTGTTTAGAATGGTCACGGTTACATGATGTTTTATGAATTATGAATTAAATATTCAGAATTAAATAATTCGGAATTAAAGTACTCTCCTTCGTGTTTACATGGAAATAGCAATTCCGACTTGAGGTTTACATTGAAAACACGTTTATTCACCTTTATTCAATTCTGCTTAAAGTTTTGGGGTTGGGAATTGTTCTGACTGGACAGGGGGCGGACATGACGTATTTACGTCTACTGGAAGAAAACAAACTCCAGTTTCCACTTTTCTTTTCAGCTACAACATGGAAGATCACATAATAAGTACAGTTTTCGCTTTGATTTTGATTATTTTAAAGCAACAGCTCAACATTTACAAACTGCTTCCATTTCGTCAGCTGAGGAGGAGAAGGGAACCAGAGTACCGGCGAAGGGAGGCAGAAGAGCGAACTTTGGCGAATCGAAGCCAACGGTTAGTGCAACGGCTGCTCTACCTCAACCCACTGCCACATCCCACTCGCAAGGCAGTGGGTGAAAGTGCAAAGCAAGGACTGGTGGAATCGAATCGTCCTGACCGAACTCAAAATGTGCGTCATCGTGACAGGACAAGTGAACAAGCATGCACAGAACGACTGGAATTCATTTAAAGCAGAACTATTGAGGAATTATTCAATTCAATTTAAAATCAGAATAAACCAGCCACTTACTTTGGAATTAAGTTTAATGTGGAATGGTCATTTTCATTCGGACTTAGGTGTTTACAAGGTCATTTTTAATCTTTTAAAATTAAAGGGGAATAAACGCTCTCATGTAAACGTAACCACTTTTTTAGAGATGGTAAATTAAGCAAAAGAGACATCAGCTGTTTGGCTACTGAAGCAGCAGTTGCCATTTTGAACAATTAAACCAAATTTTAGATTAAACTTCGCAGTGGCTTCAGTTTTCATCACCGGAAGCTGCTCCTTTCTTTCATTCATGTCTTCTGCATCTGATTGTGGACATTAAGGGGCTTCAAATGAAGCACTGCACAAAGGGTTTTCAAGACCTCATGCAGCAGCAGATGAATCATACATATCACCAGTGATTGAAGCTTCAGGGTGAACAAAAGCAGAATGATAATAACAGTAATATTGTCAGGGCCATTGTGTGTCCTCCCCCGACTCCCTCTTTGTTTGTGAAAGTCCACAGAACGAGGGTGACGGCCTTTAAGTCGAGATTCACTAAATCAGTCTGCAGGCCAACAATGAGACATCTCATTTGAGGTATTTGTGTATTTTCGAGTTTATTGGTCCCAAACTGCCCCCCATCCATCTCTGACCAACACTTTTTGTTTTACTGGGGGGATACACCGTTGGGAAGTTTATAGAAGAGCACTTAAGTTCACAGACGGGTTTACTGCTGGCTCCGTGCGCTCGGTGTGAAATAACAAACAATTCTCTTAAAATGGTTTCACTGCTCAATAGAAAGTGTGGGGTTACTGCAACACAAATAAGAGAGGAGACACAGATTCAGATCTAAAAACAACAGGGTTTTATTCTTCTTTGGTGTTCGCACATACCGGAGCAGGGTGTCATTCTTGGTTAATTTGATAATTGGAGCTTAAAATGAAGCCACAGCCTGAAATGTCTCCTCAGGCATATTAAAGATATTTAAGATAATAAGGTGTAAAGATGATATACTATTTAAGTTGAGGAACAATTACAGCACGTGATTATGACAAGTGATGACCCCTCAGTGAACTGTTGTTTGGTGAGACTGTTTTAGTATATTGATGCATGAGGTTTGAGGAATGTTCCTGTCAAGAATCTGAACTTTATGTTGTCTAATAAAAGTAACAAAGAACTCACACAATTACGCAACATAACTGCACCAATTAACAGCAGTGTACCTGACCGGTTGCCTCAGCTTGTTCTCCTGAAAGGTACAGCCCTGCCGGGAGCCGTTTCAGCCACTTCACTGACTTTTGTCAAGTACCTGATAAAACCCAACTTCAAAAATACTGAACCCTCCCTTTAGAGGGAAACGCCAACATTTTTATTGGTGTTGTTTTCATGTCTTGCCTCAATCCTGAGTCCATGACAAGCAGATAGACACCATTCTTTCGACTGTGCGTGCAGTAACAAGGAAGAGACAGGCAGTGTTCGCCCACTGCTAATAGCTTAGCTCAAACACTGGGAGTCAGTGGGTAGTGTTAGCCTGCCTCTGCCTACAGTCATCAGATAAACTCTTCAGCAACTCTAAATGGTCCTGTGTGCTTGTTGTGACTCATTTTTCTAAAGTGTCATCTTATGTTATCATTTATTAGACTAAGATTAGCCCTTTACGTAACTTTCGGAAGAAATACATATGAAACTAAACCTCAGGGCGCATGCGCAAACCACTGTGGGCGTGCTTGTAAGTAGGTCAACAGAACAAAAGCATATCACTTGAACTTATGACCACTGAGCGGAGAGTTACATCCAGTCCTAACTGAACACGATGTGCATTCAATCATACCCAAGAGTCCTCACTGCCTGCAAGCGAAGTAGCCTGAAGCTGCGCAACGTGGTACAACATTTTGCCTCAAAGCTCTGTTTTCATTTCCCCCGCTGTCACTTTCGTAGATGCAGACAAAGAGCGAAGAAATAGGTATTTTGAAGATGCACTACAAGAATTATCTTGGTTTTCTTTGACTTTTCTCACTCAACTTGTTTATCTGTTTAGCATTGCAGAGACAGAGGCACTTCCATCTATTTGAGTGAAATTATTTACTTTCACTTCAGTTTCATGAGACAAACCACAGGGCGCATGTGCAAACCACCCCAGAAGTGCCTTGTTTTGTTGACCTACTTACAAGCACATGTTGGTGTATCCCTTTAAGGTGCAAAAAGCAACAATTAGGCCCCTCTTTAGCTTCATTAGCCTCAATACACCTGGAAAAAATTCTGACATTCTGCTAAACTACTGCTTATGTATACACACCTGCAGGTTTTGTACTTTAAACTTCAGTGTAAGAACTTTTCTCTGACATAAAACCTGCCTGTTAAATATTCTGCCTTTCTTAAAAGCTGTCCTGAAAATCAGAAGAAACAAAAACCAGCCTCGAGTCAAATGTTGATTTTATTTTTCAAAGAGAAAAACTTCACATTGTGTCTGCTCCTCTCGTATTTCTCTGCTCTCTTTAAGGGCTTTTATTTTGATTTAGTCTAATCCAAATAATCACAGAAGGTAAAGCAGCGCTCCAAGAAAAGCACTCGAGCGGTGCCAGAGAAAATCATCGCTATTTATCATTCCTCGGTAAACATGTCTCTGCATTACATGCATTTTTAACCGACACCCTTATTCTCTGGATGCTTTACACCCTCTGCCATTTAAATAAGACGTTTAGCACATCAGCACGTACTTTGGTTTTATGATTATGGGCGAGGGAAAGAGAGGGGAGGGGGAGCAGAGGGGTGGTGACATAATTTGAGGTTGGAGGAGGTTTTTATTTAGTCTGTGATGAATCAGCGCAGGAGCCAATCGTAAATCTAACAGATCATGGAGAAATTGCACCCATATTTTCAGGACAAAGTTGTAACAAGTTTTTCTGAGGAGGAAATGGAGCATGTGGTAAGTTGGCTTATTAAAAAAAGAAGAAGAAAATGAAACTGTGCGATGAAAAATAAGAAAAAATAAAACCTTGAAATACAGTCTGGTGGTTATGTGCCTTCTCAAGGTGCACAAGTGCTGAACAAAGGGAGTACTGAGGTGGGTCAAGAAGAGGGAAAAGAGGGGTTTGTGGTAGTGTGATAGAAACTTTACTACTTTAATGTTGTAGGCACATGTTTAACATCAAGCTTTGACTCATCACTACTAAAATAAATTCAGTTTATCCTCGATGATCAAATTGTTACGCATCCAAAAAGAAAAAATAACAAATTCTTGACACTTCAGTCATGCTAAAAACTATAAATCTCACAGACTGATGTCCGCATGTACACAGTTAATACCACCAGCTCTGCTTCAGCTTTCAGCTTCACTACTCTGTAGAGCTTTGGTGCAGCTGTTGGGAAAGTAGCGCTGACAGATGGCATGTACCTGGGCTCCTAGCAGCATGAAACAAAAGCCCTTGTTTTCCTCAACAAGGAGAGGCCTTCAGTTTTCCCACTTACAATTAGGAATGTAAGGATTATCAATAAAATGATAAACCCTGGTTTAATTTCAGATGGTTAGTATTACCGTGTCCTAGTTTAAATACCTTTAAAACCATGTTTGATTACTTCACTTTGTCAGGAACTCACAGTGATGCTGCTTATTGCCTGGAAAAGTCAGAACTATGTGTCTGCTCCTCGGCAAAGCAGCAACAGGTCAACATTTTCCAATGTTTGGCCTCTGAAAGTGAAAGTATGGCGGTTGGTGCCCACTGTACTGGACATTTTTTTCACCCTCAAACGTACAAAGTCTGAAGCCTGGTCGTATTTCGATTTTATTTTGGAGGATGCAGAGGACGATCGCCCTGTCTGCAGAAAATGCAGGAAAAAAGTCTCCGGGAAGGAAGACAGGGAAGACCTCAGCGAATAACCAGAGAGATGAAGAGGGTCAGGTCGTTCTTACATTCACACTATTTTTAACTAAATAAAACTTTGTTAAAATACAAAGTGGTCACCGGCGTAAGAAAAAGACATGCGTGATTAAAACTACCATAACTCCTCGAGTATCCACACTATCCAAATAATTCAGACGGATTCTGAAAGCTGGGGGCACTGCTAGAAACTATCAGTGAAAAAAACTCATGGACATGGTCTATAACAAGCTGTAAAATGGACACCAAGTTTATTTTTTGGTCATCTCAAAAACTTTAAACATGTTCATTTACAACTGTTTTTAACGAGAAACCTGTCAAAAGACCAAATCCATTTTATTCTTTTCTTGTAATTACACACTGTTTTACGCATTTATAACATAATAAAGACAAATACTTGCCAGAATTGTTTACTTTTATTTCTCATTAAACATTTACTCTAAGGATAATTCCTGGCACATTCATTGACAAAAAAGACCAGCCAGGTTGTGAAAATATAGAATTAAAGAGTTAAATGATTTCAGTGGGTGTATAAATACATTTTGAACATTTTGAGCACATTGCAACAATACTGCGATTATAATAACTGTGGTAATTTTGGTCACAGCAACCGTAATATTAAATATTCACACTGTTACATCCCTACTTACCATCAGTAATAGATTGAGCTTTCTTCTCAGATTGCTTAAAACTGGGAGGCAGCTTTGACAAGCTAAACGTGCCAAGTGTTGGCTTGTTTATCAGTAGCACTAGCTTAGCATTATCAATGCTGTTGTCAGCCTTTGCTTTCCCTGGGTCGTGTCACGGAAAGTGAGCCTTATGTCCACTGTATTTTAGTCTAATGCATCACTCCTTACAAACCCTCATGTGTCATGTCCGTCTGTTATGTCCAAAATAAGGCCACAAAATGGATTCAAAATGCCAACAGAATATTTCTTTAGTCCCTCTCTCCTGTGCTACCATGTTTGTTTACTAATGTCAAATTTAAACACTCTCCTGCATGAGGAGAGAGTTTAACTGACCTGGCTCAGTGGCACCATCATGTGGCCACTTTTGCTACACAGAAACTCGATAAGGGAATCATCAAATTGATAAGGGCATCTGCAGATTTTGTGTCCTTGAACTTAAGGTCCAGTAAGCTTGATCTTTGACCTATAACCTCAAACACGTATGAATAGATAACCCTAAAACTATCACGCAACCACCCCTGGATACCACCAGCCTCGACAGAACTGGAAGAAAAACCAGATTCTGCTGCTCGGTATCCAGACAGAAACATCTCACCCACTCTGCGTTCAGCTGCTCGTGCTGCTTTGTCTCAAGCTGCTTGGCTGACTGCAGCTCTGGCCTGCTGATTGCAGTGATAGACATGAAGGAATCTGGTGCTGGCTGCCAGAAACCACAGAAGAAGAAAAAAAAAAAAAAAAAGGAGGAGGAGAGGACCCTCAGTCAGTCTGCCGTCGGTCTGTGCCGGTGGGGAGAGGTAAACACGAGTCATCCCTCTTGGTATGTGGGGCTTAGGTTGGACCGGAGAGACGAGGAGCTGTGACTCCGAGGTGGTGCCAGTCTGTGGTATGCTGTGCTTAAAAATGTAATTATTTTTAATGAATGTAAGAGGAAAAACTCTCAAGGAAACAAATAGCTGGTTTTAAGCATGCAGTGAGCGATCGTGATTGTTATGCAATCAGATTCATGAGTAGAGGGATGAGGCAGAGTTAAGGTGGTTCAAATACAGAACTGCTTATATGATTTGTATCAAAAACTGAATGAGTTATTACAGAGATACGCCAACATTTTTGTTGTTTTCATGTCTTGCCTCACTCCTGAATCCATGACAAGCAGATAGACACCATTATTTTGACTGTGCTTGCAGTAACAAGGAACAGACAGGCAGAACTCGCCCACTGCTAATTAGCTTAGCTCAAACACTGGGAGTCAATGGGTAGAGTTAGCCTGCCTCTGCCTACAGTCATCAGATAAACTCTACAGCAACTCTTAACAGTCCTGTGTACTTGTGACTCATTTTTTTTACCGTGTTATGTTACGTTATCATTTTTTAGACTAAGATTAGCACTTTATGTAATTTTCGAAAGAAATACAAACTGCAGGGAGCGTGCACAAACCACTGTGGGCATGCTTGTAAGTAGGTCAACAGAACAAAGGCGTATCCCTTTAACTGAAGACCATTGAGCAGAGAGTTACATTGTGTCCATAGTGAACATGATGCGCATTCAATCACATGTAAGAGTCCTCACTGCCTGCAAGCGAAGTAGCCTGAAGCTGCTCAACGTGGTGCAACATTTTTGCCTCAAAGCTCCATTTTCATTTTCCCGCTGTCACTTTGTAGATGCAGGCGAAGAGCGAAGAAAAAGGTATTTTGAAGATGAGCCAGAAGGATTATCTTGGTTTTCTTTGACTTTTCTCACCCAACTTGTTTATCTGTTTAGCATTGCAGAGGTTGAGGCTATTCATCTATTCGAGTGAAATGATTTACTTTAACTTCAGTTTCATGGGACAAACTTTATAGTGATGAGCCTATGGGATGACCAACTGTCAATAAAAAGACAAAACATGTCCATTTCTGTAAATTCAAAGCATTTGATGTACTGTTCATAGGAAATATGGGTCAAAAATTAGATATGCATAATGGATGCAGAGTGGACAGCAGATGTGCGAGGCTGCACGATTCCACTCGACATTCGATGCTCTTGTTCAGTGTGGACACATGTCAAAAGCAGGCAGCTCAAGTTGTAACTCTGGACTGCACAGACAATCCTTACTTTAATCTTTTATAAAACGGGATCAATGAATTAATGAGAGGCTTAACAAAGCTAAGAGTCACCAAATCTGATCGAGTTTAATTTTTTTCTGGAAAAGGGAAAGCCCAGTTTAGACCCTATTGTTGATATCGATGTAGCTGTTGGTGTGCTAAAATAGCATTTAGTGACTAAAACAAGGGCTAAAACAGCTGAGGCACAATGAATACTTTACAAATGGTTCCTCTAAGCACCACCTGATGGCAGGTTTAATGATAAGCAGCAGCCCCGTGCATCAAAACAATCCTACTGTAAGCTTCAAATTATTGATTTTTGGATTATTTACCTAGTAAAAAGTATCAGGATATATGTTCAATATCGCCATTTAGTGTAGAAATACCCAGATATAAATTTTGGTTCACACCGCCCAGCCCTAAAACAGAGTAAGTGACATGAAAAATGTGTAATTTGACATTAAGCCATTCAGAAAGCAGAAGAAATGTGGCATTAAAAAGAAAACATATATGTATATGTTGTTTAACCACGGTTCAGTGTTAAAAAAATTATTTAAAGGTAGTTACAAATCTTACAAGCTACAGTAGGTAATATCAGTTAACTTAAACCTTGAGCAGGATATTCACAGTAATATAAATACATAAACAAGCTCAGAAATTTGAGGCAAAGTTGTTTTTTTTTAGTGCGAGTGGGTTTTAATAAATACAACCTCCTTGTACTTTCCTAAAAGCACACATAGATCACATCTAAATTACAGCCCCTGAAGACAAGCCCCTCATTTATAGGAAACCTCTCATCTAAAAGAAGCACTTAAAGTCAGTAAGAGATTGATGAATTATGATTCACGGAGGCTGAATTAGCTCTACACGTTCACTCTTTGATTTATTTGACTGAAGGCTGCTGGCAGAGAGGTGCTGCGTGCTGCAGTCGCCGATGTTGACGTCGAGCTGCTCGGCTGAAATAAAAACTGAGTTATGTAAGTCGCGTGGCCAGCGGATAAATGTCAGCAGACATCACAACATTATCAGATGGTGTCTGTGCCAGTGGCTCTCTCGTGTGTAGTGCTGCGACAGACAGAAAACATTCAGACATTCACTGTTTATTTAAAACAGAGGCAGCAGTTTTTCCTCAGCTCTGCTAGGGATGATCGGTTAAACCTGTTCAGTGTTTCATATACATGTAAATTTATTATTTTATAAAGAATAAGAACCAGCGCAAAACAGTATAGATTCCACTTTTGGTATTAAAACATTTGAAGACACCACCTCTCCTCTTTTCTGCAAAGCTCACAGTAACATCTAGGGCTGGGCAATATCCATTAAGTTGATGATTTGAATTATTTTCTGTAGATTTATAAATGAAAAATCGAGATTTTTTTTCTTGACTTACTCCAAGTGTAACTTGTTGCAATGTTCGTAAATATAAATACTGAAAAATTACAGTTTTCATGATGGTGACCCTGTCAGATGTTGCACAAGCACTGTCATAGGCTCGTTTTTTAACCTGTTCAGCCCGAGCCCCTTTTTTTAAGCCTCCTGCTCGAAACCCATACCCATAAAGAAAAGAGTGTATCTCTGCAACCACAAGGTCTATTTAAATAATTTTGGTGTCATAATAAAAGTAACACTTGAGAGACTTGTTCAGACGTGTAATCATCAGTATATGTGTTACTTGGACAGAGTAAATGAAGACAGAAATCAGAATAATTTGAAAATCTCATCCTCGACTAAAACAGAAACAATTTTTTATTGTGAATATCTCTCTTAGAAATGATGCTGGAGTGGCTGTGAAACTCTAAAAATGAATAATAAAATATGTTTACATCATCTCTGTGAAGGATTATTGTTATAAAGTGATGCAGAGAAAAATCAAAGAGGTTTGATAACAATACGGTCTGGGCTGAAGAGGTTAAATGAGATTAAATGTTGATCAGAGAGTTTCATCATAATGTTATGTGAAAATGGTTCAGCTTTCAGTGTTTATGTAGACAAACCTGCCTACGTCTGAACTACATAATCAACATTTTATGACACACACTTTAACTTTAAGAATTCTGTTTAGTTTGGGAATATTTTGACAACATAAAGGCATTTTTGAAAGGGGAAAATTGAGTGTTGTGGGAAAAAAATCCGGTTTTATTTTAAGGACACGTCGACCAGCCCTAGTCACATCTTTTAAATCATTTTATAAACAAAAACACATCTTTACAGAATTACTTTTACATGACATTGTCTCCATCTTCATCTTTATATCGATATAATTCTAATATACTGTCTTTTAAGCCTTTATCTGTTTCTGTTGCTGATTTGAGCTTTTTTCTCTGTTATTAGTTTTTATGTGTTCTTTTAACTTATTAATGACTTTACTTTATTTATGTTCGCATTTGTTTATTTGATGCTGGATTGGTTTACTTTCTACCTACTTTAGGGTTGTCAAAACTATCGATACTTCGAAAAGTATCAATATTCAAACGCTGTATCTGGATACAATACTAATTTTTCATGGTATCTATACTACCTCAGACAAGTGTTTGCATATTTTTGCTATTGTAATTATAGATTTTTGGATTATTTGCACAAATAAAAAGAAAAATTTCTGAGACAACCTAAAATATTGTCAAATTGTGTTATATTTGGGTTATTTATTTTGCATTTATTTGCACTAAGTAAAATCAATGCGAATGTCTTGTTTTTATAGGGTTTTTTTCCATTTTCTGATTATTTAACCAGCATCTGTGGTTCTGTTGAGAAAGCATGTTTCATGTTGAGATTGAAACAGTGTTTCTGAGATGTTTTCATGTTAATAAAAACATTTTTAAGCCTTTTTAAGTATTTGTCATTTTAGCAGTATCGATAATGGTATCACGTATCGCGTGTTTTTCTGGATATTGAGTTTAAAATTTTAGTAACATGACAACCCTAACCAACTGTTTCATCTGTTCATATTATGTTGTATTTTTTTTCTTTTATGGATCACATTTTAGGCTCTTGCATTGCTTTATTTCTTTGTTATAGATTTTGACCTCATTTTTTTGCTTTTCTTTTTTTTTAAATTGCTTATCATCTCATCCTCTTTTTATTCTCCTGTCATTTGCTTATTTTTCCCCTTTTATTGCCTTTTCTTGTCTTACTGATTTTATATTTTTATCTTTAATTTTGGTCCTCATGGCCTCATTTTTTTCAGGGTGCTTGGTAGATCCGGGCTCAGGCACTAGGGTATTGTTTTGGGAGATACGAGGGGCCTGTGATTATGGGGCACGAGGACTTTGGGGACTGTGCCTGTGTTTCCGGAGACTTTGTGTTATTTGGACCAACAGCGGTCCCTGTTTACACAGATACGTAAACTGAACTGGTTTCAAAACTTTTCACTCTGGACCCTGGTTTTAAAAGTCTGTGGATCCAGGCACTCAGTGCATCGTTCTCGCGTAAACAGGAGGTGCAAACACAACGAAAACCCTCCACTTTTGTCTGTTTTTAATCCATGAGAACAGGCCTTCAGCCTGGACTTGACCTGCTTCAAAATACTGCAGTGCGAGCATGAAACGATCCAAAAGACATGTTGTGTTTTTTTATTTAACAGTAAAAGCTTAAGTAGTTCAAAAAATCTAAACTCTGGCTGTGATTTTTAGTGTAAACTCATCAAATAATAAAAATAAAAATAATACATTTTATAGTTTTATTTTTTATAACTATAAAATAAGCAAAACACAACATACAATGACGGAAAAGTGGATGAGAATGGCAAATTTATGTTAAATGGAGTATGCAGTTCTGAATAGGTGGGTTTTGAGTCTGGATTTGAAGAGGAAAAGAGAGTTCAGAAAGGTGGGAGTGAAGGTAGAAATGTATTTAAAGACAAGAAAAAAAGATTTATTTTGCAGACAGAACACAGAAAAATTAAGTATATGTACAGTTTTTATGTCAATTTAAGGCAGATGAAGCTTGAGGTGGCCACAGATGTAAATAAAAACCTACTTCTCTGGATGAAAGAAATAAAAGCTTCAAACTGGCTTCACAAATCATTCCTTCTGTTAAATTTGCACATTTAGCTTTAATGCGAATCTGTTTGCATAATAAAGCAAAAAGATCTCCCACCTGAACACTGATCAACACAGCAAAGCACAACCAAAAGAAAATAATCCACAAAACTCCTCTGAGGCTCAAGTATTCCCATGGGTAAACCCATATCTACAACAGAAATCTATTAAAAAATCACAAAAAACTGGCTGAAAAATACTCTTCCAAGCAGAGCCATTATTTTGTTACCTCTGGCAGACAGCGAGGCACCTGGGAAATCTGAGCTGACGTGAGCGGGGGGAGAGCGGGGGTCCGGCAGAAAAAACTAGATCACTTTCTTAAGCTAATTAGGCCGCTGTATTACCAATCAAAAGAACCTCGCTCCCAAACACAGCGGCCGGCCAAGAAATATATTTGTCTTCCATTTGTGAGAGACTGGCAGTGGAAAGTCTCCAGGAGTGAGTATTATTCATCCGAGACGTTCCAGAGGATTAAATGTTGCATTAAAGAGTCTGATTTTTGTCACTGCTGCCACTGGCTCTACAGGACTAAAGGATGAGAACTTTGATGGAATAAAACCGCCTTTTCAGATCAAATTAGTGCGTTAACATCAAGCACTGCATAAAGTTAGAGTCATGGCAGTGGGGTATATTTGTTCTTCTTTCAGCTGAGAGTAAGACATTTCAGAAATCTTGCTTAACATTTTATTCAATACAAGTTATCTGGAAAATATCCCTATAATACTACTTCAACTTTTATCCCAAATCACTGCAGTCAAACTGACACAAAACTTTGGCACCTTCATGAACATTTTTCATTATTTTTATTTTGAACACTTTTTTCCTTAGCTGCCTCTTCTTTGATATACATGTACACAGAGGTTTTTGCATAATTGTATGTTCATGTATTTGTCGATGTGCATATGTATGGTTTCTGGAAGTATTATTAATTCTTTATATCATTCTTATTTTATTACTTTTTTTTTTAATTACTCCACCTTGTGTAAGCAAACTTATCTATACATGTATGGATGTATACATTTATATGGCTGATGTATGATTGTAATTCTGTTTACATATGTGCACAAAGAGGACTATTTTTTTTGTTATTTATGTTTTCTATATTCTCTAGCTTTTTGATGAATATTTTCTTTTTAATAACTGCACGTTATACATGTCCTTTATTTTATCCAACGCACACTGTCACCAGGTGCAAATCGCAATAAAATATATTGATAAAAAAAAAAAATTGATCAGTAAATCAAATTATGGAGCATACAAGTATTAAAAAAACACCAATAGTATTGAAAAGGTATCAACCATTTGGACAACATAAGTTGAAAATGGTTTAGAGTTGGTTTACGTGACAATATTTTTACCCAGTAAATCCTCAAACTTGATTTCTTGATACTTTTGGTTCCACAAATGAAGAAAATTAAAGGGGATTTAATCAGGAAAAGCTCATGGAGATCGTGAATCTCACTAATAGACGTGTTCTGTTTAAACATATAATAATCACATATGCAACTCAACACAAAAATGTAAAATCTAACTCAGAGTCACAGAGGAACGATACATGAGAAACTTAATTTACTGACTTCAAGACCGGCTTTGGGGACAGACAGTGTCACTAAATACTGTGACTGAGTCTGAGCTCAGACTTGAAGCACCTTTAATATGAATTATTTTAATGTTATTTTCACTTCAGGGCTCAACGTAACTGCTAAGAATGTGTTTTCACAAATATGACTTTGACTACCAGTCTAAACTTTGACTGAACATAATCTATTAAGACTTAACAATTACAGTTGTTTATTTACTTTTAAAACAGTCTTATTTTCTTTATCTTAAATCATGTTTACTTTGAAACTCACAATCTGGGGAATAGTAAAAGTTAAATACAATCAATTAGGGCTGGGCGATATGGCCTAAAAATGAAATCCCCGATTCTTTTTCACAAAACTCAAATATCCCTCAAATAGTGAAGTTGCATGCTGTTATTTTTTCATAAAATGTTGATAATGTAGTTTGAGCGTAGGCAGGCTTGTCTACATGAACACTAAATTCTGAGCTGTTTTCATAGTACATTAACATGGAAGTCTTAAAACAGTATTTAACCTCATTTAAAAAACAAATACAAGCCTAAACATGTGTTTGTGCAAAACCTGACAAGGCCTACCACAATGAAAACTGTAAACTTTCAGTATTTTTTTATTTCAAACACTGTAATAACTTAAAATAAGAGCAAGTGTAAACCAAGAAAAAAAATCTCAATTTTAAGTTTTTACATCTTCTGCAAAAAATGATTCGAATTAATCGATTTAATTAATATATTGCCCAGCCCTACAAACAATCAGTCATTTGTGCAACATCAAATCATGACAAATGTTATATTTATACAATTAACAAAAGACTTGGTCAAAGCCACACTCTTCTTCATGTATGTGTAAATACACAGCTTAACAAATGCATTAAACCACCACCCAATCTAAGGTTTTATGCCATAGTTGCCCTAATTTAAGAGCACAGAGAATTACCAAAATCATCATTAACAGAAATTATATTTTTAATTCCAAAAATATAAATGTTATTGTTATCCATGGTTAAACTACAGTTATTAACTTGCATTCCTGAATGTAAAAAATTAGTTTTGGTGGTTGAATGATATACTTGACTAACTTCCAACTTCTCAGAAAAGCCCAGTCAGTCAGCATCAGTTAGATTAAATAAGGTGAATTCAGTTTAAACAAATACATGGCATATAACAAAGATTTTCAGTTATAAAAAAGTTTGAAACATTTCTAAAATACTCATGTGTTATGACAGGTGGTCAAATCATTATTATTATTATTATTATTTTTATTTTATCATCACAGATCCAACACTAATCCGCCACAAATACAGCATGTTGTCAATTTTAGAAGAAGGTCCAGCGACAAATCGTGTACATATTTGGTTTGTCGTTTGATATAATGGTGCAACATTCATGCTAAAAAGAGCTGAGATGAGCTAGTTGTGCGCATGCAATCAGCTGAAGATTTTTCAGCTCCCAGGAAAAGGTCATTTGTGTGAAAGATGCAGTGAGGAGTTTGCAATTGGAGTCCTCTTGAGTTTAATTTATTTCTCCTCGGTAAAAACTGACGACACTGTGACCTACAGTTCAATTAACTGTCCAGCAGAGGGCGTAGAAACATCAAAAATCTGTCTGAGTGTTCAGACCAATGAGGTCTGATGTAAGTGATGTTACTTCTGAGCTTTGTATTTTTATAAACCTCCAGAAACTTGATATCAGTACACCTTCAGAGCTGTGAACCAGGTATAGTTTTTAGCTGAGACATTTTTGTAAGATGGAAACTGAAATGTTAAGATGAGAGAGCACAAAATATTGAGTATTATACCAGTAAGGTGCTCCTTTATCTTAAAAATTAAACATGATATTTTGTTATTTAGACAAAAATAAGGGCCCAAGTCCTTAGAAAAGGCATGTCATAGCATTTATAAAACATAAGATGTAAAATAATCAGGTTAAAATGCTGCACATATGGCAGTTAGTCATTTGATTATTTGTTAACATGTTTAAAGTAGCCCTCCACAACCAGCTACTGGCCCCTCTTTACATTTAAACTCAGCTTTATCAGCTTGAACTTGTCCCATACTAGCTTTTTAGCGTCAGATAGGCAGTATGTTTGGGGGGAATAAGGTAAAACAGCCGTCAGCACACCGTCAGAAAGATGACATCACAAGAAACAACAGCCTCAGGAAACATCTGTGCCGACACTTCACAACTTTAACAACCGATCAGCGGAGAAAAAAACGGACAGGCGTGTGTGGGAGTGTCGCTCTGCCTTCTTTTATCAGCATGGCAGGAGAGTAATCAGGAGGATTATAAGGGCGGCAAGGAAATGACCCCACAATTCATCGTTTCCACTGACAAAACCTCTGAGGGGGCTTCTGCTGTGCATGTAAAAACTGACACTTTGCTGTCCACGAACATCAGAAAAAGAGAACTTACCTTCATCAGTAAGAAGGTTGCTGGTTCGATCCCCATTCTGCATGTTCTCCCGTGGATGCGTGGGTTCTCTCCAGGCACTTCGACTTCCTCCCACAGACCAAAAACAAGCTCCTTAGGTGACTCCAAATTGCCCTTAGGTATGAGTGTGAGCCTGAATGGTTGTCCGTCTCTCTGTGTGGCCCCGCGATTGGCTGGCGACCAGTTCAGGGTGTACCGCCTCTCGCCCAGTGTCAGCTGGGATAGGCTCCAGCCCCCTGCGACCCCAAAAGGGTTAAGCAGTATTGATAAAAGTGCAATCTGGGGTCATCAAGCAGCTGCAGCAGTCATCCAAACAAGGTTAGACTCCAACTGTCACAAACATACACAAAAAAAAAACAAAAAAACAATCACAATCTGGTTAATTCAGTCCAACTTCTTTAATTATTACTGTAATCAAATGAGAATTGGACCTTGAGAATTACTGAGTGAAAGTTTTAGTTAGTTCGGGACCAACTTCTTTATGATTCTAGCAAAAGGTTTCAGGAGTCCAGATAAATGTGGGACTCCATTTGAAAACCCAAAATTAACTCTTACAATTAAAAATATTAGGATTTATTTATTTATCATTATTTCTATTTTGTTTTTTCATGTGCTGTGTGGATGTGGGTACAGTGTCTATATTGTCCTTGTTGATTTGTTTTACTTGTCTTATTGTCTCATTGAGAGAGTGTGTGTGTGTGTCACGACTGTCATTGTTCACTTGATTTATCAATGTCATTCAGAAAATTAAAATAAAATATTACAAAAAAAAAAAAAAAAAAAAAGGATTTACTTCCCTGCATTTAACTTCTTTGAAAATCCTCTAAGCTGCCATCTATATCTCTGTGGCTAAAGGTGTAAAGTCCTTTCTTAAATGAGAAATTATTAGCTTAACTGTAAAAGGCTGTTCTAATAAGTTTTATAAAAATGGAAGACTTTTATTAACTATCTTAACTTCCAACAAACCTTTCCTCTTTACTGACAGCCCCCCTCCCAACCCCTTCATTTTATTTTATTTACATTTATTTGACTTATTTTTTTTCTTATTTCTTTCCTGTTTATTTCACTTCATTATTTTCATTAATTCTCTGTTATTCTTTTTGGTTAAATTGTATTGTCATTTTATTTTCATTACTTTTCACTATGTATGTTTCTGTGATTTATCAGGTCTAATTCTAATACTCAAAATTTTATTTTATTGACCTTTAACTCTTCATCAGTATGTTTTCCTCAACTGATTAGCCATATTATATGATTTATTGTTATTTCTATTAATTTATTTACCAATTTTACACAGAGAAAATGTTATTTGTTCACATTAAAAAAGGAGGGGAATATGTTATTTGCTATTCTGTGGTGTACTGTTTTTGTCTGTTCTCTTCCCTTATAAAAATGTTTTGATTCAATGCACACTTTAAAAAATAAACATACCCAGAGATAATTGGATTCTGGTCCTTATTCGCTTCCATACTGTTTTGAAAGTGAGCTTTATCAATTTTGTACTTTCAGCCTGGCTAGTTTTAGCAGCTATCACTGTACACCTCTTTGTTTAGCTAAACTTTTAGCTAAACATTTGAAGCTTTTTTTTTTTTTTTTTTTTTTACCTTTAGCTGACCTTCATTCCTCAATTAGACTAAAATATTTAACTCTTAGAATTTTTCAGTCAGTGACAAACATGGGAGAAGGCAGGGAGCTAGCATTTATTTAAAGCTAAGCTAGTTTTGTTTGCTAGCTTGAAATGTGTCCAAAGCTACAACAAAAAGTTTATTGAAATAAGTGAAAATGTGAACTAAAAACCTTTAAAACCTTAAAAATATTGTCATAGGTGTTTGGTTCTTACCTGTGGCTGTACCTCCACCTGGTTGTTGTAACCTGTAGGTGTGAGGCCCCAAATTTAGCTGTCTTTTTAAGTGCCTGTAGTGAATTCAGCTGTTAGCCTACTTGCTAATGCCGGGCCTACGTCAGCCATTTTACAGATATAGTCAGTCTCACAAGCATGTATAGCAGCTGCATTAATGAATTTTTAAGTCAAATTAGCAAACGTGTCATCATTTGTGGTTCCACTAATTCCTTTAAAAATATGAAACATGCCAATAACAATGTTGGGTGAATTGAAGGTCCTTTATTTTCATTTAACCATTTTATAATCTGCTTTATAAAGTTTGACTGCAGAAATTTGGCACTAATTATAGAATTAATCATTAAAACAGAGCATTAAAACTGGTATTTCAAATGTTTGAATTGTGTGACTTGTAATTAAAAATACAATAAATGAAATGAATAGTCAACTAAATTCAATCAAAGACAATAATTCACCAGTTTTATTTACCAAAATATAAACACTGCATATTAAAACTTGAGACATTGCCAAATCATATTTTTAATGTGATCAATATTATTTATTTTTTCATCTTTTGCAAAGTAAATGCCTATAAATTAAACTGCTGAAATACAGTTTACTTCTGCAGAAAACAAAGACATATCCTTTATTCCTGGCTCTATACTGTAGTTGTTACATGAACATAGAAAAGCTAAATCAGTGAAATGTTTCCCTGTGGTACTGCAATAAACCTAAATAGTTCCTCAAACAAACTCTTACAAACTGACTAAATTTAAATTAAAATGTTTCTTCAAATGCTTTTGCATAACCTGAACATTGGAGCCTTTCTGAAGAGAGACTTTCATGCAGGCTCAAGGTACAGATATTTCTGTCTTTGCTGGAGAGTAGGTGCGTCAAAATTAATCTTCTAATGTATGCATCGTGATGCGGATGAGATGAAGGTGCATCTATGCAGAGACAGTCAGTTTAATCTTGCAGAAGCTGCTGCTAGACTGCAGCATCAGTTTTGTTTTTGAGGAAGAAAAAAAACATAGGACGATGATATCTATAAATTTTATTTATTTTGGTTGACAATGTAAAGACATTGTTGCTGCAGTTGTTCTCAAAAGCCACGTCTGATTAAAATAGGACTTCATATTATCAGAATGCTTGTGTTCATTTTATTCACAAAGTATCCTGGTGCAGGAATATAGAAAATAAAAGACATTGATCCGTGATCTTGGAACACGGAGGGGAGGGGTGAGTGAAGAGGGGGCAGGCTACGTTTTTCAAATCTGTCTTAACAGCCAAACTGGTTTTCAGATCGTAGACCATAGCTTTAAGGAAAATGTGAACTTCAACATGCATGAAGAAACTGCAAATTCAACACCTCAATAGTTGGTTACTTCTGTTAAACCTTGAGCCACTGGGTAATATTTGAGCAAAAGAAATAAAAGTAACAGAGACAAGTTCTGACATACTGATATCTGTTAGCATTTTGTGAATGGATGCCCTAGAAATGGGCAAACACAACAATAATGACAGCTAACTTAACATTAATATAAATTTAAACAATACACATATCGACTAAAGCTGCTGTACAAGCACATTGTTGTTCTTGTGTGTGATTGTTGTTGAATGTGAAGTGTCAACACATGGGGTGCTTGACGCTTGCATTGAGTCAATGCCCTCCTCATTTGAACTCCGACAACATTTGATCTGGTGACTGTATCTCTCAAAAGCATACTAGAGACCTTTCTGTCTGCTTCTTTCTGATATCTCTGAAGAATTTGTCCAGAAATCTGCAGATATTTTCTTAGGAATATCACTCACTGGTATCACTAAAAAAACCCTCAATATTTCTCATTCTAGGAGGGAAAGATTGACAAGCATAGCAACAGTAACCAAGGAGGCGGGGTTTAATGAAGGGTCATTTGAATATAGAATGTTTTGATGAAGCATTATCAAAGCATCATCAAAGGACTTTGATTCAAAGCCATCTTTGATCGGGTCCTTTGATGTCTTTGTGACATCATCATCAAAGGACGCTGATTCAAAGACATCAATGAGTGCTCCTTCTGGGTTCACTTATTTAAGACCAAATATCGTGCTAGAGGACATTTAACTTAGCTTGCTACCAGAAATCCACGAACCCGTTGAAATGGAGAACATAAAGTCTTCTGATGAAGTGCCCTCACCTGAAGTGTATGCTACTACACCCTCAGCAGCCAAAGAACTAAGCAGGACAACGTCTCCCCTTCCAGTGAAAAGGCACCAGATTGGTCGAGAAAACGAAGAAGTCACTGTGGATGGAGCCAAGAAGCCAGGAGGTTCATGCAAACCACCAGTTACGGCTGAGATTGAACTGGAGAAGCAAATGCCATTGATCAACCCTGAAAAGAATCTTTCACTGTTGTCGGAACTTTTCGGCTCAGACGACTGGCAGGAGAAGGTAAAAGCACTCTGTGTAGTCCAGGCCTTAGCCCAACATCATCCACACGTCTTGATGGAGAGTCTTCATGATGTCTGCAATTACGTGATGGAAGAGGCTAAAAACACACGCTCCACTGTGCGCTCTGCAGCTGTAGACACTCTTGCTTGTCTGCATGTCTGCTTGGGAAGGGGCATGGACAACTTAGCAGATAGAACAGTGGTTGCTCTGCTAAAGACATTTTCAAGGTTTAAATCAATTAAGCCCATAAGAAATGCTGTGTCCATGGCCCTGAACTCCATAGTGCAGAACTGCAACATAGGTCTAATCTTGGAAGTTCTGCTTGAAAAAGGGTTAAACGACAAGGTAGAAGAAGTAAGGGGGTGTGCAGCAGAGAAAATCCACATGCTCGCTGATAAGCTGGGAGCAGCTGAAATTATGAAAGCAGGAGAAACTGTCACCAAGAACTTTGTGATTGCTGCCAATAAGATGTGTGTTGATGCCTCAGCGGAGGTCAGGCCACATGGATTTTCCATCATAGAACAAATTGCGTTTGAACCCAGCTTCATGAATATCTGGCAGAATGTTGTCCCCCAGAAAGATCTGCATCAGCTGCAGAAAATTCTGCAGAAAATACACAGGAGAGGTCAATCTGAGGATAATCGGAGAGACACAGTTCCACTTGGTAGCACAGAGACTCAGAGAACAACTCTCCCACCCATTCCACCTCCTAACCAAGCCACTCCTAACCAAGCGGGAACCCATCAGCAGCACACTGTCGGTGGAGCAAAGATTCTAGCCGGTTCATGCAAACCGCCGGCAGCGACTGACATCCAACTGGAGGAGCATAGACCGTTCTTCAACAGTATGGAGACAAACGCCGTGTTTAGTCCTAATCCAGACCCCCTTCCACCGATTAGACCAGAGGCCCCAGAAACAGCTCTCTGTCCATACCCACCTCCTAAACCAGCCCCTTCTAAGGTTTCAGGAACCCATCAGCCGCGCACTGTCGGTGTAGCTAAGAAGCCAGGAGGTTCATGCAAACCACCAGTCATGGCTGAGATTGAACTGGAGAAGCAAATGCCATTGATCAACCCTGAAAAGAATCTTTCACTGTTGTCGGAACTTTTCGGCTCAGACGACTGGCAGGAGAAGGTAAAAGCACTCTGTGTAGTCCAGGCCTTAGCCCAACATCATCCACACATCTTGATGGAGAGTCTTCATGAGGTCTGCAATTACGTGATGGAAGAGGCTAAAAACACACGCTCCACTGTGCGCTCTGCAGCTGTAGACACTCTTGCTTGTCTGCATGTCTGCTTGGGAAGGGGCATGGACAACTTAGCAGATAGAACAGTGGTTGCTCTGCTAAAGACATTTTCAAGGTTTAAATCAATTAAGCCCATAAGAAATGCTGTGTCCATGGCCCTGAACTCCATAGTGCAGAACTGCAACATAGGTCTAATCTTGGAAGTTCTGCTTGAAAAAGGGTTAAACGACAAGGTAGAAGAAGTAAGGGGGTGTGCAGCAGAGAAAATCCACATGCTCGCTGATAAGCTGGGAGCAGCTGAAATTATGAAAGCAGGAGAAACTGTCACCAAGAACTTTGTGATTGCTGCCAATAAGATGTGTGTTGATGCCTCAGCGGAGGTCAGGCCACATGGATTTTCCATCATAGAACAAATTGCGTTTGAACCCAGCTTCATGAATATCTGGCAGAATGTTGTCCCCCAGAAAGATCTGCATCAGCTGCAGAAAATTCTGCAGAAAATACACAGGAGAGGTCAATCTGAGGATAATCGGAGAGACACAGTTCCACTTGGTAGCACAGAGACTCAGAGAACAACTCTCCCACCCATTCCACCTCCTAACCAAGCCACTCCTAACCAAGCGGGAACCCATCAGCAGCACACTGTCGGTGGAGCAAAGATTCTAGCCGGTTCATGCAAACCGCCGGCAGCGACTGACATCCAACTGGAGGAGCATAGACCGTTCTTCAACAGTATGGAGACAAACGCCGTGTTTAGTCCTAATCCAGACCCCCTTCCACCGATTAGACCAGAGGCCCCAAAAACAGCTCTCTGTCCATACCCACCTCCTAAACCAGCCCCTTCTAAGGTTGCAGGAATCCATCAGCGGCGCATTGTCCATGTAGCTAAGAAGCCAGGAGGTTCATGCAAACCACCAGTCATGGCTGAGATTGAACTGAAGAAGCAAATGCCATTGATCAACCCTGAAAAGAATCTTTCACTGTTGCCGGAGCTTTTCGGCTCAGACGACTGGCAGGAGAAGCTAAAAGCACTTTGTGAAGTCCAGGCCTTAGCCCAACATCATCCACACATCTTGATGGAGAGTCTTCATGAGGTCTGCCATTATGTGACGGAGGAGGCTAAAAACCTACGCTCCACTGTGAGCTCTGCAGCTATAGAGACTCTTGCTTGTCTACATGTCTGCTTGGGAAGGGGCATGGACAACTTAGCAGATAGAACAGTGGTTGCTCTGCTAAAGACATTTTCACAGTTTAAATCAATTAAGCCCATAAGAAATCGTGTGTCCATGGCCCTGAACTCCATAGTGCAGAACTGCAACAAAGGTCCAGTCTTGAAAGTTCTGCTTGAAAAAGGGTTAAACGACAAGGTAGAAGAAGTAAGGGGGTGTGCAGCAGAGAAAATCCACATGCTCGCTGATAAGCTGGGAGCAGCTGAAATTATGAAAGCAGGAGAAACTGTCACCAAGAACTTTGTGATTGCTGCCAATAAGATGTGTGTTGATGCCTCAGCGGAGGTCAGGCCACATGGATTTTCCATCATAGAACAAATTGCGTTTGAACCCAGCTTCATGAATATCTGGCAGAATGTTGTCCCCCAGAAAGATCTGCATCAGCTGCAGAAAATTCTGCAGAAAATACACAGGAGAGGTCAATCTGAGGATAATCGGAGAGACACAGTTCCACTTGGTAGCACAGAGACTCAGAGAACAACTCTCCCACCCATTCCACCTCCTAACCAAGCCACTCCTAACCAAGCGGGAACCCATCAGCAGCACACTGTCGGTGGAGCAAAGATTCTAGCCGGTTCATGCAAACCGCCGGCAGCGACTGACATCCAACTGGAGGAGCATAGACCGTTCTTCAACAGTATGGAGACAAACGCCGTGTTTAGTCCTGATCCAGACCCCCTTCCACCGATTAGACCAGAGGCCCCAAAAACAGCTCTCTGTCCATACCCACCTCCTAAACCAGCCCCTTCTAAGGTTGCAGGAATCCATCAGCGGCGCATTGTCCGTGTAGCTAAGAAGCCAGGAGGTTCATGCAAACCACCAGTCATGGCTGAGATTGAACTGAAGAAGCAAATGCCATTGATCAACCCTGAAAAGAATCTTTCACTGTTGCCGGAGCTTTTCGGCTCAGACAACTGGCAGGAGAAGGTAAAAGCACTTTGTGTAGTCCAGGCCTTAGCCCAACATCATCCACACGTCTTGATGGAGAGTCTTCATGAGGTCTGCCATTATGTGACGGAGGAGGCTAAAAACCCACGCTCCACTGTGAGCTCTGCAGCTATAGAAACTCTTGCTTGTCTGCATGTCTGCTTGGGAAGGGACATGGACATCTTAGCAGATAGAACAGTGGATGCTCTGCTAAGCACATTTTCACAGTTTAAATCAATTAAGTCCATAAGAAATGCTGTGTCCATGGCCCTGAACTCCATAGTGCAGAACTGCAACAAAGGTCCAATCTTGAAAGTTCTGCTTGAAAAAGGGTTAAACCACCTGTGTGAAGAAGTAAGGGGGTGTGCAGCAGAGAAAATCCACATGTTCGTTGATAAGCTGGGAGCAGCTGAAATTATGAAAGCAGGAGAAACTGTCACCAAGAACTTTGTGATTGCCGCGAATAAGATGTGCGTTGATGCCTCATCTAAGGTCAGGCCACATGGATTTTCCATCATGGAACAAATTGCGTTAGAACCCAACTTCATGAATATCTGGCAGAATGTTGTCCCCCAGAAAGATCTGCATCAGCTGCAGAAAATTCTGCAGAAAATATACAAGAGAGGTCAATCTGAGGATAATCGGAGAGACACAGTTCCACTTGGTAGCACAGAGACTCAGAGAACAACTCTCCCACCCATTCCACCTCCTAACCAAGCCACTCCTAACCAAGCGGGAACCCATCAGCAGCACACTGTCGGTGGAGCAAAGATGCTAGCCAATTCATGCAAACCGCCGGCAACGACTGACATCCAACTGGAGGAGCATAGACCGTTCTTCAACAGTATGGAGACAAACGCCGTGTTTAGTCCTGATCCAGACCCCCTTCCACCGATTAGACCAGAGGCCCCAAAAACAGCTCTCTGTCCATACCCACCTCCTAAACCAGCCCCTTCTAAGGTTGCAGGAATCCATCAGCGGCGCATTGTCCGTGTAGCTAAGAAGCCAGGAGGTTCATGCAAACCACCAGTCATGGCTGAGATTGAACTGAAGAAGCTAATGCCATTGATCAACCCTGAAAAGAATCTTTCACTGTTGCCGGAGCTTTTCGGCTCAGACGACTGGCAGGAGAAGGTAAAAGCACTTTGTGAAGTCCAGGCCTTAGCCCAACATCATCCACACGTCTTGATGGAGAGTCTTCATGAGGTCTGCCATTATGTGACGGAGGAGGCTCAAAACCCGCGCACCACTGTGAGCTCTGCAGCTATAGAAACTCTTGCTTGTCTGCATGTCTGCTTGGGAAGGGACATGGACATCTTAGCAGATAGAACAGTGGTTGCTCTGCTAAGCACATTTTCACAGTTTAAATCAATTAAGCCCATAAGAAATGCTGTGTCCATGGCCCTGAACTCCATAGTGCAGAACTGCAACAAAGGTCCAATCTTGAAAGTTCTGCTTGAAAAAGGGTTAAACCACCTGTGTGAAGAAGTAAGGGGGTGTGCAGCAGAGAAAATCCACATGTTCATTGATAAGCTGGGAGCAGCTGAAATTATGAAAGCAGGACAAACTGTCACCAAAAACTTTGTGATTGCCGCGAATAAGATGTGCGTTGATGCCTCACCTAAGGTCAGGCCACATGGATTTTCCATCATGGAACAAATTGCGTTAGAACCCAACTTCATGAATATCTGGCAGAATGTTGTCCCCCAGAAAGATCTGCATCAGCTGCAGAAAATTCTGCAGAAAATATACAAGAGAGGTCAATCTGAGGATAATCGGAGAGACACAGTTCCACTTGGTAGCACAGAGACTCAGAGAACAACTCTCCCACCCACTCCACCTCCTAACCAAGCCACTCCTAACCAAGCGGGAACCCATCAGCTGCACACTGTCGGTGTAGCTAAGAAGCCAGGAGGTTCATGCAAACCACCAGTCATGGCTGAGACTGAAGTGAAGAAGCTATTGCCATTGACCAGACCTGAAAAGAATCTGTCTCTGTTGTCGCAGCATTTCGGCTCAGACAACTGGCAGGAGAAGCTAAAAGCACTTTGTGAAGTCCAGGCCTTAGCCCAACATCATCCACACGTCTTGATGGAGAGTCTTCATGAGGTCTGCCATTATGTGACGGAGGAGGCTCAAAACCCGCGCACCACTGTGAGCTCTGCAGCTATAGACACTCTTGCTTGTCTGCATGTCTGCTTGGGAAGGGACATGGACATCTTAGCAGATAGAACAGTGGATGCTCTGCTAAAGACATTTTTAAAGTTTAATGCAAACGAGTTTACAAGGAATCGTGTGTCCATGGCCCTGAACTCCATAGTGCAGAACTGCAGCGAAGGTCCAGTCTTGAAAGTTCTACTTGAAAGAGGATTAAACCACCTGAGTGAAGCAGTAAGGCGGTGCGCAGCAGAGAAAATCCACATGCTCGCCGATAAGCTGGGAGCAGCTGAAATTATGACAGCAGGAGAAACAGTCACCATGAACTTTGTGATTGCTGCGAATAAGATGTGTGTTGATGCCTCACCTAAGGTCAGGCCACATGGATTTTCCATCATGGAACAAATTGCGTTAGAACCCAACTTCATGAATATCTGGCAGAATGTTGTCCCAAAGAAAGATCTGCATCAGCTGCAGAAAATTCTGCAGAATATACAAAAGAGAGCTCAATTTAGGGAATCTCGGGGAGACACAGTTCCACTTGGTAGCACAGAGACTCAGAGAACAACTCTCCCACCCACTCCACTTCCTTACCAAGCCACTCCAAACAAAGCAGGAACCCATCAGCAGCACACTGTTGGTGGAGCAAAGAGGCCAGGAGGTTCATTGAAACCACCAGTAGTGGCTGAGACTGAAGTGGAGAAGCTAATGCCATTGACCAACCTTCAAAAGAAACTGTCTCTGTTGCTGCAGCTTTTCGGCTCAGACGACTGGCAGAAGAAGGTAAAAGCACTTTGTGAAGTCCAGGCCTTAGCCCAACATCATCCACACATCTTGATGGAGAGTCTTCATGAGGTCTGCCATTATGTGACGGAGGAGACTCAACACCCGCGCACCACTGTGAGCTCTGCAGCTATAGACACTCTTGCTTGTCTGCATGTCTGCTTGGGAAGGGACATGGACATCTTAGCAGATAGAACAGTGGTTGCTCTGCTTAGGAAAATTGGTGAGCCTTATGTAAACAAGAGCCTAAGGGATCGTGTGTCCATGGCCCTGAACTCTATAGTGCAGAACTGCAGCGAAGGCCCAGTCCTGAAAGTTCTGCTTGAAAGAGGATTAAACCACCGGAGAGAAGCAGTAAGGCGGTGCGCAGCAGAGAAAATCCACATGCTCGCTGATAAGCCGGGAGCAGCTGAAATTATGACAGCAGGACAAACTGTCACCAAGAACTTTGTGATTGCTGCGAATAAGATGTGTGTTCATGACTCAGCTGAGGTCAGGCCACATGGATTTTCCATCATGGAACAAATTGGGTTGAGGCCAACTTCATGGAGTTCTAGCAGTGAAGAGCATACAGAGCAGGGAGAGGAGAAGAGTGCTCTGTTTTGTCCTAATCCAGACCCCCTTCCACCAATTAGAACAGAGGCCACAAAAAGAGCTCTCTGTCCCTACCCACCTCCTAAACCAGCCCCTTCTGAGGTTGCAGGAATCCATCAGCGGCGCACGGTGTAGTTATTCTTTTTAGTATTTTTTTCATTACTTTTCACTATGTATATTTCTCTAAGTATCAGGGCCAATTTAAATACTCGAAATGTTATTTTATTGACTGTTTACCCTTCATCAGTATGTTTTACTCAAATGGCTATCCATATTCTATGATTTATTGTTATTTCTATTCATTTATTTACCAAGTCTAAACACAGAAAATATTATTTGTACATTAAAGGTGCAGTGTGTAGAATTTGGCATTTGAGCGACATCTATTGTTCAGATTCTAGAATGAGCCAAACCCTAACCAAAACGTCACATCGCTGAGCAACGGAAGCCTGTAAAGCCCAAAAGGGATCGTGAACAAGGCATCATTTACTAAAGTGACAAGGTTTGTAACCATTATTTTATAGATTATAGGTCAGTTGTTGTCCTCTCTCCTCTTCTTCGCATGCATTCCAGGTAGATTTCAGTGCCGGCGGACAGATTCGTGTTTCGTACTTTTTGTCCCTAAAATCCACCCGTAGACAACATGGCGGATCGTTATGTTGGCCTACATGAACGCGGCCCACGGTAATGTAAACTTTTTGAAGCTTTTTCTAACTAAATAAAAATAAAACAAACATTTGGTGGGGATGATTGTACTCCTATTTTGACGGACTTTACATACAAATAGAAACATTATATCCTATATTCACCGTTTCTGTTTGGTGAAATGCTGCCAAATTCTACACACTGCACCTTTAAAAAAGGAGGAGAATATGTTATTTGCTATTCTGTGGTGTACTGTTTTTGTCTGTTTACTTCCCTTATAAAAATGTTTTGATTCAATGCACACTTTAAAAAATAAAAATACCCAGAGATAATTGGATTCTGGTCCTTATTCGCTTCCATACTGTTTTGAAAGTGAGCTTTATCAATTTTGTACTTTCAGCCTGGCTAGTATTAGCAGCTATCACTGTACACCTCTTTGTTTAGCTAAAATTATCCTGCCAAACATTTGAAGCTTTTTCACCTTAAACTGACCGTTATTCCTCAATTAGACTAAAATATTTAATTCTCAGACTTTTACAGTCAGTGACAAACATGGGAGAAGCCAGGGAGCTAGCATTTATTTAAAGCTAAGCTAGTTTTGTTTGCTAGCTTGAAATGTGTCCGAAGCTACAACAAAAAGTTTATTGAAATAAGTGAACATTTGAACTAAAAACTTTTAAAAACTTGAAAATGTTGTCACAGGTGTTTGGTTCTTACCTGTGGCTGTACCTCCATCTGCTTGGTGTTACCTGTAGGTGTGAGGCCCCAAATTTAGCTGTCTTTTTAAGTGCCTGTAGTGAATTAAGCTGTTAGCCTACTTGCTAATGACGGTGTAACGGGCCTAAGTCAGCCATTTTACAGATATAGTCAGTCTCACAAGCATGTATAGCAGCTGCATTAATGTATTTTTCCGTCAAATTAGCAAACATGTTATCATTTGTGGTTCCACTAAATCCTTTAAAAATATGAAACATGCCAGTAAGAATGTTGGGTACACTGAAGGCTCTTCATCGCATTACTTATCCTTTATTTTCATTTAACCATTTTATAATCTGCTTTATAAATTCTGACAGCAGAAATTTGGCGCTAATTATAGAATTAGTCATTAAAACAGAGCATTAAAACTGGTATTTCAAATGTTGCATCCCTGATGTTTGGATTGTATGACTTGAAATCAAAAATACAATAAATGAAATCAATAGTCAACTAAATTCTAGCAAAGACAATAATTCACTTCATTTTGGTTTTATTTACCAAAATATAAACACTGCATATTAAAACTTGAGACATTGCCAAATCATATTTTTAATGTGATCAATATTATTTATTTTTTTATCTTTTGCAAAGTAAATGCCTATAAATTAAACTGCTGAAATACAGTTTACTTCTGCAGAAAACAAAGACATATCCTTTATTCCTGGCTCTATACTGTAGTTGTTACATGAACATAGAAAAGCTAAATCAGTGAAATGCTTCCCTGTGGTACTGCAATAAACCTAAATAGTTCCTCAAACTCTTACAAACTGACTAAATTTAAATTAAAATGTTTCTTCAAATGCTTTTGCATAACCTGAACATTGGAGCCTTTCTGAAGAGAGACTTTCATGCAGGCTCAAGGTACAGATATTTCTGTCTTTGCTGGAGAGTAGGTGCGTCAAAATTAATCTTCAAATGTATGCATCGTGATGCGGACGCGATGAAGGTGCAACAATGCAGAGACAGTCAGCTTAATCTTGCAGAAGCTGCTGCTAGACTGCAGCATCAGTTTTGTTTTTGAGAAAGAAAAAAGCATAGGACGATGATATCTATAAATTTTCTTTAATTTGGTTGACAATGTAAAGACATTGTTGCTGCAGTTGTTCTCAAAAGCCATGTCTGATTAATACAGGACTTCATATTATCAGAATGCTTGTGTTCATTTTATTCATAAAGTATCCTGGTGCAGGAATATGGAAAATAAAAGACATTACTTACTGCATTGCATCGTGATATCAAATCAAATCATAAACTTAATAACCAAATTGAATCCTGAGACTAGTGAAGATGCACAGCTCTACTGGAGAGCATAAACTTTATTTTGAAAGTCACAGAGATGTGTTTTGAGATAATCAGTTTAGGAAAATGAGAATTTCAACATGCATGAAGAAATTTTAAATGCAAGTTTGTTCACTTCAGCAGTATTACACAGTAATAGACTTTTCTTGAATAGATAAAATCATATCCACCTGAAATCACAGGTACTGGGGTAAGTCACTACAATGTTTTCTCACACACTGTATTTTCCAGCATAAAGACCTTAAATAAAAAATGACTGTTGTGAAAAAAAATCACAAAAAACTTTAGGCAACATTCCTTTAAAAGCACAGAAGACACCTCTTCAAGATAAAGAACTGGACTCAGGTGAATTGAAATGGACAAAAGACTCCAGTGTAAAGAAATTTTCCTAAATCAAAATAATATCCCATCCATAACATTTAACATCAGAGTGGCATGATTATATCAGTGCAAGAGAAACTGACACATGGGCAAAATCTATGGAGGCTCTGAAAGGCAGACAAAATGTGCAGAAGACAGATATAAACATAAAATCATTTACACATACAGTTCAAATAATACAATACAACATCATCTGATTGGCTCAAAATGATATTCTGGAAATGATTTTTAAGGTGATGCCCATTTCCAAACGCAACAAGGACTGTAACCCTGTTTTGTAGTTGGAATTTTTCTGCTTGTAAGTCCTTCACTGTTTACCTTTTCTTGAGGTCGAGACACTGAAATCAAAGTGGATAACTCAAAGGGATACGCCGGCTTTTTTGTTTTCGTGTCTTGCCTCACTCCCGAGTCCATGCCAAGCAGATAGACAACATTCTTTTGACTATGTGTGCAGCAACAAGGAAGAGACGGGGAAAGATGGCCCACGGCTAATTAGCTTAGCTCAAACACTGGGAGTCTATGGGAAGTGTTAGCCTGCTTCTGCCTAAAGCCATCAGATAAGCTCTAGCAACTCTAAACGGTCCAGTGCTTGTTGTGTTTGGGAAATCCCAGATGTTCAAAGGAAGACACAGACAGAATCAATCTGCAGCCTCTTGAGAATTTATTGCGAGAGAACAGCGTCAAACCGAATCATAATAGATAGACCCCTGTCACAGCTTTTGTTATGGCCTTTATAGTGCTTCAGTGACGTTAGTGCTTCTCGGGCTGAAGCCCACCCATTCCAGTCCTGTTCACCGTCCTGGAGCTGTAATTTGAGATATTCGTATAATTGTTTTAGAAGAACTTGTCCTGCCAAGTTTCCTTTCCTTAACAGGTCAGGTCAAGATGACCTTATATGGAGGGGAACATCTGCAAAATAGCTCTCCTCTTCAGGCAGCAACACTTTATCCTGTAATAATTCTTCTATTCGTAAACAGAGGCTTTGTTTTGCTGAACTACTTTTGCAGTGGCTTGCAGGCAATCTGCATGCAAGAATGACTCGCAAACGAACAGCTCACTGATAACTGCGAATCGGTTCTCATCATTCACTTAAAGAGCTGTTCAAAAGACTCGACTCGTTCGCGAACGTCACATCTCTAGCGCAAACCCCTGCAAAAGTAGGTCAACAAAACAAAGCCGAGGATAACCTCACACAACGCGGTAAAACAGTGAGTCACAACAAGTACACAGGAGAGTTTAACTGATGACTGTAGGCAGAGGCAGACTAACACTACTCATTGACTCCCGCTGTTTGAGCAAAGCTAATTAGCAGTGGGCGAGCTCTTCCTGGTTACTGCACGCACAGTCAAAAGAATGGTGTCTGTCTGCTTGTCATGGACTAGTGCAGCAACCTTTCCGATCAAAAGAGCCATTTTGACCACCACGCCCACCAAAAAAATCCGTCTGGAGCCACAAAACACATTTGAACCTTAAAATGACGACAGCAGCACCTGTTGACTCTCCATCATTATAATGACGTCAGATCTACAAGCAAACTGCTTTACCATCCGACATGAGCGCTCTATAATGGGTCATGTATGTTTTGTTGCTTTAACTTGGCATTATTGTTATACCATATTATCAGGGTTCCCACTCTTTTCTAGAAATCATTTTCCAGGACTTTTCCAGGCCCCCCCCCCCCCCCCCCCCCCCCCCCACACACACACACACACACACACACACACACACAAACACACTCCGAAGTGTCCTTTTCTACAGTTCTACCTCTACCCACATTGCTATGTTTATGCCTCTTCCACTCCAGAGGTCTGATTTACAAGATGTGAGTCTATGGCTGTTACAAATCTATGAAATATCGTACATTCTCTGACATTCTTAGAAATTATGACAAATTTATCACTACATAGCGCAATGACACCCACAGCCATAACCAACTGAAGTTACAATGGTTACAAGGTTAATCTAGCTTCCTAAAAAACAAGATTAAAGTTTGATGAACAATATCTCTAGCTAGCTCCACCGTATCCTATTGAACTTAAGATTTATTTATTTCTAACTCTCAGGCATGAACATTGTCTGCTAGCTATCTTTTTACTCTGGCTTTTATGTAGTGTCTTACGATTATAAATTAATGGTTTACACTTACTTTTTTTTAATTTTTACCGGTATTTACTCTGCTTTTTTATAAATATATATATTTTTGATTTACTGTATAAGTAGCCTAAATTTTTTTTTGCCATTTTATTTTGAGTTTTATATTTTATTCCTTAACTTGCATTATTTTATCTACATGTTCACTTTATTTCCTAAGTTTGATTTTTGTTCACTAACAATGTAGAAAGAAGCTAGATCATTTTCCAGGACATTTTATTTTTTTCCGCAGTTTCCATATGTTTTCCACGACTGGAAAATTGTTCAATCATTTTCCAGGTTTTCCAGGACGTGTGGGAACCCTGATTATATTGCAATAAAAAATTTAGAAATAAAATGATAACTATGGTGTGTTTACTTTGATTATCGGGCTTGTCGACAAAAATAACAGTCAATTAACATTAGCCTGTGTTATCACTGTTTTTACTTTTTTGTCATTGTTGTTACTCAGTTTTTTTTCCCACAGGATCAGGTTTTGCTTGCAGTGGAGAAATCATAAATATTTATTTGACATCATCAGGTGGGATAGGGGTTAAAGGCTCCTCTCCTGACATTTTTAAACTTAAATCATTTCTTTCCTGCATTCTGATCATTTTTTATGAACAATTTTATAATAATCATGAGGTAGTCATGTGATCTTTGAGGTGCTTTTTCAAATCTCCTATCAGTTTTTTTGAAGCTTATCTAATTTAAATAATTAATAAATTTTTTGTTTCATGTCAGTCTTGATGTCTTATAAAAATATGCCAGATGAACAAATTACACAGTAACTCACACACACCTGAGTTTGTAGTTATTGAGTGAGGGAGAGAGACTGACAGCACACACATCACAGCAGACATGGGAATAAAAAAACATCCAGCTGATATCTTTGTGTAAAAATTCCCCCTCTCCAAAACTGAATTTATCGTCTCTCCGTTTCTCTCCTCTTTTACGAGGCTTTATCGCCGGCATGCCTCCGTTTTAAAAGTCTGAACCCCTTCACAGCAGCAGCCGATGTTTTAAAAGTAAGAGAGTTCATCAAAACATGCGCATAAAAATCTTAAAAACACGTCGGGTGAGCTCACAGCTTAAGATGCAGCAGCGTCCTGCTCTCTCTCCGAGATGCTGAGGGTCACACAGAGGTCATGGGAGGCGCACGCATGACGCAAAGTTGATGATGTAAAAAACAAAGAAATAATCATTTAATGAAAAAAATGCACATATTTTGCAGATAGTGCTAAAACATGCAGAAATAACATCAATTAACTAGAAAAATTGCATTTCCTTGCAGCAAATGCGTTGAAATGCTGAGTCTGAATGCTGGAACTGTGAAATGAAAAGGCTAAAAGCAATGCAAACAAAGTCAAAAATGTGAAAATGTGACATAAAATAGTTGGAAGCAGTAAAGCACAGGTGCAAATGTGGGAAATGTGTAATAAAAATGGTTACAGTTGTGAAAGAAAGCTGAAAATGAATAAATGTGAAAGGAAATTGCAGAAAGCTGTAGAAATGTTTGGCCACCATGAAGAAATTGTAAACTATGATCAAAAGAGTAAAATTTGTTAGTGCTAAAATGACAGAGATTGTAATCAGTAGCAGAAGTGTGAAATATGTTAACAAATTTGCATTGTAAAGACAGGAAAAGAATAAAGTTGTATGGAAGTGAAAGGTTGAATGACTGACAGCCTGTGACATCCAGACTGAGAGGACAGCAGCCAGATGCATACAGCAAGGAGCTGTAGTAATCAGCAGTCTGTATTGGACACACAGTTGAAAAGTACAACTGCCTTCACCAGAATTTGAACCCGGGCCACCGGAGGAAGAGTCAGCAACTTTGCAGCTAAAAATATATATATGATAAATGTTATGGAAATTGTGATTTTGTTAGATTTCAATAGGAAGTGAAATAAACATTTCAGCTCCAAAAAAAATGAATGTTCTGGCTATTATTTGTGCATTCAGGCTTTAAAGGGTTAAATTATGAAGTGCAATTGAATATGCATAATTAGCCTAGAATACATTTTCCTTCAGTAACTGAAAAATGTTTTGGCATCAATGTGTAGGCTACAAGTCTACAACACTATGAACTATTCAGTATAAAAGCATCTGAATTGAAAATTAATGTAAACAGAGGTGATTTTCATTGGAGGACAATAAGGAGTGGACATTAACAGTCAGAATGTCATTAGAAACTGGATCTGCTCAAGTTAACATCTAGGTCAAAGTTGTCACTACTTCATTTTTAAATCAACAAATCTATACTAAAACATCAAACTCAAAGTAATAATAGGCTACATACATGAATTTGTAAATCTGAATAGGAATATCTGAGTAGAGAAATGTAAAACAGTGTAATATTTGTGTGTAGTCTGGTTTATTGTAGTGGGTATAATCTGAAATACTCTGATGATGTTTGTACTCTTAGGGCCTCCATACACTGAAGACATTTTTACCACAGTTTGACCAGATTAATACACCGTCCACTGAAAACAGCTCTGAGACCCACAATGGGCCTCCACCTACAGGTTGAGAACCGCTCCACTAGTAGACTGTATTTGAAGCTTGATCCTTCAAGGATTGTTCTGATATCATGGAGAATAAGTGATGGAGGATCCCTCAGGATGAATTTATTATTTAGAAAACAGTGAGTGAGTGAAAACAAGAGCTGGACTGATGAAGAATGTAGAGTTTTGATGAATGAAAGGCTGACTCGTCAGTTTTTGAAGTCTTTGTGTTCACTTAAACCAGGCACATGAGCTGTCAAGACACCGTGTGAATGATAAAATCACACAGAGTGACTGATGATCCCTCACTGTCCCTGCGATGCGCGTCTATCTGCGTCTTTACGCTCACCGGCAGACGGAGGAGCACACACACACACACGCTGAGAGAAAGTGAAAGTCACACAAGCATGCTGCCATACGTATCCTTGCGCATTTTGTAGTGGTTATATGGTATTTCGGGGCGTTTTCTAGTGGGTATATGGCGTATACCTGCGTATGCACCCAGAGTCTGACGGACTGTAGAGCAGAGTCCGCACGGAATTTCCGCGGGCGTCAGAGCTGTCATAGTCGAGCGCACTGCCTCGTAGTATTTTCTTGTGAAATGAATGTGAAACACAAACCTTGCGCATTGTTTTCCATTTCTCTGTCATGACGCTGTAGACTGAGGACGAGGAAGAGGAGCTGCTCTGCCTGCTGACTTTGCAAAGCACTAACATGAAGAGGTGAAGGCAGTGTGACATTTAATCTCGGTCATGATAAATCTGGGTACTTCCGGGTATACGACCTAATGCTGTGCCAAAACCGTGATATCAACCAAAAAAAGGACTGCACCGTGAGCATCACAAGAATCAGCTGAAACGATTGATGTAAGCTTCGTGTCTCTACTGTAGGAAATGTTGACACAAGAGCAGTTTAAAAACAGACTTGAAAGTGAAGCTGTCGGCGAACACCAGCCTACATTTCCCACAATCCTTTGCGCATGTCTGTGTCATTACACTGTACAGTGAGGACGACGGCCAGCTGACTTTGCAAAGCAGTAACATGAAGAGACGGATCTGGTGTGACATTTAATGTCGATGTGAAAATACATGGCGAGCAGTGTTTTGTGTGACAGCACTGCTTGGAGCGGACTCGGCGCTGTCGTATAGTGTCGGCGTACATCAGCCTACATTTCCCAGAATCCTTTTCGCATGTCTGTGTCATGACGCTGTACACTGAGAAGATGAGGAGACGGAGTTGGGGTGAAGCCGGAGAGTGAGAGAGTGTGTCTCACGAGTAATGCGTGACAGCTGGCAGCCCTGAATTTTCGAGGGCTAAAATGGCAAAGACTGTAATGAGTAGCAAGTGTTTACGTATGTTCTGAAATATGCATGATAGTAAAAAAAATAGTCTGTACCAAGAACCGAACCCCAGTCTCCGGATAAAAGGAAAACTGTGCTAACCACTCAGCCAACAGCTCAGATAATTTACCAGAAACACCCGCTGATTCAGCAGCAGACTATGTAATGATGCTGTATGTTTGTACAGAGCGGTGAAGTCAAGCTGGGTACTTCCGGGTATACGGGCCAATGCTGTGCCAAAACCGTGATAGCTATCAAAAAAAGGACTGCACCGTGAGCACCCCAAGAATCTCCTGAAAAGATTGATGTAAGTTTCATGTCTGTACTGTAGAAAATGTTGACACGAGAGCAGTTTAAAAACGAGCTTCAAAGTGAAGCGATCAGCTCTCTGGGGAGGACTATTTCAATGGGAACGCACGGAGGACTTTGCGGGATACCCGTGGCTCTGAAGCTCACTGAGACAAAATGATGTCAATGTAGAGGTTGAAACAAATTTCATCTGAAAGAGGAGAAGTGTACCTTTATTTTGATGTATAAATCATATCTTTTGAGTAAAGTTTCAGGCTTTTATTGCAGTTTTTCGGCTACAAATTTTGGAATCTTTAGGCGAAGCTCACGCTCTAACAGGTCACGTGACACGCTATAAGACTCAAAACTTAGTGTTGCTTAAACAGTGATATCTCAAAAACTGTACAAGACAGCAAAAAGCTGAACATATGTAAAAATAGTTGAGAGATCAGTGAATCTGTCAAAGCAAGAATGAAGTCTGTCGGGGGAAGTATGCTGAAGCTGTACAGCCTGAAAGTTGAAGCACTTTTCAGCAGAACTGTATAAGTCTCCCATTCATTTCAATGGGAAAATATCTGCTGAAAATCATTTTTACTGTAAAAACTGTAACAGTTACACATGTGAAAAATACAAGCGCAAATCTCCTGAACATGCTGCACTGCTGGGGTTTTTTCTGTGAAAATCTGTGCAAATTTGAAAGCTGTGAAAAGGTCCAAATAGTTGAGGGAAGAATAAGATTAAGAAGAAGAATAAAGTCGGATAACAATATGTTGAAATGCTGACTCAGCATTTCAACATAATTAGAGTTTAATGCAAGACAAAGAACGAGTATTTTTGCTTTTCTGTCCTCTGAGTCCAGCGAGCCATTGATGAGGGTCAAAAGAGCCACGTGTGGCTCCAGAGCCATGGGTAACCGACCCCTGGACTAGTGAGTGAGGCAAGACACGAAAACTAAAAAAAGTTGAAGTATCCCTTTAATCTTCTCTGATCTGCCCCCGAGGATTCTGTAGTTACAGTACATCTTGATTGATAATTAAATCATAAATAAATCCGTAAATCTCTCAAGTCTTGAGCTTCCAGTGTTTGAACATTGGAGATACCACAGCTACAACCGATTTCTCTCCAGCCTTTTAATAAGGCCGGCACGTCATGCAAATCATGCCTGAGTCAGAAGCATGCTAGAGATGAGTAGCAGCCAACACAACGCCACATTTACCCATTCAGCATGAGAAACAGTTAAAGGGGACAGTTCAGTTTTTTTGAAGTGGGGTTGTATGAGCTCCATATGTCCACTAAGTACATTAGATGCAGTAGAGCATTCTCTCCTCTCCCTCAGTAAGCCACAGTCTGTAAGAGTCTGTTACGCAGAACTAGCTGCAAACAGGGAAGTATTGTACCAAGTACAAAGGGTATTTTCTCCGCCTACAAGAACTCCCATCAAAAAATAATACCACAGTTTAAGAGTACGCTACCTATACATGTTTTTAAGTGCATTAACTTTTCAGAGATATAAAGTTCATCTGGAATTAACCGACTCACATCACGTATTCCTCCGCGCAGCGCTGCTGTGAGCAATGCTATACATTATATTATATATGCTATAATACACAACAATAATGGGTGTGTTTGTGTGTGTGAGAGAGAGAGACACACACACACACAAGTGGTCTGCAATGTTACGGTAAACAGCCTCCTCTACTCTGCTTGTTTGTCTCTGACAGATCATTATTACTTACTTTGAGGATAAACTGTTTGGGACGTTTTTTCCACTTTATCTTCGGGGAAATTGACGAATGTCCGCAAAACTCTGGGATTCAGAAGAGCAGGAAGTCTGTATGAGTGATACAGACAGTGTGACGGTTTCCATCTGCAGCAGCTCTTCTTCTGTGGACTCCGTCTCATACAGGTATCGTCTTGGCTCCAAAGTGAACGGAAGTTCATCGGCGCTGTCATAATCACTCATTTTTAATTTCCTACGTTGTCTCTTCCTCACACCGCTAAGAGTCAAAACAAAAGAATTACAACACTTGATAAAAGTTACACAAGGCTAGTATCAGCGTCTGAAGTCGCTAGCTTGTGATGTTTACAACAGCTGAGAGTGAGGCGGAGTGATTCAGCGGCTCGTGGCAGCGCTGCGCGGAGGAATACATGGAATACACTTAAACTGTGGTATTATTTTTTGATGGGAGTTCTTGTAGGCGGAGAAAATACCCTTTGTACTTGTTACAATACTTCCCTGTTTGCGACTGGTTCTGCGTAACAGACTCTTACAGACTGTGGCTTACTGAGGCAGAGGAGAGAACTTTCTACTGCATCTAATGTACTTAGTGGCCATATGGAGCTCATACAACCCCACTTCAAAAAACTGAACTGTCCCCTTTAAAACAAGAAAAACAAGACCGAGCGTTTGTGCTGGTTCCATCCTCCAATCACTGCTCACTTCTCCTGGCAGTACTTGCTGTAGTTGCTGCAGGCCTTTTGCATGTTCTTTAAAAAAGCCGGAACTCCAGTCTGTTAAAAAAAAACACACAGCGATTGTCTATCAGTGAGCGACACAGACCCACCCAGGTGGAGCAGAAGGCAGAGGAGATGTTCACGTCAGGCTGTAACACATCTGCAAACAATAATGATGGAAAAACCATAAAGCAGGAGGAGAGATCGAGGCTGAGAGGCCTGAGAGTGAACCCTTTAACACAGTTTTTAAAACCCTCATCAAAGTTACACGAGTTTTTTTAAAGTCGTCATCAAAGGTTTGTTTAAGGAGGTCAACAATAATGAGCGCCATTATGATAATTTGATGAGTTTGTGGGAAAGTGTTTCTCAAAGACTTCCAAGGAAATAATGCTCTCTCAAATAAAGTTTAGCTGAAAACACAAAAAGACATTTAAACGTATTAACTTTTTCCTGTCCTGGTAAAGTTCACAGTTTCTCATAAAGGAAAAGAGAGAACATAAGGTGCTGTTTATATTCTGGAATTTTCCTCAAATGTGCAAACAAAAGCTTTTTCTACACCCCAGATCATCTCAGGCCTGGTTCACACAAAGATTTTTAAAATCTTGACTGACTTCGAAACAGTAAGAGAGCCACTGGTCTTATTTTTTCAGACATGGGTAACATTGAATTAAAAAAACAATTGCATGTTTATAATTATATTGAGTGGGAAGCTAAATAATTGGTTATTAATTGATGGAGAGGGGTGATAACTTTCTTTTTTTCTGTCTGTACTTCTATTTTAGCTTTTGTTATATCTTTGAAATAAACTCATCAAATCAAATCACACACAAAAACAGATAATGTCGGATTTATCAGTTCTGTTTCTCCACCACACACTACAACTACAAAAACTAATGGATTCATTACCAAGAAGGCGGCACCTCTGCTCTCTCAGCTTGTCATCTCACACGTCTTCAGCATAAACAAACATGGCAGACAGCTTCAGGAGGCTAAATGTGGCTAGCAGTTAGCTTCCTATAACATCCTTGGTGGTTGTGATTTCCGTCCAGCTCCTCTCCTTTAGTTTGTTACATATGATTCACATGTTTCGTTGTTTCCTGTTTTTTAATCAAATCAACAAGCTGGACCTCCATTTTGACGTCCGCCTTTACCCTCGTTGCCATGGCTACATTTGCTTCCTGCTTCAGCCAGCTTGCCCATGTGACAAAACACAGAGGATGTGCTCGGCTGTCCTCTGTGCACTCCACTATAAATAAAATGACTTGTAACACACCTCACACCAGGGGATAATCAGGTAAGATAATCTTTATGATCACCAGATAACTGGCCTTTGCTGAGTTTGATTGGAAGCAGGGATCTGAGCCAAAAATCAGCCTGATTGTCGTGTTGTGTGCACCCTGCTTAAGATGGCTGCTAAATCTTTGGTCTTTTACGATTCAAAATGGAAACAAGTATGTACACTTAAAGAGCCTTTCACAAGAAAACACAGATCTGAAGTTGTAAATAACTTTTTCTCAAAGAAGATACTGGGAAGATATCTACTCTCTATCCACACGTCAACTGTTTAAGGGCACTAAAAACTCATATTTTGGAAAACGCCAGCTAGGGCTGGGAAATACATCGATTAAATCCATTAACTCACATTATTTTCTGCAGAAGATTTCAAAATTAAAAAGTTGTTGCAATGTTTGAAAATATAAATACTGCAAAAGTAGACTTTTCATGATGGTTGCCCCTGTCACATTTTGCACAAGCACATTTACAGGCTTGTATTTGTTTTTTTAAATGAAATTAAAATTCGATCATACACTTTCATGTTAATGTACTGTGAAAATAGCTCAGCCTTCAGTGTTTATGTGGCAAACCTGACTTTGTCTGAACAACATAATCAACACTTTATGACACAATCTTGAACTTTAAGAGGGAAATTCTGTATGATTTGGGAATATATTTTGACAACATAAAGGCAAAACGTGATTCATGTCATTTTGTGTCATTTGGAGTTTTATTTTGTTTTATTTTTTTTTTTAGGGAAAAAATCAATTAAAATTATAAATCAAGTGTTGGGAGAAAAAATCTGGGATTTTATTTTCAGGCCAAATCGCCAAGCTCTAACCCCAGCTACGGTGAAGATTTTCAGAAATTCAGATTATGGTGTGGAGACACTCTGTGCCAACCCCTCCTCGAGCTGATGTCACACTGCAATATTATGACTGTTGCTAACATGTGTTTCCACAGACATTGCGAAACTGTTTTTTTTAGTGTTGCTGACTGGAGTGCTTACATGATCACACAAACTTTCTGTCACTCTCTCACTATGATGCTGGATTAAAAAAACTCCAATGATTTGACGTTTTGGATGAGACAGGGTGTTATCGTCTCACAAGTAACCATTATGACTGGTCACCCATGGCTGCCTGAATTAGTTGTTGCCATGGTTACAACAGTTGTTGAAAACAACAGGAGTACCTACAAAATTTTTCATAACAAAATTTGATCAAGATTATCTGATTGTCTCGAACTGAAATATGAGAAACATTTACTCATATGCCTGTTATCACCAGTTAACACAGCCACAAGTTAAACTGTAACACCAGTCAGACTTGTGGTTGGAACTGATATGAAAATAAAACGGCTTTTGCATAAAAGTTGAGAAACAGTACATCACTGACATCATCATAACATCGCATTTATGCATTTGGAGGACCTCTGCCTTCTGGAATCATCCTAAGTCAGAAACACAGATGAAGAAATACAATTTTATGTTGCTTTAAACAAAAAAAAACATCTCAACTCACTCTTGCTGCCCAGTTGACCAACCAGGTAGGAATCATGCCCCCAGGGTTGTCAAAGTAGTTCATGAATACTGAAACGAAGAAAAACAACAACATTAACATTGAAGATATGGTACTATAATCTGTAAACATGAAAGACTTTCCCCATTTTGTACATGTTTAACACTTATGGTTCATTCATTTAATCTCGGGAGTCAGAGTTGTAAATTAAATACTGGAGGTCATTGGAAAGTTGTATGTAGGAACTGGGAGTTACATACAATCCCAGTTGAATGTATTCAGGTTACAAGCTGGTAAAGTTGGGCTACCTAAATGTCAGACTTCCTGAGTAGAAATCCGGACCATATATATATATATATATATATATATATATATATATATATATGTGTGTGTGTGTGTGTATATATAGCCACTCCTGATATTTTAAATCATGCTGTATGGACAAATGCTTCTACAAGCTGGTGGTGTTTCCAACATTGCTTAAAATAACACAAACACAGACACTGGACATTTTTGGCCATTAGTGTCATTTGTATAAACTTAAAAGTGCAGTGTGTAGAATTTGGCATTTGAGTGACATCTATCGTTCAGATTCTAGAGTGAGCCAAACCGTAACCAAAACGTCACATCGCTGAGCAACGGAAGCCTGTAAAGACCAAAAGGGATCGCGAACACAGCATCATTTACTAAAGTGACAAGGTCTGGGTTCAGGTTAAATCCCTAGTGCAGAGTAACAACTGTTTCTACATCCACTGCCGTCCTCTCTCCTTCTTCACCTGCATTCCAGGTAGATTTCAGAACCGGCGGACAGATTCGCGTTTCGTTCTTTTTGTCCCTAAAATCCACCCGTAGACAACATGGCGGATCGTTATATAGGCCTACATGAACGCGGCCCACGGTAATGTACATTTTTTGAAGCCTTTTCTTACTAAATAAAAATATAACAAACGTTTTATGGGGATGATTGTACTCCTATTTTGATGGACTTTACATACAAATAGAAACATTACATCCTATATTCACCGTTTCTGTTCGGCAAAATGCTGCCAAATTCTACACACTGCACCTTTAAGTGACAATTTTGAGGAATTTAATTTCCTGTCTGCCATGATCACATCATTGACTTCTCTATAATTTCTACTGACTCACTCTAAGGACAGCATGACGTCCTCAACAGGCAGAATAAAGTGGAAGTAACCGATAAGGGAATTGTTAAACATAAAAACAAATTATGTCAACTCTTTTGCTATTTGTTAACTCAACTTGAATTGTTCGCAGCTCCCATCCCTGAGGTCTTTATTAACTGATATGTATCTAGATCAGAATACATTATTCAGTTCTTACCTTTAGTCCCACAGGCTCCATCACTCTCCATGGCAATGCTCTGCTTATAGTCACTGACCCTCAGGACGCCTTTCTTCTCTTCTGCACGCGGCGTCTCCGGAGAACTTCTAGCCAGGATCACCCAGATCTTTCTGCCGTCCAAGTCCAAATCTCTGCGTTCCCTCACATACACATACTGAGGTTTCATGAGTCAGGGGACAAAGCATCCATCATGACAGCCAAAACTCAACCTGATAAAGCAGACATCAAATCAGGAGGAAAAGGATACGTCTCTGTTTGACAGAGGAAATGGGTAACTGACTTCCCAGTAGATTGCGGTCTGTCCACTGAAGTCTTTCTCGTAGAGCTCTGAGAAATGAAGAAAATAAACATAAAACAAGAATCAAGTGAGCATGTGGTTTAATAAATGCATGGCACATGCATAAGGGATGGACTATTTAGTGAAGCCCTTTTTTAAGGAAAACTGCAACACAGTCTGGAACAAAGCCGTAAACACAAGATAATAAATAGTTTTTGCTTTAACATTGTTCTTTGTAAAAACTGCATTATTTCAGGAAATGTGTCCATCCACATGAAAAGATGTAGTATGTATGCCAGGCCTGTAATTGGTGCTGTGACGCTGCTGCAACCATACACCAAAACCAGAGAAGAAAACAGAGGTTTTCTTTCTCCATTAAAAAAAAAAAAAATCCTACACATAGAAACTCCTTTACATGTACTCAAAATCTCATAAATCAGAAACTGTTTATTCATTCATTCATTTTCTATACCGACTATCCCTTTCGGGGTTGCGGGGGGGGGGGCTGGAGCCTATCCCAGCTGTCATTGGGTGAGAGGCGGGGTACACCCTGAACCGGTCGCCAGTCGATTGCAGGGCATCAGAAACTGTTTATTTCCTCGTAAACCACCTCTTTTCAATTTCTGTTCAAGAGCAGTTTTATTTTCATATCTGCTCCAACCACAAGTCTGACAAGTGTTATGGTTCAACTTGTAACTTTGTTAACTGGTGTCATAAATATTTCTTTGTTTATTTTTAAATGTGAGACAAATTGATCATCTTGATCAAATTCAGCTATTCAAAAGTGTTGGTGCTCTTGTTGATTTCAACATCTGTTGTAACCATGGCAACCACAGACACAAGCAGCCATGGGTCACAAGTCAGCCCAGTCACTTGTGAAATAATAACACCAGGCCTCGTCCAACACGTCAAACGTGTTTGTATCATCTGAAGAGTTTTACACAGCAGGGAGTGGCTGAGAGTCTGTTGGCATGTGCCACAACATGACGTTTTGTCCCCAAAACACTGCTTTCCCTGTCGACATGGATACACCCTAAACAGTGTTTGAAGGTCTTCACTTTGGAAGAAGTTTTCCAAATTAGGCTTTTTCTGCTACCAAAAATTGCAGCTTTTGTCAAAAATACCCGACTACATGTGGACATAGCATTAGACAAACACAACCCCGGGTGCTACATGTTGCTATTTTTATTAGCACAAACAACTGCACAAGATGGAAAATAGGAAAGACGTGCACAGTATGGCTGCTCAATTACGGAAAAAGTCATAATCAGTTTTATTAATACTTTCATCACAAATATGAAACACACTTACTCACTGATTATAACGCCATACTAAATCATGGAAGTAATGCTCTTAAAAATATCATTTGGAACATAAAAAACAAGCAATACTTAAATATATGTAAAAAACACTAACACTAAAATACACAATAGTAAAGCAATAAAAAACAAAAACAAGGTGTTCAAACAGGCCCTATGAGATTAAACTACTCTGCTCATGTTTATAAATGTTTTTAATTGTGTTATTGCCATCTTGTATTGTTCTTTTGTGCTATTTACTTCGTTGTACTCACATCACTGTAAACGCGAATGCTTTTGATGATCTTTGATACTTAAATAAAGGTTTAAAAAAACTCCAGCTGAGTTTGAAAATCTACTTCAACAAGTACAAAAATCAAATGTAACATCTACAATCAAAGCAAATAAAACTATTTTATGACTTAAGAATTCTGCTTTAAAGATCCCATGTCCAGGTGTGTTTGACCGATTATTTCATGTCTCATGATTTAAGTTCAATCAAAAAAATGAAAAATGTCATCTCTGTAGAGGGTAAAATGCCGCTCTTTTTCGCTCCCCTTTGGAAACATTTGGATATGAGAGGGCAGGATGGCTGCGATAATGAGCTTTGTGAAGGAAGGAGGGTTTAAAGGCCACGGCGCGGACTATTAAAACAGTCGTAGCGACTGTCCGTGACAAACAGAAAACACACAAGTGGGCGGAAGCTGTATAGCTATGACATCATAAACCCCAGCAAGTACAAACTGAGCATTTTAAGGGGCATTTTCTCTGTGAACTGAGTTTTAGTAAGAGGGGCCATGTTTTCCTGCTTTCTGAGCCCCTTCTAGATTACATTAGATTAGATTAGATTGAACTTTATTAATCCTTTTTGGCAAACTCCCTCAGGGAAATTAAGATTCCAAAATACAAAATAAATAGAAATAAATAAAAATAGAAATAAAATAAAAATAAAAATAAAAAATAAAATAAATTCCAACAACATTTTAAAATAAATTTTAACAACATTAAAAGCAAAAAAAAACTGCAGGACATGGGACCTTTAAAAATACAAAGGAGCTATCTTATAGCAAGGACTGATGACTAGAGCTACAACATGTTACCTTCAGGCTACTGCAGAGAAGCATGGATGAAAACAGGGTGAAACATGGAAAAAGTTAATTCAGTGAATAAAGAAATTGTTAAAAAAAAATCTGATAAACTAGGAAAGGTGAGGAAAATCTGCCTGTAAACGGTATTGACAATGAGAATCTTGCTTTCCTGTTTGTTTCCTCTTTTTACCTTTCACATATTCATCCCACTTTTTTCGATACGTCAGGTCCATGTAGACATCTGCACAGAGCTCTGGAGGGCAGGTGTCGAGCACACCAAAGACTTTGTACTCATAAAGTCCAGTTTCCTGAAAGAAACACCACATGAAAGATCACCCATTGAAAAAGCAGGCCAACAAACCACACCCACCCACAGTATGTGACTAATCCCAAACCACACCACTCTGATTAGAGCCAGTCTGCGGTTCACCCTCTCCAACATGAACAAGTGAGGAAGTGTGCTGGACTGGATTCAAACTCACAGGTCTGAGGGGGATTTTCTCACGGTTAAGGGCAATAAAACCCAATAAACTGAACAGGTGCTCTCAGATACATGTTTACTTAAAGGGAATACGAGCTGTACCAAACTCCACTGAGAAAAATCAGTCATTTAAAGTTGTCTTGTTCTCTCTGGCATTAACTATACCTTAAAACCTATTATGCCTGGATACTATCTTAATAAAGGTGTATCATTATTTCAAATAGAAAAAATGATCAATTAAGGCACCTAAGTGCTAGACATAAACATAATGTGCCTTTTATCCAAACACTGCATCCCCTAATTATCTTAATTTTCAATGAATTCTTCAGTGAATATGCAAAAAAAAAAAGTACAATTGTGAGGGTGCAAAATAACTTCTTAAAATCAATGTATAATTGTAGCTACTTTTAAAATATTTGGTTGGAAAAAAAACTTGTGTTATCATGCTTTTCAGGAAAAAGTGTTGAATTTAATGCACTATTTTAGGTCTCTTTCCTGTTAAACAAATTTAAAAAACTGCATCAAGAAGTTTCTTATACTTTTTATTTTTTTCAGACCATTATCATTGCTTCTATTGAAATGTCCTCAAAACAAGTGGATTTAAAGTCATATACATTAAATTTCTAATACTTTTTAGTTGTTGTATGCTTTTATTCATCCATTCATCATCTATACTGCTTATCCCAGCTGACATTGGGGCGAGAGGTGGGGTACAGTCTGAACCATGCCAGTTAACAGACCACCATTCACGCTCACACTCACACCTACAGGCAATTCAGAATCACAAATTCACCATGCTTTTTTATTTTTTTTTATTTATTTGCTGAATAGGGCTTGATTGAAGGTGAATGCGTGTAACTGAAGATAAGTTTCAGCTGTTTTTATATGTTAATTATTAAACTTAGACTTTATTGTCATTCAGTATGCAGCAGGTGCATTGGCTACAGTTTACAGATTTCAAGTACAATATAAATAAAAATAGATAATAATAAGGTGCAAGTTATTATCAAAAAAAATGTGCAACACTTAATTTAACACATTATCTTTTGAAAAAGTGAATCAAAATTTTTATTCATTCAGTGTTTGATACTTTTCAATTATTTTATGGTAACACTTGAGCATTGTTATTGCTTTTGATTACTACACTGTTAAAACTGATGTAAGGCTGAGATTCTTACGTATCAAATAACGCCGAATTAAAGATTGGATCACTTTGATTAAAAAATATGTGTTTATAAAATTTGTGCATGCCATAAATATGTGTCCACATGGTTCGAAAACTTGAATTCACAGAATTGTAAATGGAGTTTGGTCAGACGTTCAGCTCAACGTCAATTTCCGGATACTTCCCATTTTAGCCGCTAGGAGAAAATTGCTTGTATGTTTGCTTATATCGTAAATAAATGGATTAAAGAAGCTATAGAGAGGTGACTCTGATAAAATTATGATAAAACTGACGGTACCGGCTTTGCAGAGAACACCAAAATAATCCTCACAGTTTCATTCATTCATTGAATGTCTCTCGCCGTATCCCGTTCATAAATCCCTCATTTTTTTATTGCATTTCGTTACCTTGTCGTACAGTCGGTATATTGTGACTCCCATCGTCTCGACGAAATGCTCCCATCCTCCGTCCAGCTGCGGCTCGTCCAGCTCCTTCCAGGCCTCCTGAAACTCCTCATCTGTGAACTGCAGCGACATGACAGCTCCGGAGCTCCCCCTCATTAACACAAACACACCAAACACACACCAAAACACACACAGAGGAGGAACACACCAGTCACACCGCAGGAGGAGAGAGTGGACACTGGACTTCCGGTTTTAACCTTCAACATTAAAAGACTAATAAAATAATAATAAAATAAAGAGACGTTATTAGTGTCTCAATAACCAAGCAGATTTACTGTTTTAAATAAAACATAGTTTTCTTTCTATTTATTTCATTGGACTTAATTTGTTTGTTTGCTTGTTTTTCATTTATTTATTTGTTTGCTTGCTTGCTTTTTTTATGAAGCCCTTTTTATTTTTTTTTATTATAGATAAATAAACTCTACTTTTCAGGCATCAAAAGCATATGTAATCGTTTTCATTTTTTCACCAGTTGTTGTGTACCCTTCTTTGTCTTCTTTACTTGTGATACTGAACTCAAATTGTTGCATTTTTGTTTGTTCATTTTTCAATAAATTCTGAGGAATTTATATTCCTGCATCATATTCACTCATATTTTTAACTGATTAAATAATTAGACTATTAAGGGACTGAATATTTTTGTATATTTGTTCAATTGGACTCAATTATTTTTTAAGTCTGTTTTATTTTGTTTTCATTATCATTTTGTATAAATAAAGCATATAAAAATGATTTAATTATTTAATTGTTGAATAAATATTTGCTTGTTGGGCTCCATTTCTGTTTCTTTGCTTGATTTCTTTTATTTCTATGTTTTTAACAATAAGTAAATATAGTAAATTTGTAAATTTTGGCATTAAGCTTATCTTAGATAAATGAATGAATAAACAAATAAAAGCACCCCTTTTTGTTTTACTCTCTTTTATGGGCTTTAAAGTTTTTAATGAAGACAAGGTTGTAATATTTTTTTCATTCTAGATCAATTTGGCTTACCTTTCAGAAATAAAAGAATGGATTTTTATTTTGCATGATTGTTTGCTTATTAAGCTAAAAGAGACAAAGGGGCTGCACAACAGTCAGTTTAAATGAGGATTATCTCCAGAAATGTGACGTTTCAGGTCCTAGCCCTTCATCAGACTGATGGGCTGTGTCTAGCACCCGGTATTTAATATTTTTGGGATGTTTAATTTTTCTGATAACCAATGGAAAAACTGCTCAGATTATCATAACCTTGTATACTCCATAATGGTATGGAATTTGGGGAAAATTAACATAGTTTCCATCCATCCATCCACTACCTATACTTCTTATCCCCTAACTAAGTGCAATTTAAAGTCACCAGTTGACCATATGAGTATGTTTTTGGCCTGTGGGAGGAAGCTGGAATGCCAAGAGGGAACCTATGCATGCATGGGGAGAACATTCAAACCCTCAATTTAGTGTCATTAAAATAATTTTCCTGTGCAATGTAATGTAGCATATATTCATGATTTAGTATGAAATCATTTACGACACAAGAACAACTATTTATGACAATATAGCAGCCTTGATGTGTAAAATAAAACCAAAACATTATAGTAAAATATGGCTAAGTATGATTTGGTATAATAGCATAAATAAAATCAACCCTATGCCTATAAAAGAATTAATGTCAGCCTGATTTTAATACGACAAGAATTTGGCTGTAACTACCTTTATTTTGAAATGCTCCTCCGGAAGTGGCCTTGTTGCTCATTGTCCTGGGCTTCACCCTGCAGTCATCGATACTTGAAATAGTTGTCCTGAATGGGGATGGCAGTCCTGAACCTGAGGAGAGAAGAGGGGGAGTCAGGTTCCCTCCAGACTCTCAGACCAAGACTGTTCTGCCGAGCTCAACACAAAAGAAGAAGAAACAGAGACACAACTGCTAAGTCTTATTTTCCAAGGACTCTGACAAAAGTTCATCTGCTGCACAGGAGAAACATGGAGACCTTCATCTGTGAGGTAAAATAACGCCTCTGCTTTCAGCATGGAAAAATAACACTGAAAATAACCCAACAGGCTGGCTTTAAAGGGAGCCATTCAGATAACTGACCGGCCGAAATGACGGTTAATTATTAAAAGACGGATTTCAAAATAAAAGACTGCATGGACACAAGTTTGAGTGCACTAGTTTAATTGTCTACTTTCCCTAAATCATTTTGTTAAAATTATTTTAGCCACCTTTCAAGTCAAAATAACATTATTAATTAGAATATCACCTTTAAAAAATATCCCAGAATGCCTTGAAGTTAGTTAAAATGGCTTCTAATGAAGAAAGCAAAATTCTCTTGTCAAAGTTTCTTGGGATGAAATTGAGAATTACATTTTTAAGACATTCAATCAGAAGAAAATTAAAGCTTTTATGGCAGCTGTTTTAACTCAGAAAATGTTTAAAGCTAATTTTTTTTGCTTGTGTAAGATGTTTTAGTAAAATGTGGCACAATTTGGTCGACATGGATTTGCAAATCATTTTATTCTGTTTTTATTCACGTTTCAAACAACATCCTAACTTCATTGTGATGAGGTTTGTAAGTCTTAAACTTGCACTTTAAATATGAGGCCTTAGGGAAGTCTTTACTTGTGAGAAGTCTTCAATATAAGACAGTTTTTTGTTGAGTTTATTTTCTATTTTAAGAGAAACATCAGAGAAATGAACAATGGCAGCCACATTATTCATCCTCGTGGGGAAAATGTGTCTTAAAATCCACTGTTTTTAACATTTATTCTGGATCAAGCAATTTAGTAAATTACAATATTACTTTGACAAATTTGCATTTTGACATGCTACAGAAAAAAAGTGTAATAAACCTGAGTGTGCTGATTTCACTTTGTTCTGCAGTGCAACAATCATCTTATTTTTTCAGCTTTAATGTCTTAAAACATATTAAAGTTGATCATAGAAACTGCTGGAACTGTCTCTGCAACTTTAACATAAAGCTGAATTTTTAACCTGCAATAAAAAAAAAATGCTTCAAAAGCAGCCCAAACATTTGCTAAGTTTATCGTGTTGATGTCATGGTTTGGGTAAATATTGTCAGGTAAACAATCTGCAGACACCTTTTTCACCCTGGTCCTTCTTGTTCATTTTCTGGCAGAAACTCCACTCCATTTTAATGTTTTCATTTTTTGTGAGCAATCACCTATACGCAATTATCTGCAAGTACAAACGAGTTTACCGGAGAAACAATCATATGACAGGCATTAAAGTAAAGTCTATTCAGGTGTTACCATGGCAATGGCAAACACTTTCTTAAATGTAAATCAGTCCCTTATAACACTGTCTTCAAAGAGGCTCCATTAAATTTGTACAGATCCTTGGGGGTCCTGAAGTGGGCCGTCTGTTCTATTTTCTTGATAATTTAATCCAAAAATAAAAAAAAACTATAGAAAATAATAAACATACTGCTCACTGGATTTTTCACCCTGCTGCCTAAAAGTTAAATTCCTTTAAAAAAGTTCATTCATATTAAGCTCATTTTAAAAGCAAAAAAGTCTGTAAAAGTCACATTTTAATAACAAATATCTGCTGATGTTCAATCAATCAAGGAAACTTTAATTAAAACTATAACTTTAAATTGTATTTCAGATTGTTTTGCACTTACACCTTAAATTAGGGAAGCACTATATTATTGGAACAGTATCGGGATTTGCAGATAATTCCTAAAAAGGTGGTTATCGGTAGAATTTCTGCAGATACAGGTTGTCCATATATATCCCATATTTTGGCTGTAATATTGGCAGAATCTGATATGCACATCTTTGCACATCTGATATCGTGCTCCCTACTTCAAAAAGTACAAGTTATGTAGACTAAATGAATTACCAGACAGTATCCATTAAGCACATTATCACTGTGAACTAAACTTTTAGTCTTATTAATCTTTTATTTTTTGCCATGTTGTCACAACCTAACATTGCAGTACAGCTGGATCCACCTGATTCATTATCTGTAATCAGACAAATCCATCCTACAGATCTTCATTCCCGAGTGATCGAGCAGAGGCCCAATCAGCGTCCTTTAAAGCAGGAAGAGGCAGGAGCTACGAGCGTGATGACAGCGAGAAGCAGCTGCTCGCTCAGAGATTAGCAAAGATGCTAACAGCTTCAGCGGCTTTGTCAGATCCCAACCTTTTTTTTAAATAAAAACAAAACAAAAAAAAACAACTATTTCAGGATTTCTTGATAGAGTTTGCTGTACAAATTGACTCACAGTCTAAAATATACCTGAAGATGATGTAACACCTTGAATGTTAAAATATTAATATAATTTAGACTGTTTTATGTCACAATACAAATTGCAATACTAGAGTGGCGACATGATAAATCAGGATATTTTGAGATACTATAAGCAGGGCAGTGTATATTGCTTTTTTCTGTGTGAATAAATGTCATGTATCAGCTTTCATTTCAAATTCATAGCCACTCAACGCAAGCCTCCACACCCACAGCGCAATTTCACTACTGACGAGAAATCCAGGCCTCAATTTTGGTGTATTATCACATATATCAATAACAACAATATCAATATATTTTATCAGGACTATGAAGTCTTTTCTTTATGATAGTTGACCTGTTCTTGCATCATGACAGTTTATTTGTGTTAGAAAAAAGTGTGAAAGCAGAGAAATAACACTTTATTCTTTATTATTTATTAAATAAGTTAATTTTAAATGTAGACAACCAGAGATAAAAAGGTGACGCATCATGATACATTAAGATATTCTGCTGATATTGGAAAACATGGTTGATATCTACGGCTTATTATAGGGATGCACAATAATGGATTTTTATATCCAACATGGTGTTACCAATATTTTGTCAAGAGCACAAAGCCTCCATTTAACTAAATTCAACCTGGTCTGGCTGACAGAAAGGTCGTCCAATCACCTGCTCGATATGCTTTCTGCCCTCCCCAGTCCCTTTCCATGGGCTGTTCCCACATGGGCTAGTGAAAGACATCTTCTGGTATTGTACCAGTTTTGGTGTTATGATGACCATAGATGGTACATAGATTAGATTAGATTAGATTAAATTAGATAGAACTTCATTAATCCTTTTGGGAAACTCCCTCTGGGAAATTAGGATTCCAATAGCAATTTGAAAAAGTACATAGAAAGATATATAAAAAAGGTAGATATAAGCAAAAATGATAATAAATATGAATAAAAGATAAAAAATAAGAATATGGCTACTGGCTGGCTACTACTCCTTCCTGTCTTCAGTCTTCCTGTTACTTCCCCCCCCCCCCAGTGAGGAGATGTACAGTCTGATGGCCTGAGGGACAAAAGAGTATTATTAGTCTGTAACATATTGGTACAAGCAGCTGATCAAGACATCCATAAAAACTATCCAACCTTTCGAAAAAGATGGGATTTTATGCATTTTTCATCATCGCCTCTTCAGTAACCACTTAATCTATACAGAAAGTGGAAATCATAGAACTATTACCAAAAAAAGCTGATTTGTTTGCCTGTAATATTCTTGATTATTAATATTGTTGTAGAATTTAGAAAATAAAAAAGGGTTTCAACAAAGAAAATGGGCTGTTTTTTCACCGTAAATGATCTAAAGCCTGAAGAAAATCAAGTTTACATGACAAAAAAAATACTAAACCGTCACAGCTGGTGAGCTAAAATATAAATTAAAGCAAATTGCTCAATGATTATTATCAGTGTTTGGCAGTAATACAACTAATAATGGGCATAATTACTTTTATATTACGAGAATAATCCAATTGAATGTCCATCTTGGATTATTTAGAAGTTGGAAAGCCCAAATTCCATCCCAAGATACACTGGAAAAGAGTTCATCACTGAGAGTTTTCATCACCTTGACAGTAATTTAACGTGGTTTGTTTTTATATACTCAGACTCTGTATCACAGCCCTCCCCCGTTGCAGACGTGACGGAGGGCGAAGAATGCGTGCTTGTGAAATTGCGGCTGATTTTGAGGCTCCTCGCGTTTCACGGAGCAGTTTGTAATGCCATATCCTGCGCTCTCCAGGGAATGTCTCAGCTCGTGCTGGGCCCAGCGCTCCTGCGTCATTCAGACGGCTCCTCCGACTGGGTCAGGAGGCGGCCGGGGTTGAGCTTGGAGAGGTTACTTTCAAGCAGCGTGCGGTGCTTGGAGGGGGAGGGATGTTGGAATTGTGAAATGTGGTGTTGATTCCTGACAAAAAGCATCTGCAGAGTCAGTTTTTCTCTCCTGGAGCGCTGAGTCAAGATTTGAGCAACAACTTTAACCCATCACTGACACAGTTTCACCATGAGAGGAAGCTCTGGGAAAAAGGGAATTCACAAACCTGAATCCAGTTCATTAATCTATTTATTTATACAAGTCGAAATATTTAGAAGTTATCAAATGTTCCTGAGAAGCTTCAGTATAAAACTATTTTAGAGCACTCATCAAATTAGTCCACTAAGAGTTTTGGCCTCCAAGCTTCATGATAAAATAATGATTAAACTAGGGGTGGACAATGTTGGATTATCGGTGATACTAATACCAATATTTTTCCTCAAGAGTAGGGAGTCTTTACACGACCAAAATTGACTTGATGCTTTCGATGTCATAGTCTATTTGAGTGAGAAACAGATATAAGACAAGAAAACAACATTGAAGTCTTGAAAAATGAACATCTTGCTTTTCAAATGTGCCCAGGGAGCGATGATAAGGTGCAGTTTGGTACATTTGTGTATTCTGACAATTTTACTGCCCGCACTTGGGATATATATGGCCGATATTATGGCTTATTTCAATATCGGCTGATACCAATAGTTTACTTTTTGGGCCAATATCTGCCGATACTGGTATCGCACTAATAATATCTTGCATCCCCGAAAAAAGGAAGCAAAAAAAAGCAGACTTAAATAGTTTCTTCAACTAGAAACAGCCTTTAAATCATTTTCTACAGAGCCACCACAAGCCTCCACAGGTAACACATTCACACATGTACAAAACCACCGAAAACCTCAGTTTTAGGGATGAGCTGCAGGTGTTAATGTCTATAAGCAATGTGAGTAATAGAGGGTGTGTTTTTACTTTACAGAAGGTTTTATGACTTACAAATGTAAGTTGATAAAAAGGAAATCCAGTTTCAACCTCATGTCTCAAAAAAGCAAAATAAGATATAAAACTGCCATTAGGATATGATCGCATAATCATTTAACTGTCGTACATAAAGCTGGGAAATTAATCAAATTTACAGTTTTCGAAATTATAAAAACTGAGTATAATGTTAAAAGGATTACTGTGCCATATGACTTTTCTTTTTCCATTAGTAGCAGGAACTTGTATTTTTTCAAGTATATTTCTATGTATTTCCCACTTTTTAATGTTAAAAATGGTAGCGTCAAGAGCTTAAATGTTTAATGAAAACATGCGGCACTTGGTTTAAAATCAGTGCGTTTTCTAGTCCATAATCATGATCTTTGATGGGAATTGATTCGATTCTTTTGAGACCAAAACCATTAACGATTCTGCTTATCGATTTCTACTGATGTTCTGGATGGGTGAAAGTTGGCCTGTAGGTTTTCAGTAGTTTCAGTATCAAATTCCACTTACTGAAAGTTGAGAAGTTAGCACCTTTTTGTTAAAAATCAAGCCACAATTTTGAAGACTTCTGACTCCTGTCATTGAAAGAATTGATAAGGGAATTGATAAGCAAAAAGACTAAGGATATTGATTCCTTAAGGGAGAAGAGTTGTGAATGATTCCCATGCCTAAACTTATTGTCTATTAATATAATCCTGATTATGCTTTTTGCTCATATGGTATATTGTTTATTCATTCATATGGTCACAGGTGACTGCACAACAGCAAATCCGTAAAACGTGTCAAAATTGGTTTTTGTCCAAATTCTAAGTTTGTGGATTTTTGGATGATATTACTTGATATTTGCCAGAGCGATGACAAGCAAAAGATTAAAACAAGACAAACAAACAATGTACTCATGTTCAAAACAAACCGAACAAACCCTCGCCAAAACGTGTCAGAAGTGGAGTCAAAGTATCCTTTTTATTGACAAAATGCTTTCAGTGTATTTTTTTGATTTTTATTTGATAAAGACATATAATCCAGATCTGATAAACTGCTACTGAAGCTGTTCTATGCTAATCTTTGTATGAGCATCGTCTCGCTCGTAGCTTCCAACCCCTCCTGTTTTAAAGGACACTGATTGGGCCATGTCACTACCAGCAGAGCACAATAGATTAGTAAATTGGAGCTTGGCAAGATGGATATGTCTGATTACAGGCATTGAATCAGTTGGATCCAGCTGCAATGCAAGGTTGCAGACAGTCTATGACCCAATACAAGCTGGCTAAATTTAGGAGAGGACCCAGACTTTGGGAAAGGCTGCCATAAAATAAGAAAAGCAGCATCCGTAAAAATAGATTATTGTTGAAAAGCCTTAAAAGTTGTGTTGATAAAAACAAAAACAAAAAGGGGGAAACATATTGACCGTTGATGACACCCCAGGCAGTAAATGGAAGGTGGACTTTGTTTGCTTGTGTGAACCACAAAATGGTCATAATATGGGGCCCAGCCGCAAAGCGACAAATGGTCTCTATTTGTGAAAATGTTGAATTGAACTGAACCTTAGTTATTTTGAATATAAATAAGTCCCACCCCTTCTCCATTGGTTAATAAACATAAATGCTTCCATATTTTACAAAAGTAAAACAGTTTCTACACAATACTTAGTGATCTAACAAAACAAAAAAAAACAAAAGGAAAACAAAAAAAGGCAAAACAATAGCAAACATCCTTCAATTTAGTGTGATATCTCCTGTTTTATCCATATATCTACTGAAAATTATATTTTTATCCATTATTTTAAGTTTAATCAGGTTTGAATTGCTTTGGATCCTGTTGTAACCCATTCCATAATTGAACACCACACCGTGAAACGCAAAATTTTTTCATTCTTGTGCATGATCTATGAGTTTTAAAATTATAGACTATTATATTGACTGGCACCGTAACTGTGCGGTTGACTTTTTGCTACCATACCACTGTATTTAAAACTCTGAAAGCCCATCTTTGTCTGTTTTTCCTTATTCACCTCTCTGAGTAGCATTTGTTACAAAAATATGTAACGACTGGGCGGCACTGCTGTACATGAATATAATTGTTTGAAAACTAGAAAAATTGGAAGTGACTCGTTGCTGCATAGCTCCTCAGAAATCCTGATTCCTCAGAAAGCTGGGTCAACCACTAAATATGTTAAATTTTGTTCTCTGCGATGTATGAAATAACAAAAAATTTGTTGCAGAAATGAAATAATCCATCCATGCCCAGGATAACCTCTGACAGGCAAGCCAACCAGCTGGTTGACCTGTATATCTGCTTCCCGATTAGGTTATCTGAAAAATCAAACCTGACATGATGCTTAATGAAGAGGAAGGAACACAGTTTTACCAACAAATTATTTGTCGCAACTGTATTTCTTAGTTTGGAAGTCAAAGGGATAATCCCCATCTCGATCGCTAAAAACTTTTTGGATTGTAGGTGATAATGAATTATTCTTGGCCCTGTAAATCATTTGTGCAGTTTGCAGTTCAACAATATCCATGAATTTTGTTTGTGTTTTGTGTTTTAAATGACCCACTAAGAAATGTTTCTCTCTACGTGCAGGCAGGAACTCCATAGCAAGAAGAAGAGGGAGACGAACAAGGAATCATCGGTGGTTGGATGTCAGAGGGCTTCTTAATCCTGCAATGCCAGAAGAAGCCAGTAAGGACGCCATGAGAACGCCAGTGACCCCAGAGAAGTCCAACAACAACGAGACTCCCTCAGCACCCCGTGACGCCACATCAGTGAACATCCCCCTGGTCAATGAAGTCCAGCTGACCGCGGCCACAGGCGGGGCGGAGCTGTCCTGCTATCGCTGCACCGTCCCGTTCGGCGTGGTGGTTCTAATCGCCGGCATCGTGGTCACCGCGGTGGCGTACAGCTTCAACTCACACGGTTCCACGATTTCCTACTTCGGTTTGGTGCTACTCTCGGCCGGGCTGGTGCTCCTGGCGTCCAGCGTCGTCTGCTGGAAGATCAGACTGGAGAGGAAGAAGGAGCGCCGGCGGGAGAGCCAAACCGCCCTGGTAGCCAACCAGAGGAGTATTTTTACTTGAACCCAAACGCTGATTTACTGTTTCCGAAAAGGGCTGATTTTTATGACTGATTCGGAGGAACAGCTGTGGGGTTTCCGTCCTGCAGAATTTCAAGGACGGTAACTCAGAGCTTTGAAGACGTTTTAAGGGGTTTATTTGTCAAGCAGACGTGGAGCATCTGGCGAGCCGGGAACGTAGCCAAGAGGAATGTATCACAATTAAGATGAATTACCACTGATGTGACAGAGAGGAAGTCTCCCATTAATCTGCTGTTGTTTGCAGCAGCTTTGATTGTAATGGGAGGAATAGCGGTTAAAAATCCAGGACAGTGATTAATGCCTTATTACTCTGCTTCAGCATGGATAAATCTGAAGTCTCTTCTCACATGGAACTAGGACTGAACTGCCTTTAATGGAAGTAAGGTACTAATAATGAGGACTGTGGCTAAAATCTACCAGTGTATTCTGTCAAATTACATTTGCACAGTTTATTTGAGGAAGAGACAATATTTATCCTTCTCTTAAAGCACTTTAATCCTTCATAATCATCATATCCAGCCATTAACGAAATCTATAAACACATTTAATAAGTAACACATCAGTGATTGTGTTAGTGAACTTTGACACATCGAAACACTGATAGCTGTGTCAGGCAGTGACATAATGTCTATATTGTAAAAAAATATGTAGCATATTTTTGTTTAATGTGAACATTTGCATGTATAAGCTGTTACCGGGACGTCATGAGGTTCAATAAACTCATTGATACACAGAACAGCTCTGGAAGGACCTTGTTATCAGTTGTCTTGTAACTATTTTTACTGACTTAGGGGACGAATTCAAGTACATTTGTACAAGAACCAGTTTTTTTCTTGGCATTTGCTCTCAGGGTCAGACTTAAAGCAACACTGTATAGTTTGTTCTCCCATCTAGTGGTAAAAGTGTATTTTGCATTCAAACCAATAGCGCCTCACTTTTCCAAATGTGCGTTGCAACTGCTGAACTCTATGATAGCTGGTATGTGCCCAGAAGCTATGTCAACATGTCATCCAACACTTTATTGAGTTTTCTTTCAAAATAACTGCAAACTGCATTGAATCATTAGTGTTAGGCTTTCAAATTTGCTGGGGCAGTGAAAAGCACGTCTTGCTGCGCTCCTTCTCCGTTGCAGTCACGCTGGCTCTAAACGAAAACGCGTTTAGGAAGGACATGGACGCCTTGATAGGACTTACCCGTTCTATGTAAATACAGATACGAAATTCTTCGCTCTGGAGTCAGATAGTTGTCGGAGGCAATTTGACACAAATAAGGACATATTTATGAATGTAGACATTGTTTTTAGCTGATAAATTACTTAAAACACTAGACATTGTCCCTTTAAGAACATAGTAATAATAATAATAATATTAATAATTATAGTAAAAGTAATAATAAACAATAATAATAACAATCATGAGTTTGACATTTTGAATGTCTAACTTTTAATTACTAATTATTAGCCTTTAAGACTGAGATCAGTTCCTTTCACCCATTTCCTTGCATTGAACCTCCTGACATTGTCCGCCATGTTTGTTTACACTGAAGTTGTGTGCAATTGCGCAAGATCACAAGCTGCGAGAGCAGAGGTGCTGCATTTTTGTTGAATGAATTGGTTTGTGGTGTCCTGCGTCTCTCTCGTTATTATTTTTTCTTTAACCAGATAATTCCCATTGAGATCAGGATGTCAATCACAAGGGTGAACGGGCCAAGAGGTCAGCAGCACAAATCGTAACAAGTACAATCTCAAGAAAATTGAACAACTCTCTACAGGACACAAACCAATAAGGGATGCACAATATTATTGGTTTGATATCGGTATCTGCTGATATCAGCCTAAATAGTTAAGTTTTTGCATTGGCCAATATTGAAGTTTTTGCAGATATTTACAGCCGATATATCGGTCACACATATCGGTCATATATCAGCTGGAATATTGGCAAATTACACAAATGTACAATATTGATGCACCTTCTTATTTCTGCATGGGTACATGTAAAAATCAAGGGTTTCATTTTTGCAAGAGTTAAATGCTGTTTTTCTTGTTTTACACCTGTTCCTCGCTAAAATATACTGTAACACTGAAACAGAGCTTGTGCTCTTGACCAGCAATATCAGTATCGGCGATGATGAATTTAAAAATATCGGCATATTGAATATCGGCAAAAATACAATATCGTGCATCCCTAAAACCAAAACATGACATTATCTGTCTTCATCTCTTACAGTTTCAATTTTAAAAATCTTTTTGTGTGTTTTAGGCCTTCGGTGCAAATATTCTGAATAAAGAAAAATATTCTCAAACAAATCAGGGCATGAGGTCTCTTCAAAATGGTCAAAGATTTGGTGAAACACCTCGTCTTTTCTCAGATAAAGCCTTGAAAAGTCACTGAAATACCTGAAAACTTCTCTATAAATCTACATTTTAAAGTGTCTTTCCTAAAAAAAGTTATTCTTGGCCCTCTTAAATTTGGCCTTCCAGGGCTAACGAACAATTTCTCATGCAGGTCAGATAATACTCTTTTGTTTAGTCTTTAGCTGAGCTGAATTTACACTCATACCATCTATTTCCAGTCTGTTTGTCTTGCAGATCTGTTGTTACCACATCCCCTTTTCGCCACACCTTGTCAGGTTTACATAATGTTTAGTCTAAATAATCATCAGCTCATTTCTCTGCCAGATTCTCCACATAATTCCATATTTCAGGATATACATTCTCTGTGGCAAAAGGAAGTTGAACTCTCCTGTTTGACCCTGTGGTTGTTTTAAAATAGTCTGGACGTGGAAGTGTATTTATAGGCAGCATTTGCGTTGCTATGTGACACCAGACACTACAACAAAATGGTTTTCTTTGCGTCAGAGGAGAACCTACAACTCACTTTTGGGAGATCACCCCCCAACACACGCCATCAGCTATAGGCCCCAGATCAGATCGGTAACGCTTTTATGGGGGACACATGACACCGCGAGGCGTCTCCTGCCTGCGTCTCGGGTTAGAGGGAGGCAGACTGAGGGCTGGAAAAACGGGTGACTCGATATGAAGTTTGACAGGTGCTCTCGGCCGGCGTCTTTAGCCGCTTTACACACTGCTGGGGGGGCTGCGTGCGTCACTTTTTGTGCCTCACGTGGTTGTCATTCCACGGAGTGCCACGCTGCCGGGCTGAGTTTATCAATAAACAAGAAGGACTCAAACCCACAACAGAGACAAACACTAGAGCATTTTAAAGACCGAACACGTCAAGTAAAACAGTCTTATGGTGCTTAAAAGTAAGAGTTATCATTGGATTAAAACCAACAGTCAGTTTTGTGGATTTAGAGGTCAGATAAGGACCTCAGGGAGGAGGAGAAGGAATGAATTAAGGAAAGATTTGACAGAGGGACGGAATAAATTAAAAAATGGGGCCAGAGGAAAGGGAGGAAGTGAAATATGCTTAACAAAAGACAAAAGTGATGAAAGGTTGGAAACAATAAAAGAAGAGGGTGCAAGAGCAAAGAAAATTAAGTAAGGAGGAGGTGGTGAAAGGAAATAAAAGAACTGATTCAAGAAGAGAGATAGATAGAAAGACAGACATATAGATACTTTATTCATCCTCTTAAGGAAATTCAGGTATCCAGTAGCAATAGTAGAGGTAATAAACAGTCCAGGTCAGGAGCCACTGCCCTTGTTCAGGGTGTTGTACAGTCTATGGGAACAAAAAATCTCCTGAACATCTCAGTCCTGCAGCAGTGAGATGAGTATCCCACTGCTGCTGCTTCTCTGTCCCTCTAGGATGATGTGGACGGCATGGTTACTATTGTCCAGGATGGCCAAGACTCTGCTTGCAGTCCCAAGTGAGTCCAAACTCCTGCCAAGCACTAAGCCAGCTTTCTTCACCAGCCTGTCCAGCCTCCTGGTGTTCCTATCAGTCATGCTGCCCCCACAGCAGACTGCAGCATAGACCAGAACACTGGAGACCACTGAACATATGGAAAGACCTGAGCCTCCTGAGGAAGAAGAGCCGTTTCCGCTCATTCCAGTACAAGATCTGTGTTCAGAGACCAGTCCAGCTTGTTGTCAAGGTGCACACCTAAGTACTTGTAGGTTTGCACCCCTTCAGTGACCTCCCCTCTGATTGTGACTAGCTGGAGCGGGGGGCTTAGACTTCCTAAAATCAATGACCATCAGGTATCACAATAAGAGCAAACAGAAAGACAAGAAGAAAATAACAATGTAAGAAAATCAAGATATAAGGACAAAGAATGTATAGTGGAAAATAAATTTACAAGGGAAAATAAATGAGGAACAAATAAAGAACAAAACATCAGATATGAAGAGGCAAATAGACAGGAAATAAGTTAAACATAAAAATGGAAGATGGACCATTTTCCCCCAAAATAGACTCAACCTATCGTTGAGTCATACTGTGCAAAATGCCAAGAAATTGACAGGAATGGGATGATCATGGGACCTAACGACCTTGTCAAATGACCTCCGAAAAGGATTAGCAAAGTTTTTAAAAATCCCACAAAGACTTCTAAAGATATCTAGTTTTAAGGAGAGATATAATCAAGACTTCAAATCCCTAAAATCAGATTTATGACCACCAGAATAAAGTTAGTTCCTCCAGGAGTCGAAAAGGTTTTTGAGTTATCTTGCTCAAATGCAGACGGATGGATAGACAATCAAACAAACAGATGGGCAAACGTAGGTGAGATCCGGTGAATCCAGTGATAATCTTTAGGACCTCCAGATAATCGAGCCTTTGCTGAGTTTGATTGGAAGCGGGAATCCGAGCTCAAAGTCGGCCCAATTGTCGTGTTGCGTGTGCCCTTCTTAAGATAAGCACAACTAGATGTGCTCCGGCCCTCCCGCCTGGGTCTTCCACAAAGGCTGGTCAGCGACTATACTGTTCTACATAAAACCAAGCCATGGTACAAATATGTTCGGGGACACTGATTTAGACCACAAGGGACTGTGATAAAAGATGGAAAAGAGGTATGTAACATTTTACTGGTGATTGTTTTCAAGTGCTAAAACAAAGGTCAAAGTCAAATACCATTAAAATGAGTCAATAGCTCAACATAACTAAATCCACATTTTTCATATCAGTGTTAATTTTGTTGACTAATTATTGTCGTCATAGCTGGACAAAAGCTAAAACTAAATTAACTGACATTTTCATCAACAAATAAAAACTAGACTAAAATGTCTGACAGAGACTTAATCCAATGTCATGTAGAAAGTAGGGACAAGTTAGGAATATATACAATCACAGCTGCCTTAGCTTGGTAGTGGTAGGATAAGTTGGAGAGCGATCCAATCAGAGCTACTCTCTTTATGAATTGACATATTCATGTAGAGCAGGTTCACTGTTTGTTGTCAATTCTGGTATTGTAAAGCCCCGTTTCCACCAAGTGGTCCGGTATGGATCGGCACGGTTTGGCTCAGGCCGGATCGGTAAAGCCTGATCCTGGTTGCGTTTCAACAGCCAGCCGTACCCTACTTGGTAGGTGGCGTCTAAGCCAGATGCCGATAGCATGACGTCATAGCAGCGCGACACAGTGTACCCGGCTATTAAATACAACGCAGAAGAAAACGCGACACAGTAAACAAAGAGCAACGATTCTCTGAGAATACTGAGGAAGGTCCTCACCTCCACAGTAGACCATGGGAAGCTCGATCTTGATGCCATTTTCCAAACAAAAAAGCCTTGAGAGTTATCTTCACGAAGACGAGTGGAGATTTAAACATGGCGGGGCTGTGTTGTTCTTTATTACCGCTGTCGCACGGGAAGTGACGTCTCCTTTGACCAATCAACAGGCTGCAGTGTTTCTAGCTCCAACTTCTGGGATCGGATCGGTATGCTTGGCACCCCATCAGAAGGGTCCCAAAAAGTAGGACGGTACGGTTCGCTTATAAGGGGTCCTGTCCTGGTTTTAGGCTATGGAAACGCCACAAAAAGCGAGCTGTACCGAGACGAACCGAACTGAACCCTCTGGTGGAAACGGGGCTTAACTGAGATGCTCTGCCAGGTAGCCTAAATAAAGGTGACTGCATTTCACACAAAAGTTTATTTGTTTCTGTTAATTTATACATTCAAACTTTACTAGCATTCAATAAAGGGTTATCCAAGTGTAAAACATGACTTCAGAAATTCAAGGAAACATAAAAAATGTCTTACACTTTACACTTCATATTTTAGTCGACTAAATTTACAGTAGATTTCGTCGACTAAAATGTTGTGAAATTTCATCCACTAAAACTAGACTAAAATAAAACAATTTAGATGACTAAATTATGACTAAAACTAAAAGATATTTTACGCAAAAGACTAAAACTAAATTAAAAAGAGCTGTCAAAATTAACACTGTTTGATATCCAAGCAGTACTGCATAACGAGCTCCAGGAACCAGGTCCAGTCAGTTCAGCTCTGCAAATTGAGGGTAAACAAGCTAAAACAAACCTGACAGCTTCCAACAGTACATGTAGTTTCTAGAACAACCTGTGATTCTCTCCTACTCTTTTGCTAAAGAAGGACCTAATATTGATGAGATCCTTTCCAACTAGTGGCTGAAGACTGAGGTCACATCACCATGGTGAGAAGTGTGGAAGTGTTTGGGAATGACCACACAGGTGATTGGTTTATGATGATAGCTTTTCGACACACCTAATCCACAGGTCATTTTGAGGCAAGCCTCCCAATCTAGCATTCAAACACTTGGCACTAATATACAGAGAAACAGTGTTGCTGCTAACCCCAGCCCAATATGCTCTTTATTTAATTCTTTCATGTGCTGCCAGAGGTTGTTGGAGTGTGAAAGTGTTGGCCGCCCAAAAGTCCCAGAGGCTTCATTCATCCTTGTTCCACCACATAATAAAGACAAAGCTCTTCCTGAGCTTGTCCTCCCATTTTTATCGTAAATCCCATTTGAAAAAGCTAATGGTGTCCTCCCTTATAACAGAAAAAAAGATTAAGAGCTTTGTCAGAGCTTATCAGAATGATTCGACACCCTTTCACCCCTCTCAAGCTCAATAACAACTTTTTCAATCTTCACAGAACTATATGTTCACATGCTGAGGGTTAATTGTTTGATTTCAGTACTTTTCAAGATGTTTTAGCTTCTATTAGTTTTATAATTAAATAGTGTTTCGGTTATTGACAGTACAAACATGGATGTACTGTAGGCTCAATAATGGTAACCACTGCTCTCTGAAAAACCGCTGAGAAGCTCAACAACTAAGTCACTGTATAAGAAATGCTATCTTAAACCAGAAAAGAATCAGCCCCAAAACAGAAGGATTGTGGACAAAGGTGTGCCTTACATGTCCTAAAATATAACTGTGACATGTCAACATGGTCAACTGAAAAACACAAGATGGGTCCTGTCTAAAATGTCAGCACTGTTTGTATCATGTAGTGTTGTTTTAAGCAATATCACAGCCAGGGGTAGCTTAACGTATATGTAAACATATAAATAGTCTAGACAGCAACATCAAAAGTCCAGTCAGCAAAATTTTAGCAAAGTCCGCTGCAGCCCAACTCTCATATAAGTTGACTTTAGAAAGTAAACAAAAGTGATAATGTCACATAGTGGGACATCACACAAACCTAAAGCGGGGTCCACACAAAGATTATCAGGCTGCTTTTATCCCAACTCTCCCCCTTCCCAACCAAGGACGACAAACGCCATTTTATCTTCAGTTTTATAATATTATCCTATAAGATGATCCTGTGGTCTGAGGTGTGTTAAGAGTGAGCCGACAATCATAAATATTAAACTTGTTCAATATTTACGACCAAAAACTTTCGTGTGTGTGGGGAAAGCTGACGACTCCTGAGCAACGACTCTGTGAATTGTGACGTGGAACGGATTGTAGCCAATTAAGACGCGAGCTGACTGAGGAACAAAGAAGCAGGCGTGAATAAAAACAAGCATGGCAGACCTGAAATATAAAGTTCAGTGGACCCCAGAAATGGAGGGCCAGCTTACGTGTTCACGCTGTCTCCAGGATTTCTTCCACAGTCTTTTCTTTTTTTTTTAGTTTGGGATTTTTCAGTCAAAAATAGTCCCAAGACCACTATCATTCCCTTTGTCCTCTTTCATGTTGCGTGTTGTGTTTTCTGGTTGTTGCTATGTTTCTTCTTCCTCATTTTTGTTAGATCATGTTTGATCATGTGAGATTTCTGACTTAGAGGATGAGATTCTTGATCAGTTGTGCTCTGATAGTCTCAACACAGCACACCACACACAGTATGATCAAAACTGTTCAATGCCTGGTTTTTATCTTCATGTGTGGGGTCTCTGACAGATAAAAAATCTCTTCAGATTTAGAAAATCCTTATTGTTGAACCCTGTTTACCACACCAGATGTAATGATTCAATCTATCTCACTTGTCCATATAGGCAACAGTCCATAGAAAGTGTTAGGGAACTGGCATAACCTTTAAAAAGCATATCCAGAAGGTGATTGGATTATCAGTCTGTCACTCACATTCATTAAGGATAATTAGATATTGTTATGGGCACTACTGCTACGGTATAAAACGAAAGTTACTTCCATAACAAACTCTCGCTAAAACATGCTCGCGGAGCAAAAATATCCAAAATGCTTCCAGTGTTGTTATTTGTTTTACATTTAATTACAAAAATGTGGTCCAGATCTGACAAAACTGCTACTGAAGCTGTTAGCATCTATGCTAATCCCTATACAAGCGTCACTTCCTGCTGCCGTCTTCTTGCTCTAAAGGACTCGATTGGACCGTGCTGCTTCGGGCCGGACAAAATGGTAGTAGATTGGAGCTTGGCAGCAGTCGGGGGATCCAGCTGCACTGAAAGGTTAATGTCACACAGAGAAAAAATCAATGTGTAGTGTGACATTTTGTCCAAAAACATTTTTTCAATCCACATGGGAACACCCTAAATGGAGTTGCTGAATATCTTCACCCTGGCAGGAGTTTTCAGTGATCCAGGACTCCATTTGTGTGTGGACAGAACAACATGCACACAATAATATTGTCTTAGTGTTGGCATGGCCTAAAACAAGAGGCAAGGATGGCAAGCACATCTTTTCGACAAGATCAAATCATGACTAAAAGTGTTTTTGTTGACTTACAGACTCAAAAGGATTGTTTAGCACATTGATTTTTTTGTTTAGAACAGCTGGAGTTTATAATTGAATCCATGTTATTGTGCTACACAACATCTGAATCCCCTTTCTCCAATTGAAATTTTGTGGTCAGCAGCAGAAAAGAAAAGAAACAAAAACGTCACAACAAAAGCAAGCTAACACCCAGCTCTCAGTCTCATCAAATCAGAATAATTACGTCCATATGAGTGCAGAGAAATCATGAGCAGCTTGTTTGACCTTTTTGTCTTTTCATGCAGTTTGTTTGTCCTACTCTAATTGGTTTTGACTTCTCTGACGCACGTATGTGTTGCAACAGTGGGGGAGACTGCATACACGGTTAATGTGTCAGCTTCTTGTTATCCTCCCTGTTTGCACGGATGATGAGGGGCTGAACAAGGGCGGAGGGCATCTGTGAATTAGTGTTTAAATATTTGTTTTTACAGGAAAAGAACTGAACTCTGGGAAGTGAAAACCTGCTTTAAATCTGTTTGTTAGTTGAAGGCTTGCTCCTTCTTTGCGGATGGTCTTCCTGGAATACAATAAAAAGCATCTGTTTAGAGTATGTTACTGTGTCAGCGGTCAGATTTGATGATGGGTCGGTTTGAAAATGGGACACTTTTCATCGTTTGAAAATAATGATATTTGGAGAGATGCTCTATGTTCATAATGAAGTAATTCCTGCACTGGCCATTCTATAGTCCATTAGACTGCTTATTATAGCAAATAGCTAGCCAGACAATCATATGGCAGCAACTTAATGCATTTAAGCATGTAGCTCTGATCAAGAAGACCAACTGAAGTTTAAAGCAGGCTTCAGAATGGAGAAGAAAGGTGATTTAAGTGACTTTAAATATGGCATGGTTGTTGGTGCCAGTCACTATGTGTCTGGACGAAGTGGCCAGGAAGAGGGAAGTCTGGGCTTCTCTTCTAAAGCTGCGTTCACACCGAACGCGACTTTGCGACCTTGGCGACCACTCTCCATGTAAAGCCAATGTACAGTCGCGATGGGGAGGGGCTAACCCTCCCGCGACGCAACGGCCGCAATCAAGGCGACCTGGTTGCTCGTTGCTCGGTCGCCAAAGCTGATCTTTTCAGACGTTGTCGTGTGTGGCTATGGGGCAACAGCCAATCAGCGTTGTGTGGGTGGGTGACGGTACCCATGACAGACAGTTTTTATTCCAGTTCACAGAGTAACAATCCATGTCCGTGTGGGAAACATTAGTTAGTGAGTACATTAGTTACACCTAGACGGGACCGCAGAGAACTCATAGAGAATGCTGCAGGGCCATCAGCTGCAGTGTTTTATGGTTAGTAGGTGAGTGAAAAGGATACAGTTGGAATAATGTCAGCTAATACATCCTATCATATGATATATGATATGATCGCAGTGAAACTCGAAGGGAGGTGACATCACTGAGCCACCTTTAGGCTGCTGCCCCCACGACAAGAGCCCAGAAGATGGATGAATGGATGTTGGTGCCAGACTGAGTGTCTCAGAAACTGCTTATCGACTGGGATTTTCACGCACAACCACCTCTGAGGTCAACAAAGAATGGTGGAAAAAGAGAAAATAGTCATTATGAAAATGGCTTTCTGATGCCAGAGTGGGTTCGAGATGATGGGGAGGCATCAGTAGCTCAAATAACCACTTGTTTCAACCAGAAAGAACATTTCTGAGCACGCAACTCAGTGAATTATAAAGCCAAACCTGTCAGCTAAGAACAGGAAACGGGGGCTACGACTGACACATGGTCACTGTAACTGGACAACAGAAAACTGAAAAAAATGTCTCCCTTGTTTGATAAGTAGGTGATTGGGGGATGTTGCCCTGGGGTGGACAGTTAATGATCATTAAGGAAAAACAAACTGCAAGAAATTCTTAATCCAAGGCAGGCAAATATGAACTTTTATTTAGACGTCAGTTAGTTTGTTTAGCAGGAAATAAGAAAATAGTTTGAAAAAATCTCAATTTTTCTCTCTGTGATGAACAAAAGTGAAACTGTTGTCTTTATCATCCTATCTGCTGCTTCAAGGACCTCATTGCGCCCATAAGGCGTTTTTCTGACGTCTGTAAATTTAGTTAATAATTGGAAGGGCTCACAGGAGGAAATGAGAAGGTGTGTCTGACATGCCCTGCAGAGGTCATTTAACAAACACAATGATGTCATGGGAAGTGGACTCTTCACAGCGCTCGGTTTCCTTTTCATTTGAACAGCTGAGCGTCTCAGAGAAGCTCAAAATTTCCTCTGCGAGACTCGTAAACCTGAGGCTCTCCTTCACAATCCCTACCCGTAGAGTCTTTGTGCCCACATCTGCAATAAAGTGCAGATGTGTGTGACTTCAAACATTTATTCTGAGTTAAAACATGCGCTCTGAAGTGCCAAATCTGATTAACAGCTCATATTGATCACACATCTGTTTCTGAGAAGATGTCAGTTCAGTGTTTTATATTTAAATATGGCCTCTCCCTCAGCATCAAATCTAATCAGCTGTGTTCAGCAGCTTGAGCAGATTTTTAGACTATTTAAAACTAACACCAACATTAGTCTGGACTGATGGTTTTAAGCTGCACAGTCTCTCAGAACTTCAGGAGATAGCAAAGATTTTTTAAAGTAAAGATTATCAATAAAGCAACTGCCAAATGAGTTTTTGAAAATATGTACAAGTTTAATTGAAAATCCAAAGGTGTAAACCATGAAACAGTAAAACATCACGATCTGCACCTTGCACTACCTCTTGGATGTTATATGCCATGCCATGGTGACCTTTGACCCTTAAGTCATAGTAATTTAAACTAAGAGTTTTCTCCTTCAGATGATCAACCAGCATGTCTACAAAGAGATACTGCGGCGTTTGCTTCGTTCAGTGTAAGGCTGGTTTGATCGGCATGATACAGGAAGAAATGACTGTCTCTCCCCCGGACACATCCTGTAATTACACCGCCAGTAACACTTCTACGGAGCTTCTACAGCGCTTCTACAGCGCTTCAGGTGTTCGTCCCGCTTCAATTAGGTCAATACAACAGTACAACAAAGATTCCATGAATTTCCATCCCGCTGACACGACGTTAGCCCCGTTCGAGCCCAGTTTGCGTCATTACCCCCAAATTCCACATAACAAGAATGCGCTGCACTGTGCTGCGCCGTGCTGCGCCGTGCTGCGCCGCAGTCTTGAATCGTACTGCGGAACACTTAGCTCCCACTCTAGTATATCAGAGCAGTTCCACTGCCCGCGTTCCGCCACGTCGCTGAAGCGCCGGCGCGCCACGGTGCTGGAAATTCACTTCAGGTCCATTTTCTGCGCTGCCGCTTCCAAACCTTGTGAATTCACTGTCGTTCAGAAAGCACCAGAAGGACAGTCAAAGGTGTGGAGTAAAAGAAAACACAATGCACGGACTCCTGAACGTAAATTTCTGCAATAGCTTGTCATTACTTCACAACTGGAGGCACGAGCATCAGGTCAACAGTTGGTCAGAGGGTCCCAGAGGCAACACGACACGCAGTGCCTTATGTGGAAATTAGGGGTTAGGCTTCCACCCCGCTACCACGACCAAAGCACGTTTCATCAGGATTATGACAATCGTGCACAAACGCCATGAGAAACAGGAATGTGTGACTGGGGCTTGAGAAAAAGAAAGAAAAGGCAATAAAAGGGGGTTGAAAGCAAAAAACAGGGCAGCAAATATAAAAGATATAATGATGATAAAAAAATATATATTAATAGTAATAGCAATGATAAAATAGAATAACAGACATGAGCAAGAGATAAAACAATTAAAAAGCCTAAAAGGTTATCTATGAAAAGATTAAAAGTGTAACAAAGGTGAATCATAGATTAGATCAAATCTGAGTTAAAAGTAAGTAACTGCATTAATATGTTAACATAACATAGAAGATGTGAATAAAAGAGGAGGGACTTAAAAGTAGTGGGAGGTAAAAAGATAAGAGCAATACTTACAGAAAAAGCTAAAAAGACAGTACAGCCAAAATAATATAGAGAATGTGTGTACAGACTGCTGGCTGGATGATATAGTAGAAAGGAGGGATGGATGGATAAATGAATAAACAGATGGGTTTTTGGATCATTAATAAGGGATGGATGGATAGATAGATTAAGGTACAGATTATGAGTGAAAGGATGGATAGATAAAAAGACAGTTTGATTGATTGATAGATGGTTTGATAGATGGGTTAATAAAGGATGGATGACTGATGAACATATAAATGAATGAATGGATTGATGGACAGACTGACAGCTGGATGGCTGGATGGATGGTTAGATGGATGAGGTAACGGATGAACTGATAAAGGATGAGGGTGGATGGGTCAGCAGATAGTCAGAAATCCAGCTCAAACTCAAAATGTCTCTAAACTTTTGTCTCAAAGATGCAAAGACGTCTCAAGTGTTATTAGAATAAAAAATAGATCCAAATAAAACAGTGAAGAAAATTAAGACAGAGGTGGTCCCATTATTTCGTAGGACAACTCACAAGTTAAACTGATTATCCTGAGCATATGAAGTCCAGATTGGAGCTTCAACACGTGGCTCCTCGCAGGATTTCACAGGTCGGGGTGTAGAGAAAACATCTAATCTGGCTTTGGTTATCCGGATTATTGAAAATTCGTCATTCGTCGTCACGTTTTATGTCACTTTTACGTCAGAGCTGCGGCCTCATAAAGCCACAGGTCACCACCCTGAATCCCCGTCAACAAGTGAAACAGACCCCCAAACCCTCCCCTCTCCTTCATCCCCCCTGAGTCTGAGTGTAAACAGCCCTGTGGGGGTTGGGGCGTGTTGTGATGGACTCTGTGGATTTATCAGCCGAGGACATTCCTCTGCACGCTGCCTGGGAAGAAGCGAACAGGCTGCTGTGATGACGTACACGAGACAATGGTGAGGAGGGGGTTAAGGGCTCCCTGCTGGCTCAGATTGGGTGTGAATGTTGGATTGTGACAGAGTCTTGGACTGAAGCACAGCTGGAGGACACACACAACTCATGTCAGCACTCAGAGAGATTTATACCTCTGCAGAGAGGACGATAATCTGCCCTGTGGAAGAATCTTTATTAAATTGTGACAGTATTTGTGCAAAGCTTGGAAATTCTTCTACAGCTTTTTGTTCATCTGTTGCTCCTCCTTTAAAAATAACTCACATGGTGTTGAAAAGAGTTGTTTTCTCTGGTTTTTACTGTTACAGCAAGAAAATTTATCGAATTGAGGGTGTGAGAAGTTTTCAATGAGATCCCTCCAAGGTCCAATATTTCTAAATTGGGTTTTTGAAATTTCAAGATCACAGGCGAAAAGTTAGATCTAGGTGAGAGTATTTGTCCAAGTAAAAAAATCCTACTAGACCGATTCTAAGCCACAATTTACTGATAGGTCTGGATCAAGTTCTTATTTACGACGGAGGATTAGGACCATGCTAAAAAAAAATAAAAAGGAAAGTTAGAATAAAGTCATAAAGGTACGAGAATAAGTTGAAAAATTACTAGAACAATCTCATAAAGTTAAGAGAGTAAAGTCATAAATCTACATAAATTAAGCTAGAAAACAAACTTTATTCTGAAAGGTTGTACCAGAAGAGCGTACATTTCCTTTTCCATAAAGGAGATAATTTCCTAGTTGGTGTGGTTCTTTCTTTGGAAAAGCCACAGTGTCTTACAGTATCTTTTCAGGGTCCTAATACTTATGATAATGTATGCTGATGTGCCAAAAGAAGAAGTATTTCCTTATTTGTGAAACCTATACTAAAGTTTAATTTCACTAGATGCTCGATGTTCCTCATTTTTGTACAGGCGGCTGCTGCTCTTCTGATAGCCTCTACAGACTAAAATAACAAGTTTATTCTCATAAATCTATGACTTTTGTCTCGTGACTTTATGACTTTATTCTCATAACTTTATGAGATCATTCTCGTAACTTTTCGACTTTATTCTCGTGACGTTACTTTTTTTTTATGTGGCCCTAATCCTCTGTCATACTTATTTGAAGATATAAAAACTAAACATTGTTGCCTGAGTTACCTGTAACAAGTAAAATAATCTGCCAATAAGAAGAGACAAATTGCAGAACAGATATTAAACCTTAATTTAAGACCCTCACTGAGTTAAACTTTCCTTGTATCATTGGCAAATCTTTTATTATCATTATTTTCACCTTGTATTCCTTAAAGTAAGACATATCTTCTCCAGTTAAGTGATTGTAGATTAGAATAAGTGTTTTAGATATTTCTAACTTGAAAAGAGACAAACACAGACACGCCTAGATCTGAATTTTTTGCACTGTGGGATCTATCTAACCATACATTTGCTTGAAGGCATTTTAATCCAGGGATGTCCTATCAACCGACCAAAGTATTGGATTAGGGCAGATACAAGCAGTTTTTCATTGATCAGGGAACAGACCTTAAACTTATCATCTTACCCCAACTTTTTACCTCAGATGCCTCAAATTTAGCACACTAGATGACAGGAAATGTGCGAGTGATGTAGCTGTAGCAGCCCTAACATGAAATAAAGTCCAATGTCCACTTGCAGCCATTGCAGAGTCAGCAAAACTACCACTGGCTGTACTAGAGCTGTTTTAATACAACCAATCTGAGACAGAATTTAAAAAAAAACATGCAACAGAAAACAGAAGGTCTGCTAAAGCCACTGAGGAAAAGGGAAACAGCTGCAGCAGCAACAACAAACTATTACCTTACTGGCAGAACCCAGGCTGTTCAGTCAGAGGGTGCCATATCTGAGATACTAAAAATACATAAAGGTGTACCTCAAGGTACAGTTCTGGGACCGCTCTTGTTTACTATTTATATCAAGTGCCTGGGTCAGAATGTTCCAAATGTTAATTTTCATTTCTATGCTGATAATACCGTTATTTATTGCCGTGCACCCACACCTGCACTAGCTTTTGTAAATCTTTAGCATGCTTTTGATCTTGTCCAAGATCAGCTTAGGCAGCTGCAAACTGTTCTCAATGTAGAGAAAACTAAACTCACGTTGTTTTCATCTTCAAGAGCAACAAAGGGAACACTGTCTGAGAAAATTGTTAATACTGATGGTCAGGAAATTGAGCTTGTATCTTCTTTTAAGTATTTGGGGTTTTTACTTGATGAAAACTTGTCTTTCAAAGAGCATATTCAGCATGCTGCTAGAAAGCCGAAGGTTTTAGTTGGTCTTTACTACAGAAACAAGTCCTGTTTCTCTTTTAATGTTAAAAAGAGACTGGTTGAATCTACATTTTTACCTCTTCTTGATCATGGTGATGTTTTTTAGACATGAATGCCTCTGCTCAGAGTCTGCAAATGTTGGACAGTGTGTATCATGAAGCTCTGAGATTTATTACAAACTGTGGATTTCTGACTCATCCCTGCACTTTATACTCTAAAGTCAGTTGGACCTCTTTAAGTACACGTCGACTTGGACATTGGTACGTGATCATCTACAAAGCCATTCTTGGCAAAATCCAAGACTATCTTTCCTCCTTATTAATCTTGAAGGACGGATTACATAACCTGAGATCAATGAGCTTTATACAGTTTGTTGTTCCCAGAGTCTGAACTGAATTAGGAAAGAAGGCCTTTAGGTTCTCTGCACCTTCTGCATGGAATAATCTGCTGAATTTAAGATGCAAAACTTGGTGTCTCTGAATGTCTTTAAATCTGCAGTGAAAACTCTGGAATACAGACTTTCTGAATGTCACTGTTTTAATTGATGACTTTTATTGTTTTCCTCACTTATTTGTACTGTATTGAACATGTGTGACTGTTGAAACTGTGTTTTGCTGCCATTCTTGGTCAGGTCTCCCTTGGAAAAGAGATCTGCTGATCTCAATGGGACTAACCTGGTTAAATAAAGGTTAAATAAATAAAAACAACAATAAAACCTTTAGACTTTAAATAGAAAGAATAAGTTTAAGTGCAAGGAAGATCCTTTATCTTTACTTTTTTTTTATTTCGAATATTATCATTTTTGATGAAATGCTTAGGCAATTATGCCCCACAGACATGCCAATGAAACTATTTGATGGGGAAGACTGATGGCCATTTTAAACCCTCAGAGCAGGCTTACTCATAATTAGAAGTCCAAAATGAAATGAATAAACCAGTCATCCCTCAGTCACATAGACAATTCTGAGTAGAATTTATATTAGTTTTGAAATAATGCAAGTTGAACTTAAATTAAATTAAATAAGGTCATCATGTTTCTTTGTTTACTCAAATAAGTTAACAACAAACACAAAAAAAACAGGGCACAGCTGTATTGTCTAGGTAAATGTAAATATAAGGTTGAGACTCAGTATTGGCAGATATTATTTTCTGAAAAAGTTATCTTAGGTAGAGATGGGCAAAATGTGACCCGGGGGCCACATGCAGCCATCCATAATACTGGTCCACAAGATAATTTCAAACATTATTAAACTTTAAACATGAAGAACAAAACACAAAAAAGGTATCATGAAAGTATGAAAATCTCAGTATTTCCTTAAATAATCTTCGGTAAATTAAAAAGATTTCATCCTTTGTAGAAAATCAGTGGTGTAATTGACATCTTTGTCCTTTAAAATGTGTGCTTTGAGACAATTTGAGGAGTTTTCTTACATATTTTCATACCTCTGCACTTGCCTTCAGGTTGTTTTAATGTTGTTTCTGACAAATGTAAATTTCCATTCAGACCTAAATATCATATTGTTAGATTTTGAATGTCATAGGTCAAAGTTAAAGGGATTGAAACTTCATGATGATCTCTTGCTTGTGCTTGTGATGTCTTCAAAGAGCAAAGAGGGATTTTCTTATAACTTGGCACAAATGTCCACTATGACTCATGGATAAAGAGTTAAAACATGTCAGTCATAGGTCAAAGGTCAAGGTCACAGAGCTTCAGGTTGATTCTTTGCTTACGAACATGATATCTTGAATGTATTATCTTAAACGCAGTAACAGATTTTCTTCAGACTTTGCACTAATGCACAAGAACAAACTGACTTCAGACCTCTGAGGCCCTTGTTCTTCTCTTGCTTGTAAGATTTCTATAAATCACAAAACCATAAAAAACCACCCCAGTTCATCTTCTCGATTTGTTGTCTTTCTCTGACACTTGCATACCACGGGGAAGCATAAAACCGCCAGATGGTTGTTCACGTTTGGTGACGAAATTACTAGCTGCTATCCAATATCTACACAGCATGTCCCTTTTGGGGTCCCAAGGGCTGGAGCCTACCACAGCTGACATTGGGCGAGAGGTGGGGGACGCCCACGATTGGTTGCTTGTTGATCACGGGCCAACAAAGAGACGGACAACCATTTACACACTCACTGTAATGTTCGTGATGTACTCGCACAAGCAGGAGCACCCTGATGTTTGTATCTGCCTTAAAAATGTTACCCTCCTTTATTTTTTATTTAGACTGTGCAGTAATATTGCCGCTGTTATTGAGGAGGGACAGTCCAGTATTCTTTGGAGCGGGGAGTTTATGAGGTTTTATTTCAAGAGTAAAAGTTTTGGAGAGGATTTAAGATATTTACCTCATATTTAACCCTGGTACTGTGTAAGCTTTCTCTATACATGCTCCACGCTAGAGTCTGTTTTTGACATGTGCCTTAAATCAGCTGTAAATGAGACTAAAATCAATTATATATCATGCAGTTTTCCTTATCTCTTGGTTATGTTTTGAGACTTCATTATCCATGAAAATATTGGTTTTAATATCTTTTGGTGTTGGCCTTTGGGCTTTTCTTTGTCTGTATACCCCTTGATTTCAATAAAATATGTAAAATGAACCTCAAGAGAATCATATAAATAAATAAGAGGTTGTATTGTTGCCTCACTATTACTACAGGGTGTTAGAACACATATTGTAGAGGTATATGTGTATACGTTTTCCATTCTAATATTATTAACTATAGTAACATCTATGATGTGACGGGTCAATTTCCCATATATATTTACTTAAAGAAAAAGGCAAAACAGCATGTTTTAGCAAGAGAACTTTATGAGCATGAATATTTGTGAATATTTATGAACATTTATCTGTTTACCTTCATAGATGCACCATGATTTCAGTTTTGGCTCTAATTATTGCTTTATAATCTTATTTTTGTAACTGGGTCAAAACTGACCCTAAGAACACAGATGACACTATTTCCACAGAGCACTTATAATTTATTGTTTTTAGTTTTTTCTTTTCTTTTTTTTTGTTTAAATTGAGGTTCGTGACAATGTCAAAAAGCCTTGATGCAATAAACAAATATTAAGTGGTTGTTTTAAGCATTTAAAACCTAAAGGGTCGGTACCAACCCTAACACAGGAGGAAGGTTAATGCTCACCAAAGAGTTCAAATCCTGATGCCAGTTGGAGTCAGTATTTCTGTTTACATTCCTCTACATGTATCCTGCATTTTCTGCAATGCAAATTCACCACATACAAACAAGTTTTCTCATCAACTAACCTTTATCTATTCACACAGTCTGGACTATAATAACTGTGGATACTAAGCCTTGTCCTGTGTATGTCTTTGCTATTGTAAATTAAAAGGTTCTGTCATTTCAGCAAGCAGTACAGCACTGACGTCAGTGGCAGCTGCAGCATTGGTTCTGGTCATGCAAACAACATGTGCATGAAGTTAAGTCATCTTCCTCTCTTATATGGAGTGCATGTTACTTGTTGGATTTGGGATGATTTATTTTTGTAGGCTGTAAAGTAAGAAACTCTTTGACCAAGGGTTTTACATTACTTTTACAGCTTTTCTTGATCTCTAATAATGACATTTTATGTCTGTTTGAACCAGGAATGACATACATTATCTTTGTTTTCCTATTTTCTGGAAAGAGAATTCTAGATTAGGTATTTTCCTTATTGACACTATTTGCAAATATATTTACATAAGTTTGCATTAAAAAGAAGGAACGAGGTGAAAGGAAATTAAAATAAGAATAAAAGAGAGGACAAGAAAAAATGAAAAAGAGGGAGTAAGGTAAAAAAATAAAAAGGAATAGGAGGTGGAAAATTGAAGAGGACAAGAGAAAATATTTAAGTGAGGATGAGCTGGACAATTTGAGATAAAAATATGGAGAAAAATATCAAGTAAAAAGACAAAAGGACCAAATAAGAAGAAAATAAATTTATTTCCACAAAAAGTAGGACTGAGTAAAAGATCAGTGTGGAAAGAAAATGATCTGAACCAAAGTAAGACGAAGAACAAATTATTTTAGGTGGGTGTAAAACCTGCAGTTTGGTTGCTTTGTTGAATTAATGAATTAATGAATATTTTTTATTTTGGTTACATATATGTTAGAATCAAGAATAAAATACAATCTTTTAACACAAACTTCTCAACAACAGAAAAAGGCTGAATTTACTACTACTGCTACTTATACTACTACAGCAGTAATGAATTAACTCCTATAAACCACTGCAGGGGCCCATTGGAAGCAAGCCAAGACCACCTCTTTCAGGCAAGCTTGGCATTATTGTATATACCAAAACAGGAATCAATTGCTGTGTTCATATAAACTTATAAAACAGGGGACACCCACTTGTATTGGGACAACTCTTGCCGTAAAAACTACCTTAAATGAAGAGAAACAAATGGGAAAGAAGAGCAGAAGGAGAAAAAGGAGCAGGAGAAAAAATATGATGAAAAGAAAGAAAAAGAATGGATGAACAAGAACAGAATGAGAGTAAAGCTGGAGAAGAAGAGGAGAGATGGAGGACGAGTGGATAAGTTAAGGGTAAAAAGTTGACAAAGAAGACAAAGAAGGGTACAGGATGTGTCAGAAGGAGAAGTGTAGGTGTGGGAGGGCGTGTCCTGAGCTGTCAGACAGCAGCGGGTGACTCGAGGGTCTTGTAGATCTGATAAAGCGGGTCCTTTTCCTTCCTGAATGTTTCAGACTGTTTGTGTTTGAGTGTCTCTTCTTCTGGGTGTGGGAACAGCTACCCCTCCCAAAGCAAAGGGTTTCCTCTTCACAAGGACCAAAACCAGCCCAAACATCTGTCACTCAAACTCAGAAGAAGACTTTACAGGACTTCAACTTTCCTCCTCAATATGGGCTCAATGGTCGCCTCTTATAACAGAGTAGGCTGATGTGCAGGTATGTATTTAAAGGGATAGTTCAGTATTTTTGAGGAGAGGTTACATAAGGTTTATTTCATTAGTAAACACATTAGCCTCGGTGATTACGATCAACTCTGCCACAGTAAGAAGAGAACCAGCACAGAAGTTAGGCTAAACATTGTTGCAGATGGGGCTAAATCTTTGTGAGGGCAAACACTGTACTTAACACATTTGTTAAGGTTTAACTTCTGTGCTAGCAAGCCCCTTTGTTTGGCTACATCCTTCTCCAGAGGTAACAGACTATGCAATGTGGTGAGGGAAATAAAGGGGCTTGTATATATTTGCTTAGTATAGTGTAAAATCACTCCAAAGTTGTTTTTTTGATTTTGTTCTCAAGTAAAATGTAATAAATTACATAAAACTCTTGGCCCCATCTGTTGCAATGTAAACCCTGGTCCCATCAAAATCCTTGTGGCTAATGTGTTCACAGTTGAATGAACCTCACATAAGACCACCATGAAAATACTGAGTTATTCCTTAGAGACACTAACAACTGTGTGACATATCAAATTGTAAATACAGTGGAGTATTAAAGAATTCAAGGCTGTGTAAAGATGTAGAAAACATGTAGTTTAAATGTTTTACATGGCTGAAAAATATGTTATTAACCAATTAGTCAAATTTAACTATGATCAAATATATCAAAATATATTTGAAAAAAAACCCCAAAAAGCCTATAAGTGCTACAAGAGCACAGACCTCCACCAAGGCATTTCTAAAAATGTTGGCCGAGTTGTTATCGAAACTGTGAAAAAACTACAGCAATGTTAACAAATCTTAAAAAAAAATTATATAGGGGCGTTGATAATGTCAGCTGGCTTTTTTGGTACTCAGGTTATGAGTTTATGACTGCTGGAAAGTCTGACTTTTTAAAACGGAAATTTATGGGAATTTGCTCACTTTTGGACCAGCCTCAAGTGGCAACTTGAGGAACTGCAGTTTCTGGCAAAAGACTACAAGCTAAAGCTCTAAACAATGGATTTTATTTAGGTGTTCAAGATATTGGCTTTAGGTGATATCGGACATGCCGATAGTTCTGAACTCATTATGGCCGATACTGATATCAATACCTCTACCAATATTCTAAGTCAAAGGTGTGCAGTGTTCACTTAACTAAAAGTGATGTAGGGCTGAATGATTTTAGGAAAAGATCTAATTGCGATTTTTCTGGCAGATATTGCAATTTCAATTCATGATTTTCTTCAAATCAAGCTTCAGTGCAAAATTCACAATGTGTACAGAAACATTAACAAACTTGGCAAAAAATTGCACCATACCATGACACATTAAAAGCTATTACTCTAAGGCAAGGATGAAAACTAAAGGTAAGAACTGCTTCCAAATGTATTTAATAACAAGAAACATGCATGTGCACTCTTTAAAGTCCTTGACCAACGGCAGTTATTACAACTTGAGAACTAAAAGAGCCATCTTTGACTGCCTTAACTTAAACAAATGTCATGCAAAAAATATTTAATTGTGTTAAGTTAAAAAAGTTAAAATAAAATGACAAAAATACCCAAAACAACCCCAATGCTAAATAAGTAATAATAAGAAAAACAAACTTCAACAATTCCAATGAAAGGAAAAAAACAGCCATGTCAAACCAGCAGGTCAACTTTTGGTGGTTTTGGGCTTGAGCACTGACGTGACAACACTGCCACTAGCAAATAGTTGACATAACAGATCCAGAATCATTCAGCCCTACTGTGGTGGCTTATTTGTGTTAGAAACAGATGCACATCCTTCAGTTGATTTCCGTTATATTATTGGGCGATATGTGTGGCTGATCTGTCAGCTGCAGATACAGATATTGTACCAATGATATTGTACATCCCTAACTTTGATGCTTTGTTTCTTTCAACAAAGGATAATTACACTGTTCTGATTGTAAACAAATTGTGGAAACTGTCATTTGATTGATTGATTTGAGTCTTAGGCCTGTTCAGCAGACCCCTCAGGATCTCCCCTTTCTCAGCTGTCTCCTGGTTATGTAACAGCAGCTCCTCTCTGACCTCATGGAACATCTCTGAAGACAGAACCAGGAGACGCAGGATCGCTTTCTCCACATCTCCTTCGCCTCCTCCCCATGACCTTTGACCTAGAGACAAACTCAATATTCCCCTCCGGCTCGCCGAGGGAAGACAGATCTGTTCCACTTTGGAAAAAAAAACAATGGATGAAACCAGAGGAGTTTTGTTGTGTAACCATGACTCAGGACGTGTCCCATCATGAGGTTTTTGTTTAATTCTGCATTTGTGTAATGGAATTTCATCCCTCACAGGTGATATTATGGACAAGGATTCACAGAATCAAGAGTCAAACAACATGTGAAAGGACTTGTGCTCCTAACAAAACATTAATTTTGGGTTTTACCTAAAAATGCCAAGTGTTGAGCTTATGACTCTTAATTTTCATGGTAACAATCCCATATCTTTCTGAGGATATTCTTGTTTTATAACATTTAAATAATAACTGCTTACTGCTGTACTGCAAAAAGCTAATCAGCCAATTACATAGCTGCAGCATAATGTATTTGGGCATAAGAAAGTGACTTTGAATGTGGTGTTGTTGTCGGTGCCAGATGGGCTGGTCTAGGACTTTTTTGATCTGCTGGGATTTTCACAAATGACCGTTTACAGAGAAAGGCCTGAACAAGAGAAAATATCCATTGAGTTCTCAGAGTGAAAATGCCTTGTTGTGAATGGGAAAGCATAAAAACTGAGGAGGCCCCAACCACTTATCACTGATCACTAGCTTGTAAGATCTGCCAATACTGGTGCCAATCATGTTTCGTGGTTTATTTTGATGTTTTTTTAGGCTTGAACAGAATCGCAGAGAGTACAAAGCTGTTATCTAGATTGCACAGAACTACAACAAGGTGGTTTGACTTGACTTTAGATTAATTTAATGGTACAAAAATGAATCTCACATGTATGTGTTCATCATGAACCTTATGTCAGGTATTTATCTGAAAGGCTATAGTGAAATCCCCAATATACTTTTAGGCTTGGAAACCAGAAGTGATAATATGCTAACTTGTTTCACTTTCACTTAACTTTCACTTTTTTTTTTATTTATTTGTAGCCAGTGGGGCAATTAGCTGTGCATCTGTAAAGCAGCAGTAGGAGCAGAGCATAGACTATACATAAAACTTTAGCACAAAAACATAAACTAAAAAAAGTTTAGCAGGGCAATAAATAAATCTGAATATTCAGTCAATAGCATAAAACTTAATCAAGAAAAGTAAATTGCAAGGGGGGAAAAGTGATATAAATAGATAAAAAATACTAAGTACAAAGTATAAAATATGAGGAATAAAAGACTGAATAAATAGAAAACCCTTAATTTAAGACGGGACAGTTGCAGATACACTAGACTACCTTTTCCTCCTGCAGTTCAGCAGGGTGATGGCAGAAGGTACAAATGAATGTTTTAATCTGCCAGTTGTTGCAAGTTGAAGTCTGAGTAGTGAGCCAGATGGAAGAAACTGAAACTGTTGATATAAAGGGTGAGAACAGAGATGGACTCTGCTTCCTTCAACAGCTGTTTGTTCTAAAGATCATGTAGTGTTTCTTGGGCAGTGCCAATTACTTTACACCTTGTTGAGTCCATTTTTCTGCTTGACCTTCAGGGACTGAAACCAGCAGATAAAAGAAAAGGTAATCACAGACTCAATATAAGAACGATAAAACATGGTCATCAGCCTGGCACTGCTGGCTTTTCTTATGTATCATATCAGTGTTACTTTCAAATGTCAGTTTGTTGTCTACTACAGTTCCAACATACTTGAAGGACTCAACAATTTCTACATCCTGTCCTTCAATATCTGTGCTGTTGGGAGAGGGCTGCGAGCGTCTACAATCAATACACATATCCTTCATCTTTGTGACATTCAGAGATAAAAACGATTCCTGTCACCATTTTAAAAAAAAAGTCAACAACGGTGACTGTGTTTTTCATTTCTGCACCTCATTCCTGATGATAGATTCTGTTGTCATAGGTCAAAGGTCAAGACCATGAAGCTTCATGTTCATTCTTTGCTTGTAAACTCGATCCTTTGTGTAATATATATGAACACTTGAAGGGTTTTCTTCACCTTTGAAAAAATGTCCAATAATAAACTGATTTTACTTCAGACCTCAGAGGTTGATGTTACTTTGGCCTGTGTTCATATCTCACTTGAAAGATTTCTATGAATCACACTACTGCTACTTTATTTTGGTGATTTTTGTAGACTTAGGAGCACAAACGGTGAGAGTACAAAGCTTTTATCAAACTACAACAGAACTACAACCTGGTGGTTTGACTAAGAAGCAGCTAGCACACGTCACCTGTAACACCATATTAAGACCTCTGATTTGATATTTTTTTCTTAGTCAAACAACTTTATCAAATTAATGCCCATTGCTGTGTCTATGGTGTATGAATTATCATTTATTAAAAAGGTACAAACTGATTGCCTTACGGCCCTCTGCCATATTAGTCCTTGTTAGCAGGCAACCAACCTTTCAAAAACACAGTCATGCTTCAAAATTCCAAATCAGCGCATTATCAGATTCATTTTATGTTTTAAAATGAAACCTTTAAAGTATATAATATATGTCTTCATCATGGACCTTATTTGAGGCAGTAATCTGAAAGCTACTCCACCCATAGAAAATGGGATGTGGGAATCAGAAATGCTTGAATGCTAACTCACTTCTGCATTTTTAGGGCTCATTCCTGCATCACTTCATCAGATTAAAAAGGTCATGGTTCAAATGTTAGGAAGCATCATGATAACTATCTGCTTGTGGATGAAATATCTCAAACATATCTCCTAGAAAACAGGTAAGATTTCAAATGTCCTTAGGCACAGTGTTAATTTTGACAGCACTTTTTAATTTAGTTTTAGTCTTTGCCTAAAATATCTTTCAGTTTTAGCCAGAATTTAGTCATCTAAATTGTTTTAATTATGTATAAATTAATAGAAACAAATTTAACTTTTGTGTGAAATGCAGTCACCTTTATTTAGGCTACCCGGCAGAGCATCTCAGTAACAATACCAGAATTGACAACAAACAGTGAACCTGCTCTACATGAATATATCAATTCATAAAGAGAGGAGCTCTGACTGGATCGCTCCGCAACTTATCCCACCACCACAAAGCTAAGGCAGTTGTGATTGGATGTCCCTCTTAACTCATCCAACCTTTCCACACAACCAAAGTAGCTGTGATTGGATATATTCCTAACTTGTCCCTACTTTCTACATGACCAAATTAGGTCCGATTGGATTAAGTCTCTGTCAAACATCTTCGTCTAGTTTTTATGTGTTGACAAAAATGTCAGTTAATGTCATATTAGTTTTTGTCCATATGCACTTGTTTTTATTATAGTCTAGTTTTTGTCAGGGGGAAAAAAGGTTGTTGACGAAAACTATGACAAAATAATTAGTCAACAAAGTTAACACTGCTTAGGCATCATGGTCATACCTTGCAAGGTAGGTATAAGGTCAGAGGGCATGTGATCCACCTCTGTACTCTGACTTTGTGGTGATGTACACCTTACAGAGACCAAAGAATCGCCCTCCAGTAGATCTAGTTTTGTTTATCAGAAATTTCCTCTAACCTACTTAAAGTTTTTGATTTCCCTCAATAGTGTCTTCGGATGTTTGGAAGTGGGATGTGTTTTTTTGTTTTTTTTTTAAAGAAGCACCCTGACAGTCTCCTGGAGAACTGGTCAACACCTCTTCCTCTGCCTCCTCCTCACTTCTCCTCCCGTCCGTCTCCAGGTCCCCGCGAGGCGGCCGGACTGCCTGGCACCAGAGTCTGGCGCTCAGAGAGATTTACCTCCCTGATATGAGCAGGAGAAACTCCACCCAGAGGCCTGGAGTACACAGAGACAAACACACAGACAAACCGATTACATCCTCTGAGCTAATCATTCCCCGAGTCCGTCACAACACAAACATCCCGCAGGCAAGAAACGCCGCTCCTCCTGCGGCTCGCTGCTGTTTTTAGAGCTCTAAATCTCTGCTGAAAGTGACAATCCAGGTACACACAGGCTGGAGTTTTTTCTTTGTCTGCGAGGGGGGGACTTTGAAGTCTGACGAGAGTTTTTGTAATGACCAAACAAACAAAACATGAGTCCTTTCATTCTGTTGCATGAAAACAACCCCATCTATGAACTTACAACATAAATCTCTGATATCATGGGGAGGCAGCTTTTAGTTATTACGGCCCATTTCTGTGAAACAGCCTGCAGACCTGAGGGCCGAGCAGAGTGTCGGCATTTTCAAGAGCAAACTTGAACCTTTTTAATCTTGTTTTTGAATCATTTCGTCCCCTTTACATGTTTCACTGAATGATATATTTAAGTTTTCTTTGTTTAATCATTCTTACTAAACAACCCATAATTATTTATCCCAATCTATTTATTTATTTTAGTTCTATTATTACCTATATTCTGTTTTATTTTTTAACTTTTATCTCCAGTGTTTTCTCATTTGTAAATCATGATGGCATTTCCACAGTACCTTGCTCACACACTTGTTCTGTACGGTTACTATATTGTTACTTTTCTTTTTCTGTTTCTTTGAACGAAATTGTTGCACTTTATTTCTGATGTTTAACATTTTGTTTTGGTGGTTCAGTATTTACCTTCTATTGTCTCTTGGATGTGGTTTATATAAGCCATTTGCAGGCTTCTACTATTCCCACACGCATGCTTTTTTAAATATGTTTTATGTGCATTATCTTTGTTTAACTGTGTAAATAAATAAATAACACACAGTTCTGATAAATCAAGTTCTTATATCTAAATATATATATACTGCATATCAGGCACGAAAACAGGTAAGGGATGAAGAACATGAGAAGGATATGACCCCTCCCCTGGAAAATAATTTGGAATATTTCATATTTAAAAAAAATCATGCAGAATTATAAGACAGTATGATTGTACAGTAGAGTATCTAACTATACATGGTCACATTACGCTATATAAGAAATAATACTTACAACTTCTCTCATGAAATGCGTTAAGATTTTTCCACAGGAAGCTTGTTAAGATAGCTACATTATCTCTCCTGCTGTGTTAGCTAACATTCTGCATCAGTGACACGATGCCTCTTTCAGCAAGCTTTAAATTTTCTAGTGATATATTGCCAGTAGCTAGCTTTAAAGGTGCAGTGTGTAGAATTTGGCAGCATTTTGCCGAACAGAAATGGTGAATATAGGATATAATGTTTTTTATTTGTATTTAAAGTCCGTCAAAATAGGAGTACAATCATCCCCATAAAACGCTTGTTTTATATAAATATATTTATACATGTTTATTGACCCAACAATGTTTTTGGCTTGTGTGAAACTAACACAATTACACTAAATAACTACCCACCAACAACAGTGTACCTCACCAGTACTCTTGACTTATTCTCCTTCAGATTTTGTTGCTGCTGGGAGCCTTTTCGGCCATTTCCCTAACTACTGTCATACAAGCCAACCTTAAAATACTGGACTAGCCCTTTAAGACTCAGCTCAAGTATTTAGTGGAGCATGACTCTTTTTCTTTTTCCTTAAAATGTTAAATATGTCACCCCACCTCTCTCAGTTTGCCAGACTGAGCCCACATTATGATTCGTAGGATTCTTTAATCCTGGTTGGAGAGGATTAAAAGCCACAAACTTTTAGAAACAGTGACGAGCAGTGGTTGTTTCCAGCTACTACATGCAAGTGGGACGGCTTAATCAGGTTTTTACAAGTTTAACACACATATCAGCAAGAGAAAGTGACCCAAAGTGTGGCCTTTTCTTTACAACTTCACATTAAAGGATTAAAACTGAAGAGGAAGACCTCTCCCCTTTATTTCTGAACATGAATAAGAGAGTCAGTGAAGGCACTAACGTGAAAAATCACATGGAAGGTGCAAAAAAGGCAATTATATGTCAAGTTAGTCATTGGTTTTCTGTTTTCCTTTACAATAAAGAAAACTTTATGGGAAGTGGGTGCATGAATTTATACTAGACTACTTTTTAAATCTTGTAAATGATTCCAGGAAACCAAAAACTAAACCTACCGCCCTGTTACTCAGCAAATCATAGGGCTGGGCAATATATGGATTAAATCGATAAATTCTAATTATATTCTGCAGAGGATTTAAATATGAAAAATCTGGATTTTTTTTGCTCAACTTACTCCAATCATAAGTTGTTGCAATGTTTGAAAATATAAATACTGAAAATGTACAGTTTTCATACTGGTAGGCCCTGTCAGCTTTAGCTCAAGCACATGTTTAGGCTTGTATTTGTTTCTGTTTATATACTGTGAAAATGGCTCAGCCTTCAGTGTTTATGTGGACAGGCCTCCCTAAATTCAAATTACATAATCAGCATTTTATTAAAAAATAACAGCATGCTAACATAACTATTAAAGGTAAATTCTGTTCAGTTTCATTAAATATTATAATATTTCTAACATAAAAGCAAAACTTGATTCTTGTATTTTTGTTTTACTTGGAGGTTTTTTCCTTAAGAGGGAAAAAATCGATTAAAATACTAGGAGTTTTGTAGAAAAAAAAATAAAGGTTTTATTTTTTAGGTCATATCGCCCAGCCCTAGCACATCAGCTTCCAGTAACACAAACACATAATATAAGCACAGCTCTCCCCATTAACCGTCCCATGGCAGCTACACTTAAATCTGACTTTGGGAATGTGACGTATTTTCATTTATGGATCCGAGACAGAAATATTTTACCCTGTGGGCTGATAATCCAGATTTTTGTTCTGTAAATCCCTTTCCAATAACCCTGTATTACTGAAAAGGCGATCAATCATCACGAACCCACCGCTGCCATGTGCTGAGGAAACACTCGGAGTGGAAATGATGAAGTACTCGTCCAGATGTGAAGCCCTGGATCAGCGCTGATGCCCAGAGGTCGATGTTTCTCTCCAACAGATGTTCTGTAAGAGGTCAGAGGTCGCTGTATGTTGAGCCTGTCAGAGCTGTTTTCATCCTGAGGCCACAGGAGCTGAGCCAGGGGTCAGGCAGGAGCGGGGTCAAGCCTTTTCTCTTTAACATCAGTTTCCTGAACACACAGAGAGAAAGAGGGATTACAGGCCTAACATGAGGAGAGGAGTGAGGTCACTCTGTACATCTGCAGCCCACCCTCGCCTGGCAGGAAACATCAGGGCTGTTTGATCAGTAGAAACAGATTTGTTCTGTTGTTCTGTAAATCCTTTTGTTGTTGTTTTGAGTTTGGATGAGCATCAATCAAAGACTGTATGAAACAAAGACATGGTCCAAGTGGTGTCATTATGTTAGCTCTTGCTGATTATCGATGGATATCACAATAGATGACTGAATTGTCTCCTTGTTTTTAGTTTACATCACACATCACTGAGTTTTTATACAGTCTGAACTTCCTTGTGTTTCCTGGGTATCCTTCAGAAACACATCTTCTGCCTCGGAGAGTCAGTTTACAGTTCTGCTCATAGTGCAGCAGGATGGGTTCTTAACCTCAAAGTTAAACATTAAGTTCATCTCAGGCCTTACCTTTTCAGTTATCACAGCTGTGACAGAGACTGGGAGGTTGTATTGGATATGTTGTGTGTCTATTGTTTTATATTATGATTGTTTTTATTGTTTGTATTGTGAGTGTTTTGGCATTATCTGCTGCACACCAAATCACCTTTAAGGGACAAATGACCCTTCGCTAAGCCCGCCTGCTTGTTTACTGTCAAGCTTTCCCTCCTACAAAGAGATATATGGAGTTTATAGCGATACCGGTGAGTGATATTACTAAGGAAGTATCTGCAAATTTCTGGACTAATTCTTCAGAGATATCAGACTATTTATTGTTAAAGTTAGCTTTGTTTAAGTTAGCTTTCATTATCATTGTGTTTGCCCATTTCTAGGGTGTCCATTCACAAAATGCTAAAATATATCAGTATGTCGGAACTTGTCTCTATCTGTTCCTCGTATTTCTTTTGCTCAAATATTACCCAGTGGCTCAAGGTTTAACAGAAGTAACGTGCTATTGAGACGTCTTTGTTGCTAATGTTATCTTAACTTACACCCGGCATCTTTCTTCTTGTGTCTTGGGCTTGGGGAAGGCAAAAAAATCAACACCACCCTTCAAACTTCTCAGTTATCGACTGTTGGACTTGCTAGTCCCGTTTACACACTGCTTAGGCATGTTGTTTTTCTGCCAAAAGCTTGACAGACCTCTTGTGCATAGTTACGCTTGCTAACGTAGGATTAGACAGTAGTCGTTTGTAGGAGGGGCTTAGCGAAGGGTCAATTAATGAAGCGAAGTTGAAGTTGAAGCCTCTTTGTGTCAGGTCTTGACAGTCAAAATGCATGTCAGGTTTGAGTACACGCATTTGTTTTTTAAAAATCAAACTCCCTGCTCTTTCTGGCCTGGTACATGATTCAATGTCTGGTGCCAGTCCACGACTAATAGTTGGAGACCCCTGTTATTAAGCACACTATCAGAGTGGTTCATGGATGACACATTTTTATAGTCTAACAAAGAAGCGAGCATCGTGTAGGTTCCCTTGACTTAAATCATACAGGATTCTCAATGTGTTCCTAGATAATTGCTGATAATAAGGCTTGTGGCAAAAAAAAAGCTTATAAACGGTTCACGTTTTGTTCAGTCAGAATTATTATGGGCCAATCGGATAATGTAGTAGGCAGGCGTTACTGCCGCAGTGTAAAGTACAAAATGTAAACCACTTTGAAGAACAAACTCTTTCCAAAACATGTCAGAAGTGCAGCGACAAAATCCTTCCTATCAAGAAATGTTTTCAGTGTTATTTGTTTTTCGTAGCTCTCACCTCTTCCTGCTCTAAATGGCACTGATTGGGCCGTGCTGCCATTTGATGCTTTTTTTGTTATTTGTTTGCTGCTTGTTTATTTATATAACCTTTGAATATAAGGCCAGTTTGCTTCATAAAAGATATTTTGTAGCATGTCCCTTGTGTTTACCACCATGTTTATATCAACTATTTATAAGATAATCAGACTGTGCAACTCCTCACTAGGGGGGAGGAGGAGTTACAGAAAGACTGAAGACAGGAAGGAGCAGTAGCCAGTCAGTAGCCATATTTCTATTTTTAGTTATATCTCTGTTTTTATCTATCACGTTTTTACATATCTTCTGATCTGCTATAAATTGTGCTACTGGAATCTTACTAACAGCATTTATTTTAATCCATCAAATCTAAAGACAAGATATCACGTCCTGTTTGAATGATTTCACCCACAGAATTGTTGTGCAGGAAGATGTCTGACATGCCCCTTTAAGAGAAAACAGTGCGTTTATTTTCACGTCTAACTGTCACTATAAATCTTCCCCTCATTCCTGCTCCGTGCACACCTCCTCCCTCTCTCCTCAAGTGTTTGTCTGGGTCAAAGTTTAACCTCCTCTGCCACCTCCTGGTTTCTCTCCTGGCTAACATTGCTAATTGCTGCCCTCTGCTGTCTCACTAGTATCTCACAACAACATCCCCCTATAACCTGTTGAAACACCTACAAAAGAAACTTTGAGTCCTATCATTCTACATTTTTCACCCAGACTATCATGTCCTTACATGAGCGCATGGCGTGTGCATTGTCATGTCAGATTATACACCCGGGGAGTTTGCTGATCACTGTGATAATCCCGTCTCTGATTCCCTAGTGGCGGAGGTACAAGGAGGAGTGACACACAGAGTAAAGCTGTGCAGATTTCATGTTTGACAAAATTCAACATGAGGTCATAGATTTGAGGGATTATGACTTGTTCTGCAGTTTATCAAACCCTCCTGCTAGCATGTTAGCACTTTTCTGAGTGGCTTTTTTAGCCCTGCTGGCTGGCCTCTATTGGGCCAGATGGCTTCCTCCGTCAATCCCCACTCACAATCAAGATTAAGATTACACCCGACACACAGGGAGCGGGAGAGCGAGGGAGAAACATGCACTCAAATACGTCGCATACACAGTAATTAATGTCCACTTGCTTTCAGATGATATAACGCAGAATCTGTTCACAACCGAAGCTTAAGTTATTAAAGGGAGCCATCGATCGCAGAGGCCCGAGCTTGGAGGAGTGGCACGGATTAAAGTATTTTTATACCACAAAGCCACGTATCCACAGTGCTCATCTGAAAGCGAGAGGTAAGAGGCAGAAGGTAAGAGAGCGGGGCGAAAGGAGGGGCGGGGAGAAAGCTGTTTCTTCCTCCAGCCCGTCCAGACCTTCAACTCGCACGTCCCAGAGGGCCTCTGCTTCTTCGTTGAGGCCTCGGGGCCGCCCAGCATGAAGCAGTCACCATGGGCTTTCTGGAAAACTATCAGGAGATCGACCCCGTCACTTTGAACCTCTGCATCCTCATCGCCAGCTACGTGATCTTGCTCCTGGTCTTCTTGATATCCTGCATCATGTACGACTGCCGAGGCAAAGATCCCACCAAGGAGTACGCCCCGGACCCGCAGCCGACCCAGTCCCCCATCAGGCTGGTGGTGATGCAGAGCTCCCCGGCGCCGGTAACGCGGTGGGACACGGCGAACATGATCACGACCTACCACGAGCCGACGCACTCGGACTTCAGGGAGAAGAAGAGCACGATGGTTTAATAAGACCCAGTGACTCACATTTTTGTAAATATATGACTTTTTTTTTTTTTACTCCTTTTGCATTTATTTATTGCTTTTTCCTCTGGAACAATGCTTGGATTTGACCTGCACAGGACCAGACTTGCACGGTAAGTCATGTCTCAAAGGTTAATGCTGGATATTTTAAACCTGGTTCCCTATTTTTAAATACTTTGGGGATTAAATAACCAGGAGGTGCAACAAAAGTGTCTGAAATTGTCACATGAGATTACTTTAACACGCAGCAATTTAAGCCTTTGTTGTAAATGCACTTTGGCAACGTATATACAGGCCCACTATAGGTTATTGTTTTCCTCTGACAGGCTTAGACCGTTTTTCTTAGAGTCTGGCAACATTACATAAGGATCCCTTTAAAGGTAGACTTCTTCTTTAAGAGTAAGATGTCCCTTTTTAGACCAGAAACAACTCGTTTATTTCTTCAGTGGCACCAAAATCTAGACACAAAATGCTGGATTTATTGCACTGATACTGAAAGTTATCCAGTTTGCTGCTGCCTTGGTTGTTTTTTTTGGTAACACATAACAAAAAGGCAAAAAATGTTGGTACAACTGCTACATGACAAATTAGCAACAAGCTGCTAGTAAACTAGGGAAGAAATGAGTGACTACGTGAATTTTACATTAAAAAAAACAACAACATTAAGAAACATTTAGCTATGACCTTCTTGTTAAGCTATGCTAGAGTTAGCATAAATTATTTACAACACACAAATGAGTAGGTAACTGTTTGTTAGCCTTCACAAAATTAAAATTAAAGCTGTCTGTAACCAAACAAAAAGGCACACATTCTGTTGCTATTGCTAATTAGCTTCACAAATGAGCAAAAAGCAGTTTTTAAAACTAGTGAAGAAATGAGTGACTGACTGCAAGTGAAATAAAAAACAAAACAAAACAAAAAAAAACATTATTAGGAAACACTTTGCCACTATCTGCTTGTTAAGCTCCGCTGGAGTTTGCATAGAATATTTACAAGATACAAATGAGTAGCTAACTGTTTGCTAACCTTCACTAAATTAATATCACAGTTGCTTTTCACTGAACAAATAGGCACACAATATAGGCATTGTTGCTGGCTAACAAATCAGCAACAGGCTGCTGGTAAACTAGGGAAGAAATGAGTCACTGACTGCAAGTGAATTTTACAAAAAATAGCATTATTAAGAACCAATGTCAATGCCAATGTTACTGTCTGCTAGTTTAGTTTAGCATACACACAACATTACAAATGAATGGCCAAGTGGTTGTTAGCCTTCACAAAATTTGAATCACTGTTGGCTAAAGCAAGAAGCTGCAAGCAAACTAGTGAAGAAACAAATTAATAACTGCAAGTGAATTTTACAAAAATAGCATTATTAAGAAACAATGTAATTACTATCCGCTAGTTAAGGTATGTTAGACTTAGCAGAGAATATTTATGAGATACAACTGAGTAGCTAAGTGGTTGTAACCCTTTAAAAAATAGAATAACAGTTGAACAATGAGTGAGTAACTACATTTTGAGGAATAAGGGAATGAACAAATAGCTTTCTAAGGGGTGGGAGACTGGTGGCCTCATTCATGATGGTTACAAGGCCAATTTATTCACCTCCACCAAGGGGTTTCTGAATTTGCCAGGGTTTTTGTGTCTTTTGTTTGATTGTTGGTTGGTTTGTGACAACTATAACTCAAAAAGTTAAAACCACATTTTGAAGACGGGAATGTTGCCCATGGCTCAAGAAAGAAGTCATTAGATTTTGGAGGATCTAGGATTTTTTTTTTTTTTTTTTTTTTTTTAAGGATTTGTTGACATTGCGAGCTAGGGCAGTTTTTCCACATTTTTGCTAATAACTCAACAGCCTTTCAACTAATTTTGGTGAAATTTTCAGGAAATGCTGATCATGGTCTAACAAGGAAGAAGGTAGATTGCCGTGGGGTTTCTGAAAACAGATAAAGATGTAGGACTTTTTAAAGGATTTGTAAACATTGAGCGACAGGACAGATTTCCTACATTTTCATTAACAATGTCTCAAGAGACTTTGATGACATTTTTAGAGAATGTCTGTCATGGCACAAGGGAGAACTGATTACAGTCTGGTAGTGATCAGAATTCAGATGTGGATCCAGGAGTTTTCTTAGCAGTGTAACATAAGTCAGTTTTCCGCATTTCTGGCAATAACTTGCCGGACAATGTTGGAAGTGCCTTGGTGGAGGTTTGTGTGCTTGGAGCACTTCTAGTTGTATATATAAGAGCAGTTAGTTACTTATTTATCCCGAAGTTAAGTAGCAATTAGTTCCATAGCTGATCCTGAGTTTTTTTAGTGGTTGGAGACTCATTACGCCTTGGTTAAGAAGCAGTTAAGTCTCACTGCTAAACAAGATAGCTATGCCGATTTAACATGTACCTTGTTGTTATTTGTTCTAGGTCATCATGTCATCAACGATGCACGTGGTGACCTTAGCTGATCATTCAAAACAATTAACTCACACAAGGACACTTACAATGCAAACAATAATGCCATACATAAGCATCAAACGTTTCCAGGAGGTTAAAAGTGGTGTTCTTGTCAGTGGAGTTTGGTGGATCTAAAGGGAGTTATGTTACTACTTTTTCTAGCTCATAAGAAATGTTGTACCCTAGCCAAAAAGTTGTTGATGTCTGACACTTAAGGTGACAATGTTGTAAGGATTTGTCTTATCATTTAGCCCCTTTTACAACCCCTGGTCGAAGAGAAACACTCATGCAGGTCCATGCCTGTAACATTTAGACACAAGAATCATTTACGTGTATATATAAATAGAGCTCAGTTTTAAAAATACATTTATTTCCCTTTAAGTGCAGAGAATGCAGGTGAAATCCTTCTTTATCTCAGGGATCCCGAGCCAAAGCCTGCAGTCTGCCGTGTAGAGGAAACGTCAGGACTGATAAAGCACGGAGACTAAAGAGGCCACTTCAGTTGTGCTGCACTGTGAGACGGAGTGGGCGAGGTTTAGGATTAGGGTTAGGTTCACGGAAACACAGGGAAGTATTGTGGAGAGGAAACTTGGTATCATTTCTTTTCTATCAGGTACCTTCACCCCTCCTCAGTGTTTTTGGACTTCTTCCTCTGGGACATAAAGATAACACCATTAGCTTAACCGTTCCATCAAATCAAAGCTCAATAGGTCTTGATTGGCTGCCAGTCAAGGATTAGGGTTCAACATTTGGTTAAGTCTGGACGGACAGTCACCTCTTATGTAAACCCAGGAACCCTGTAGAGCATCGATGGAGTTATCAAAGCTGTAGATGGAGAAGGTGTTGTCAGTCACCTTAGATACTCCGACAGGAAGGCTGTTAACACTTCATTAAATTAAGCTGCGGCTTAAAGGTTGTTGTCAGTCCAGGACACTTTGACATTAATGATGACATGACAGAGGTTACTCTTTACGAAGAGGTTCACTGTTAAAAGGTGGCGATGCGTACTGCAAACTAAACAAGGAATAATAAGTTGACCACTAGTTATAGTTATTATATGCTAGAATTGGCATAGTTAAAAGCAGGGATGCACAGTATCATTCGCATTGGCAGATAATTATTTAAAAAGTTGATTATTGGTACTAATAGATATTGACCACATATATCCCATGTGTATAAATCAGCAGAATATATGAATGTACCATCATGCTTCACCTAAACCCTTTAACTCCAAGATCAACTGCTTGGTAGACCAAACTGAGTGACTGTATCTAATTCATAAATGCATCAAACTTCTTAAATCATCTATATTTTGTGGAGGTTAAACATAATGCTAGAAGAAAGCATTGTGTCTTATTCATGTCTTATTAAAGAGGGGAATCTCTCAGATAGGTAAACCACCTAGCATTGTGATAAAACCAGTCATAACAACCAAAAATGGCATATATGACATGAATATGACATCCAAAAAATTAAAAAAAGGACATTTTACTTGATTTTTGTTCACTTTTACAATGGAATTACTTCTTTGACTATAAACTCCAAATTCAACCATTTGGCTGATGTTAATGATTTATAAATATTTAGGGCTAAAAAAAAATAGATGTTGCATTAGTGCCCCAATTTGTTAAAAAACACATTTTCATGGCTATTTTTTGTGGAAGTTAAATGGTTAACACCACAGAGCATCTACATTACAGATTGGAATTTCCCCCTGTGGGACTAATAAAGGATATCTTATCTTATTAAAAAAATCAACAGCATCATTTATTTGGGTTCAAAATTAGCTTTTTCGTGTATCACATCAGTTTCTAACACACAGTAAAGTTGAGACTTTGCACTCATAACCCGTAAATCTTAGTAACGGTATCTCTATCTGCAAAGTCAATGATAAGTTTGGAAATATCGGCATATCTGAAATCAGCAAAAATCCAAAATCATGTATCACTTGTTCAAAAGTAAAAAATGAGCATCTAAAAGATAATTAACCCTTTCTACAATTTGCATCAAGTGACGAATTCGTCCCTTACCAAGACACAACTTATAATTAACTACTGAGTGTCCTAAAGGTATGAATGAGAGAATAACTGCTAGTTGATCTACAGTGAAATTGGCAAAGTTACCAAGTAACAAATTATTTACTGACTGCTTGTTGTCCAGATTACAGTTAGTAACTGGATGCTAAAACAGCGAATAACTGGGTCAGTAACACAACATAGTTGGAGCTGTATACATCCACAGTATTTGATATGTTTGGTCTATTTTTGTCATGCTAGCGGACCCCCTCGATTAATACATACAAGATATTATGTAAATACATGAACTGAGAAAAGAGACTCTTATTTTGTAAGACGCCACTTCCCTATATAAGGGGCCTCCTCCACTGATTGTTTATGACGGTGATGAAGGCTGAGTGCTGAAACAGGTTTGTGATGAATTGTGTGTTGCCTTTGCCCAATCAAAAAAGACTTTATCAAAGGACAGTGCTGTCTAGTGCTGGGAAATAAGGCCTAAAAATAAAATCCCCAATTTTTCTCACAAAACTCATTTTACAATTTAAATAATTGTTTTCCTTGTCAAAGAAAAAAAATCGTAGTGACACAGAAATGGCATAAAATAAGTTTTTCCCCAACATCATCAAAATATATTTCATAACTAAACTGAATTTACCTCTTATACTTACAGTGTAGGTTGTAATTATGTCAACAAATGTTATTTTTGTAGTTTGGACGTAGACAGGCATACATAAACACTGAAAGCTGCACTATTTTCACAGTATGAAACTAAAATAAACAAATGCAAGCCTAAAAATATGGCTGTGTAGTAGTAACCGCTGATTAACCAAGGAATACATGTGTATACAGCTGCTATTTAAGCCTCAATCGAATTGGTGTAAAAACAAGGTAGCACATTCGTTACAAACCAGAGAATAAACAATTTAGTCACTAACAGGCACAAACCTCCTATCTCCAATTTTTTTTATGGTTTTCTTTCTTTCTTCTTTTTAAAACAGTGCTGTTGATCCCCTTACATGTTGATGGGTGTTTTCATAAAATCTAAACCAAATTAAAACACAGAAAAATCATTTATAATCAGGACAATACAATATTTAATAAGTCAGTACTGGTGCTTTTTTCATGTCCTGAAATCTTTGAGATAGGAGGTTTGTGACTGACAGCCACGATCTACTAAATGCTAGGAAAGTTATGAACACTTAAATTGTCTTCACTCTGAGAATATAAATAAGTAATTACAGCTAAACTGATCTAGTAGCAAAGGAAATAGAGTAACCAAAGGTGTAGTTTCAGAATCTTCGCAACAAATTCAAGAATTTACTGTTTGTTTTTCCTCAAATGCACATTTTCTCTTAGTGTCACCTTGCCTGACATCCCCTGGATTACATTTGGCCCTAATGTTCCTCCTGCCCTTGTGAAGGTCACTCTGTACAGCAGAGGACTTTTGCTGCGTGATGCACCTTGCTGTAATCTGGGTTGTGTCAGACTGATTAGCCTGTCATAGCACTCAGAGGGTCTCAAACCAAAGGAGGGGGGCGTTTTCCAAGGGAGAAGAGGCAAATCTGAAATGGTGTGAAAAAGAGATTTAGCCTGGTTTAACTCAACAGAGCCATGGAGACAAGACCCTGAGCTTTGGAGCGGCCTCTTGGAAAGAGAGCCAAACAAGAGGCTAAGTCACAAACATTTCTCGGAGGCAAAATAAATCCCGTTGGTTAGGTTTATACTCAGTGGATGGAGCCCAAGAACTCAGAGAGTGATGATGTAACAGAGTATGGTGGATTTTGTATGAATATTATGAACCATATAGATGAGCAGTAGTGTGTTTGCTCCTCTCTGTCAAAAGGCATGGTCTTTAAATTTGAGAACTTTTTGTAATGCCTGCCTTAAAGTCCTGCCTTTGTATAAAAGGTAATAATATTTTCATAGATGAATGCTGTAATAAGACTTCTTTCTCAAAATTAAAGAGGAAATGGCACTTATGATTTAAAGAAAAGCTGCAGTAAGCCCCGGCCAGATAATTGACCCTTTGCTAAGCCCCGCCCCCCCTTGGTTACTGTTGCTACGCCTGTCAAACTTTCCCTCCTAGAATGTGAAATATGGAGTTTTTAAGCGATACAGATGAGTGACAGTCCTAAGGAAATATCTGCAAATTTCTGACAAATTCTGCAGAGATATCATAAAGAAGCAGACAGTATGCTTTTGAGAGCTACATTCACCAAATCAAATGAAGAGGACATTAAAATAGAGGGGAAAGCACCCAGATCTCAATGCAAGTGTCAAGCACCCCATGTGTTAACACTTCAAAACAATCGCGTACAAGAACAACAGTATTCTTGTACAGCATGGTAAGTCCATATATATTGTTGAAATTGAAATTAATGTTAAGTTAGCTTTCATTTTCGTTGTGTTTGTCCATTTCTAGGGCGTCCATTAACAAAATGCTAAAAGATATCAGTATGTCGGAACTTGTCTCTGTTGCTAGTATTTCTTTTGCTCAAATATTACCCAGTGGCTCAAGGTTTAACAGAAGTAAGCTACTATTGAGACGTCTTTGTTTGCTTATGTTACCTTACCTAACACACAGAGCAATGGTAAGCTAACATTAGCACATTACTTTAGAACAAACGTAGGTGTTCTTGTGCTTTACCCACACCCAGCATCTTTCTTTTTGCATCCTGGGCTTGGGGACGGCAAAAAAGAATCAACACCACCCTCCAAACTTCTTGGATATTTGTTCAGCAAGTGACCATGTAAATTGGTGACTTTTGATTCCAGAATTGATTACCTAAATATTGAATCATTTTGAAAACGTATCACACCATTATGACTATTTCTATGATCTCTTCCATGTGTAGACTTGACATCTGTATCACCTCTGAAGTGAGATTTAGAATAAAGACTCTGAAACACTATGTTTTGCTGGATGTAATTAATAACAAAAATAAACAATTTAAAGAAAAAAAAAATCTAAATCAAACATTTATTTGGCTCATAGGCAGTATTAGATGATAACCTAGTAAATGTACTTAAGTACTGCACATATATATAGTTTTGAGTATCTGTACTTTGAGTATTATTTTTTGGGGAAACTTTTAACTTTTCCTTGGCGACATTTAAAGATGAATATTGTAGTTTTTACTCCACTTAATTTTATTAATGATAAAAGTTCCCACTACTTTTTCAGCTAAGTTTTTTCTAATTACACATTCACCAAACAATATCCATTTACAAAAAGGTACAAGGATGTACCTTATAAGAGGATTACACATAATCTCCTAAAGTTTAAAAACAGCTTAAACTTTGAAAAATAATTTAATCAGCACTCAATACACTCACTGTGGTCGTCGTCCATTTTGTGAATAATATGAGATCTGTGATGATCCACCAGGTGTCACTGTGGTAAAAACTGAAGGGTCCTAGATCTGCGGTCCTGGTTCTTAAAACATCTCACCTTTCATAATAATACACCTCCGCTGTGGATGTTTTGCTGGTGTTTGACTGTTGATTGTTTGTGATCAAGATAACTCAAAAAAATTCTCAGATCTGGATGAAACTTTCAGAGTTCTGGTCATGGCACAAAAAAAGTGGTTTTTGGTGGTGACTGGAGAACAGATGCAGATCCAGGATTTTTTTGAAGAATCAGTTAGCACTGAAGATAAGGCAGTTTTCCACATTTTTGCTAATAACGCATAAAGTATTCATCATGGTTGGAGTAATTTTCAAGGAATGTTGGTCAAGGCAAACGGGTAAAGTGATTAGATTGGCACAGATTCAGGATTTTTTTTTCACATTTGTTAACGTTGCGTGATAGGGCAGCTTTCCACATTTTCGAGAATAACAGAGCTAAGTATAGGGATGGGAATAGAAAACCACTTCCACTTGGGAATCAATAACAGCTCCCTTAAGGAACTGATATCACAGTCTTATGCTTAACAATTCTCTTATCCTTCCACTTTCAAGAAATCAAGAAAGTCTCTCTCTTTCAACAGAGGTTGTCCGCAGAAATGAGAAAAAAAAGTCAAACGTGTTCATGACGTGATCTAAATTGTTGCTAAATTTTGGACATAAAGACGCACACTACACAACGTTCAGTGGAAGGAAACACCAGTGACCTGCAGAAGCATTTATCTGTACAGCACGGCATCGAATATCAGGAGTGTCATGTGTCTGACATTGTTGCCACTGAAAACCCATGTAGGCCGACTTTTGCCCACACAGAAAATCTTAAAGAATCGATAGACAATTGTTAAAGAATTGGATCCATAAGCAGAATCATTAATGGTATTGGTATTAATAGAGTCTTGTCAATATTGATCCCTAGCTAAGCATGTGAGTTGTGTGCTCTTTCTCAGCAATTCTAGCGACTTCTTCTATTTCCTTTTAATTATATATATATTCAAATTCTCTATATTTTAACCTTACTTCTAGACTATGTATGAGAGCAGATGTGATAAACAAATGTCCTATTGAAAATTAGTCAAGTATTTTTGATTTGGATCCTGATTTTTCTAAGATTTAAATTAATTATCCTCAAATGCAAAGCAGCTAAAGTTTAGCATACCGCTCTACCATCTCACCTGAAGAAACTCATTTATTCTGCTAAAATCTGTGGCAAAAATGCTTTTTCTTTTTCTCTCGTCACTTCAGTTTCAGCTCCCAACAGAGGGTTTAATTATACTTCAACAGAGTTAATATTAGACTATTAATTTGAATAGTTAGACATACGAGTGGTAACAGATTAGATTAATATGATGGCATACTTATAGTACTGGAGGTTTGAGAGCATCCTAATCAATGGCCACAGCTTCATAACATAACATATGAGCCCATTGATTACTTTTATACTTAAGCAATACAGATTTTCCATATTCATTTACATTTTTATTACTTTACTTGCAAGTTTTACTTATCTTCTTAATTACTAGCACAAAATAATAGATGGAGCATGACAATGCATGTGTAACATATTGTAAGAGGGTCATAATGCATTCAAACCTTTAAATCAATGTCAGAGTCATAAATATTTATAATATTTTCTGATGTATGGTTTGCCAGTACCATACTCGTTGCTAACAAAAACATAGCGTTGAAGTGGAGGTCATTTTTTTTGGCATGTTAAGTCTTTGCAGCAGACATTGTGTCTCTCTGGCAGGATTCACTGGTGATCTCCCAGCAAACATTTCTGTTTCGTGAATCGGCCTCTTAGAAACAAAAGTATAAATCGACAATAAATCTGAACTACAGGGATGGTGAAGGTCACGAGGTCAGCCGAGGCAGCCATTGGCTGGCTAACAAAAACGGTATGTGTCTTAATACGTGATTATTCAACAGACTGCAGCCTTCGGCCTCTGCTGCCAACACTCAACAGGAATAGATCTGGTTCAGTAAACAGCGACAGAATCTCCGAGTTAATCCTGCAGCTTCTCAGAAATGTGCAGGAAATGGATCTGATTCATAAAGATAGGCCAATGGTGATTTGTAGGGAAGCGGATAAAATTAGCACCAAGAGTGGTCAATTTATTATGTAATTAATACAAATTATGTCATTTCATTGGGCTGGATTATTCCAAAGCACTTTCTTTGTATATACTACAGAAAAACACTGCCTTTACTTTATTTTTGTATCTATAGTTTAGATTAAAATGTCAGTAAGTACTAGCCTAATCAAGGCTACACTGTAAATGAACAACTGAGATGGATTTTAATGCTGCCTCTGTGCTTCAAATAGGCAGAAAAAAATATTTTATCATTCAAGAAAAGAAAAATAAATATGTGTTTTTCTCTATTTTAACATCTGGTGAGAAGATTAACTTAACAAGCACATTCATAAGAGTAGTCCTGGTAGCATAAATATCAGTTTTATAGGCAAATAAATGACATTTAAATCATAAATGTATTACAGTCAAGATTTTAAAGTACATGCATTTGATAACATCTAAAATTGAAAATTCTGAGTTTGGTTTCTCTTCACTTTACTATCTTGTAGCTCTTGATTTTCCCTCCAACAGACAAAGGTATTCTTCTTTCACTTTTCAAATTATAATGTAGTTTATTTAGTTTTATTTTGTCTGAAAACAACAGTTATGATGGAGACTCGGCTACATTTTATAAAATAAATGACTGTGTTTGAGTGTTTGTTACAGCAGAAAACGAGTAGATGGTTCACTTACTCTAAAACTCCGGTGCGAGGTCAGACAAATAAGAGCAGTGATAACTTTATTTACTCTCTAACCCACAGGCAAAAGCAGCATTTGTAAATTTCCCCGTAGACTACATTCACTAAAGCTGCCACAATTTAGGCTTAGACAACAAATATAGATACTTAAGAAGTAAAAATTTGGAAAAAATCAAAACTCAGAAACAGGGTAATAAATGCTATTTGTATTTGTATGGAAGACCCATTATCCATACTGCTTATCCCTGGGGTCGCAGGGGGCTGGAGCCTATCCCAGCTGACATTGGGCGAGAGGCGGGGTCCACCCTTAGTTGACAATTGCAGGGCCACATAGAGAGACTAACAAACATTAACAATCACTCTCATACCTAAGGGCGATTTGGAGTCAACAATTAACCTAATGAGCATGATGTTGGTCTGTGGGAGGAAGCCGGAGTGCCTGAAGAGAACCCACACATGCACAGGGAGAACATGCAAACTCCACACAAAAGGTCATGACCGACACGGGGTTTGAACCAGCAACCTTCTTGCTGTGAGGCATGTGTGATGAACAACCATGTAGATTAAAATTAGTGCAAAGACACAACTTTTACTCATTTGCAGGGCGTAGGGGCAAAAAGTTTGGGACATTTTCTTTATTTTTGGAAGCTTCAATGTGTGCATTTCTCAAGACCCTTAAAAATACAGTTTTAAATTAATTATATAATAATCAAAATCTTATGAGTTAGCTTCCTTTTTAGCTATTGTCCTTAATTTTCAGTGGTCTGACTTTGAGAAGCATTTCCATTTGTTCTGATATTCAGAGTTCCTGGATCTTTATTCCCTGCCCTTCCTGCATGGAGGGTTAACTATAGGAAGTGCATTCTAGCGTGAAACAGTAAACCAATTACAGAGCTGTTTAACCCCGTGTCACGTGTGGACATAAAGCTCCTTTTATTCAGAGGGCATCCCCACCTTTATGTCTGCTACACTGAAATCACTACATTTCAATCAGATATATCCCTCCAAAGAAGCGTCTCCATATTTATTTGACTATTCACCAGAACGTTTGGATTGTTTGTCACATCCTGAATATATTAAATGACATCTTGTCTCTCAAGGCGATGGGTTAAAGCCGAGGTCAGCAGCAGTCTGATCCTCATGTGAGAATGAGTTTGAGTCAAACTACATTAGCCGGTCTGACCTCCAAACGTAAAAATGAAGGAGATCTCTTGTACGCACTAGCAGAGACAGATTCTGTTAGCGATTGTAAAAGGTTTTTGAGGGAGCAAATGATCTGCTGCATAATTTAACCACCTAACAGCTCTGTAAAATTTTCTTAAATCAGTCTATAACATCTTTTCAGGTATACTCAAAGTAAAGTAAATACTATTACTAAACCATTTGGAGTAAAATCAATAGCAGTAAATATCTGTAATGACCTTACTGTTAAGCATCATTTGACAAAAAGTATGCAACAATCCTAAAAAAGTAGTATGACATCCAAGTTTTTTGGCATACTTCAGATTTCGCAAATGTTCACAAACTACTTGCTACTTTTTAGCAAACTCAGTATGTACTGCTAGTATAGTATTTGGCTACAAATACGTCCACATTATCTGCCTGTTTGCACACATAAAGACGTGGCAACTGAAACAGAGCATCTAATGTCGAAGGAAAGATAAAAAAAAAAATAACAAGCAGCACTCAACTACAAAACAGATGTAGCAAAAAAAAGAGGAAGAGGCAGAGGCGTTTTTAGCATATTTGGCTGCTGAATGAATTAAGAATTACACTTCTGATTTATCAGCAGTAAGTGTATCATGGTAGATATTCCCTCTATCACATAACAGTGCAGATCATAGGCCTTTTAGTCCTCGCTGTTTCAACATGCATCAGCTTATTGCTTCATGGTCGTATGCTCTGGTGTAGTTTTGATGCAGGAGTATAAATCAGCCTTTGAAACTTTTGCACAATTTAAAATTGACCTCTTCTTTTCTTAAAAATCCAACACACTAAATAGAGAATATTTTTGTGAATGAATAATAATGACTGTATTTTACAGGACTGATTATAACAGCCAAAAATGAGCCTGTTTCTAGTGTAAGGCATTACTATCTCAATGTGAATGCAGATGTAAGGGCCTGAGTCCACAGATGGAGTTTTTTTCTGCAGGAAACGCTCTCTAATTACCAGTGTTGGCTATAATTATACCATATATTGGTTGTAATATAAGCAGAATATACAGTTATACTTTGATGGTTTCATCATCATTCAGTGTACACTTTAATAAATCAAAAGTATGATTTCTTCAAAAAGAAAATCTTTTTTTTGCTTCCCATCTGTGTCTAACACAAACGGACTGTAACCATGAAAGAAAGAGGTCAATTTAAGTGAAGAATTGACTCAAAATATCTGTTTTCAACATCAGCAATAAAAAGTTTGTAAATATCAACATATTGGACATCGGCAAAAAGTCCAGTATCATGCATCCCTAATATTTGTATTAGTCCTGGAAATATAAGCCAGAAAACCTTAAAACAAAGTCCAGAAATGATGTCCCTCCACTGGGAGCTACACTTGGAATGGGTTCTTTGAGACTACGACGCAGCTTGTTTTCACCTCCACCAGTGAAGGAGAAGTGACCTTGACTGGCACTGTGCTGTCCTAGGAGTTGACCTGTTTTCAACATTTGGAGGACATTAACAAAAATTTAGTGACACTGAGGGTGTTTTTTAGGGCACTTAGAGCTGGAAACACTGCACAAAATGAGTTTAAACTGAAATTAAGTGCACAAAAACTGAAGCTGAGGACACAGGCCCTTAATCCTGCAGCCTTGCTGGACTATTTCTTCTATGAGTGCTTAGAGACACCATCCCAGAGACTAATGCAGGTAGCTACTCCACTTTGCTGGTGTATAAGTGCTTTGATTTTGGAGCACATTGGAAACAGGACAGAGAAGAAAACCAAGATTTCACAGGGAGGGAAGATTTGATTCTACCAAGTTCAGTTTTTCCAATAAATATGGGACGTGCCAGAAAATGATCTGCAACCAGGAACAGCCAGACAAAGGTCCTGTTTGATATGCACACAAAGTGGTGTTTTTACAGTAGAGCAGGACTTTCCTGTCAAAATGTGACTGTCTGTTGTGCCCTTCCTGAAAGTCCTGCAGACCACCAAACACATGCATGTCATTCACATGCAAAGATCAGCTGTCCAGAGTCTGAATTTTAGTGCAGCTAGAGGTAGATTGTGTTCTGGTTTAGAGTGCCATAGTCCAACTCATGCCTGAAAAGCAGCTGTCACTGCACATCCTTCAGGCAAAGGTAAACTTTGATAACACTTAGTTGTGTCTGGTTCCTCCATTTTGTCACCAGTTGACCCTGTGACTTCTCAAACTTGAGTTCATGTGGGATGAATAAAGTCACTGGGGGCTAAGTGTTTCAGCTCAAGAGGGCAGATGAGATCAGGCCAACGGTGCATTAAATGTCAGCTCCTGTAGCTAATTAGACCCGTGCTGAGGTACCTGCGCAGGGAATGACAGTTTGACATTGTCCTTGTCCGTGTCCACACACAGGCAGGTATTGTTCCCTTGGTTTTAAAAACAATCTCATCCATTCACATGAAGTTTTAATGAAGGTCTTTGTCCACATGAAATCGCAAAAAAGGGTCAGGTTGCTAGAGACCCATGGCACCAGTCAAATGTTTTTTTTTCCCACTGTGTAATATCCAGTGGAATATCCTTATTGCCAAACTCTGCCTTTTGGTCAAATGTGCTCTACTGTCAAACAGTGCTGTCATGTTTCTATTCATATTGTAAATATTGTTAATGTTAATAGTGTACATTTCTTGGCCTTGCTTATAGTCTCACATGTACTTATTTTATTTATTTTTTCCTTCATAGGGAAATTGATATCGGTAAAAGACTCTGCATTTTGCCACCTGCTTACTTTATTTTTCACTTGTTGAGTTTTTACTTTTTTTTCACGCTCTTATCTATTTTAATTTCTTACTTTGATATTCCGACTGCTATACTAATATAAACTAATAAAACAACCAAATTTCTCCTTGAGGATTAATAAAGTATTTCTGATACTGATTCTGATTCTGATGTGTGCCAGTAAAGGAACTTTTGAGCTCTGTACCTGGAGGAGATATCCAGGGGTGGACAGTAGCTGGTACATAACAGTACATGGGGCCACTGAAAGCCCCAAAATTAACCCACTTACAGGTTAAAACTACTAGAAAAAATTATTTTGGCTCAACAACAGGACGCAGTAAGATTCTTTACAGTGTTTAACTTTTCTTTGATAAAGCCTGACACTAAGATCAGGCCACTGCAGAACTGTGTACTTATTATTACATAATTAAAACAATTTAAAAGGATTTGAGGATCTTGCTGGAGGCATCCATCAGAAGATGCAATACTCAGGCAGGCTGTTGTGTTTAAACCAGGGGTGGGCAACTAGCGGCCCAGGAGCCACGTGCAGTCCTCCACCTCACTGAATGTGGCCCGCCTGTCATTTCCAAAAATCACAAAGTACGAAGAAAACCAGATATCTAATAAAAATAATTCTGTATAATCTAGATTCATACTTTGATTGGTTTTTCTAAGTTATTGAAGAACTTACTTTGCTATAATAGTGTCTCTAAATCTCTTTCATAAATCATTATATCAAGTATTGCTCAACACTGTATTTAGAAAACAGCAGCAGTAAAATATGTGTGCTTTAAAAACTGGAAAACACTTATTGTTTCATTGATTAAAAAATAGTTTAACTGGCTTTAAGTCTGTGTACACTGGCTAAATTGGCTTGCATTCTATGTCAAACTATACATAATAACTTGTGTTTGTGTTATAACATATGAATATTGGTATACTATTTTTACATTCACATATTTTGTTTATCAAACATTATTTCTCCCCATCGAAAGTATGCGGCCCTCAGGGTGGGAAAAACAGTTTTTGTGGGCCTCTTGGTAATTAAGGTTGCCTGCCATTGTTTAAACCATGCTCAATTGGTTCTAAGTGGCCCAAACAGTGCCAAGAAAGGATCCCCCCCAACACCATTACACTACGTTCACCATGTTCACCTGCCTGAACCTTTAATACAAGGCAGAATGGATCCATGCTTTCATGTTGTTTAGGCCAAATCCTGACCCCTGCCATCAGAAGGTCAAACTCATGACTCATCAGACCAGGGAACATTTTTATAATCCTCCATCGTCCAATTTTGATGAGTCTGAGCCTCAGTTTCCTGTTATTAGCTGACAGGAGTGTCACCCAGAGTGGTTTTCTGCAATCTGTTTTGGTTTGAACTTCAGCAGGCTGTCTTGACCATGTCATGACATGCCTAAATGCACTGAGTTGCTGCAAAATGATTGGCTTATTATCTTTTTGCATTTCAAGCAGTTAAACTGGTTCGCCTAATAAATTAGCTGGTGAATGTTGGTGTATTTCAATTACAATAGGATGGTAGATTAATAAAATATGATTATTTTCTGTTATTGAATTATTGTTTGATGCCTAAACTCTGCAGGGTGATTGGTTGATCTATACAGCTAGAACATTTTCTTCTGTGGAGTCCAGACAGAGTCCTGGAGGTGTTGGCTTGTGGTATAATCTAAAGCTTAAGAGATGCAAAGCTGGTCCTGCTGTGAGGAATAGGATTGTCTAGATGATATCTTCAACTGGCTGGATGATTAAGTGGTTCAGCAGAGGAGAGTTGACTTGATAATGGCTGAAATCTGGGACAGAGAGGAGATGGCTGATGGTGTTGTCTCAGTGGATGATCAAAGAAGGTGAGGACCTAGCAATGACGGCACAGTGGAGATTCTCATGAATGAGCTGGTGGATGAGACGGGCATTTGAAAATAAAAGGATAGCGGCGACACGATTACAGTGAGGTGCAGGAGCAGTGCAGTTGGAAAGACGTTTCATGTCCCGTTACTTGTTTTGTTCTCGATCCTCGGTCCTCTGCATCAATTCAAGAGTACCCCCATGAGTCTCTGGGGGGAGGGGCTAAGGCCGAGGACCCACGCCAGCCAGGGTCGCAGGTGATCATAGTGTTAGGCCTGATCCGTGTCCAACATGAATACACTTCACTTCATAACTTAAAGGGATACGTCAACATTTTTGTTTTTTTTCATGTCTTGCCTCACTCCCGAGTCCATGACAAGCAGATAGACACCATTCTTTCAATTCTGCATGCAACAACAAGAAAGCTTGCCCACCGCTAATTAGCTTAGCTCAAACACAGGGAGTCAATGGGTAGTGTTAGCCTACCTCTGCCTACAGTCATCAGATAAACTCTTCAGCAACTCTAAATGGTCCTGTTTGCTTGTTGTGACTCGTTTTTTTTTTTACCATGTTGTTATGTTATCTAATTTAGACTAAGATTAGCACTTTATGTAATTTTCAAAAGAAATGCATACAAAACTTAATCGTAGGGTGCATGCGTAACCACTGCGGACAAGCTTGTAAGTAGGACAACAAAAAAAAAGCCTCTGTTTGCAAGCAGAAGAAGATTGGTACCAAGGATTATGGCCGACTTTGTCTAAAATTAAATAACATAACATAACCAGGTAAAAAAAAAAACGATTCACAACAAGCACACAGGACTGTGCAAGAGTTTATCTGATGACTGTAGGCAGAGGCAGGCTAACACTACCCATTGACTCCCAGTGTTTCAGCTAAGCTAATTAACGGTGGGCAGGCTCTGCCTGACTCTTCCTTGTTACTGCACCCACAGTAGAAAGAATGGTGTCTATCTGCTTGTCATGGACTTAGGAGTGAGACAAGACATGAAAATAAACAAAAAATGATGGAGTACCCCATCAGCACAGGCATAGTTTGCTGATATGGTCCCAATTTTTTTTTAACATTGAAACCTTTTTATGTTTAACATCTGCCCCTTGAAATTTAATGACAGACTAAAGGCTGTCCAAAGGTCCAAAACAGAGTCTTAAAGTGACGGTGCTGTGTGTAAAGTGATATCTAAGCGTGTTAAGTGAGAGTAAAGTGAAACCACCAGAGAAACTCCATCCGCCACCAAACAAACAGACGCAGACAGAGACAGTTAACAGCCAAGGCAGTAACCTGCTCTGACACCAGGCTGCCAACCTGCAGCTGTGATGCATTAGCAAGGGATCATGGGAGAAAAAAACAGCCTGGGAGACTGTAATCAGGCATACGGCCTTTGGCACTCTCCTGTCCTCTATATTGTCTGTTTTAAATGCAACCTGGACAATGGTTCTTTCACTGGATCAGTCCTATTCTCTGCTCACAATGCTGGCACATTACAGACCCAGAACTCTTCATTTAATCCCCTATAGTCCATTTTCTACACATTTCTGATAAAAACAATCCCCATTCTCGCTAGCAAGCTTTTGTTTTTAAGAGACAATGCCTGTAAAGTGTACCAAAAAGGGTTCACTGGGTTTCTGTCTCGATGTGTGCAGCTCTAATGGCGGTCAGCGTGAACTTCATTAAGCCCTAGGATTGCACTTTGCTCTTACATAAAGGCTCTGTTATATCTGAGAGTCCCTCGTCAAGTTACAGCAGCCTTATGTAACCGAGCTGTTACAGCGTGTCACCGTGTTCACCGTCTTCCTGTGTCACTTTGTCTGCTTGAACATCAATCATAAACCCCCTAACACAGATTTCTTGATTTCCTTTTTCCGTGACGTCTGCTGGAGGATGTCTTGGTCTCTTTCTTCCGACAGATAAACCCATCAAGAATATAAATGATACTAGATTGGAGCTAATGCTGCTGACACACTTACTGTGGTTTGTACTGCAGTCACCATTAGAGATGTTTATATAACATGGCCTTACAGGGCTGTCGTATAGATTTTATACATTACGTCTGTGCACATTAATCCGTTACAATGCCACTGTGGTGGATTTTGTTTCTGTTTTGATTGGGCAGTGCTGTCTGAAAACACTTGAATTGGACAACCCTATAAGTATCATGTACTTACTTTTAATGAGGAAAACTGTTCTTATTTTAATCAGCAATTTGTGAGAATAAAATGCTAATTTCCTGAATTTATCATATGCTTGAATAATGCACCAAATCAAAATAATGAATAGAGATCTTGCAAATGCTTTTCAATTCCTTGTGACATAGAATAAGCAATATCTAGGAGATTTTGGATCATATTAACATGACAGTATCACACAGTTTCTGCAGATTTATCGGCTACAAATCCATGATGCAAATCTTCTGTTTCACCACATCCCAAAGATGCTCTACTGGAGTGAGATCTGTTGACAGGAGGCCACCAGAGTACAGTGAACTCATATTCCTGTTCAAGAAACCAGTTTGTGATGATTTAAGCTTTGTGACAGGGTGCTGAATGTAGCCATCAGAAGAAGGGTCCACTGTGGTAAAGGGAGGAGTTGGTCAGCAAGTAGGCTGTGGCATTTAAATGATGCTCAAATGGTTTGAAGGATCCCAAAGTGTGCCAAGAAGATGTCCCCCATATTATAACACCACACCATCAGCCTGATCAAACTTCATCGTACTGGATATTATTCCTTTTCAGACCATTCTCTGTAAATCCCAGTAGATCAGCAGCTTTTAAAATACTCAGACCAGCCCGTCTTGCACCAATAACCATGTTTCATTCAGTCACTGCCTGTGCCTGCATGTCTCGATGCATTGAGTTGCTACCATGTGATTGGCTGATCAGCTGTTTGCAATAACAAGCAATTGAAAGGGTGTACCTAATAAAGTGGCCAGTGAGTGTATCTACAGGTGTACTCTATAAAGATAATTTCTAGAGACAACAACTGACAGGGCCCTAAAGGTGTTCCAACATCGGTGTCAACTAGAGCTAATTTTATTTTTAATTTTATTATAATTCAAGTATTTTCACAGGATTGTTTCAGAGATCCACCCCTTAAAAACAGATGTAAAATACATTGAAAGTGTGCTTTTGCTAGGCAATTTTGGTATTTCTAAGCCCAGGCCTTACCTTACATACATCTGGGTTAAATGTTTCATCAAGTAGACTTAGCAAAAATTGTGCCAAAACAATGTATATCTAACTACGATGAGTGTTTTCCATTGACAAACTACAACAGAAATTATGTATAATCAGAATGATATCGGTATCAGTAGATATTGGCCTAAAATGTTAAACATTGGGAACAGCTGATATTGAAATTTTCACAGATATTTACAGTAGGTATATTGGTCATACAAATCGGCCGTTTTTGGCTGGGATATTGGCAAAATAAACAAATGTACTATAATGCTTCAACTTATCGTGCAACCCTAATAGAAGTTAATATTTTTCAGAATACATCTAGGTGTATTATTTGATTTAGAAGCAAGTGTTGTTAAACTGTTTCAAAAACAAAAAGACTGCCACATTATCAGCTACAATTTAGTTAAAAACATGAAAGACTTTATGCTCTTTTACAATAAAAATGCGCCTTCAAATTTTGTACAAGTATTGGAAATATTAACATACTATTGGATATTTTTGAGAAATCTAAAACTGCGCAACCCTCGAAGAATGTTTTTGTAGTAATGCATGAGCTTTTATATTTTTGACATCTTGGACAAAAGAACAAAAACAATACAACCATCACTACCACTACTACTACTTATAAAGTGACAATAATAATAATAATAATAATAATAATAATAATAATAATATTAATAATAATAGCCTGAAAACATGCTTATCTGGCCAAAATACTATGAAAGATGTATTAAATCAGACAATTAGTATTCTCTAAAGACACATAATAAGTGTCAAATAATTTAATGACCTAAATAAAAGTAAAAACAAACAATTTTTACGTGTACCTTTGTTACCTATTTCTATGTTTGTTTGTTTACGGCATCATCCTCTCTCGATTCCAGAGAGTGAATCATTCCGCCCACCTCGATCCTGATTGGCCGATGACTCACTGATCTCGCTGCTGATTGGCTCAGACCGCCGTCACTCATCATCTCACCACTGTTTGGGCGGCGGGGCTCAAACAGAAATCATATTTTTTGTTCCGCGGCTCAGCGGGGAGCTACTTCGTCATTAGCCTGGCGGAGCTGCTTGCTTGCGGGGGTGTTTTTTTTGTTGTTTACGTTTTGGCCTGCCTCCCGGTTCTGCTCATGGATATATTTAATTTCCGGACGAGGCAGTGAGCCGGTGTTTGATACAGAATGGTACTAAGAAAACGGCTAAAACGGTGCCTTTGTAGTGGGAGTATTACAGCTGCCGGTGCCTTGTAGCTGCAGTTAAAGTTAGCTTATGGTTAGCATAGGGTTAGCTCATTATAGACCTTCAATTTCATTTGTTTTTAGGACACTTTGCTTTGTTCTTCCCTTATACGACGGGTTTATAGCTTCTGTGTTTGCTGATATTTCCTTTGCTTGCTGCTGTGAAAATGGGAGGCGAAATGAAGAGAGTAAACAGCTTCCAGAGGTGGGTGAAAACCTGTAATGTGTCTGTTAGATAACGGGTCATCTAAAGCTAATATCACCTTTATACGTCTAATTATGACAGTTACAGTGTTAGATAATTAACATTGGTTTATCAGGTGTGGTCACTGTCATCATTTTCCATGACATAAACGTGTTTCCCTCTTAGGTGGAGTCAAACAACAGGTGAAACTATTGTTCTGCCAAATTCAATGGAATTAAAAAGAAATTATATTAATGGACTATCGTTGTTAAAGCAGTATTTCTGGCACAGAAAACAAGAGACACAGGATAGATAAAGACCTCTATATTGGGAAAACAAACAAGGAATGATATTTGATGACATTAATGTATATCACAATAGGGGTTGGCGATATGGACCAAAAATATGTCTCACAATTTTAATATGGCAGTATCACCATCTTAATTTATCACGATTCTTTTTGTACTAAAAGTCAACACTTTTTAACAAAACAAACATCCGTAAATATTCTAAATGGACAAATACTAAACCAAAAATTAAGTCTATAGGTTATTTATTTAAAACTTTTACTTGTCTTCAACATGATAGTAAATGTAAGTTTTTAATTATTTGATTGTTTACAGTTGGAATGAAACTGTAATTTGTGTGTGAAGGTCTAACATAAAAAAAATGAATTAAACTGTTTCCCTGTTTTAATGAACAAATTTGGACATTTATTGGCATGATTTAAATTTGGTTGTTTGTCCTCTTTTGTGTTTTTCCAAATTGTTTTAGTGATTATCATGCATATTTAATTTAAAACTTAAAAGCCTGAAAACACAAACTATAGCCAGAAAATTCTGTTTTTTTTTTGGGAGCTGAAATGTTTATTTCACTTTCTACTGAAATCCAAAAAAAATTAAAATGTCCATAAAATTTAACATGTATATTTTTTGTATCTCATTTGATTCATTAGGTCTTTTTGGAAAAGACCTAATGAAGGAAAAAAGGAAAAATACAAAATCAAATACAATTTTTCATGTGGCAAAGTTATCATTTATTCTCGATTATTACGTTTTCATAATTGTAGGATGCAGTAATTATAATTGAGATTCCCAGCTCTATGATCAGGGTTTATTAAGCATTCTAACATTAACTATGAATTTTGATGTTTTGGGCTAGGGCGAAGTCACGTTGTAAAATGATGATTTTTTTTTGTATATCTTTGTATTTAATTTCTGAATGGGGCTTTTTTTTTCTTTTTTGTTATTTGTTTTAATTGGATCATGAGCCCCAGGATAAGTAACAGTGACCATGTGCCAAAGTTAATGAAGATCATAAAAAACAAAAAACAACAATAAACTTCAAGAAGGTGCTGTAGATTCTCCTGTTAATGTATAAACTGGCAAATGTACTTTTGAAGACTATCATTGCAGGGGCAATGAAACAATCATAGAGTGATTTACAGTGTATAGTTAATTATATAAAACAAAATACATGTTATATATTAAAATTTAAAAAAGGGGGAGTGTATGGTATTGACCTGCTCATGTGTAATGTATTTTGAGATAAAATTCTTTTGATTTGGCATTATACACATAAGGATTGATTGATTTTGAAAAAAAGTTTGAAACTTCAAGTTTTCGATCCTGTATATCTTAGTGCAGTACGGTTATTTTTTATTTTTGCAACCTTATGTATTGGTTCAGAGCATTAGTTTTGCATTTCAGTGCAGCCTCAGGCTGTTAGTTGGCAGCAGACATTCAGCTATTTGACTCTCTCTCACGGTTATTTTAATGATGCTATTTCTGTCACTGGGACAGACAAAGTTTTTCCATGTTGCAGGGACTATGTTTTGTATGAATAACACTGGTTAGAGACTAGACTTTTTATGTTTACAGAATTGTGGGCTCATACTACTATAACAAAAGGTTTTCGTGGAAAAAAAGTCATGGTTTACGGCCCTGTTTACAATTTCCAAATATATATATTTCGATACAGTAGCTAGGGATGGGAATCGAAACCAATTCCAGTTGAGAATCAATAACTAATTCCTTAAGGAATCTATATGAATAGCCTTTTTGCTCATCAATTGTCTTATCAATTCCTTTGACTGACATGGGTCAGGATAGGCCTGTGCTCAAAATATCGTCAAGCACTCCTTGGGGATACGTGTATCGATACAGATTCTACAGAATGGATACGGTCTCATTGTTTTGACAGTTGTTGTCAATACACTTTGGGTAATGTTGACAATGGCACAGTTTAAAGTAGAAGCCAAACTACATGAAGCACATGATCCAAATTTGGACTTAGGTCTACCAACTTTGATTGAATACCTGAATTTAAGTTTCTTGAGTTGTAGAACCATTTAAAACTCATCCTTGTTTTTTTTTCTTGTAATAAAAACAAAACTTGTCAGGAATTCTGTTAATAGCATAGACAATGACCACAATTTACGTGTATCGGGATACATATCCTATTGCGAGGTTGGTCAGGAGTGGTCAGAATTATGGCTTAATTTTCTAGAAAAGGCACTCACTGCACCACTTTCACGAAGTGGAAAAACCTGCAACTTGCAGAAGCATTTATGCAGCTTAGCTTTGAATCAGGAGGGTCATGTGTATGACATTGTTGCCACTGAAAACTTACTGGCAGAAAATCAGCAGGAATCAAGAAAAGAATCGGTTTGTTAAGCAGAATCGTTAATGGCATTTGATCAGTAAAGTCTTTTCAATTTCTCATCCCTAATTGTAACGTCACACATACTTATCGTATAGCCAGATTCTTGCCAGTACACACCCCTATTCTTCGTGGTGCACAGACGGTTTCTTTTTCTCTGTCGGGGTCTTTGTTGGTCTTAAGAAGTCTTAAATTTGATAGTAAAAAGTGTGCAGAGCCTCACACTTATGCAGTGACTGCAGAGGTTGATTTATTCTAACATTTCAACCCTCTGGTCTTTGTCAGATTACTTTTCTACCAAATGAAGGACCAGGATGTTGAGCCGTGACAATTTAATTTGATCAAGTCTTTGTTGCATTAGTCAGACTGTAAGCTTATCTCTCTGTTTCATGCTGAGGTTTATTATTGTGTAATGTGTGGTAACCAGCCCTCTCTTTCTTTACTGTAAATATTTTCTAACATTTCAAGAAATCCAGGTCAGTTCTGCCTTCTAGGTCATTCCAAGAGTACAAGACGTACCAGAACCTGCTTAGTAGATATACTGCTTATTGTAAAGAGTGGAGGATCAACCTTGAACAGTTTCATAAAAGACCAAAGTCTTAACAGAGTGATGAGATAACTCTATCAAGTTGTCAATCATTTTTAACCTCCCCAAAGGATATGAAAACTAAATTTAATACATCAAGTTTAAATGTTGTATTTTTTGTTCAGTTCAGTCTCTACTAAAGGTAAAGACTATTTTGTTATCATTCACTATTAAGCTTTTATCTGCCTCTTGGGGCCAGCAGATCCATAAATATGCCTGTAAAGTCTTGAATCAGATTTTTTAAATTCAAGGCCATAAAAAGTATTCCTTTTTTTTACTGAAGATGCACAATACTGGATTTGGATTGGAGTGAACACTGAATTTTTTGCTGATATCTGATGTGCTGTTTAACCCAGATACCTATATCAATACATTCATGTTTCGCAGAAAGTATGCAGTCTCCAACTTACTTAAATTAACCTTATACTTACTTATTCTGTGGCATTTTATTTGTGTTTGAAACAGATGTGGAACAAGAAAAACAGCATGCCATCCTCTAAAACAATAATGTTGTTGCCTAATGTAGACATTAAGTGAAGTTAAGCATAAATGAAGCATTATGGTACCTTTATGGTGATATTTCAACCAATATAGATGATATATGGCAGATATGTTTGGTCAATATATCTGCTGTAACTATTGGCAGTTTTTTTTTTTATATCTGCAGATACAGTTGTTTAGGTTTTTAACTTTTACCAGAATCAGAATCATTTTTTATTGCCAAGTATGCGATACATACAAGGAATTTGAGTCCAGCAGTTGTTTTCTCTAATACAAGGGAAGTAAAAAAAAAAAAAAAAATTCAAAAAATAGAATAAAATTAAGATGAAATGTAAATGAAAATAACTCTTAAAAAATGCAGTGTATACACAAAGTGTACATCAGGAACATATACAAACATCGAGGAATATTTACAACTAATGGGAGGAAAGTGCAGCTGTTTTGTGCTTGGCTATTATACAGTTGCGCAAATGAATAGTATCTGTTGATACTGATCGAACCAATTAATATTGCACATGCCTTTTTTTAACTAGACAGAGATCTTAGATGTAGAGCAGCATTACGACCAGGGCTGACTGATTTGTCCAAATCTGCATCACTAAAATGCTGTATTGACTCTTATGCACATTGGAATTTGTTAGTGATGTTTAATACTCTAAAAAGTGATAATTTGACTTAGGTGTTTTATCATGTAACAGCCACCTGCACACATTTAAGATTATTCCCTATTTGGAGGACTTTTTCTGATCTATATATTATTGGAAAGTAAATTAAACTAAATGCTCAGTGTATCAGATATAAGTCTGTTTAATAAAAATAAAAAAAACATACATATATTTGCGGTATTGCAAAATATCCTGATACATTTTATTGTCACCCTCGTATGGTGTTTCATACTGTATCCCCAGGTTATTGCCACCAACATACATCCCTACTGTAGATCATTAAAATAACAGAGATTATAAAGTTTATACACTTGGTATTAAAAAAGAATAAAAATGATGTTAATAACTGTAGTTTATTGGTAATTATTCCTTTTACTTTGATTACATGTTTATTTTGACCATTAAGGGGACTGCTGATTAAATTAGTATTTCAGCCAACCTTAGTTAGTTTGAATGAATATGCACTGTTCCTTCTTCACACACACATATCCACTGATGAAGGTGAATTCTTCCCTGAGGAACAGTTTTGTCAGGGCATAACTCTTAACAGCAAAAGGCCAAATGTGGTCAAATAGCTTTGATAAATGGGATAAAAGAATAGTGGGTTCTTTGCCAAATTCCTTTCCAAGTTTAGAAGCTGTTGGTTTATTTTCTTTATTATTCGGAGCTTGTGTTATTTAGAGATGGTTTTAACGTTAATCAGACTAAATGTGTTTGTTGTGTTTCAGGTTCATGAACAGACGAGCCTCTGCTAACTGCCGCTATCAGCCCACCTGCTACGAGCACGCTGCTAACTGCTACACTCATGCGGTAAGTGGTGCAGATGTATTTTTAATGTGCGTGGCGTGATCTCTTCTGCGTGAGTTTTCTAAAGATTTGGTGGTTTTGTTCAATCAGCTCCTCATCATCCCTGCCTTCGTGGGCATGGCGCTGCTTCATCGTCTGTCTGATAACGGCTGGGAGAGAATCACGGCCTGGGTGTACGGCATGGGCCTGTGCGCGCTCTTCCTCGTCTCCACTGTGTTTCACATCATCACCTGGAAGAAGAGCCACCTCAGGTGAGGCAGCAAACCCGGTTTTTCAATTATTCAGCCTTCAGGTCAATCCTATAGGGATCAGAGGGTTCTCTTTAAAGGGAGATGAAGCTAAAAGTAGCAGCAAATGATTCTCTTAATAATTAACAGGACAACAGGAGTAATGACTTCCAGATGAAGCATGTGAAGGAAAAGACTCACCAGCCCCTTCTCACAGTTAGGGCTGGGCCATATGGCCTAAAAATAAAAATCCCAGATTTTTTCCACAATACTCAATTTACGATTTTAATAGATTTGCTCCTTCTCATAAAAAAATACTCAAGTGACACAAACATTACATAAATCAAGTTTTGCCTTTATTTTATCAAACTATAATCACAAACTACAGAATATCCCTCTTATAGTTAAAATGCATATAATAAAATGTTAATTATTTGTTCAAAAGTAGGCAGGTTTTTAGCAGCAGTATGATAACCACAGGATATTAAAACTGAACTCTCTTATCAGAATTTAACCTCATTTTATGAACAAATACAAGCCTATAAAAGTGCTTGTGCAAAACCTGACAGGCCTACCATCATGAAAACGTAGATTTTTAGTATTTACATTTTCAGTCATTGCAACAACTTACAATTGGACCAGGTCAGGACAAAAAGAATCATGATTTTTAATTTTTAAATCTTCTGCAGAAAATAATTTGAATCAGTCAGTTTAATCGATATGTTTCCCAGCCCTACTCACAGTGCCCTTGCACAAAAGTGCTGCAACAAAGCTGTATCATTTTCACTCATTGAGACGTTTACATTAATTCAGGGATGGGCAACTAGTGGCCTAGGGGCAACATATGGCTCTCCACCTCACAAAATGTGGCCCGCCAGTCATTTCCAAAAATCAACAAGCATGAAGAAAACCCAGTTATATAATAGAAATAATTATGTATACTCTAGATTGATATTTTAATTGGTTTTTGTAAGTTATTGAAGTACTTACTTTACTATAATAGTATCTCTAAATCTCTTTTATAAAGCAGTAAAACATTATATCAAGTATTACTCAATAATGGATTTAGAAAAAAGAAGCAGTAAAATATTCGTGCTTAAAAATTGGAGAACACTTATTGTTTCATTGATTTAAAACAATCTTAATCGGCTTTCAGTCTGTGTACATTGGTGAAATTATCTCGAAACAAGATTTAAAAGTTAAAACTCAAGATTTTTTGTCCTGACTTACTCCAATTGTAAGTTGTTGCAATGTTTGAATATATAAATCATGAATATTTACAGTTTTTATGATGAAAGGCCCAGTCAGGTTTTAAACAAGCACATATTTAGGCTTTTATTTGCTTTTTAAATTAGAGTTAGAGTAAACAGTTAACACGTTAAGGTTTAGGGGCAGTCTGCCTGAAGTTTCCCACAAGTGCATCAGTGAAAACCTTTTCTTTATGGTTAATCTTTTGATGCCTTTAGCTTTTAAAAAAAGGTAAAGTGTTCACATCCTTAATGAGATGTTCATTATTTGTTTAAAATCAATGCTATTTTACTCGTCTTTGGCTGGTAAGGAGAATGTTTTGTTGTATTTCAAGCCACCTGTACTTGACTGATTGTGCAGCAGTAATCCAGGGCTGACATGTTCCAGTAAAAGCCCTCATAAATCAGAAACATAAACATACAGATGACCTACTTTCACCAGTTCTACCTCTCATAATGACACAGACAGAAGCATGAGGGATAAAAACAGCATTTTAGGGGACAACACAGATTTCTGCATGATAACGCAGACAGTTTGTCTCTTTGCAGTCTTCAGTTCCCTTTGTCTGTTATTTTGGTTTCGGGTTTCATGTCAAAGTGTTTCTCACACCACAGTGATGCAGAATACAACTACTTGAATAATTTAGGTTGGTGTCATCATACATTAAAGCTCATTTTTCTTCAGAGAACTCTCTGGTCTGCCCTGGACTAGGAAAATTCAACAATTAATATAATTAAATTATTTAAAGCATTTAATCATTAGGGTTTTAGTTTGACAAGATCCTCTCCGGGTATATTTACAAATTAAAATCTGTACAGAAAGTTTGCACAATCCCAGTTTAGAAATTCACCAGATAATCTCCAATATATCTAAGCAGAGATTATTCTGGTTGCACAGTATTAGCAGAACAGTATTGGTAAATAATAGCTTAAAAAGTCGAATTTTCTTAAATTTCTGCCAATATATACTTCTAATATATCAGCCAGATAAGTTCTTCATATCGGCTTAAATATGGGCAGACTGTATGAATGAACCATAATTATCACTGAATGTAAAGATGCACCATATTGAATTTTTGCAGAAATCTGATTTCTCAACTCATTATCACCAATTCTTAAATTTGTACTGATATTTTTGTAAAGAGTATGAAGTCTTTACTTTAGAAATTGACCTGTACCTCTCTTTCTGACAGTTAATTTGTGTTAGAAATGGATGTTAAACCAGAAAAACCTCATTTCATTCTCTAATAAAAGGCGCTGTTAGTTTTTGATTGTAGGCATTCAGCAATGAGTTCAAATATAAGCATATTAATCATGCAAGAATACAGACACTTGAATGTCATTTGTAAGACCTCTTTAGAGTTTTATTTTCTCTGAATAAAATAAAATCCTTGGTCACATGTGCACCATTCAGGTCTTGTGTTGAAGATCATTCACTTCCTGTTATGCAGATGTTTTTACCATAGAGGAAATATAAATCATGTTTGTGTTATGTAAATTTGCGGTCTTGAAAAACCACATATGACCTCTCTGAACCTGTGTGTTTGTTGTTGCAGGTCTATGGAGCAGTGCTTCCACATGTGTGACAGAGTAGTCATTTATTTCTTCATTGCTGCCTCCTACACACCTTGGTGAGTCTCACACGGGTAGTGGAGTTTTCTCATAGTCCCTGTGTTTATGAGTATATAATTATAATGTTTGAATAATTCAATGTTCCCATCGTCTCAGGTTGAACCTGCGTGAGCTGGGCCCTCTGGCTGCACACATGCGCTGGTTTGTGTGGCTCATGGCTGCTGCTGGAACCATTTACGTCTTCAACTACCACGAAAAGTGAGTCCACACCTGTTTAATCTGCTTGTTACACTGTGGATGTCTTATAACAATCATAAACAAATCTGTGACAAAACAGGTTTATCACCGTATGATAAAACTTTGTTGTTTTACTCAGGCTTAAAACTAGTATTCCAGAAAATTTGATAAATCTGATATTAATATTTACCCCCCAAACCCTGCCCTTGCACTTAAAATAGCTCGTTTGCTTTTATAAAACATCTCGTAGGCTGGTGAACTCTATTTTAACCCATTTTTTGCATGATGAGGTAAAGTTGTGTTTTAATAAAAGCAGAGTGTAAATGGGATATATGTTTGTTAAAAGATAATGTAGCTTTGATAGAATTTAAACTATATTATCTTAGTTTATAATACAGTTGAAAGCTTGTTGTTTTTGTTTAATTAGCTTTGGCGTCTGCTTCTTCAAATGTTTTATTAGTTTTAGGTCTTTAAAAAGTTTGTTGCTGAAGTGTTTTTTTTTTTTTTTTACAAACTCTTGTGTTTTATGTGTTCCTCGTGCTTTTAAATAGTCTGTATTTGCATCATGTTGAGATCATTAAATTCAATTTAATTGTTTAATGCATTTAATGAGGACGTGACTTTCCAGTGCAAATGGATCAGCCGGATTTCATGTCTGTAATCTGTCTGCAGCCTTCAGAGCAGGAAGAGGGGGGAGCTATGAGCAAGCATTTCTTTCTTAAATAAAAAACAAATAACACTACAAAATTCTCGATATAAATGATATTTTCACTCCATGTCTAACATGTTTTGGCCAGAGTTTGTTTTATGTAGTGGCTTACATTCTGTCCTTTCAACCATGGCAGTAGCGCTGGCCTACTACATTATCAGATCGGCCTGTAATGAATGTGATTGATGGAGCGACCGTCCAATCACCTGCTGGATATGCTATCGAAAGGTTCTGCTCATCCCCAAACACTTTCTATGGGCTGTTAACCAGATGGACTCATGAAATATACTGAACTGGACGTTCAGGACGTGCGCATTAAGAAACATTATCAGCACAACTGGTTAAGTTCATCTATTGGACTGGGTCGCATTCTTTAAGGAACAAGCAAACAAAATAGGCAAAAAACAATAGAAGTACTCCAAAAGCACAAACCTCAACGAAGGCATTTCCAACATAACACAACAGGTGAGTAATTGTCAAAAATGTGAAAAACTGCCCTATCTCAAACTGTTAAGAAATCCTTTCAAGGTCCCATGTCCTAGTGTTCGACCGTTTACATAATGTTTTTGGTGTCTATTAGGCAATAATTTGATTGAAGTTGAATAAAAAGATGAAAAATTTAGTCTCTGTAGAGGATCAGATGCAGCTCTTTTTCCCTCCCCTTTGGAAACGTGTGGATCTGAGGGGTTGGGGAAGCTAATGGAGGTTACCCTAATGAGGTCTACACTGGCGCTTGGCTGCCCAAATGTCTTATGGGAGGGGGAAGGGGTTGTCAGACTTTCAAACAGTCATGGTGTCTGCCTGAGACGAGCAGAAAACACACGTAGGTGGAGGCTGTGTAGCTATGACATCATAAACCACAGGAAGTAAAAAACAGAGCATTTTAAGGGGCATTGTCTTTAAAGAAGGATATAGATTTCTATGTACTGAGAGTTGAGTAAAAGGTGTCTTGTTCCTCTGTTTCCCGAGCTCCTCAAAACATTAAATGTAAAAACAAAATGCTTTTTGCAGGACATGGGACTTTTAGAAATTTCCTGGATCCACATCCATATTAGGATCACCACCAAAATCAATCCGCCTCTGCCCTGTGCCATGACCAACATTCCCTGAAAATGTCATCAAAATCTGTCGAGGACTTATTGAGTTATTATTGATAATGTGGAAAAAAGCCCTATCTTGCATTGTTAACAAATCTTTTTAAAAATTCCTGGATCACTTCTTCCCTGTGCCGTGACCAACATTCCCTGAAATTTGATCAAATCCCATTTATAATTTTATCTAGAAAATAACAACAAAAAAAAAAAGAAATGCTGGAAAAAAACTAATTTCCTTGGCAGAAGTAAAATAAAAACTAAAAAAAATACAAATCTGCCAGGACTACTAGAGGGCAAACATTAAATTCACAGTTATTTTTTACATTACAAATAACAGACTCACTAACAATAAAGTGGTTAAAACAAAAGATGAACCAGAAGCCATCAGAACAGATTTGAGCTCATCAGTTAACTCTGTGTTTCTGTCTTCACAGGTATAAACTAGTTGAGCTGGCCTTCTATTTGACCATGGGTTTCTTCCCTGCATCAGTTGTGACGTCAATGGTAATACTTCCATTCCTGCACACATTTACCCTCACACTTCATTTGCATTTCCAGAATCAGCATGTCAACCAAGGATGTGATTTTTAAGTGAACATTGCATTTTATTTGAGCGATATGTCGTATGTTTTTCAAATTAGGTTACCCTGTGATATTCAGGAGATTAGAAGTAAAATGTGGATCAAGTACAAAGAACAATAATCTGTTGATATGTGGTGAAAACCGAAATTATGATCTTACTGTCTCATAGAGAAAAGTTATGATGCAGAATAATGTGTTAAGAAGAACTGAACTCAAAGACAAACCTAAAAGACCTCTGTGCACAGTTACACTCAGCAACTTCACCGTTAGCCTTAAAAGACATGCAAGTTTAAAGTTACTCCAAAGGAAGATAGGTTCTGTTTATGTGTGAGTTTGATGAAATAGAGAATGAAATTCATTTTCTTTTTTATTGTCTTGTCTATGATGATATTAGGGTCATATTTTTCAGTAAAATGTCTTGTTGTTGCCGATATCTTCTGGTTGTATGATTATGAAAAGCTTGAATTGTGCAGGGGAGGAATTTTTTATGTTCCTGACTTTATATGCAAAGCCTCATGGGAGAAAACCAGCACGCAATGCTTAAGACTGCAACTTTGAACCACTGCAACTTTGTTTTGGTGTCTTATAAACCCATGAGGGGTGGGCACTTTGTATGTGCATGACATGTAAATAACGACCAATCAATCAATCAATCAATCACAACTTGAATTAAACCTTGAGTTTTTGAAGTTTGAATTAGTTATATTTCTGGAACTTTAAGTGAATAAGATTCATGATACATGTTAGATACATGTTCATTTTAAGCTAAGGCAGGGCGCACACTACAAGATATTTGGCCCGATTTTTGGCCTGAATCCGCCCTTCTGACCGAAGTCGACAAAAGCCACATTTTTGGGTGGTTTTAAAGTTTATCTTACCTGATTATCCTGGGCTGTTGGGTGTGTTCAGAACAAGTGAGCTGTGCATATCCTCTGTGTATTTCACTTGAAACTTAAAAATAAAAAAACAAGCTGACAAAAGCAAGAAACCAAACAAACTTCGCCATGGCAACAATAGTAAGCATGAAGAATAAAGTTAGGTGAACCTCAAAAATAGAGGACAGACAAGTCATTAAGTTTTGTATTGTCCTATATCAATGTGAACTGTTTACGAGAGTCATCTCAATAGTTTATACACGTCACAGTTTTACATAAATATCCATCAGACATCAAATTAATTTGGTGTTGAAATAGTGGCAATTGAAGTATACTGTCTTCCTGTTTCTTGACAGTGGAACTTCTTTCTGATTTATGCTGCCCTCTGGTGGTGATAAAGGATAACGCAGCCTGTTTATATTAATGTTTTCAATCAATCCAACTTTATTTGTATAGCACTTTTCATACAAAATCTTGTTGAACAAAGTGCTTTACATAAAAATTATAAATAATAAAACAAAACAAAAAGTAGAAGATTGAATACAATTTAAATTTAAGACCAGCAGCTCAGTATTTATTCTAATTTGTTTTCTCTCGACATCTAAATATTAAGAAATGTTTTATTTCAAGAGCTTCTGGATATTTTTGGATGTTACACTTTATGTTTAAAATAATTTTGCAAAAGCGTCACAAACTTAATGCAAATATATAAGGCTAACATATCAGTGTGAAGGATCATAAGGACCAGGCATGAGGAGGGTTAAGTATCTCCCATGGGGCTGGAAAATTAATCAAATTTTGATCTCAATATCAATTACTGTCTCTTAAAATGACAAAAACTGAGCTATTGAGATTTCAAGATTACTGTGCTACATGTGGGCACTCCGGCTTCCTCCCACAGTCCAAAAACAAGCTCATGAGGTCAGTTGGTGACTCCAAATAGCCCTTAGGTATAAGTGTGAGCGTGAATGGTTCTCTGTCTCTCTATGTGGCTCTGTGGTTGGCTTGCAACTGGTTTAGGGTGTACCCCACCTCTCACCCAGTGTCAGGTGGGATAGGCCCCAGCCACCTGACCTGTTGCACTTGCTTTTTCCATTTATAATTATTTTTAGTGTTGTTTATTTTCTTAATTTTTATTTTCCATGTACAGCATCAAAGTGGTACATGTTGTAAAGTCAATTAGTGATCATGTTTTATAATCATGATCTCAATATCTAACAAAATAATCCAGATCACGACTTTTGCCATGGTCGAGCAGCCCTAATCTCCTGATACTAGTATTAAGTTTGAAATCAATAATCCAACAATACTGAAATCATACTGTTCATATTGTGCATCCTTAATAACAGGAGAATTATGCCCTTTAACCCCGTTTCTCTGTTTTTCAGAGTAACACCGAGGGTCTCCACGAGTTGGCCTGCGGTGGTCTTATCTACTGCCTTGGTGTTTTCTTCTTCAAAAGTGACGGCGTCATCCCCTTCGCCCACGCCATTTGGCACGTGTTTGTGGCGCTGGCCGCGGCCGTGCATTACTACGCCATCTGGAAATACCTCTACAAGGCCCCTAGCGCCGACACCCTCCTCCAGACGTGACCGGTAAACCCCCCCCCCCGCCTCCCTCACGCCTGCCCGCCCACCGAAGCTGCAACGACAGCCGCCAAGTTTACGAAATATCGACCAGGAAATGTTTACTGTTTTCTAACGTGGAGGAGAGCAGATTTGTCTTCTTTAAAAAGCTGTTTTCTAAAAATGGAGTCACAGCGAAGGAGGGAGTTTAGACTTTTTACACTGAGCCCTGGTTTGTTCAGGAGTATTTGAGAAATTTGATAGACGTCTTTTGTATCGCTTGTTAAACACATTCCACGTCAGGTCATCCGTGGGTCCAAAAAAGATTCATTCATTTCAGGAGCTGATGTGACACAGGGGATTGATGAAGTGGTGAATCTGTGGCAGGAATGGGTATCAACAAAACATGTTTGTAATATTTTTGATATGAAAAATGAAACATATATCCCTGAAAATGTTTTTTCTGTTAAACATAACCAAAGATCCAACAAGCAGCTTGGCATTTAAAGGCCCTCACTGACCAAAGTGATGCTCAAATCAGAAATTATCTCATCAAATTATGGGCAAATTTTAATTATTGGTCCCAAATGGTGTCAACTTTTGTACCAAAAAGTATTATGGATTGATACCCAGCCCTCAATATCAGTGATGCACTTGAAGAGTGTCTTGGCAGATGAGAAAAGACGATGATTATTTGTTTATTATTGATTGTTTCTCTCTTATATCTTGGTTTGTTTTTTTTTGTTTTTTTTACAGTGATTAAAACTTGAACCAATCTCATCCAGACCAATACTGTCTTTTAATACATGCTGTTCATGTTTCAGAACACTAACTTAATACAGTCTTAGACTGAGGATCATCAGGACCAGGCATGAGGAAAGATTAAGAGTAATATCGCGTCCTAACTGATCGTGAGCCTCAATTTTGCTTTGCATCGCCAAAAATTTATTTTACACTGTCAGTACACATTTTCCCCTCGTAAACATTACAACAAGTGCTTTGATTGTACAGAGGGAGAAACAGATGTGTAGTTCTTTGACAAGAAGTGGACTTATACCAGGTCCTATCTAAACGAAACGTGCAAGCATCTGCGACAAAATGAGGGTAATTATACTTAATCATAAGTGAATGTTTTCACTGCCTACGAGCAACGCGACTCAATCCTGAGCAATGCAGTGCAATGTTTATGCCTCTACCCCGTTTCTATTTTTCCCTCCATCACCCGCGTTGACAAGGAGCAAGAGTTGACCAGATTGATTATTAATATCATAGTTTAAATTCAACATTTTAAAATTAAATTGTTAAACTGATATTAAACACTTAATGTTTAAAATGAGCAAAAATATACATTTTCATAATTTTGCTTTTTTTTTTAACCATCCTGAAAATACCTAGGATTCACATAACACAAAGATGGGAAGCAAAAAAAATGTTTTTCTCATATCTTTTGGCTGCAGTTGGGTTCGGCCATTTTTGTAGTCCTTATTAGCAGTCAGTTTGCAACCGTTGTTTTAAACACACAACAACAGTTCAAGATTCAATGGCAGGCAACAACAGAAGCATTTTATCACTTCTTATCAAACATTAAAATATTGTGTCCGTGTGTTCAACACAAACCTTATTTCAGGCAGTTATCCAAAACCAGTATTTTAAACCCCGTGTAGTTTCAGGCTTGAGAACAAGGAAATGCTAATCATTACGTTTTTGGACTCATTCCTGCACTACTTTATTCTTTCTAAATTTTCTTCATGCTTGCAAAAACAAATGGCATGAAGTTCAAGTTCCTACAGCACATTTGAATGTCTGACATTAGTGTTTGATATTTCAAAAAATCTAATTTAGCGAACTTTTTCAGTTTTGTATGATGTTGAAAACTGTCAAAACACAAACAAAAAAACATTAATTTTTTTCTGCGTCATTTTCTTACAAACTTTAACTCAGAGCTCCTCCTGGCTCAGTTTTTCCTCAGTACCTGGTCCTGATGGTCCTCCAGAGTCCACAGTTTCAGTCTCCTCTGTATATATTGAGCGCCCCCTGCTGGCGGGTCACTTTCTCAGCATTTCAGGGTAATTTTTTGGTATGGAGCCGAGCGATCAGGGGTGGTGAAATGAACTTTTCCACTTTGTTATTACTGTGAACAGTTTGAGGTGTGTTTGAGTGTGTGCATGACGTTTATAGTCTGTTATTTTCCATTCACACCACTATGACAAGCAGTGTGTCCTGTTTTGTAAATTTTGCTTGAAGGCTCCTGATGTCTCCGTCTGTGTCCGTTCTCTTAGTGGAGCTGAATGAATGCTTTTCCTTAACCACTCTGTTTTGTAATGATTGTATCTTCTCTCTTGTTGTTTCTGATCCTGGCCTTCGCAGGGAAACATCTGCTTCTCTTTTGTCCCATTGGTTGTTAATGGTGCTGCATAAACATGAATGCTCCTCCACTGTCATTCTGAATCTCACCTTTCTAATGTGAAAATAAAAAATGATTATGCCCCTAAAACTGATTTTTCTTTTAAATATATAATAGTCCTCATATATTTTCTTCTGAATCATATTTCCTCTCTGAAGATGGCCTCATTTCCTGCAGGAAGAAAATCAAGCCAGAAACTTCCTCCAACCAGAACCCTGAAATAAACACCCACCAAGCACCAATGGAAGGTGTATTTTTACAGGTTAGAGGTCACAAACAGTAATTATTCTCAGTATATGGCCCGATCAGTGACCAGAGTTTTTCCTAAAGGAACTGTAGGTTATTGTAGGGCTGGGCAATATATTGATTAAATCACATAATCCAAATTAATTTCTGCAGAAGATTTTTTTAAAAACTGAAGTCGAGATTCTTTTTCTTGACTTACTCCAATTGTAAGTTGTTGCAATGTTTGATAATATAACTACTAAAAAATCTCCAGTTTTCATGATGGTAGGCCCTGTCAGGTTTTGCACAAGCACTTTTAAAGGCTTGTATTTGTTTGTTTTTTTTAATTGAGATTAAATATTGATCAGAGAGTTTCATGATAATACACTGTGAAAATACCTCAGCTGTCAGCGTTTAAGTAGACAAACCTGCCTAATCAACATTTTATGACACACACTTTAACTTAAAGAGGGAATTCTGTTTGGTTTGGAAATATATTTTGACAACATAAAGGCAAAACTTGATTCATGTTCATTTTGTGTCACTTGGATTCCTACTTTTTTCTTTTCTTTTTTTTTTTGAGAGGGAAAAAAATTCAATTAAAATCGTAAATCAAGTGTTTTACGCCATATTGCCCAGCCATAGGTTAATGCAACATGTTCGACAACTAAATAGCCAAATAAAGAGAAAAACCCTGATTTTGTTGAGTCAAACGACTACATAACTCATAGATTATTTTACATGAAACGGATGCAAGCCAATGATTTGGTAATTGCTTTTTTTATTTTCTAATCTGAAGGAATAACCAGGTCTGTGGAGCCTATCCCCATAACTCAATTTAAACCACTGTAACTAATCAAAGTGAAACAAAAATATAGTTCATTATTTTGTCCATTAAAATCTGCTTTGTCCGTGACGTTTTTAATTTGCCCGCCATCTTAGCCGATGAGTCCAACATTCGGACTGTGGTTACAAAGGACTCCCTCATTACTGTGCGACAAAAACTCGGCGAGCTAGCAGCCAAAGAGCAGCAAAAATCTGATTAAAATCATTAATTATGTCTTACCTTTGCTGGTTTGTGTTTAAAAGTTATATCCAGCTTGAGAAAACGCTGCTAACGTGAATGCCTGTGGCTCTGCCTTTGGGCGAAATGAATCGCGAAGGTCCCGGATGTTCAAGTAGCGACGTTGTTTTTTTTTTAGTTAAGTGAGCGCTCTTACTACGATATACCATCTTTGGGTTCACTTCCTGCATGATATGAACGGCGCAGGGATGACGTATTTTTGTAGGCAAACCCCGAAGTTGAGTTTTTAAATCTTATTTGGATCATTGCTGATAATAAGCTCTGTAGCAAACAAAAATATAAACTTTTAATGTTCTGATATTTGTGATAACCTGAACAAAATAACCAACTTTTCAAAATTTCTTTCAGCTTAGATGTCAACAGTAAGAGCAAATAGCTATCATTAAAGTTACAACATGGCGGCTTGACTAGAAGGAGTCACAATATCTCCAATGCATACTCTTACTATGACCTGTTGTTTGAGAATAAAAATGACATGATAAGGTTGGTCCTCATGTATGTGGCAAAAATTTATGAATTATTGAGTATTATTATTGATTATTGATTATTAAAACTAAAAAAAAAAACAGAAACACTGTTGGGTTCCCAGCCATTTTTGTAGTCCTTGTTAGCAGTTTGCTAGCAACCATTATTTTAAACACACAACAATGGTTAAAGATTCAAAAGCAGGCAACATCAAATGTATTTTATTACCCCCCATTAAACATTAAAATTTCATATTTATCTGAAACCAGTATTCTACATCCTTTATACTTTAGAACCAGGAAGAGCTAAATGCTAACTCACTTTTTTGACTCATTCCTGCACCACTCAATTGGCGTTTCTCTGCTGAATCTGGGTATTATCCCTTGATGGTCCCGACAATGACTTGTGATAAAGGTGTCAATTTCCAAATCAACCATTTACATCAGAGCTGGGAAGAGGGGAGTGGGAATTACGTCACATCCCAGCTAGACACGTTCCAGTTAGGAGCTGATAAAGTTGGGCTAGGGATAAATTAGCTCGCTAAATAGTGATAAATTTGATTTAATTTGCAACTAGGACTATCCCTGTTAAGAGAGCAACTGATCATTGCACTCGGGGTAGCCATCTTTGATTGTGAACTCTGGGGTGGTGAGGATTCTCCAACTTTCCGACTCAAAAATCCGGGGCATTCCAGTTGAAATTTCCCACTTAAAACTCAGAAATCCTGACTTCCCAGTACAACAAGAGCGCAACACAATCCCTGTATGTGCAGTCATAACCTGCTGTTGTTGCGCTCGTAGTTGATTGGGTGTACTTTATAAAGTGGCCGGTGAGTATATGCACCATATATATTTTGTTTTTTTATATTTTCATGGCAGATTTGATCTCCATTAGGTCTAAAAACCAAATCACCTGGATGATCCTGCAGAGTAATCACGAAACCATCCAGAGTGCATGAGCAGAGAAAGAGCACAAAGCACGTAAGAATTGGGATTTTTTTATTAGACACTACAAATTACAGAGAGACGGAGAGGCTGAGGGCTGAACAGCACAAAGAAATGTTATGTAATCCATTCCGTGACAAACAGGTAATAACACACCTTCCTGTTGTGGTTTGTACACTCTGAAACAGTCTGTTGGTGTTGCCATGAATACAATGGTTACAAGTCTGTTGCAATGTCCAAAATAAGAAATGAAAAAAAGAGTTGTCTGTGGGTAATCTCTTTTTTTTTTTTTTTTTTTTGATGCACTAAGAAGCCCTTCAGTGCAGATCTGAAGCGAGAACCGATTGGAGATGAAGGAGTTTACATTGCTGAGAGACCGGGGAACAGTCAGTGTATTCAAGGCACTGGAATAGACTCAGAATTATGGTTTTACGTTTCCGGGTGAGGTAGTGAAATCACTCGACGGTGAGGTACTTTTGGGATACGCGTGGATTGATTATTGGCTTTTTCCTATGTGGTTTTATTCATTTATTTATCAAAGTAAAAAACAAAAACACAAAAAGGTGCTCCGTCTAGTGAGGAACATCTTTTTCCAGTCTTCACTCTCCTTGACAAACCCTGTTCACATTCGAGTGCATCTGTGCAGAAAGGAAACGCGAAAATACAAAGAAATGATTTAAAAGAAGTTTTAACATCACACACTTACACAACTTTGGATCGCTTCAACCAACCAAACGTTGACTGGGATTTGACCGAGAATAATTTTGTTCTTTTAATGGGCCGATGTTCTTCTTTGCTGATTGTTTGGTGTATTTCTGTTCATAATTTTATTTTTTTCTTTTCTATTTTGAAGTTTTGACTACCCTTAAAATAAGAAAAAAGAGATCTTGGCACAATAGTACAGAGGTCAAAAGCTGCCACGATTAAAAACACAGTACAAAAAAATGTACTTCAAATAAGTTTGACCTGCCATTCAGCACACTTGCATGCCTGAAAATCTATTCAAAAAAACAAACTGTTTTTGTTGTAGGATACTTTTTAAAAAAAAAAGTGGAGCATTTTGTTGTACATTTCACTCTTATTTTGCAAAAGTTTGCAAGATTTTGGTCCATTTTTCATGTCAGCGTACTTCTGTTTTTGCTGTTGTTAATGTTTGCTTAATTGCTGTCAATTTTCATAAATATATGTGACACAACAAAGTTTCAGACCTTAAATTCAAACTGAAACTGCAAATTTGGTTTCACTATTTACTATTTTTGCACAAGTTAGCAACAATAAGGCTAACTCTGTAGTCATGCGCTCATTTATTTTGAGATAGGCTGAATTCAAAATTAAATTGAAAACTATTTTTTTTTTCTTTGCAAAAGGTAAGCAAAAAAGATAACCTCTGGTTTGTCGTTAAAGCCAGTCATGTTATTGTAAATATGAAAATACACCTGCTACACCAAAGTGTCAAGAAACCTTTAAGTTTAAAGACAAATTGCAGATCTGGTCTAACTTTTGCCTTTATTTGTTTTCAAGTTAGAAAGATATAGGCTAGTTTTTCAGTTGTGAGTTAACATTTTTTTATTTTGAGTTAGCTATTTTTGGTCAATGTCAAGGAACGTTTTTGTTACCACCATTTGCAGTCAACCTTAATTATAAAAATAAAACTGAAAGATGGCTTCAAAATTGTAAATTAGCAAGATTACTGCTGATTTTTTTTAGTTGTAAGCAAACGTTTTTCTTCCAATTTTGTGATTTTTAAGTCAACGTCAAGATATATTTATGATAAAGTCACTGTTACCATTATTGTATCTAAGTTAGCTGTTTCAAGGTAATTTTACTTGATGCCAGTAAATCACCAACATCATTGAACTGAAAAATAATTTAAAAACTTTGAAATTTTAGAAATATTAGCAAGATTTGAGCTTTTTCTTTTAACCTTCAACTTAATTTTTTGACTCAAGCATTTCATTGTCATAATACACGTATGACACCAGGCTGTTGTGAAAACCTTCAGTTCAAATTTTTCTTTTTTAAGTGAAACTTTATCTTATTTTCAAGAGTTAGCTGCTATTTAGTCAACATCAATACGTATATATATATACAAAGCAACAAAGTTCAAACAAGCTTATATTCAAAATTAAATTGCAAGATCGGCCAGATTTGAGCAGATTTTTCAAATGCAAGTCGTTATTGTTTATGTCAGCCATTTTGAAATCAACGTCGAGGAAGATCTGTGGCATCAATGAGTTTCAGAAAAACTTCAAATTAAAACTGCAAACTGGGCTTTACTTTTAACTTTTTTGCCATATATTAGCAAGATTTGGGCGATCATTTTAAAAAATGCCATTTTTTTAAAGTTTAATTTAGCTATTTTTTTTATGCTCAGAAGGATGAGCCCCCCCAGTGGTATTTATGCAAAAAAAGGGGAAATTCCTCTTTAAATACACAACTTTCTTAGCAGTTTATTTGCAACAAAACAATTGAATTAATAATTAATAGCCTTTGCCTGAATCATTTGCATAAGTTTAAAAGCAAAATGCATATTTTGACAAGAGTTCAAGGAAAAAATCAACACCAATCTTGTGACTTATTTCTGAAGCGTTAAGCTACAGCTAGGGGCCACTTAGCCATGCTATGCTAAGCTATGCTAACATGCCTCCTGTAACTCTTAGCTCGAAGAAAACTCAAAAGATTGGTTTTAACTTCTCACATCTGTCTGCAAAATCCAAAAACCCTTTTGTACTACAGTATTCCATGTAGGTATTGGCAGCTTTTGGCCTCTCTACCGTTTCCAGAAAAGTTCACATCAGCCCACAAAAACACGACTTGGTCACATCCCAGCCTTAAAACTCTTTGACAAGAAGCTTCGCGGCATTCGTCTCGGCACGACAACAAAGCTAAAGATCAAGAGGGGAAAAGGGCGGGGACCCCACTGCAAGCTTTAATTTAAAAATAGCCTAAAATAAAGCTTCCCAGTGTCCATCACTCAGGCTCAGGGAGACCCTACAACTGCATTAAAGGAACCGAATCACACACACAGCAGGCAGCGAGAATAGCATCAGCTATAGACTTCCCTTCCTTCATCGTAACTTCACCCCAGAAAGACTCACAAGCTGCGCGGTTACAGAAAAGCCTTCGAAACGTTGAGTCGCTACGTGATCGTGAACGGAGTTTGTTTATCCTGTCTGGTGTCTTCATGATTTTTGAAGAAAGGGGCGATAACGGTACATTCGTTTTTTGTTTTTTTTGGACTTTCAGCATCTGCTTCCTTTGAGTTTGATGTGATTTTAATGACATGGCAGAGGAATAATGTCTAACGTGATAATGTGAGAATCATAATAATGCCCAGAAGGTTTGGGTGCTGCTGAGAAGCCACAAATCTCTGTAAAACTACCACATTTTCTAGCTAAGATAGAATATCAAAATACCACTATATGCATTTGTCTTTGAGTTATATACTTGTTTTCTTTAATAATATTCTGGATCTGTTGTGCCTTTAAAATACATAGTTCAGTAATGTATAGGAAAAATACTGTACAAAAACAACAACTCATAGCGTTGGTTTATATAAACATATCTCTTGTAACCAATATATCATCTCTGTTGTGAATCGTTTTGGTCTGCAGTAAACAAATTGATTGGGTTAACCACAGTATTGGACAACACCATCCAACTTTTGTTTTTTGTCAACATCTTTTACATTCATACAGCCATCTTTTAAAAAAGAGGGCAAACATAGAGCTACAATGAGAGACAACAGACATCTGTATTGATTACTAAAATAAAAACACTCATATTAATCATGCTAAAGTTAAACAAGAAGCCAAAAGAATTATCAACAACTTTGCAAAATAAAAAGAAGATCAGCCAAAAGCTTTTTCGTTCTATGAAAGAAAATCATGCTGAAGTCTGAAACAAGGAGGAGGCTAAACGACAATGTCAAGAGTAGTATTAATACTAACAATTATAACAGAATACACACATATATATATATATTTATATATATATAAAAAACAACAATCTTCCATCTGAGAAATAAAAGGTAGATAAATATGAGGAAATTTTGAGTGAGGATCAGCGGATCAGATTGTGAGACACGCATTAGTGCAGAGGTTAACTAAGGGTTAACTTAGTTAACGAAAGGTGAGATAAAACGAGAGAGAACGAGAAAGAGAGAGAGAGAGAGAGGGGAGATCAGGAGCAGGGGGACGAACAAATAGGTAGTCATGTTAGTTTAAGTCTGGACAGGAATTATTATTGCTCAGTGTCCGGGTGATGAAGGGGAACAAAAACAGCAAATCTACGCGAACAAGCAGAAAAACAAGAGAATTAAAACGTTAAAAAAGCAGTGAAATCTAGAAAAGTCAAAGAATGTTTCAGTTGGTGTGTTCAGAGCAAAGGTAACAAAATATCATGAGTAAAAATCACGCCAAATATTTTATTTAGAGTCAAATGGAATCAGCGTTTTAATTCCTTGGATGCCCTGAGGTTGCATCAAAGTGTCCAAACCAGACTCCATTGAAAAAAAAGCACGTTTTAAAAGCTGTTCGCAAAAAGTCCTGAAGATAATCCATTGATACATTAATTTTTGACTTTGAAGTAATCTGCATTATGAGGTGGGTAATTCAACTTGATTTTGACATTACTGGAAATAAATCACGTTAAATAGCAAATCTAGACCCAGCAATACTAGAGTACTGAGGGACTCTGGATCTTAAAATGCAGATGGTTTAATCAAAGAAAAAGTACCAAAATGATCTCAACAGAACTATCACTTAAAATAATCACCAGTTCATTCACTTTAAGTTAAAAAGCTTCTGTCCCTAAACCACATCAAAAATGCTCGTAAATTTGCCTTAATTTTGACAATTCTGTTACAAATATATAACCCATAAAAGAACATACCTACACCAAGACTGCACACGATCTTTTCGTACAGTGGGTTCAGGACAAAAGTAACAGACAAAATATTTATTTCAAAAACTATAAATGTGGATTCAATAATACTAGATGTCCTGAGGTTGCAGTAGAAACACTCAAACCAAACCCCACAGAAAAAATGAATGTTTTACGTTGTTGCGCTAAAACAGGCCGTGACCATACACCATTTGAAAAATGATCATTTTTAAGTTTTTGCCTGTAGTTCTGCAGCAGATCTGACAATGCATGAATTACTGACTTTGTGATAATCCGTATCATGATTTAGTTTATTCGGCTTTGCTTTAACAAGATTAAGTGGAGGGCAAATCCCAAACATATAAATGTCAGAACTGATTAATGCTCTGGTTTATGCAGATAAATGAGGTTCTGTGTTGTATATTTCTGGTAAAAGACCGAAAACAAATGGTTTAAACATTTACGGCAAATAAAATTCACACAAAACCCCTTATTTTGAGTCAAGTAAAATGGGCCGTTTGATTATTTTGTACATTTTGAGGTTGAATGAGAACATTTAAATCAGGCTTCATTTTAAAACCAAGAGGATTTAAAAGCAGTTTGCAAGAAGCTCTAAAACAAATAAAAAAAAACACTCATTTTAGTCATTCTGAAAACCTGCAACACGGTGCAGGGATTTCAGCTTCTTTTTGACTGATGCATTGCAATTAAATAACCCTGAAATGAAGAATTTTCAGGATAACACAACGTACTTCTGTGGATTTTTCACGTCAGAGTCGCGGAAAACAAGTAAAAATCAAATTACTTTTGGTCTGAACACTCCTTTGTGTCACTATGAGGGTTTAACAACTAAAATAAGACAAGAAAGTGTTCAAAAAGGTCAAAAGATAAAACAAAATAAGATCTGGGAGGTCATAATCAGGCTCTCGGACACGTCACACAATAAAACACAGAAGAAGAAGAACAGGAAGAGGATGATGGGAAACAGGAAACAGTTTTTTTCAGTCCTGATCTCACGTATAAAATCGGTATGAAAGTGAACAACAAACAGCATGGCATCGTTTCTCAAAAGTGGAAGGTAGCAGAGGGGAGCAGGGACTCAGCTGGTGGGTTGGCTCATAACTCCTCACAGTACATTAAAGTGGGAAGTATGCATGTGTAAATACATATATTTATCTATGTATATATATATTTAGATTTAGTCGAACAATGTGTACAGAAAATCAAAGAAGGAACAGACAAATCGAAGCTTATGATAGAAGTCAAAATGACAGTAATAATAATACCAGAATCATACAGATGTGTGGAGGCTGACGGGGCGGGGCGGGGGGGAGGCCGGTGGGTGGAGCGGGGAGGGGGAGGTGTCGGAGGAAGAGGAGAAGGAGGACGGGGGCAGTGCCACAAAAAGAGACACATTGTCCTTAAAACTCGAGGGGCTGGCGGGTCAGCAGGGTAGAGTGGGTGTGGGCTGGTGTACATGAGGGCGGGGTTTCGGGGGGGCTCACAGGGGCCCGTGCCGGGCCTCGTATTTAGCCAGAATGTTCTTGCAGCGGCCCAGCTCCTTCCTTATGTCCGCGACCTCGATGCGCAGAGCGGCGTTCTCCTTCTCTAGGAAGCCGGCGCGGATAGCGATCTGGTTCTCCTTCAGCCGCCGGGCGTCCCGTGACCTCTTGGCTGCCACGTTGTTCTTTCTGCGCCGGGCCCAGTACTTATCGTCCTGGAGGAGCAGAAGAAATAAATCAGGACTCATGAGTGACTGTAATTAGAGCTGGGCGACACACTGATGCATTCAAATCATGTTTTTTGCAGATACAAAAGTTAAGTTATTTTCCTTGACTTATTTTACTTTATATTTAAGCTGTTGATTACAGACACAAAATAAGGTGGATCCAGCTGCTGTGCAAGGTTATCTAATGATGGTACTCTGAATGATTCTGTCAAATCTGCTGCAATAAAATTTAAGATAAACAAATCAAACAGTTTTGGGCTCAGAGGGGCCATTTTTCTGTTTCTATTCCATGGAAAGAGACAGCACTAAGGGTCTTTTAAAGGAGTGAATCTTATTCATATTTTTTGCATTATTACAATTCTACTTCAACAAACCATCTTTATTAGAGTTTAGAGGATAGATAGACAGACAGACAGACTGATAGACAAAGAGACAAACAGACAGAAGGATGGATAGACTGATAAATAGAAAGATGGATAGATATATAGATGACGATAGATAGATAGATAGATAGATAGGCAGACTGACAGACAGAAAATTAGATAGACAGACAGATAGAAGGATAGACAGACTGATAGATAAATAAAGAGACGGATGGATAAATAAATAGATGGACGATAGATAGACAGATAGACAGGCAGACAGACGATTACATAGACAGATGGAGAGACAGATAGATTGACAGACAGGCAGAAGGATGGATCGACTGATAGATAAATAGAAAGATGGATGGATAGATAGACGGACGGATGATAGATAGATAGATAGACGGACGGACAGACAGACAGTTAAATAGATAGTTGATTGATCATAAAGATACGAATTCCAGATTCAGGATAAAACAGCTGCAGCCTCCTGTTTAAAAAGCTGTTATTAGATTTTTGTTCAGGATACTTTTTTCATTATTTCTCTCTCTGTTCGTCTGAACTATTTTTACTTTTTAATAATCTGTGTTTAATAAGCTGGCTGTTCCTCTCCTCAGGGTTTAACAAACCTCAGACCTGCTTATGTAACAACAGACCCTGAACATTTACACCAAAACAGAGTCTGATCTCAAACCGCTCTGAGAGAACCAGACACAGAAAACAAGAGCAGGTGCTCACCTTCAGGTCTTCGGGGATGAACACCTTGCGGGCCTTCTTGATCATCGGCTGCGGCTTCAGCTCCTCTGCGGTGAATTTCCGTTTCCTGGGGTCGAAAATCTCCTGGCCGGGGACGCTGGACAGGGCCAGGTCTGCGGGGTCGGGCTCGTAGGTGATGGGCACCTGGATGGACTCTGGGTCGATGGGGCTGGGAGTGTCCCGAGCTGCAGATGGAAAAAAAACACGTTAGCTGCTGAGTAGGCTGGGCGACAACGCAAGTTTTTCAGACATATCCACAGGGGGGTATACAGATACACCATACCTCGTCTTTTGAGTCATGGTTTTCTGTTTGGTTCAGTTTTGACAACTTTGGCCATTTGAGTGCTTTTTATTAGCTCAGCCAAAGACCGCGGACATTTGTTCGTTTATTTGCAAGATTACACAAAAACTACTGGATGAATTTTGCTGAAATTTTCAGGAGATGTTGGTAATGGCCCAACTTAAAAATGACTACATTTTGGTGGGGATACATATATTTGTCTGGATGCAAAACATTCCCAAAATATCAGAAAATCCCATAAGTTAACAATGGGCAGCATTTAAAAAAATCATATCTCTGCCATTTTTTAACAGATTCGCTTCCAATTTTACAGGATAATATGGGGTCCATGTCTCTATCATCAAGGTAAATGTCATCTGGATCCGATCCAGATTGACGTCACAAAAAAAACATTTAACTTTATAATGGGAAATCCCATTGATGACATTCAATAATTCATATAAAATCCAAATATTAAGTGATGTTCCCAAAACTTGTTGTGTTCACACAGGATAACAACCTCCATATATGTGCTGAGTTTGGTCCGGATCCTTGCTCTAGTCTGGATCTGGTGCTTTTATTTATTTAGTTCATTTATTTTCTCTATTTCAGGTGTTTTAGTCAGATCTCACAGGAAGATTGAGGGGTTGTAGAGGTGAAAAGCTTTTTTAATGTTAACTACACAATTTCTTTCTTTCTTAACTCTCAAACTATATTGATACATAAAAATGTGCTCTTAGTATAACTTGACTGTCCACTAATGTTGCTCTCTTGACTGCAGTAAATCAAGAGTAAAGTAAATTTAGAGAAAATGGAGGACAAGCAGCAAAGTCAGTGTCGTACTCATGATGGATTCATGTGGCTTTGACCTTATCTTCTGTCAAGTGTCTTCAGGCATTTGATATGATTTGGTGCTCTACAAATAAAGACTGACTGAGTGAGTGAGTGGTTCATTTAAAAATACCAGTGTATGATTCTTCTTAAGCACACAGCCCTAAGAGTGAGTACAAAGACAACCAACTGTGGAGAGTTCATTATTTCTCTGAGAACAGAGAATCAGAAACAGCTTGAATCCCTCTGATTTTGACTCTTATGAAAGAAAAAGGCCCCATTAAATTTAAAAGTGTGAATCCATTATTGATTATGCAATGCCAAATCTTTTAAGCGAAGCTCTCACGGCCTGTCAGAGAACACAGGAGGAGGGTATCTGAGGGGGCCGAACGCTCACATGTTAGCGTTCAGCCGCTGATCCGTTCAGAAATGTCAGCCAGGATGCTGACATGAGCCTGAGCGTGAGTGCAGATGTGAGGCAAGGTGACGACTCTGCTGGAGGAATCACATCCAACCAGCAGGGGGTGCTGTTATACAAGCCTGAGAAAATACAGCTGGGTACAGCGTGGAGTCATTTTATAACCCTCTTTCTCTCCAAGGGGCATTTAGGGATACATTTGGGTACATTTAAGGCTCTTTATCACGAAAGGAGTTGAGAATAACACTTCATTTTGCTCTAGTGAAAACAACTTATTAGTGCTAAACTTGAAATCAGATCTTTTATTTTGAACTCAGATTTCCAAGTGTTTGAAAATGCTGTATAACTAATTCAGAGAAAGATAAATCTCATAATAATAGAGTAAGGTGCATTTCTAAACCAGAGAACAGCTGTCACATAACTGATTTCAAAGCCACCAAACTCCATTGGCAAAAACAGCAATTTTACCTCATAGGAAAGAGGAGTTACTGGCTCTCCCTTCAACATATTAGTTCAGTTTTTTTGTATTGTTTAGAATTTTGGGGGTTTAAAATGTCAAATCAAATATAAATCTGCACCTCATCAACAGAAATATAACACAGAAATAGGCTGAAGCAGTAACCAGCAGCTCCTCTGTTGTGCAAGCTTAAATTGATGTTTTTGTCAATGGAGTCTGGTGGCACTAAAGAGGCATGCTGAAACTGCCACTTCTGATTTAAAAAACACCTAATTTTCTAACAAAAATATCAATATATACTATATATTTTTTCTGTAATGTTGTTGGACTCAAAATATGAATCTGAGCCTTTCATATGAGGGCTTAAGGCTGGGCAATATATGATTTTTTTAAAAAGAAAATTCACATATTCCTTTATCAATGGAGGTTGCAATGCTTTCCATAAACAAAAGCAGATTTTGAATGGTTTCACTCTGTGCATAAAATAAGTTTAATTTCATTTAAACACAAAGAGATTATGCTGCCTTATGAGAGCAATGTGTACAAAAAATGTCCAAATTCTGTAATTTTGCACATGATCGCAATTATGTAGGGGTCTTCTGTAGGGGTTTGAAGCCAGTTCCAGCTGTCACATGGTGGTTCCTCACACTTTCTCCCCAATCAGAGCAAAATTAATACCAGTTTCAATTGTTTTCATTGACAAAATAAAGAAAAAATGTGCCGACATTCATGTTCTTGAGCAAAGACCTTCAAATAAAGTGTAATCTAAGAGTGTTATCATCATTACGGTTGGTTTCAGTACACCAAATTTTGACTGTTTTGTCAAAACCTTGTAACTCTCAACTATATATTTAAGAGCAGTTTGACTATTTGAACTTTATGCAATATCCTTTTACATTGTTTGTATGAGATTCTTGCAATAAATCATGACATTATCAATATCTCAGCCCATGTTTTGAGTATTTTATCATATTGGGAGCCACCCTTTGATTCCCATGATGAGGTAAACTAGTGCATATCTAAATTACAAACACAAACAAGCGAAGTATAAAGAAGTGGGTGCAACTGACGAAATGCAAGGGTTACTCAAATGCAGCCAGCTTATTAGACAATGCTATCTCTCTTTTGGCTGAAGATCATTTAGTTTCAGTACTTTTTGAAGCAACAGGTGAAATAAATTGGTAACTAAGAGTGAAGAAAATGTTGACAACCTAAGTTGAAGGAAATGTTGCCAATATTTTGCACAGCAGGGACAGTGTGTAGGAATTATTCAGTAATTTCTGAAAGCACAATATAGTCCCATACTGGGGGTTTGGGACTTTTAATTTTGTTGCAATGGTCAACCAATCCCAACAAATGTTTTCTCAAGACATGTAGGTCAAAACAAAATTATTAAAAAACTAATATTATAATTAAATACTATTTTATTAGTCAAGATGCTGTTTTTACTATCATTTCATTTCACCCATTAATCCATCCATTTTCTGTAGTGCTTATCCCTTTTGGAGTCACAGGAGGGCTGGAGCCTATCCCTACTGTCATTGGGCGAGAGGTGGGGTACACCCTGAACCGGTCGCCAGCCAATCACAGGACCACACAGAGAGACGGACAACCATTCACGCTCACACTAATACCTAAGGGCAATTTGGAGTCGCCAATCAACCTAATGAGCTGAATGTGTTTTTGGACTATGGGAGGAAGCTAGAGTGTCAGGACAGAACCCACGCAAGCACGGGGAGAACATGCAAACTCCACACAGAAAGGCACTGCCCTACCGGATGTCAAGCCGTACACCACCTCCTGCACCACCCTGGCACCCATGATTTGATTTATAGAAGGATATTTATTATGGTTTATGGATATAATGTCTTCACAGATGAGTAATATCAAAATCCATAGTTGTACTGTCATTTCACTACAAAAAAAGAACCCTGATGATATTTGGTCAATTTTCCCAGCCCTATGTAGCAGGAACTTCCAAACTTATCCTTCCAGGTTGCAATTTAAACCTTAAAGATGTTAAATTCAGGATCCCTGCTGAAAAAATACAACTATAACCCTTCATATATCAGAAACTGAAGGACTGCTGCTCTAAAAAATATCTTAAGTCTGGCCAGCAGGTGGAGCTCTCACACAAGCTGGATAACAACATGCAAAGACCTCATTCTTAATCATACTTATCTGAGAGTCTGCAGCTCTCAGCTGATCTCAAGCTACCACGTTCGGCCTTTGAAACATCTGCATGCTTCACGTCTGCACGCCTGTTGTGCAAAAAACTCATTGATCTGAAGCTGCAGAGTTGACTCAGTCCAAAACACCCCATTGACACATCTTCTCCTCCGTGATTCATTGCATTCATTTGTTCTACCACACCGACCAGACAAGCACTCCCTGAGCTTGACAGGCAACAAATAGGAGCTCACAGAGAGAGCTGAAAGAGCGACAGCCTCGTTCGTTAGCCGCTGATGTGCTGTCAGCTCGTACATCATGACCTACATTTGCGTGCTTCTGAGCCCCGACGTGACAGCCAGTCAGCGGCGGCGACCTTCAGTGTTAGGGTGATCACACTCAGACGGATTTTTCTAGAGGTTTGAGACTCTGTAACCACGCTGTGTGTACACACCAGGAACAAAACAGGAAATGTGTACATCAGCAGAAAGTGCGTCCCACCCAGGAGGAAGCAACGGGCTGCTTCACGACAGCAAACATGAGAAACTAAAGCTGAGCCACCTTCGAGCAGAACACTACGAGGAGAATAATAAAGTGTTTGTTTATAAAAAAAGTATGCTTGGCTGTTGAGAAGGGCTTATTATCACCTCGTAAAGCTGAGCTGGATGTGGAAAATCACCCTCAGACAGATGTTTCTGATATAAAGCCTCTAACACATGTTGATGCTGCATGAAGGAACACAAAAACAGGGTTTGGTGAGGTGTGAAAAGTTTCAATCTGATACCAAGAACACTTTATTTTAAGAATTAACATGTTGTCCTGCAAAAACTTCCATCTATTTAAATTGTTACATAAGAGAATTCTGCCTTAAATCAAGAAAAGGCAACAAAATTCTGCAAAAATGTTTCTTTTTTAATAATTAAGTTCCCAAAAGAACTATAGGAAGACAGACAGACAGCAATATTTTATTTATATTAATATTCTTTTTTATTTATATTTTTATTTTTATTTATTTATATTTTATTTATATATAGTTTTATTCTCATTTATGTATATTTAGTTAAATTTTGTTGATATTTATTTATATTTTTATTCTTATTTATGTCTATTTTTATTTTTACTATCTATATTTTTATTCTAAATTATATATAGTATTATTTATATTTTTATTCTTGTTTATTTCTATTTTATTTTTATTTTATTCTTATTTATTTTTTATTTTATTTCTATTTTGATTTAGATTTTTATTCTTATTTATTTATATTTTATTTATATTTTATTCTTATTTCTATTTCTATTTATTTACATTTCTATTTATATCTATCTTATTTTTATATCATTTTATCTGCTATATAATGCTACTGCTGGAATCTTAATTTCCCTGAGGGTGTCTTCAAAAGGGATAAATAAAGTTCTATCTAATCTGATCTAATCTAAGAAAGCACAAACCAATTATAACGCTGCAGTAAGAAAAAGAGAGAAATAGTCATTTACAAGGTAGAAACTATTCCCAATAAGGATCGTGCATGTTTGTTTTGGAAGGTAAGACTACAACCCCATTTGCAGGAAAACCATGCAATTCTCCTAAATTCAATTCTCAACATTTCCCCCTCCTCGTCCCTACATTCACTTGCATTTAAACTGCAGGAAAACTTCCTGCTGCGAGGTCCAAGTGTGAACAAGCAGGTCAGGGAAATTTCCAGGTAGGTTACCCAGATATTTTCGAGGTAATTTCAGGGTTGCATGTGTGAAAAGGGCTTACGTAAGCTTCTCAGGAAGCTGCCTGTTAGGCTGATTCATTGAAACACATCCAGTGTTATGATGCGCAGCTGCAGAGAGTAAGGCTGGGAAATACAGACTAACAATCATCTCTTTTTTTAAATGCAATGGCAACACAAGATATGTCACGCTATTTCTTATCTATAAGGAAGTAACGCATGGTTGTCTCGTCAGATGACATGAATGATGAGGTTTGATAAGCTTCCACTAAAAAATGAGAAGTAATGATGCTTGTTTGTAACCACTGCAATGAAAACAAAAGCCCTGGATACTCAAAATTAGACGTTTTTTTAAAAAATTTTGACGTCAAAAATTGCAAAATCTCGAAAGAGATGGTGGCCAGTAATGCCACTGCTAACGTAACAATACAATGTCAGAGTGCATACTAAAAGCATGACTTAGACTAAGTGGTTTATTTATTTAGCTATTTTTTTCTCCACCTTTCTTCTCTTTTTCTATATTATTATTACCGTGATTGCTTAAACTAATTTCATGACAAGTGGATAACTGGAACAGAATAAACAATTATTTTGGGGGTTGCAGTATGAGCTGTGGGAACAATAAGATACCCTTAAAACCACAACACTCCCCCTCCTCTTATATTCTCTGAATGTATTTATATTCTGAGGGCAGGACGGGCAGCTGTGGAGGCCTGATGTGGCCCCAGGGCCTCCAGATGATGATCACCGGTGTCGAGAGTATTGTAAAGCCTGGAGTCAGATCATGACTTGGTTCACAAACAACTTGCTTTCAAGGTTCCTGGCTCACCGAGGGCATTGTTTGCTGGATTATGTGCTTTGCACAAAATGTATTTATATCCGTTGTCTAATAGATCAGGGATGCAAACCAAAAAGACACATATGGAAGCCAATAAATACATGTGATCTGCAAATATAAGCTCAATTATAAGCATGTATTAGGGCTGGGTGATATGGCCTAAGAATAAAATCCCAGAAATTGAGATTTAATTGATTTTTCCCCTCTCAAAAATAAAACAAAAACCTCCAAGTGACACAAAAATGACATGAATCAAATTGTGCCTTTATGTTGTCAAAGTATATTCCCAAACCAAACAGAAGTCTTCAAGTTAAAGTGTGTGTCATAAAATGTTGATTATGTAGTTCAAACGTAGGCAGGTTTGTCTACATGAACACTGAAAGCTGAGGTGTTTTCACAGTTTATTAACATGAAACTCTCTGATCAATATTTAATCTAATTTAAAAAACAAATACAAGCCTATAAAAGTGCTTGTACAAAACCTGGCAGGGCCTACCATCACGTACATGTTCAGTATTTATATTTTCAAACATTGCAACAACTTACAGTTGGAGTAAGTCAGGACAAAAAAATCTTCTGCAGAAAATAATTCAAACATATCAATTTTATTGATAAAAAGCTGTTGTACTTGTCTCGAGTCACAGCAAGTCTAAGTGCATCATTGATTCATTGTTCAAGATAACAAGACAACAAACTTGATCCTCTCAGCACCAATCGTGATAACCTATACCTTGTGTTTAGAGTAGTTTCTGGTCTTTTTTATTAGCTCCAGTGTTTGTGTGTTTGTCTGTCTGTACGGATGATAACTCCAAACGTTCACAATAGATTTGATGATATTTTCAGGGAACATTGGTCATGGCACGAGGAAGAAGTGATTTGATTTTGGTCTTGTTTTGAATATGGATCCATCTTCTTTAAAGATTTGTTAACACTGCGAGATAGGGCAGGTTTCTACATCTTCAATAACAGCTTGGATAACAATGTCAGAAATGCCTAGGCTGAACTTTATGCTCTAGGTGCACGTCTAGTTAACTAAATATGCCTTCAAGACAGAGAATCTAAAAGCATTAGGGGGACTGAGACAGAGAGATGGATTTTGCATAAAACTGATTTTTAATTAAACTGAGAAACTGACCAGTGCTGTGAGGCAGTGATTGCCCAGAAATCGGAACAAAGCCCAGCATCATTCAACTTTTACTAGAAATGAAATGAAGTGAAACTCCTGGGGGTGGAACAACCCACCTCACCTTCTCATAATCTTTGCTTTATGCAACCCATAATCTAAATAAAGTGCAGTATTTAAGTTTATATGATATAATAACACAACCCCTTGCATTCCTATGTGACAGATTATCATATTATAACTCACCAACCAAACTCAATATGTTCATATTATATTTTCTGTTGCTCCACTGAATTCTTTAATGGTTCTTAATGTTGCTTAAACTGACAGGTATGTCATTATTCTGGCAATAACTTCACATATTGCTGCAGTTGTCTGAATATAAATTGAAAAAAAACTGAGAAAAAATACAAAAGCAACTAGATGTGCACCGAGAGCACAAACCTCTGCAAAGGCATTTTTGACATTGTTAGCTGAATTTTTAATGAAAATGTAAAAAAAAAAATCTCCTAAAAAATTCCAGATCCACATCTGTTTTCAGATCAACACCAAAATTTAGCCACTTCTCCTTTGTGCCATGACCAACATTCCCTTAAAATGTCATCAAAATCCACTACAAACTTTTTGAGAAATGAAGAAAACTGCACGATCTAGCATTTTTTGTTTGTTTGTTTGTTTGTTTTCTTTACAAATCCTTTAAAACACTAAAGGGTCCACATCCAGATTTGGATCACCACCAAAATCCAACCTCTTCTTCCTCATGCTAAGATCAACATTCCCCTGAATTTTTCCTTAAAATCTATTTGCAGCATTTTTAGTAATCTTGCTAACAGACAAACAAAAAACAAAAATATTACCTCTTTGGCAGAGGTAAAAAACATCTTCTTTTCAGTGGTATGGACACAGCAAAGATTGCAGCAAATCCACAGATTAACCGGGCTGCAACCAGCAACTTCTGGGCATTTTTTTGCTTTTAAAAAATGGCAGAAACCAAGACAAAAGTATCAGAATATTTATTTTGAACTAAGTTCCCAATCAAACCCCTGACAAGGTGTCAAGATCTTTTCCCCCAGTGTTGAACACAATCTCGCTTTATAAAACAGGGATTTTTCGTCACCAGCTCCTGAATCAGATGACTCCACACACACTGAAGAGCTAATCCAGGCCTCCATAAACTGAGACAGACATTTAACTTAACCTCCCACCATTCATAAAGAGAGCCCTGCCAGACAGAAAGCTCCTTACCGACTAAAACTAGACGCTGTCGTAGACAATCCGTCAGGCCTGAAACTCAAACCTGCAAATAGCCCGCCTCGCCCGGCCTAATCACCTCTTCAGGTCGTTCTGTTCTCTGAATTAGAACTGTTAAAAGCACCGGGGCATGGTCACTGGGCTAAAAGTAGACGTACGAGCCAGTTCATTGACCTGTAACATCCACTGATAATGACTTTATTGTGAGGAAATAGTTGTTCAACACTCGGCCTAAACAGGAGGTGTAAATTTAACAAACCAGGAGCAGTTTTGACTCCATCTGACCCACAAAAAGCTTTTGGAAAAAACCCAATCGAACGCCTGCAGAACCTGTTTTTCATTTGGCTTTGGAGGATTTATCTGCTTACTAACACACCTGGCTGCAGGCCGTTGTCACGCCATCTGATCATATCTGTGTGTGAGTGTGTCATAGTGTGTCTGAGCTCCTGAACTTTGACCTGGGTGGAACACGGGGCAGAGAAACAACAAGCCCACTCCTCATCTTTGAGTCAAACTCTCTGTTAAAGAGGTAAACACACTTTGTCAAAATAGCTTCAAAATATTTTTTTAATTTGAGGGAGACAAGCTGCGACTGGTCCGACTGGTTCATGTGACGACAAAGGCGGGGTGAAGCGTCTTCCATTTGTCACCAGAGGCTGTGAGAGAAAACAGCAGACTCTTTGGGTTTAGGCGTTTTAATCCGCTGCTGGAAATAGTCCCAACAAATCACCACTCTCACCTGTTTACGCTATGTTATAAAAAACAACAATGAGCAAATTGAGCAACTAACTTAGCCTTTTTTATTTGTTTAGTTCTCAAATAAAATCCTGTTCAGATCTGCCTCAAATCAAGATAATTATTTATTTTTGCAACTGAGAGACCAGGTTTGCATTTGCACCAACATGTTAAAAGCTACAAAACAAAAACTTAAAAATAACAACATAGAAATACCTTATCCCCACAGACAGTAGGGCTGGGCTATCGGGCCTAAAATTAAATCCCAGATTTTTTTCCACAACACTCGATTTATGATTTGAATCTAATTTTCCCTCTCAAAATAAAAAAAAAAATTAAAAAAATCCAAGTGACACGAAAATGACATGAATCAAGGTCTGCCTCTATGTTGTCAAAGTATATTCCCAATCCAAACACATTTTTACCTCTTGAAGTTAAAGTGTGTGCCATAAAATGTTGATTATGTAGTTCAAAGGTAGGCAGGTTTGTCTACATCAACACTGAAGGCGGGGCTATTTTCACAGTATAATGACATGAAACTCTCTGATCAATATTTAATCTTATTTAAAAAACAAATACAAGCCTATAAAAGTGCTTGTTCAAAACCTGGTAGGGCCTGCCATCATAAAAACTGTAAATTTTCAGTATTTATATTTTCAAACATTGCAACCACTCACAATTGGAGTAAGCCAAGAAAAAAAACTTGACCTTTAATGTTTAAATCTTCTGCAGAAAATAATTTGAATTAATTGATTTGATCATTATATTTCCCAGCCCTAATAGGCAGCCTTTAAATTGGGGGTTTTCAGACTGCTTTTGCCCCTGGCACATCTAATTACAAAACAAAATCTCAAGCACACCTTAATCATATCCATCTCTCATACAAAAAGTCTCTTAAATATTTTATAGCATCACGGTCAATTACACAAAATCTGTACTGAAGCTGTAAATACATGACAGTATTGAACTAGAACGCAGCCGGAGAGTGCAGACCTCCGCCAAGCACCACAGTTCCCCCTATTTGTCATTTGCACCATAAATATTAGTCCCACATTTATTTTGACTACATTTTTAGATTCCTTGACCATGAAAACATACCATTGGCAACTGAATTCATAATGATATCAACATTAGTTCAGCAGTTATTCACGAAAATCGAATTTTCCTTAATGGCGGTTTTCTTCTGGATCTAGCTCCCTAGCTTTTGACGATACCTCAAATCCGTTGGCATATTCCAGATTCCACAATGCCTTGGCTATGTAATGGTGTTTGTTGCGTGTTTATAGCTTCATTTGTTCTCTTCCTATGATGAAAATTCCAAAGGTCTCCTATTTTTTCATATTCTGGATCATAGTATCCGGAATTATTCTTTTATCTGGATCAGTCTTTCATATACTGTAGAGCATGTTAGAAACTAGTCCTGTATTTTTTTCCCAAGTGCCCTGACCATTATTTGTGGAGTTATATGCAGAAATGTTGAAAATGGCCCTATCTCCCAATGTTAAAGAATCCTTAAAAAAATTCCTGGATCCAGACGGAGATCCGGATCGCTTCCAAAATCGAATCATTTGTTCCTTATCCCAATCTGGACATTCCCTGAAAATTTCATAAATATCCGTCCATAACTTTTTGAGTGATGTTGCTACCTAACTAACAGACAGACAAACAAACCCTCCCAAAAACATAACCTCCTTGGCGGAGGTAATAAACAGCTCAATAGCACATGACTTTGCCTGGAGCAGAAAACCGCTCGGTCCAACAGAGGGCCCCCCAAGTAAAGCCCAACAGCCCATTGCTCTCTTGACCTTAACGACAGGAAGTACACCTCGAGAAAATGGAGGCCAGGCAAAGAAACTCCGGGGAAGCACTTTGGAAAAGTGACAGCCCTAGTATCTAAAATTGCTTGATGTAATATAAGACAAACAGCTGTATCACATATGGAATATCCGTTTATCAAGTAATAACACATTTATATTTTAAATTTGAAACTTACATAAATATATTGAAAAATTTGTGAGGTAAGTATAACTTCAGAAGTGCTTATAGAAATTTTGATGGTGTTTCTAATTTTAAGCAATTTGAGCAAATGATTTGTATTTCAAGAAAAGAAAAATGTTGTAATGATATGTCTAACAGTATTTCTAAAGGTATTACAGTATTTAAATGACTTTTTTTAAGGACAAAAGTTGAATTTAAGTTCAGTTTATGTGGATTTTTAGCTTATAAAATATCCGAGAGTTTTCAAAATTATATTGCTGGACCAATATATTGTAAAGAAAATAAAATAAGGGAATGGCTTTGGAACATATAAAGGTATCTGAATGAGCAAAAATTAAATACCAACAAAGTCTGTTTTGTTTGTAAATGGAAATTAGAAATTTCTTCTTAATTTGCTTTAAATATCAAGAAAATATTGAAATATTTAAATGTAAAGGGGTTAAGAAAGCAATGAAGCTCTATTAATTTGTTGACCAGGTTTCTGTATTTAAAATTGAAATGCATCAATGCTTTTTAGTGTGTTTAATAAGGAAAATGCAATAAAACTTGTGTTTTACTTGGGTTTGCACAGTATTGCCGTTTTTAACAAGACAAGAAAACAAGAAAAGACAAAAGTACGAAGGCTCTGGTGAACACTTTCATTACTAGGTTTGTGAGAATTAAATTTGAGCTGGTTTTTGCATCTTTTATGAGATTTTTCACAGCAAAGAAAGTTTCACCAGCCTCTTTGTTTGTGTTTTTCACATGCAGAAGCTCCTGAACAGACCTCTGATTGAGTCATGGACCAGAGCCTGCACAGTTTACTGCTCCTTCTGTGATTTACAAGTCAGGAGGACTTTGTTCCTCTAGATCATGCAGGACACGCTGATCCTGTCCCCAGGCGCCCACATGACGGGACATCTGAGAGGATGGATATGCACGACACCAGAGCAGAGGATCCCACAACGACTGGGAGATTTAAAGGAGTATTCTGAGTGTTTGACGGAGCAGGTCCGATAATGATTCCTGCCTCTGTTACGCTGAATTGTTCCTACATGTTAGAGCCACATTTGGCTCCTTAAATGTGCCGATTAGCTTCCAACCGGGGCCCCTTTTCCTTGACTAACGCACAGGAATGCACCACAACAACACGCCCTCTGACTTCCCCTTTGGACCCTGCCAACAGCGCACAGTGGTCCTTCTGCTGAGCTAAACCCTCCAGGGCTGCAGGAGGAGAAAACTCTGACACATCCGCTTTGTTATGATAACACAGCTATCAGGAGCCTGCTGCGATGGTCGTTAGGCAGCAGGGGGGCGAGCGGGCACAAAGGGGATTGTGGTTGTTGCGAGGTTGTTGTGGTGTTGTTGGCGGAGCGGCCGGTTAGACGAGCCCTCGTAGAGCTAGAACAACATTGCCCGCACGTGACAAAAGCACACCAGAGTCCATGTGATCTCTGCAGGGTACAGCCTGTGCCTTGGCTCCGAGTCCGGGCTGCGTCGGAGCCAGGCTCGGCCGGGCAGGGCGGGAGAGGAGGACCGGACGGAGGAGAGGAGAGCGTAGTGAAGGAGGGGTAGGAGTGAGTGAGAGAGAGAGAGAGAGGGGAGGGGGCTTCATGCCGTGACAAGCTCCTGTTGGAGGCTCGACGCCGCTGCACACGGCGCCTGCATGTGTCTGTCACATGGCCCGGCACACTGCAGGAAACCCCAGCCGCGTTCACGTGAGAGGTAAATGTGAAGACACAGACAGAGACCGACCCAAACACAGAGCGCACACGCACACACACACACACACAAAGGATCTGCACACGCACACACGTGCACCCGGGCTGGAATAAAGTGTACTGTACTGACGCATCTGTTTATCCGTGACTACTCTGTTCTCACATTGGAGCTCAAAGTCTCTCGGCTTCGTCTGCAGGAAGCTTCGAACTATCAGGTTACGCTCCGGGACATGAGGGGTTTCTTTACGATCAAACATGAAATAATGAGGAGCTTTTAGGGAATTTATTCTTCACTTTGACAACAGGACTGCAAAAAATCAACATACCTCATGTAGATATGTGAAGCTGTAACATCAGCTATCATATCAGCAGAAACTTCAATATGTGCCAGCATAAATAATCAACTTTTAATCAATTATTTGCAGATAATAATCCCAAACTGGTAATATTGTGCATCCCTGACAAAAACTTTTAGATTTTGACACATTTGTTGACCAAAAAGGAGGGTGAGCATGATCTAAACTGTACTAAAGTTCAGCATTTGAAACTCCCATACATGAATTACAGCGTGGCGGTCAGTGTTAATTTTGTTGACTAACTATTTTCTTCATAGTTTTCGTTAAGGACCTTTTAACCCCGAATGAAAACTAGACTATAACTTAAAAAAAACAAGTGTACATGGACTAAAACTAAAATGAAACTAACTGACATTTTCCTCAACAGATAAAACCTAGACTAAAATGTTTGACAGAGACTTAATCCAATCAGACCTAATTTGGTCATATAGAAAGTAGAGTAGAGAGTTAGGAATATATCCAATCACAGCTACTTGGTTGTGTGGAAAGGTTGGATGAGGTAAGAGGGACATCCAAGGTTGAAGGTGTGGGTGAACACATTCAAAACTAATACAGAGCCGATCTTCACCCTACAGAAAAGAGCAATAAGAATCATAAACAAAACCACCTACAGAGAACCAACAAACCAACTCTTCATCCAACTTGACGCATTCAAATTTAAGGATCTAGTTGACTACAAAGCTATCCAAATTATATATAAAGTTAATAATCAGCAAGTACCAAACGGCATCCAAATGTTTTTTTCAACCGAGAGAAGGCAAACATCATAAAAAACAACCAAAATGAAACTTCACTGTGTCTCAATAAAGGAGTTAAATTATGGAACAGCTGCAGTGATGAACTGAAATCATGTAAAACAATTCCTTGATCCTTGCCAGTTCCACCCACTTTCCAACACATTTTTTCATTTTTTTTTATAGTTCTTTAATACTTAGAAAGATAATCATTTGCCCAACAATGGGTGTCCCTGGCTTCTGTTATTGTTTCTGTGATATCAAACAGGAACTATCTTCCTGAAAATAAAGCCATCAGTCAAAAATAAAAGACAAATTCCCCATTTAGATTTAATATCAGGGCTGGGCGATGTATCAATTAAACTGCCAAAAATGAGTTTTTTACTTTGCTTACTCCATTGCTTATTTTGCTTCTCCTGTGCATCCATGATATAAACCCTCCCCCATGTTTCCTTCAAGCAGATACTAAACAAATCTGTAAGTTGTGGCATCATTAGAAGATATAAATACTAAAAGTTGACACTGTTGTCATATTAATGGCCCTGCCAATTTCTGCATAGGCCTGTTTTTATGCTTGTATTGGTTTCAAATGAGATTAAACAATAAAAGAGTTCCATGTTGATGTTTGTGAAAGAAATACAGCTTTCAGCTTAACGGTCGACAAGCTTGTCAGCGTCCTAATAATGTAGTGAAGCTTTGATAAGCCTGCACTTCACCTCCAGGAGGGATATTCAGTTTAGTTGTGTGATATATTTCGGACGAAATTGGGCTGTAAAAGTATTTTCCTGAGCATTACACTTGCCACCTTCATATTTTTGAGTAAAAAACTAGGGATGCAGGATATTATTGGTATGAAATTGGTATCAGAGGATACTGGCCAAAAATGTTGAACATAAGTATCAACCGATATTGAAATTTTTGCCGATACAGCCGACATACTGGCTATATATACCACATTGCTCCACCTTATCATCCCAGCATGAGTACATTTAAAGCAAAACTCATAATTTCTCAAGAGTTAAAAGTTGTTTTCCTTATTTTACATCTGTTCCTCACACACATAGACTCTCACATTTAAAGCAACAAGTCAATTTTCGTGAAGTTAAGACTTGACAATAAATATCAATCTTGGTGCTGGCAATATAGTGTTTGAAAATATCAGCAAAAATATAGTGCATCCCTAAAAAAAAAAATCCTAATACAGCCTGTCTGTCTTATCCTGTATCAGGTTTTTATCAACCATTAGTTTCAATATTGTCAATATTAGACATAGAACATTTTTTTTCTGTAAATTGAATGGTGGTCAATGCGTTCAATGCACTTACCAATGGCCAGATGAAGTCAAAGCAAACATATCACATTATTTTGATGTAAATTTAACTCATTGAAAGTATATCAGTTCATCTTTAAGCTCTATCTGTATTGCCTGTGTGCCTTGTATTTGGAGGATCTAGCCTTTTTTGGCTTTGGGGCTGTTGCTACAGCAAATAAGTTATCTCAAAGATCTCACCCTGAGCTTTTTGGACTTCTTATGGGTATTTCTTTGACTATTGTTTAACAGTTTACAGACTAAACAGTTTCTATTCAAATCAAAAGTGATGGCAGACGTTTTGGCTCTTGGTTGAACAGGTTGTCGCTGCAGCACGGAAAAAGGAAAGGAGGCTAAAACAACAGTATGAGCGCTCGCCCTGACTCTGCAAACACTTCGACTTCCTCAAACTGCATCGTTAAATCCTCAAACTGAGTGATTAATGAGCCAGTAAATTATGTTAAAACATTCGTGACCCAAAACTGTTTGGTCTCACAAAAAAATCTGTTTCCATAGAGAATATTTACTGTCCTAAGATTTTCACATTTTACTGGTACATGGAAATATTATGCAGAAAAAGTCGTGCCATAAAGTTTGATGCACCACAGCCTATGATAAGAAATTTCTCAGTGATGGTTTCATTTTAGGGATGCACGATATTATCGGTTTGATATCGATATCAGCCAATATTGAAATTTTTGCAAGTTCGCAAGTTACACACATGTACAGCACTGATATACCTTCCTATTCCTGCATGGGTGCATTTAAAAATCAAGAGTTAAGTGTTGTTTCTCTTGTTTTACATCTCTTCCTCACACACTTAGACTGTCACATTGAGAGGAACAAGTCCATTTCCATAAAGTAATACATTTATGATCTAGACAAAATATTGGTATCAGCGATAATGAGTTCAGAAATATTGGCGTATCAGTTATTAGGGCTGGGAAATACATTGATAAAATCAATTAATCCAAAGCATTTTTTTGAGAAGATTTAACAACTAAAAATCAAGATTTTCTTTCTTGACTTACACTTACTCTTATTGTAAGTTGTCAGGTTTTGCACAAGCACTTGTTAGGCTTTTATTTGTTTTATAAATGAGATTAAATACTTATCAGAGAGTTCAATAATAATGTACTGTGAAAACTGCTCAGAATTTAGTGTTCATGTAGACAAACCTGCATACGTTCAAAGTACATTAACAACATTTTATAAAAAAATAACAGCACGTAACTTAACTATTAGAGGGAAGTTCAGTTTAGTTTAAGAATATAGTTTTATAACATGAAAGCTAAACTTTATTCTCATATTTTCATGTCACTTGAAGGTTTTTTTCCTTAGGAGGGAAAAAATTGATTAAAAGGGATTTTATTTTTAGACTATACCGCCCAGCCTTATCGGATATCGGCAAGAATACATTACCTTGCATCCCTCCTTCAAGTCTAAGCACTACTCACTTTTTATTACTACAGTACGTCCCTCTTTAAACACACTTTGTTTGATATAACTGTGCTGCATGGATGAAATGAACTGAAAAAGAAGCACTTCTCAGCTGGCCTTCAGCAGCTGCTCATCCCCTGATATAGCTCAGCTTCATTGTAAACAAAAACCTTGTTGCCATGGGATGTGTTTACCACACTGCTGTGGCTTTTTCTTCACAATACCTCATCAAGGTTTTTTCCTGTCTAACCTTCAAACTACAGACACAACACGCAGGAAGGAAGTGCTTTTGTGGTGGCGGCACACCAGCTGTGGAGGTCAAAAATGTAATGCCAACATTTGGAACAAATAGTCTCAACATGACTTAAACTGCGGTGCTTTTAGGCACACAATGGGGATGATTTGGGCCAAAAACAGATGGACAAAAATCGTGTAAAGTGGCCAACAATCATAATGCAGTATTAGAGTGGGAAATGTTGTTTATCCCCTTTTTAAAACCTCTAGACTGCGAGGCTCTGCGCTTGATATAATCTGTTTTTGTCATTTAAATATCCGAGTAATTGGTCTATCAGCACTCTCAATGCGAACAATGCGAGCAGCTTGTTATCAGGACCCTTGTCTCCAGCGTTTACAGGTAAAACACACACGAACACAGCCTCACACACAGATAATCAGTTTGGGATTAAAACACTAAACATCTCCGTTGGCGGCGTGGTGCTGTTTTTGCCTGCTGAGAGCCGTCTCTGTTTGTGTTTACGGTGAAGGTCGGCCTTTTAAAAAAATCAGTCTGGTGATGAAAAAAACCCAAATAGTGTCTGTCAGCAGCTTACCAACTTCTGTTACTCGGTTTTACTCTCCAGTTTGAATACCAGTGGCCTACTTAATGTCAGTTTGTTATTTTAATATGATTTTCAACCACCCAGCGCGCCATTAAATCAACCACAGGAGCTGAGAAAAAGCTAAAATAATACATGGCTGGGTAAATAGGAGTTCTGGATAACATTTCAGATCATAGATGGGCCAAAATGTCTCAAATAAAGGTGCACTACGCCTAGAAAATGTCTTGGTAATCTACTTTGAAATTTCTTGACTTGCTTGTTCACACTTGTCCCTCAAAGCTGGAAGTTTTTACCCATCAGGATGAGGGATGCGGGAAAAGGAAAATACTGAAGAGCTCGCAGAAAAATTCAGGGTACAGTCAGAGTGCTACAAACATAAAAGCTTTATATTTAAGATTTTATACATGGTTAAAGGTTAAAACAGAAAAATACTGAAGGCTCAAGCTGGAAAAATCTCAGGGTGACAAACACTGCTGCCTGCATTAAACTACACAGCTAATCAAGCTAAATTCAGGAATTTTGGGGATTATTTATGCATTTTTGCAGTGGGATTCATGCAATGGAGTGATGTGAGAGGGGAGGCTTGCTGGAAAAATTCAGGGTGAAGTAACATGCCCAAGCGACCCGGAAAAATGTGGGAACTTTTGAGCATGTGAGTAAAAGGTTTCATGCAATGGTGTGGATGAAAGTAAATATACAAGAGGGCAGGGTAAAGCCTTGAACAGGCGGCCAGGGAGCCACATCAGGCCCCTCACAGCTTCCAATCTGGGCCTCGGAGTCCTAAAATTCTGAAAATATAATGGGGAAAAATCTGTTGTGGTTTTAGTGGTTTCTTTTTGTCATTTTGTCCCTTTATGTGTTTACACAACCTCAGCAACAATTGCATTTTCAACTATTTTATCAGGAATTACCCTGTATTTGATTGTGTTAAGAAAGAAATCCATGTAAGGCAACATCAGCCAATATTCTACTAACACTATTTTGGAGTGATGCAGCCCCAAAATCAAGATGCCAAGTTATCCCAATTGGCTTCATGTGGCTTGCAGCTATATGGGTGATAGGGGCTGATCTCACTTTTAAAGGCTAAGAAACATTCACTTGGGGAAAAAATGAGTATTTAACTTATAATATGTATTATAATTTTTATATGTATGATGTTGATGATCCCTGGTCTAGAAGAAATATACGTCTGTTTGATTTTAAATATTTGGGAAAATTCAGGGTGGCCACATGCCCAAAAACACTCGGGTAAATTTAGGAAGACTTTGTGCATGTGTATTAGAGGTGCCATAATGGAGGAGTGCAAATATACAAGGAGTTTAGAAGGAAAATTTCAGGGTAACGACAAGGTAAATACACTGCTGTTTGTATTCAAATACTTGAAGTTCGATGGAAAATTTCAGTGAAAATTCTGGTGAAGTCTGGGTGGAAAATGTTGCAGCTCAACCCCGTAAAAACAGAGCATTTATGAATTTAGTTGCTTTTCACCAAATAAAGCATTTTTCACATTATAATGCATTTGATTTAAGCATCCTTTACAGCTGGTTTTGTCACTTTTTTTTTGCTGACAAGGTGTTTTTGGTGGCAGGTGAGGGTACACCCTGAAACCAAATGCCAGCCAATCACAAGGCCACATAGAGAGACAGGCAGCTCTTATCTAATTATCTTATTTTCATCATAGTTTTCATCAACAACCTTTTTTCCCCTGGACAAAAACTACACAGTAACTAATAAAAACAAGTGCACATGGACAAAAACTAAAACTAAATTAACGACATTTTCATCAACAAATAAAAACTAGATGAAAATGTTTGTTAATCCAATCAGACCTAATTTCTCATGTAGAAAGTAGAGACAAGTTAGGAATCACAGCTACTTTGATGTGAGGAACGGTTGGATGAGTTAAGAGGGACATCCAATCACAACTTCCTTAGCTTCGTGGTGGTGGGATAAGTTTGGGAGTGGTCCAATCAGAGTTGAGATGCTCTGATAGGTAGCCTGAATAAAGGTGACTGCATTTCACACAAAAGTTAAATTTGTTTCAGTTAATTTCTACATTCAAACTTTACTAGCATTCAATAAAGGGTTATTAGATGTTTCATGTTATCCAAGTGTAAAACATGACTTCAGAACTTCAAGGAAACATAAAAAATGCCTTACACTTTACACTTCATATTTTAGTCGACTTAATTTACAGTAGATTTTGTCAACTGAAAACTAAAACTAGACTAAAATTAAACCAATTTAGATGACCTAAACTGAAAGACATTTCAGGCAAAGGTCTATAACTAAAACTAAATTAAAAAGTGCTGTCAAAATTAACACATAGTAACATAGAAAATTGAACGTGCAACCTTCCTGCTGTGAAGATGCTTGATTGCTGCACTAACCTGCTGTGCCACCGTGTCACCAAAACATACCCCACCTGTCTGATTTGTCAAACACTCAAGAGTAGATACTTGACAAAAGAAAACAAGATTTAAAAACATGTCAGAGGATGCCAGGAAATTTACCAAAGATGACTCTTATTAAGCCAACACCACGAGACAAAGAGTGAATCAGTTTCATCATAAACTGACTAACTCAAACAGCATTTTTATCACTAATAGACTGAAACCCTGCGGGGAGCTCGAGGGAATGAAAATGAAACAATCAAATCAAACATGAACTGTGGAATAACCCAAACTTTTAATCCACAGCACAAAGAAAACCCTCCTACAGTAAACATGAGTCACAGCAGAGAGAATTGTCCACCAATCAGAGCCTCTGTGAATTAGACCGTGCTGCTTCTTTGGCCTGTTTGTGCTGTACTCTGGGAGTCTAAAGTCCAGTTCAGGGCTGTAAATCAAAGCTCATGTACGTCAGCATGGGTCTAACCAGTGCTCAGAAGATAAAGCAGCGGGGGGCTAAATGAGAAGTAAAGCAGCGAGGCACACAGCAACAGCTTGTTACCTATTATCATTAAAGCAGACAATTAGAGAACGTAGGTGTATTTGTAATGTGAACCAAAAGGCAATACGTGATTAATAAATAACTCATTGTCTTTTCCTGTTGAGAAATATCAAATGGTTGTCACAACAACAGAACAACAAACAGTGATATTTCTCTATAAAGTATCGAACTAGGGCTGGGCTATATGGCCTAAACTATACATCCCTTATATTTTTTTTTAACAACACTTGATTTACAATTTTAATCCTTTTTTCCCCTCTCAAAAAAAGACAAAAAAAATGACATGAATCAAGTTTTGCCTTTTTGTTGTCAAAATATATTTCCAGACCAAACAGGATTCTTAAAGTTAAAGTGTGTGTCATAAATGTTGATTATGTAGTTCAAAGTTCAGTCTGCATAAACACTGAAAGCTCAGGTATTTTCACAGTATATTATCATGAAACTCTCTGATCAATATTAAATCTCAGTTTGAAAAAACAAATACAAGCCTATAAAAGCGCTTGTGCAAAACCTGATAGGGTCTACCATCATGAAAACTGTAAATTTTCAGGATATATATTTCTAAACATTGCAACAATGTACAATTGGAGAAGAAAAAAATCTTGATTTTTAATTTTTAAATCTTCTGCAGAAAATAATTTGAATAATCGATTTAATTATTATATTTCCCAGCCCTATATCTAACATATTACTTTAATGGAAACAAAACTAGAAGATGAAGACACCCAATCCTGGCGTAAAGGTGCTCTGAATGATCGAATACCCATCTGCTTTTATTAAAAATATGTTATTGGTTTGCCTGTAGTCACAGGCCTGTAGATTGACCCCACCATTGACCTTTGTCACTAACCTCCTTCCACTTGAAGCTGTGATAGAATTCACAAAACTCTATTTTCAATCCTTTTAGTTAAAAAACTGAATCCACTGTTGAAGACTGTGTTGAAATTTGAGACCAACATCTTGTTTAGTGATGTGTTCGAGGTCCAGTCGGCAACAATAGCCTGATTCATACCGACATTTTAAGGCGTAATCATTAAAGTTTCGCCTTCAATGTGAACGTCCTGGAGGCAGAACGTCCTGTTCCGTCTCCAGAGGTAGCAACAGAGGCGTGATATTGGAGAGAGGGAGGCACGTGGACGCGGCAGGAGACAGGAGCGCCGCGAGTGAGCATCTCTGCTTTGAGTGTACTGCTCTGTCGTGTCCGAGCCGTACTGCAGTGATGTGAACGTCTCTAGATGTAAATATGGTGGAACTGGGCACTTATGATGCATTCACGTTGACTTGTTGATAAGTATTCGAAGAACGTGATGAGTTTAAATGTACTTTAAAGAGTTGGGGATTTAGATTTTGGCTGTTGAATGGGGTGAAAATTGTTGCCTTGGCAATATGAAATAATTAAACACTTGCATTATGTTACTGAGTTCACATTTTTAAACAAACTGCCTGTTGGATAAAATTAATAGTTTTGGTCAGTCTGTCAATAATTTTGTTGATTCACAAAAATTAAAACAAGTAATAAATAAGTGATTTAATGAGTAATCAGATGTCCTTGAGCTCTAAATACTAATATGATCATCATAGGCCCATCTCACAAACAGATGATTAATACTGGCCAGAAGAAACGCCCGATCAGATCATCCCTAGTTGTTAATCACCAAATATAACGCATAAACTTTTGGTTATCAGTGGTATAAAGACAGAGTTGGTAATGACCTTTTCTTCCTTCCTGCAACTGTGGCAAGGGGATCTTAAGACCTATTTTTTTCAACTTTTTGAGGAAATGTCGGTCATGGCACAAGGACGAGATCTGAATATAGATGTAGATCCAGGAATTCTTTTAAAAGGATTTAACATTGTGAGATAGGGCAGGTTTACACAAATTCAATAATAACTCAACTAAGTATTTCAGAAATGCCTTGGCGGAGGTTTATGTCCTCTGCAATTCAAGTTTTAACACAACCTACTAAATGGGCCCACGTCCAGGTGTGTTTAACTGTTTTCATCATGTTTTGGGTGTCGATATATCAGGGATTTGATTGATAATTCATAAAAATGAGAATTTTCATCTCTGTAGAGGATCAGATGCAGCTCTTTTCCCCTCCCTTTTGGAAACACTCAGATCTAAGGGGGCAAAATGTGTACGTGGAGTCTGTATAGCTATGATATCATAAACCCCAGGAAGTAAAAAACTTAGTGTTTATTACAGTATTGATTGCATCTAAACTTCCTATTAAAGTCTTTTTAATTACTTTTTTCAAAGTATACTGACTGATAGTACCTTAAGAAGGTTTTGAAAGGCATATCATCACTGTTGAGCACAAACCTCTTACCTCCAAAATTGCTGTTTTACAGGAAATGAAAAAAATACTCTGCTACTGAATGAATGAAAATTGCATATACTGGTTAAAATGTTTGGGTTTTTTTTGTAATTTTCGTTGGTTAAATGTTCATAAAACACATCCACCAACATGAAAGGGAACAATAGCTTTCTTTAACAAATTGAGATACATGATCTGCACCCAACAGCAACAATATAGTATTTGGTATGCACCATTAGACATACAAGGAGTTTAGTTTGAAGTACTGACAGTTGTAAGGTGGGATTAATGTTAAAATTTCATGATTAAAAAATCCATATTATCCCTAATACTGGATTTTAAGGCTTCTACTGTTGTAACCAGAGTGTCAAATAGGTATCGGTATATCATTAGATTTTTCATTACTAAAATGATTATTCCATTTTTCAGGGGACAATTTAAATAGATGATCTTTTAGTAAAAAGCGATTACTGTTTTATTTTGACTGAGCGTTAGGCCTGCCATATATTTCTTTAATCAGAATCAAAACACTGACACATTAAAAATGGTCTTGCCCTCCATCTTCTTTAAAAAAACACTGATATGTCTTAAACCTGGTGTATTGTCCGTGTGACAGTGTGACAGATGAACAAACAGCCTCCTGTGACATCACTGAGGTGTGAACAAGTGTGAACCCACGTGTGCAGGTGTGCACATCAAGCTCGGCAGCATGTGATTCCTACCTGCTGTGGTGGGGCTGTGGAGGCAGGGCTGAGGCGGCATGCCCGTGTGAACTGAGGTGGTAGCGCGACTGCTCAGGTCCACCACGGAGGGCGTGGTGGGGGTGGGCGGGGTGGGCGCCGGGGCCTGCTGCGGCGCCTGAGGTGCCTGTGGAGCTGGATCGTTCTGGGCTGTGTTAGCGGGGATGCCGTTTTCCGACAGGAACTCCTCCAGGTCCATGTACTCCAGCTGGAAACTGTCGCCGTCGTAGGGGAGGGTCTTGTCCCACAGGGTGGGCCCGAGGAAAGCCGACTGTGGGTGGTTCGTCGCGGTGCCCTCATCGTCCAACTTCTTCTCTTTCTCCTTGTCTTTGCCGTACCCTGCGAATGTTTGCACACAGTCATTTCATTGTCTCACAGCAGAGGAAAATCACGGGTCATTGCATGAGTATAAATAGAACATTTGCCTGGGGTTTAAAATTAAAGGGTCAGTACACCAAATTTATCAAAGGGAGAGGAAAAATGTACGTCTTCCGGCACTTTTAGGAGTGAAATAAGTTCATCCAAGGCTCCCTCTGAATCAAGAATTCTGCTGATGTGGAGATCTCTCCAGGGCACTCCTTTTTAGATTAATATAATGCCCTTGTCGTCACTGCATTAACAGTATATTTAACATTATAAATAAAGTGACACAGTAAAAACATTAATTTTATAAATCTTTGAAAACATTTATATGTAAAAATTCTGTGACTCTACTGTGAAGCACTGTGGTACATTTAGACCATATTACATAATAATAGGGAGAAGAAGAAAAACATCTGAATTACACCCATTTAAGTGTTTTTCTTTTAGATTTAATCAATAATAAAGTCAATATTTACGGTGTATTTTGCCAGTATTCTGACTAATACATGTAAGATTAGGACTCCTCCATGATGGCAAAAACAATAATTGTAATTATGTTGAAAGATTTTGATATCATGACTTTAAAATACAATATTTACTGATTTAACACACACAACAAATGCAATCATGGGTTTAAAATGCTCTTGACACTATCATTCTGAACATTTGATGCAACAATTGCAAACTTTCAGAAGTAGTAACTAAAATTGATTCTGGAATAATTTTCCAGCTCGATGAGAGATATAAAGCTGATATGTGCGGCCAATATATCACCTGAGAATATCAGTATGAATTCTAATTTCTAATATTTGCCCATACAAGCAGCCAATATTTTAAGCAGTTATCTCCTAATGATGAATATGTGCCGACAAAATCAAACATCCCTTGGCATTTTATCAGATTTACAGTTGTTTAAGATTAATGATGGATGCTCAATATTATCAGCATGATGTCAGTATCAACAGATAATAGCTTTAAAGAGTGAATATTGGTAATCCTCAATAAATCATTAACATTTTGCTTATCAATTGCTTCCACTTTGTTTTACATAAGTAGCAAATCAAGGATGTCACGCTCTCATCAGAGGCAGTCAGCAGAAACAACAACAAAGGAGTCAGAAATGTGATCATGGCAGGCGGGGCAAAGTTTTGGCTTTATTTTCGACAAAAACACTTATTTTACCATGTTTAGAGGGTGGAAAAAACTGCAACTTGCAGGGGAGTATTTCTATGCAGCATGGCAACTGAATATCGGGAGGAACATGTTTGATGTTGTTGCCACTGAAAACCAACGTTGGCCAACTTTTTCCACCACCGAAAATCCTCAAGAATCAATAAGGGAATTGTTCAAGAATTTATAATGGCATTTGTATCAATAAAATCTTATTAAACCCCATCTCTATTGGCTGTACATATTGACCATATACATCCTTATATCTGCTAAAAAATGTCAGTATAATGTATGAACATACTACAATGCTCCACCTTCTACATGTAACAATCAACTGTATCATCTATTAGGGAACGAAATGTTGTTTTTCTTGATTTGCATCTTTTTCTGGCACAATCAGACTCTCTGTGAAAGAACAGATCAACTGTAGTAAAGTAGAGACAATCAGTATTCTGTGATAATGAGTTCAGAAATATTGGCTTATCGAATATCAGCTAGAACTAACCAATATGACAATACTGATGCCAGTACTTTGTTTTAAGAGCACAAAGCCTCTAAATCTCTCTTAAATTGACCAATTCCTTTTATGGTTACAGTCTATTTTTGTTCGAAACAGATGTGAAGCAAGAAAAACAACATTTTAAGTCTTTAATAAATTATACCTTTGATTGATAAAAGTGTACATTGACTGATGATAAGGTAAAACATCATGGTACATTGTACATTTTGCAGATATTACAAACAAAATACGGAACATTTATGTCCAATTTGTATGGTGAAAATGACCTAAATGAAAATCATCTGTTAATAAAGGCAAAGATTTTCATATCTGCTGTCACCAATATACATCTGATAGTATCGTGCATCCTTAAGTAAAACCCAATGTCATGCATCCCTTTAGGAAAATGTAAGTCTTGAGACACCCGTATGAGTCAAATAAGTTCATTCAAGGGTCCCTTTGAATGAGACTCCCCCCTCCTGATCAGACCTTTGAATGATCTCTGGCTTGTTTTGGTTTAAGGACTTAAAAGTCTGTTCAAGGGATGCACGGTCAATAACTGATATGCAAATGTATTAAATTTATTCATTTAACGCTGTTGTGTTTTAGAAGTAGACATTAAGTGAAGCAGTACGGTACATTCAGCAGATTTAACAGTCAATACATAGGAGATGTTTGGCCAGTATATGGACTGATAATTCTTACATTTGGGTATAGAGAAAACTGTTGCAGCTGTTATCTTGTGATACCAATATTGTGCCAATAAATGCATGCATCCCTCACTACTTAATCAAATTAATCAGGGTATAAGAAAGCGAGCCTGGTGGTTCTCGTATGAATCAAATAATTTTGTTAATTGTTTCCTCTGAATCACATTCCTCTTTATAAACAAATCACTTCCAAGTCTTTCTCTCTTATGAAATTTATGACTTAATTATTTCAGACCTTATAACATCCTCTATCATATTCTGCCTTAACAAAAGCTCAGTTCTATACTCAGTATGCATGTGTTTCTTATCGCCAATACAAATATTTTTTGTCAAGAGCAAAAAGTCCTAACTGTACAGAAATTGACCTGTTGATATCAATACGACAGTCTAATTGTGGAAGAAACATTTAAAACATATAAACAACATTTATCACTTGAAAAACTCTTGATTTTTTAAAGTGCCCATGCAGAGATGATAAGGAAAAGCAACAAGGTAGATCCGTGCATTTTGCAGATATAACAGATGATATACGGCCTATATATCACCTGAAGATATCTGCAAAAGTTTTGATATCAGTCGATATTGTACCGATATTATTGTGCATCCTGAAACAGTTCATCAAATATATCAAATAATAAGAGAAATGTAAGTCTAAAGGCACCTGTGTAAGGCTCCTTTAAATGAGATATCTGCTTAGACAAGAATCATTTCCAAGGCACTCCCTACATTGTAATTATAACGCTTTCCTCATCATTGCATTAGTATTTCTGACCTTAATTCAATCTGTTGCACTTGAAAAACTTCATGCAGCCATTTTAATCGTTTAAAAACCACTTTTCTACAGTGAAATCAGGATGATATGTTGCAAACAAATTGGCTTTTCCTTTGGGAACAACCTTGTTTTTTAAGAGTTAACACATGAACATTTCTTGGCAAAGTTAATTCATACAATAGCTCTCTATTATTTTGAGCCCTGGCCTCATAAAAGCAAAAACACCAGAAAAACTTCAGTTGAATACATCTTTCACTTTAATTTGAGCGAAATTACCCTTAACTTTAAATACTAAATGCTCCATTTTAACTGTTCCAATAGTGTAATGACTGACCAATATATAAACAAATTAAGTGTTCTGGGGAAAAGGCATCAACAGAAACGACGCCCTCTATTGACTGTTTGTGGTACAGCTATCATAATCCCATGGAAGCCGTGAGGGTTTAAAGGTTAAAAACGCACCTCTGAGCTATAAACATCGCAACATAATAATCAACACTTGGGATATCACTGTTAATAATTGCCAAATGAAACGTATTAGCAGGTTAGCAGGAGCTAAAGTTCACGCTACCATGTCAGTCAACAAATATCAAACCGAGCAGATCATCTTTCCATTTTTGTAATTTTCAAAGACACTTAATAGTCGAATTTGGCGTTTCTCCTACGACAGAGATTGTTTAATGTTAAGATGCGCCACTACATGTGAACTTGTTTAACCTGTGTCCTTCACTGCGCTTCATCTGTCAAAACCATGGAGGTCTGCTGAATGAGAGAAACCAGGAGACGCATAATGTAGTAAAGGAGGTGACAGCCGTTAGTGGACGTGCAAATCCACATTTTAACATTCAAAACGTACCTTCGTCGTGATGGAAAGGCAGCTTTAGCGGGTTTTCCAGCAGGGATTTCAGCACGCCATGAGTCGGCGGCAGGAAAGTTGGATTTAGAGGAATAGGTCTGGCCATTTTCTCCATATGTCTTCAAGGGCAGCTGGAGAATAAAAACTCGCACACGAGCGAATAAACTTCCCCCCCGAAAAGGACGCGTCCGAACTCGCCGACCGCTCCGTGGAGATCCTCGCAGATGGCGTTAAAATAAAAACAAATACGACGGAGGGAGACGACGGGAGTCCGCGCAGCAGCAGGACGGTGAGCGGCTGGCAGTCTGTCGTTGAGGCTGGCTGGCAAATAGCTGCCGGAGGAGGAGGTGGAGGAGGGAGGGGTGCGCGCACTGACACTACACTTCTCCATCCATGTGCGGAGACGGACGTCGGTGACGTCAAAGCTCCGAGAGGGCGGGAACACTTCTCAGGGCGCGTTCAAAGGCCGTAGGAAAATACAGCGTTAACCCCGTGTGTCTTCCAATAGCGGTTGAAGGATGATGCCTTCAGGGACAGTGGGGGTGTAGTCTTTAAGTGTTTAAGGCGACACGGTTAATCAAAGATAGCAAAGTCTAGATTTAACATTTAACACGAATTAATATAGATATAGTTGTTCAGGATTGATTTGGCCAGTTAACATGATCGTTTGCAGTTTACTAAAATAAAAGGTAGCTAGAATTTAAGGGGATTGTTAAGTCTGAGTGTGTAGTTTGCAAGTTTGCAAAAAATTTTAGCAAAAAACTACTGGATGAATTTTGATGAAATTTTCAGGAGATGTTGGGAATGGCCCAATTTAAAAGTGATTACATTTTGGTGGTGATCCAGATCACTGCCATTAGTGAACAATCATTTTTGCTCAATAATGCCATATTTTTATCCGTCATTTTTAATTTTCCTTTCCTGATTCCAATTAAACATAATCTAAATCAAACATAGTGATTCTAGCTATTAAGGGGATCTTTTTTACATTGGTTAAATGACCTCCTCCACCATAGAGCGCAGAACAGAGATGGTTTACTTGACATGTTTCTGATGGCATACTGGATCGTCCCTGTTTTTCCAGTCCATCATAATGACAGTCAGCCTCCAAATCTTTCTGTCATTCATCAGAAAATTCAGTCAATGACAGAAAATATTTGGTTAACGCAACCCCTGGGTCTAACTTAAAAATGATTAGATTTTGGTGGTAATCCAGGTAACTGCCATGACTGAACGATCGTTTTTGCTCAATAATTGTCTAACTAATCATGATATTAACATGATATCAAGTGCAAGGTGTGGGTTTTCAGGGTCAAGGATGGTGGTAGCTTTATCATGGAACTTTTGCTCATAGACGTAACAACAATATGTGAGCTACCTTAGCCAAGGTTTGCGCTCTCCGAGTGCTTTCAAGTATAGTGTATGGATTCATTTTAATGTATTATGTTGTTCTATTTTCACACAAATTAACTTTTTACATACTCAGTTAACTTACTTCGTGTATCCCCTGCTATATAAACTGTTAAGCTGCCCAGAAACAACAGTTGCAAATTAGCTATCAACTAACTCTGGTGCAATTACATTTAATTGTGCTCTGCCCCTGCAAAAATAAACAATAAAGATGCAATGCCTCGGGGCGTAAGGGAGCAAATCCTACATCCCAAGGCTCCAGAGGCAAGGAACACTACCCCTTTTCAGTTGTATTACCAACTACAGCAGTGCCCCAAGAACCCAGCAACCAACTTCCAAGGATGACTTGATCAGGGCTTGAACCAGCAACCCTCAGGTCCCCAGCCCAAGCCATTAAGAGCTGAGCTAAACTGCCACCTGACACGTATCAGCTAACAGCTAACATTTGATTTTGCAGCAGACAATGAATCTGATTTTGCTCGCTTTGAATTTTAATGTGATCTCAGAAGGATGGTTGATAATAAGCAGCTAACAAGAACCAAAAAATGGACTGAGACCACAATGCAATCATCTCTAATTGTTCTTTAATAGACGATATGACACATGATAGCCACAGCCATGGGCAGCAGCTTGATCAGGTCATTCAATCAGGAGGAAATTATCGATGAAGAGGTTTTAACCTGACGTTACACACTGGAAGTGTGGTAGCATCTCTTCTATTGTGTTCCATAATAGCTGGTGAATAGCTATTATTACACACACCAATTACACTTAACCAGACCTGTTCTTGCTTCTGAGGAGAAAGCACATGTGCAAAAATGACTTCTATACTCGCTGTAGTGTTTTAATTCTAAACTATAAGTAAAATATTATTTCAAGATTATGTCCAAAAAGGGGATTCACTGGCCTCTAACCTGCAAGTTTCTTTGTCAAAGACTTGCCTTGTTGCCAAATCTATTCTGAGCATAACACATGTTCATATCTTAGCTTGAATAATTGAAATTTCTACAAAGTCTAGCACTGAGAAGGGTAGTAAAGGGAGCACAGTTTATTTTTGCCCTTTGTCCCTCTTAACAGGTCAAAACAGCCATAGTGCAAACTAGGCCTGAGTGTTCCTTTACTGTGTTTGTGTGCTGGCATTCAACAGGCTCCACCTAGAAAGATACTCTGATACTCTGAAAGATACTGCATCAATCATCCGTACACATTCAGAGCAGAATCTGAAGAAATCATGGCCTAAATGTTTCAGAAAAGGTACCATGCACTTTTCCTTTTGGGTTCTGCATTTTTATATCATGTTACGGATGTCAAACTGTGAAAATGTTCCAGAGTTCTTACAGCAGTATGCACTAAATTATGTGATGGACAGGGCCTGTAATGGCAATTTCTCATGGAAATTCTTTTAAATCATATGTAATCAGAGTAAGCGTGAACACAAACTGAATGGGGAACTTTCAAGCCTTTACGTTTGAGGCCTCAGTTTAAAAACAGTGCAGTTTCCAATCACAAAAAACACATGTATAGGCCATTTTTTGATTGAGAGCTAATGAGGGAAAACAAGAAACTCTGAACTAAAGGTTAGATTTGTACTTGAGCCTCGAGCCCAAGCTCATTTTTGACAAAACTCCAGTCTAACTGAAGGATGAACACATGGAGGTCAATCAAGTTCAGTGCAGACAACTTTATTTATCCCGCAAGGGGCTATTCATGTTGTAGTATGCATACTGTCAGTTGACAACATAAATAACCAATCAACTTGTCTCCCTCTGTCCCTTGTTAAGCAAGGGACAGAGGGAGATGTCTGAACATTATAAGTAGCCTATGTATACAAATCATAGAGCAAGATAAAACAAGATAAGATAAAAATGTGAGGTAAAAACAAGACAATGTAAAAATTGTAAAAACAGTCCTAAAAAAAATAAAATAAATAAATAAGACAGGAAATAAATAAAGACCTCTAAATAAAAGTCATTTAGGTCAAAGTCAGTGGACCTGCATGTTCATTCCTTGCCTGTTAATATATCTCTAAATCTGTGAGATATCCTTTTCACACTTAATTTCTTGTACTTTCATTTAGCTTATTTAAAAGTTTATCAAACCCACTCACCAACATGGAAGCTGACCAACTGCACTGTTTAAAAAAATCAGTAAAAAACATCGACTGGAGGTTTGTGACCAATGGTAACCAATGTTAAAGCTGGATTTTTGTGCAACAGATTTGCATCCATGGAAGCTCATTTGGAAGTAAAATATTCTCCCAAAGTCAGATCAGCGGCTCTTTCTGCATGAAAAGCTGGTTTTTCTGGAGCTGGTGACACAGTTTTGGTTCCTAACAGGTGCAGCTGTTTTATTTTGGAGATATGGAGTTTATCAATCTAATACACTGATAAACAAATATAACCACAAATCATAAAGCACAACAAAATAATAGAAACAACAACAAATAAAAGACAAAAAAACTCAACTAAATAAAACATAATGAAAAGGTTAAAAACATGACAGACTAAAAATACAAGTGATGAAACAAATATATAATGAAAGACAACACTTTTGAATTATTTTGTCTTTTATGATTTTGATTATATTTTTTATTTGAAAAAATACAACTTTTCATCACAAAAAAATTGTTAAATACATCATCAAAAAATAACATCAGATAAAAATTCAGACAAAGCTTACAACAAATAAAAGATGCAACAACTTATAGTCGAATAAACAAAAATGCACAAACCAATTAAAAAACACAAATACAAACTTAAATACTTTAACAATTTATAAGTTACAATGACATATTAAACAGCATAATGAATAAAAAATGCCACAACCATTAGAAACACAACAAAAAGAAATACAAAAAATGTAAAAATGTAAGAAATATAAGAACTAGAACAATGAATAAAATGTTTCAATTAAATATATGAATAAAACAATAAAATAAAAAAATACACTATTTGAATTTAAAATACACTACAAGTGAAAAAATGCATCACAAAACAAACAAACTCATAAAAAACACCGGGTGAGAGAATGAATAAGCTACATAAATAAACCATAACAATAACAGCAACTTTAAGAAAAATGCAAAAACAAGTTTGAAAAAATTGTGACAATTTTAGAAAGCAACAACAAATTAAACAAGCAACAGCAAATGAAAAAAACAACTTAAAAGCAAATGCAAAGCAGTACAACAGATTAAATTGTCGATAAAATGTTGCTTTTTATATGCCTTTGTGCATTTGTTGATTATACGATGTCCTGTTTTCATTTGTTTTTCTGTTTGTTGTTTTTTTCACTTGTTTTGGTATTTCTATTGTATTTATTTGTTTATTATTACACTATTTATTTTCCATAGTATTTTATTATTTGCTGTTGTGTTTTCTAATTAAAAATGTATACATATATTGTTGTTGGGTGATTTTTTTGTGGTTGTTCTTCCATTTGTTGTTGTGGTTTGTTCTTGTGCTTTTTTTTAATTGCTACTTTTTGTCTTTTGACAGATGATGTGTGTTTTTATTTGCCATTTTTATGATTTTTTTGTTGTGTTTTCTGTTTTGTTCGTGTTTTTTGCACTTCAGGGCCACCATACAGATCAGATGTATCACTGAGAGCAAGTAGTCGGATTATCTTCATTTTTTCATCACTTAACGCCGTGCACTCGACCAATCGACTGGTTCTTTGTTGCAGGCAGAAGAGAGATGCTTCTCCCGGCGGCTGCCTTCAGCTGTGCCTCTGAGCAATGAGGACACAATCACTGTAGACTGACATGAATCTAAACTTGACCTACTTTCAGCCAATGGGTGCAGTCGGAGTGCAATTCTATCTGTTCAGGTCGTGGCACACGGAAACTCATGCTTTCCAGCGTAGTAACGGCTGAGTCATACTTTGAAACCCTCGCTGCACTCTGCCTGTATGTTTGTTTTCAGTGATTAGTCAGGCTGTGTCAACATACGGCATATTTTCCACAAAGAATCCCCCCCCCATAAACAGAAGTGGCAGGCTGGAAAAGGGAGGGATCGTAAAGGGAGATGTGCGACAAAGTTCCAGAGAAAGAAAGCGATTGTGCAGAAGGGACAAATCCTTTTATCTGAAACTGTCCTCATGCCTATGAAATGTCATGCCGAATCAAAACCCTGATCTTATTTTTCATGCCATCAAAGCCCGTCTTCTCCCTGCATCAGACGGAGCTACGGTTCAAAGCCACGCTGGATGAAAAAGTCTGCTTATTCTGTGGATGTAAGAGAGGTCACACGCTGTTGCTGTTCTCTGAATTGAACCTTTTATCCTGATGAGACTCTGCGGGGTTCTGATTGGACGCTCGGATCATTCAGATGCTGCCTTAACACTTTAGGATGTCCCTGATTTAACCTCTGTCTCTATGCAGTGAGTCTGCTGGTTTGTTAGTTTTAACACTATGCAACAGAACAAAAGACTTTATTAGGTGCACCTATCAAACTGCTTGTGAATGCAAATAGCTTTTCAGCCAATCACATGGCGACAACTCGATGCATATTTGGGCACACAGACGTGGTTAAGACGACCTGTTGAAGTTCAATAGAGCATTAAGACTGGAAAACACTCAAGGTAGCCAGGGTAGCTCACATACTGCTGTTACATCTATAAGCAGTAGTTCCATGATAAAGTTACCATCATAATATGATTCATTGACCCTGAAAACCCACACCTAGCACTCAGAATCATGTTGATATCATTATAAGATGCTAATGGCGTTATCTGGATTACCACCAAAATCTAATCATTTTTTTAGTTGGACTCAGGGGTCGCATTAACCAAATATTTTCCGTCACTAACTGAATGTTTTGATAAATGTTGGAAAGATTTGGAGGCTGTCTGTCATTATGATGACAGCACTGGAAAAAGAGGAACGATCCAGTGTGCCATCATACTCATGCAGACACACATAAAGTAAACCCTCTCTGTTTTGTGCTCAATACATCGCAGAGGAGGTCATTTAACCTTTGTAAAAAAGATCCCCTTCATAGCTAGAATCACTATGTTTGTCACTTAGAGCTGGTGTGAGGTTATTGGTGATGAAGCTGTGTAACTATGTGAATGCTGTCATTCAGATTATATTTAATTGGAATCAGAAAAGGAAAATTAAAAATGATGGATAAAAATATGGCATGACGGAAAGGGATGACCTTGTCCGTCAAATGACAGACAGCAAAAAAGGTTACTGCAACCTCTGGTTGGACCAACATCTGAAAATTTCAGCAAAATCCGGCCAGTAGTTTTTGCGTAATTTTGCTAACAAACAAACAAACATAACCTCCTTGACGGAGGTAATAAGACAAAGTGGTGTCAGTGACTTTGAATGTGACATGGTTGATGGGATATTCACACACAACCATTTCTTGGGTTTGCAGAGAATGGACCAAAAAAGAGAAAAATATCCAGTAAGCAGCCAGAGATTGTCCAGAGGGGTTTGTGATGATAGAAAGGCAACAGTAACTCAGATAATGACTTGGCAACACCAGAGGCGCCATCAGGAATCAAAGGCTCCATTGTGGGCCACACCACCAAGACGAATCATGCACAGCTATTTGGGCCACATCTTTTATGCAAACAAACATGAAAATAAGTAAATGAATAAACATTTTTAGCTTGGATAATCTTTTGTTTTTCCAAAGACCAATTTATACACTTCACTAAACTCAAAAAGTTGCCTGATCTTTCCTGTGTCCCTCTCAGCGTGAAAGCAAATGATTACAGCTTATTTAATGGCTAAAGGCAACAAAAGTGAAGAATATGTAGAATGTATTGCAATGGAATTTGATAAAATGTGGGTTAAACTATGTAATGACACAAATCTCTTGGCAGTTTAAATCCTATCTCTTCTGTTGAACTCAGTTCATCCAACTCAAATCCATCAAAAGTGGACCCGACCTCGAAGTATCAAAGTGTACCTAATAAATGCTGGTTGCCTTATTTTTCACTTTCACTGCATCACACCAAAATGAGCATAAAATGATCCCAGATGTTTTCAGTACACCAGACTGTCTCTTACAACTCGTGCCTTAAATCTGCCTCATGAACTCTCTGGACCTGATTTTTAAATTCAAGCAGAGAAAATCAACCAACATTTTCTGGCCAAAATAATAAATCCTCCAAAAACACAGTTCATATTGAGTAATGATCATTAGTTCAGCTTAAAGAGGAGGTTTCAAAGATTAGGTTTTACCCTAGCTGGCCTTTCATCGGTTTTACCTGATTTTACCCCAAACCCAACGATGACGCAACCTGTCGAAACCTTTGTTTGTCCTCAGATTCTGGAGGCATGTCAGGTCTTTAAACACATAACCAAAACACTCTTAGCATTTGTGAATTTTTCAACATCCACTTGAGAGCCAAAGAGGAAATGTTGCTCTGAGGCGACTGAAGCTGACAATGTTTTCTGAAACACAGAAGAGAACTGAAGGGACACCAGGTTTAACCCTTTTAAACTGTTTATAGTCTCTACCTTTAGACCTTGGTCTCATGGTTTCTCAGCATGTTTCTCTAAGTTTTAATAACAGACTCTTTGAGAAAGTATGTCTCAGGTGGAACAAATTGATGATTAATCCTTGCTTCATTTTTAGAGAGCAAGGTGGGCGTTATTTTTAGGTTAGAGGGACAGTTTAGTACCTTTGAAGAGGGGCTGGAAGACTTACATAGCATAACAGAGATCAGCGCTGTGGAGCCGCCTTCTCCGCACAATTTAAAGGTCCCTTGCTTTTGTGCCTGTTTAAATCATGTCTTTAGAGTCTGTTAAGTAAGTATTTTATTGAAATTGAATTAAAAAATGAAAAATGTCATCTCTGTAGAGGATCAGATGCAGCTTTTTTCTCCTCCCTTTGTAAACGCTCAGATCTAAGGGGGCTATGAAAGCTTTAATAACGAGTTCTGTGCTGATTGGCTGCCCAAACGATGTCTGGTAGGAGGAGGGAGGCGGGGTTACAGGCCAAGGAATAGACTTTAAAAACAGTCATATAGGTGGAGCCTGTACAGCTATGACATCATAAACTCCAGGAACACAAAGCATTTAGAAAGATATTTTCTTGAAAGAGGTATAGCGCATTTCACTGTGAACGCAGAGTTTAGTCTAAGGTGTCATGTTCTCCTGCTTTGTAAGACCCTTCAACAACATTAAAAGCAAAAGCAACATTGATTTTAAAGGACATGGAATCTTTAAGAGTTTTAGGTGAAAAAAGGCCACAAAAACAGCATAGGGTGATTGCACACTATATCTGATTTCTTTTCCACCACTGAGCTGCTTTGTTTGGCACTACAAAGCCAAACATGTCATCGTCAGCGGTCTCAGTTTCTTTTGTGTGTCTGTCCATGTGTCTATCTATCTGTCTATCTATCTATCTATCTATCTATCTATCTATCTATCTATCTATCTATCTATTTGTCTGTTTGTCCATGGCAAGGCAAGGTAAGGCAAGTTTATTTGTAGAGCACAATTTGTACGCAAGATAATTCAAAGTGCTTTACAGAACAAGAAAAATGCATTTAAATCACAATACAAAATAAAAACAGAAATAATCACTATAAAATGAACTTTAAAAGAGAAGAGTGCAGATAAGATCCATCCACCTATCCATCTATCTATCTATCTATCTATCTATCTATCTATCTATCTATCTATCTATCTATCCGTCTGTCTGTTTGTCTGTTTAAACCAATATGTGCTTGTATTTGTGGCTTTCTTTTCTTTATTTGGACAAATGTATCCTGGAACAGCCTCAATGCGCTCAAATTTATAGCACCTGCAACTGAACATTTAATTTCAGGAAAATTTAATCTTTGTGTATTTTTAGTCACTTTACGGAACCAATCATAGTTTATTTTTAAATCAAGGGCTTTTTTGGTGTTTATATGGCTGACAAATATCAAAATTGGTAAAATCTGATCCGAATGGCACATTGGTGTCTAGACACTGGCTCTGATGGATGAGTCACATTGGTCCAATCAGCTGCATTTAATGACTAACGACTGGAGGCATTTTCCTGCCTCTGTGCCATAACTTTTTCCATGTACGTGCAGGAATGGTTTGTTGTTTTTTTTTTTTTTTACTGTGAGAAAAACTTTGTGCAATGAAACTTATGACGTAGGAGCCGAACAAAATGTGTGTTGTATGAAAGCAGTCAGCTGAACGGGGCAGCATGCCTCTGAATCAATGCCGGAGAGTTAATCAAGGACACATAAAAAGACGATGAAAAAGGGCCCCATCCCTATGAAAATGTGATTTCAGGCTGTGACAGAGAATTACAAAGATGAGTGTGTGGAAGCGGAGGATGTTACACAGTTTATATCAGGCTGAGTGCTCAGTGTCAGGGTTACACTTTTCAGAATTGTTTATATTTGAAGCTCACTGTGAAGACAATATTTTTACATGGATTAATCCTTTATAAGTGACATAAGTAGTTATAAAATAGTGTCCTTGCATGAATAATGCCCTCTGGTATCTTGTTAATTTTCATGTTTTTATCAATGCCTTGGGATGAAGGTTTACGGAGAAAACTGTAAAGCATATTTCGACTTTTACTTCTCTTTATGCACAAGCTCTATTATAAAACATTATGCAGGGAGTAGTATGGATATGACTGGCCATGTCTTTGTTTCTATTGAATATTAGTCTGCAGATGGTCTGTAGAGTAACTCAAAGGGGGTGAAATCCATTCTTTCATCACTCATTTTCTTGAAGAAGAAAATCTTTGTCTATTTTCAAGTCAGAAATATCAAAAACATTTATTCTAATCTAAGGCATTAAACTGCTTGTAATGATAAGGCAATATCTGCCAATGAAACAAGCAGGTTTGACTCAGCGAGGGTCTTCAAATAAATCATTTTTAGATGCCCTTTAAATTAAATTTGTCTTGTCTCATTGGCAAATATTTTTATTTTGAGATAAAACTTGTTATAAAGTGGTGCTATACAAATAAAGATTGATTGATTGATTGATTAATAATTTTAACAGATGTTTAAGAATGTCTGTTTTCAGGTTTAATATGAGAGAATTGAATTTTTATTGGAAAAATAATCGGCCTATGAATTGATGACCAAAATTATCCTTAGAAATATGCACTTAATACAATGAATCGACTTTTGTGTAGTGTTGGTGTGTTGATATAAACTTTATAGACTTTAGATCTAAAAGAAAAAGTGCACTGAACACTTTTGTCTGAACTTTAACCCTAATATACACTATGTACCCACCATTTCAAACATCTTACCCAATAGAGACTAATCTGACCCTGCAAAGGAGTGGAGATGCTGTTTTGAATGAACAGACAGATTTTGTTCCCCTCTGCCCTCAGTCAAACAGCAGGAGCAGGTGAGCCCTCAGCTGATTGTAAACCCTCACGCAGACATGTCTCCACCTGAATTAAGCCAACATCACATGACCGCACGCTGTTTGCAGACGACAAAGACAAATGAGTCATTTCAATGAGCCCGCTGCGTTGGTACAGGAGGAGTGGTATGGCAAAAAACCCTCAAACAATTAATCAGTGGAGATGATGAATAATGCTTATTGTAGTTTTATTTTCATTTTCAAATGAAGCAATTAAAACGCTTACAAAGTTTAACTTACAGAAACACGAGATCCGATAAGGCCATTGGCTTGTTTCTAGACCCTACGAAAGAGACATTCATGAGGATCCTCTTTGTTTATCAGCTGTTGAACGATGAGGAAAATGCTGTAAGAAATGCAGTTCATGTCAACAGATGGACAGCGTGTTTAAGCCATCAGTCATCAGTCTGAGCTGCTCTGATGTTTCTGTTGGTTATTGATGGGTATTTAATAGTTCTTACCTCAGAATAGAATCCCTGTTCTCAGGTTAAACACATCATTCAAAGTCAAAAACATTAAGCAGAAGAGTGCATGAGCTCAAGGTTTAGCAGTGAGTTTATCTCTGGTTGTACTTTTTCATTCATCGCAGCAGTGAAAGAGACTGAGAGCCTGTCCACACATTTTTGTGTTGAAAACCTCTGTAAAGACAGCATTGTTTCAAAAATGTGTCTGTCCATGAGAAAAAGAAATCGTTGTAGTACATATGCCAGGCCTATAAGTGGTGCTGTTACGCTGCCACAGACATACACCAATACCAGAGAAGAAGACATTAATGAAAAATGTAAACAAACACTGGCATGTGCTGTTCTCTATGTCCTCTTGTTGCTCACAATGGTCGTAGAAAAGCTGAAGATTTTGCTCTTAAAGCCACAATAAGCTCAGTAGCTCCTGCAGCACGAATGCACTACTGTATTACGCCATTGTTTCTGTTGTTGTCAGGGTTGGCGCATGTGGTTTAAGCAAGAGATGGAGCTGTGATGTCATCGTCTCTGTATCTATCCACAATTATTGAACACACAGAAATGCAAGGCCGGTGTTTTCAGATGTATCCACTCTGGAACCTACAAAAAAGTGTTTTCGGGCACTCAAAACGCCCTATCCATCTGAATCTGAATGAGAAACTTCACCACCATCAGAAATGTTTTGCTTCGAAGGTCCCATGTCCTGGTGTGGTTGAAAGTTTATATCATATCTTGGGTATTTGTTAAACAAAAACTTGATTTAAGTTGAATAAAAAAGTGAAAATCTTTGTCTCTGTAGAGGATCAGATGCAGCCCCTTTTTTCCTCCCCTTTGGAAACGCTCTAATCTGAGGGGCGGGGTGACTACAGGAGGCTATGATGATAAGCTCTGCAATGATTGGCTGCTGAAATAATGTCTGACGGGAAGAGAGATGAGAGGTTTCTGGCCACAGAGCAGACTTTCAAAACAGTAATAGCGTCTGCCTGTGACGAACACAAAACACACATGTAGGTGGAGACTGTATAGCTATGATGTCATAAATCCCAGGAAGTAAAAAAGTGAGCGTTTTAAGGAACATTTTTTTTTAAATAGGCATAGTGCATTTTTTTTTCAGGAACCAAGAGTTTAGTATGTGTCATGATCTACTGCTCACCAAGCACCTTCCAACAACATTGAAAGCAAAGAAAGACTATTTTGCAGGATATGAGACCTATAAAATGTGGTGATGAGAAAAGTCTAAAGTTTTGACAACCTCAACAATATATCGATTGAAAGATAACAACCATATTGGCGATTTAATCCAGCACAAAATAACAAGTCTTCAAATAGTTTAAACAAATGCAAGTTTCATTGGAAGTAAGGTTTCATCAGTTTGGATCAAATATTACTGAGACAAATTTGGTTTTGCACCATTTTCATTGTACACCTTGGTCCTTGTGAAGTCCAAACAGGTCAAATGGGCCTCTTCACACAGTCATAACAAACCTGCAGGACCACTGTTGCCTGAGATATTAACTTTAGCAAGAAGTTTTTGCTTCAGTGGAACAAGAGGGCCTCACCAAAACCAGGAATAAAACAGGCTAAAAGTGCGTGAGGAAGTGTGATAATGTTAGCCACAAGAAATAACATTGACTTTTACTCCCTTGGGTTCACAAAAACAAAGTTTTAATTATGGTAAGCTAAAAACTCTGACCTGAAGCCAGAATTCGGTCATCGCTGTCATATGTTCTCTTTATTAGAAATGCAAAGACAAGGGGAGGAGCAAATAAGTTTGATGAAATATAAAGGAATAATCCAGCGGCACTGAGGCTTAAAGCCCTCTGCTGCTGCTGCTGCTGCTGCCTCTCCTGCTGAAATGATCCTGATTCTGCAACAAAACTATTCCTGTTACGTAACACTTCGAGAAGCAATTACATGGACTCAGGCTGTTATCCCTCGCTCCTAACAGCATAACAACTGAGTCTGAAAGCACACAAGCATCCGAGCAGACACTGTACACTCAGTCAGACCTCTCTGAAGCCTTAATCAGATGTTATTTTGCAGAAAATCCCCCCCAAAAGAAAACAAAATGTACTCTGATCTTTGGCTGCAAATTAAAAGCTTGATTTTAGAGTCAAACAAAGCAAATCACTGACTTTGGGACTTTTGTATGCTTCATCAGATCAGACAAGATGACGTATAATGATATGTTATAATATAATGCTATGCCCAGACAGTCAAAAGAGACAGTTCACATTATTAAAAGTGTGTAAATATGGTTGTAAATTAAAGGGATCTGTCGCTGCATTTGCTCAAACTTCCAAAATCACGTCCTCAAACAACCTTTGGGATAACAAGGTAGGCCCACTGAGAGCTAGGCCCTTTCTTGCCAGATTCACCGGTCGACCTCTCAATCTGCTGGAAAACCTGTAACAAGGAGAAGAAGAGGCTGCAGAACAGACATCAGTGCTCTTTCCCACACTGTAAACTATGTAAATATTCCCGTCAGGCCCTCTCTGGCTCTCTGAGTTCACAAGGAAATAAAACATTTGCAAATCAAAAAGTGCCCTGCTTGCAATTTGGTTAGAACTTAGCCTCGGACTTTTAGTTTCAAGTAATGAAAACGCAGCAGCTTAGTCACATCAACATGCAAATGTGACAAAGTCGTAAAGTGAGGGCTTTCAGGGGATTTCCTTTGACCGGTGAGCTGGAAAATTTGACAAACAGGAAGTGTTCAAGACTAACTGTATGAATGTCAATAAAGTGTTATCTTTCATTAAGAGTCAAGGTGAAAGTTCAGAGAGGGAGATTATATTCTGCATTGTTCATTCTTGTGTGTCATGCACTATTCCACAAATGCAATCACATCATGTGATCATGTTTACATCCACTGTCCAATTGCACTACTTCCCTAGCTCCATAAGAGTATCATATTGCTGCTATTTTAGAGCCCATGTTGTACTTTTTTGAGTTTTATGCCCATAAGGTGCGTTGACACCAAACGCGATTTGGCGACTGTGATCACGCTGCTCACCCAAGTGTCCATAAAACAGCTCATTTTGTCACCGTTGTGTCACTCTGTGTCGTCACGCCCCCTCAAGTTTCACCACTATCAAGCCAGTCACAATCAGAGGGAAGGTCATTGAAGGGGTGCAAACTTACAAGTACTTGTGTGTACCTTGAAAATGTGGTAGAATACATGCCAGGCAAGTAATTGGTGATGTAAGTTTGTAGTGTCCTTGGTGATATATAACAAATGCGTCTCTGCTGGACAGAGTATTGATGCAGCAAATTCACATTTTGTTAGAGGAGTGATAACAAACCTAACAAGGTTAGCAGCACACATGTTGCTCGGTAGTCAGCCATAACAGTTTTTGTTGTTATTGTTCCTTGGTGCACGCAACCTTTATCTGAAATAGTACTGAGCATTCGCCACGCGTCCCCATTTTTCTTGACAATGCTGATTCCTGTTTTCATGGAGATGGAAACGAAAATGATTTCAGGCTTATCACTCTGCGGATTCAGGCACTCCAGGTATGATTCTGGTGTAAACAGAAGGCGCAAACTCTCCGTTTTCGTGTAAACGGGCCCTGATAGGAACACCAGGAGGCTGGATAGGCTGGTGAAGTAACCATCCCCTCCACAACATCCTGAAGGGACAGAGAAGCAGCAGCAGTGGGAGATTCATCTCACTACTGCAGGACTGAGAGGTTCAAGAGATCCTTTATTCCCACAGCCATCAGACTGAACAACACCCTGATAAAGGCAGTAGCTCATGTACTGGAGTGTTTATTAAAACTAGTACTGCTCCTGGATACCCAAATTTCACCAAGAGGAATAAATCTATGTATCTGTCTAAAGTTATCTTTGAATAAAAACCAGAATCACCGGTGCGTTCTCCATCTTTCTGCAGAAAAATTAAATCTGCAGTTCCAGATGGGACTCTCCACCTACCTGCTTGTCGTCTCCGCTCGGCTCAGCAGCAGGTGAGAGATGTTGAGGTGTAGGGCTGTTCATCTCCACAGCCCACACACGGCATTAAACACTCACATCCCTGCGCTTGCCGGCACACACTCAGGAGCCCACACACATCGAGAGGGCTGCAGGTGAAACAAGTGGCTGACAGATTCTGAGTATTTCTGGCTGTAATGTGTTCTGAGTCCGTTTTTAGAGGCAGGAGGGGAAAGTGATGTGCAGATTGATGCCCTGCTGGGTTTGTTTCAGTTTACTGAAGAGGAAATAAGACAAGATGGAGGCTCTTATGTGTGAAAATTTGATAATTAGAAGGAACATTCGATCTTGAGTGCATCTCGTAAAATGTGTTGATTTTAAAAGTACAGAACAAGCCGAGGTAGTCTGGAACAAAATATCCCAGTGGGTAAGCTGATAGAGTTAAAAATTTCTCCATTAAAGTGATTATTCTTCCTGTGAGATGCTGTCATTTTTGTTCCAGAGGAGTGACACTTGAATGAGGGATTTGGCAGCTCTGGTGGGAGCCCATCACTCCATGTTTTTAAAAATTAGCTTTAAAAAGTGCAGCAGAAAAGGGACATTTTTGGTCATTAATGCTGATGCCATGAGGAAAACATCTTTTACAATTTTGCTGTGGCAAAGCACATTTAATAAGCCAATATTTTACCTTAACCTGGGTTCATAAATTCAAGTTTGGTGATGGCTAGGGTACATTTACAATCACTAATGTTCACACAGCTCCTAGTTTTCATGTACTGAGTGAGTATCCCTGATTACGAAATGATTACATCCAAGCATCAGCAACAAATAAGGCTAATAGCATGGGATCATATGCTATTTCGACACCCGGTCTCTTTCCCTCCATCATGCGCATCAATGTGGATAAGGAGCAAAGAAAGAGGGACTTTAATGAAGTACAGGAGGGTTTTTCTTGGTTTCTTTGGCTTTTCTTGCACAGCAGAGCCTGTTTATCTGATTAGCATAGCAGAGACAGCGTGTTAGCTGGTGTCCCATGCTGCACAATGTGATGCAATGTGATATCTGACGTTCACATTCAGTTAGGACAAGGTGTGAAACACTCCTTCAGAGCTCCTGTCAATTCAAGGCCAGCCTTCCTATGTGTGCTCTGATTGGTCAACCTCTCCACTTTGTGGTACTTGGTCCATTTGGCACAACTGTTTTCAGCAGCAAAGCATTCTGCCAACGGTCTATGCTCTGCACCTGGCTTGCCAGTCTAAGCCAACAGACTTTAACTACCAGCAAAACAATGGCGAGACATCAAACTGGTATGCCTATCAACGCAACATAAAACACATTCACAATGCAGAATTTTAGATTTGCACCCAAGGTTCAGGCCTCTACTTCACCACACACCTCTCCCTTGGAGGTCGGACCCTACTAGTTGAGATAATATAAAGACCTTCTTTTTCAGTCCTGCCCCGAACATGCTGTTTGTTTTTCCTGTGATGTGCTCTACTGTTTACTGTGGCCACTAAAAAATGCCAAGACATGCTCACTTTCACTGGGGCTGGTTAGAGACTCAACCGACACCTGGCTAAGGGTGTGTCCCTCATTTGGAGGGGATGAAAGTCTCCATTTTAAGGGAAGATTTAAAAAATATCTACATTATTTAATACATTTGTACAATATTCAGCAGCGCCAAGCTACGTCAGTTAGTAAGGATGCAGTCATGATACATCGTACTTCACCGTTACAACATTTCTCTCTGCTCTAGGTACATTGTTCTGCGTTGAACATAGAAAAAATTGACCACCAAAAACTTTGATCATTACTCAGCGTTGGACGTCAGCTACGAAACGTTGACGTGTGAATGTGACATTACTGGCTAAACAAACGCTTCATGAAAATGTAAGTTATTAACGAGACTACGTTTGACTTTAATTTTAAGTAACGATAATTTCCCCTTTTGGATGTTGGGTGGTAAATTATTCGGATTAAATGTCTTCAACAAAATCTTCAGGCTTGATGAATCTGCAGGGTTTGCCGCTCTTCTACTGTGCTAACTCTATTGACAATGTGCAATTCATCCATGTGCAATCACTTACATTCATGTGCAATTACTTGGTGAATGTGTAAATAATCCTTCTAGGATTTGCTTTTTAGTTTCTGTATTCAAGCCCTTTTTTATATTTATATTGGTAGAATAATGTAAATACTACTATTTTTCATGCTATTTTTATACAATTTTTATACTTATTCTTTATCAACGCTGTCCCCTTTGCTGCTGTAACATTGCAAATTTCCCCGTGTGGGACGAATAAAGGTTTATTCTATTCTATTCTATTCTCGTAGCTGCAGAGAGTAAAGCACAGCTCTCAAACACCCTAGGATGTTTTGTTATATCAAAATGAATTTATTTATTTAAACAGGCTGCTGGTAAATTAAGGACAGCCTGAATAAATGAATAGGGGAACAAAATGAATCTCAATGCATCCATTAAATGCATGAGAGCTCATTGAATGCTTTGATGAAATAATAAGAACCATGTTAACGCCACCACTTGATTCCAAACCAACTGAATACCAATGGGAGATTTTGTAAGACACAGCACTCATCATCATCCCTGAGAGAGCAAATGAGGGAAATGTCAGGAAGAATGGTGGTCATGCCAACAGAAGAGTCCCAAATATTCATGAGAGTTACGACAAGGAGCCCTGAAGATGTCCTGGCATGTCCTCAAAAGACTCCATGTTTCTTCATCCACTGATTTGATCCAAAGTGAAATGTCAGCTTATGTATGGCTCACCATTAAAGTCACAGCAGTTTCCCCTGCGGCTGCAGAACCATTCAAGTCAGGAATCATGCTATGAGCTCGATGCTGCTGTCAAATCAAAGATGAAGGTCAGACATTTTTCAGTTCAGATTTCCAACATCTACTGCTTCAGGTACAGAGCTGTATGTAACAGTATGATGAAAAACTTTGTGTTTTTTTCTGGCAAGTGTGCAAAACGTTAACTTATAAAAAAGCATCCATTTTTGAAAACAAATAAAGGAGGAAGATGCAAAATGGTTTGACTGGGGGCTTTAAGCAGCACCATTGGTTTTGAGATCACGCAGAACAGGTTGTACCTCTTGGACAGTCTGTTTTTTTTAATAATGCTTCCTGCTAATCCACGGTCACATTTACAATGGGCACTTTGAGTCCTGACTAATGTTGTGTAATGTCAGAAATCTTACGAAGTCAGGGCAGATTGATTTATTAAAAGTCCTCCTTGAGTATTTCTCTAAACACAAGGTACTCAAGGTTGCAAATTTCCCCATGTGGGACGAATAAAGGTTTATTCTATTCTACTCTATTCTACTCCACCAGCACCAAATAAAAGGGTTTTCCTTTCAGGAAGTACTTTGCTGTCTCTCAAAAAGTTTTCCTCACAACTTTTGAACAGGAGGTTCTCTGGCAGCAATGAAAAAATTGATTTAAAAGTTTTCTGTGCAGATTTGTATGAAAGCAAGGTACTTGGCAAGCAGCCTCTTAAGTTTGTTTTTGCCAGTGAAAAGGGGAATGCTGTTTTTTTTCTTTTTGGCAGATTTCTTTAAAAGAGCGGTTCTCTGCAGGCAACCCAAAAGAAAAGAGTTGTCCTTGCAGATTTATATGAATGGAAGGTACTCCACCTGCTCCAAAAAATGAAAAAATGGAAAACAAACTAAAAATTTAATGAGAAAGTTTTCTTAACAGACTTCTTTTCACCTGAGGACAACTCACCAAAAAAGTTTTCTTCCCAGATTTCGACAAAAGCAAGGAATTCGGCCAATCAAAGAAAGAGTAGTCTTCTTAGGTTAGTTCTAAAGCAAGGTAATACATTTTTGCCAGTTTCTTGCAAAAACAGTTTTCTTTGCAGATTTCTTCAAAAGCAGGGCACTCAAATATCACCCAGAAAGTCGTCTTTACAGATTCAAAGAAGTTTTGTAATGCATTTCTTTGAAAGTTAGATCCTTTGACAGCACCAAGCCACAGCCACGAGAGCTTAAAAAAGAAGCAAATACAAGCCCCGTTTAGATGAAAGCGAATACCACCGAAAACGAGTTTTCATTGCATTTTCGCCTCCCGTTTACATGAGAACGGTCCCTGGAGTGCCCAAACTTTTGAAACCAGGGTCCATGTAGACAAGATGTAGCGTTTCAGGGTGAAATGCTGACGTCACAGCATGCGCAGTACTCTTTCACATAAAGGCTGCGCGCGCATACCAGGAACAACAACAACAACAGCTTCAGCCGTCTACCGAGCAACATGTGTGCTGCTTACCGTACTCGGTTTGTTATCCAGACAAAACTATCCAGTCAGATTTGTTGTCCAGACAAGAAATTCTGCTTCTAAATGCGTCCACTCGCCATTGTTGTTTGTGAAAAGTCTGTCTTTACCTGAAAGCGTACGTTTGTTCTTACACCACTGTTTCTCTACAAACCTTCATCGCCATCTACTAGCCTGGCATGCACGCTACAGCGTTTTCAGTCGTTCTCGTGTCTCCATGTGGACGCAGATCGTTTTTGCAAACACAAAGGAAAAACCTTTTGGTTTCTGGTGAAAACATTGTGGTGTAAACAGGGCCACAGAAGTTGCGAAATTGGCAACTCCTCAAAGCTGCGTTTCCACCAAGCAATCCAGTTCAGTTCGGCTTGACTGATCTTCATCACTGTGCATGCCAATGTTTTTTACCTGGTACAATACCATGATAACATTTTTATTGTTTGCCTTTTTCTTGTTTAATTTTTGTTTATATGGCCACAATAACTGGGGGTAAAAATTTGATATTGTGATGGTGCAACATCACAGGTATGGACAGCAGGCCTTATAGGTTAAAACTCAAGATCATTTCACGGTTTTCGTCTCTTCTGTTTCTGATGAAATATTTATTCCTGTCATGTCTCAGTACTTATCTCCAGCCTTTGCCCCCTCCCATATCTTCACGCTGAGTAACTGCTTGTTGTGCATCATCCCTCTTTTGTGGATGCATCCTGTCTTTGCCACCTGGTCACCCTGCCACCCTTCACGTGGCGGCATTCAATATTTCAGCCTGTACGTAGTGGTGCTGAGTGGGGGGTGTTTCTTGGAATAGAAAGCGCACAGGGGAGCCAATCCTCCTGCCAAAACAATGCCGCCTGTGAGGATTAAACAGAAGGACCCCCTGATCCTCTCCTGTGATGCAAATGAAGCCATGGCGTTCGCGAAGCAGCTACACTCACATAGACTTCTCTCGAATGTCCACGATGACCAGCTTCATGCACGAATTCGCCATGCGGTTCTGCAGGAGCAACACTGTATTCAGGCCTGCTCACACATGCAGAAGGAAAGACTTGAACACACATTCAAAAAAATAGACAGCACACTCTCTCCTGCTGTGCTCTGCTCACAGATTTGTATGGAGTCACATGCTGCCAGCATGGACAAACACGTTTCCCATCACATGCCCTCTATCTCTCTCCCTCTATCTACATCTCTGCCTCCTCTCCCATCCCCTTTCTGACGCTTTTTTACACCTCATCCTCTCTTCCTGCCTCACAAACAAAAAGAGCCCTGATGTTGTGTTGATGTTACTGACCCGCGTGACATATTTCCATACTGGTGCCTCCTGTTTGGAGAGCATTGTGAAATGAAAAAGCAGGAAGCGGGTAGTGTACGTCCACATGGCACAACGGACCGTCTTTAATTCAGCCCTCGTATTTTTCCATGACACCGGGTGTAAACAATCTGGACCCATCAGAGCACCTCATTAAGCCACTGCTGTCTGCTCCCATTCAGGGGTTCGTTTGATTGGGGTTATTTGTGCTGGACTATGGCATCTGTCAGCGAGTGAATAGGAACTGTAAATAAGTCATTACAGCAGTAATTAACTTCACTTGGCTTTGATTGGACCCTTCGGAGAGTAAATACGATCATTAACGGCCAAGCAAATGTATTTGAGTTTAGTATAGGACTATATGATAGAGGAGGTTTCAACTTTGGGCATCCATCACATGAATTTGATTCTACTTTACATACCTCTGTCAAAGATGTTACATTTTTACCAGCGTTTTTTCATCTGTGTTTTAGCAAGATAACTCGAAAAACTTATGGACGGATTTGGATGAAAATTTCAAGGAATGTTGGTCGTGGCACAAGGAAGAACTGACAATATTTTGGTGCTCATCTGAATCGATATGCAGATCCAGGAATATTAAAAATCTTTTTCGTAGCATTCCGAGATAGGGCAGTTTTTGACAATTTCACTAATAACATTGAAAATTCTCTAAAGATTTTGATGACATTTTCAGGGAACGTTCGTCATTACATAAGGAAGAAGTGATTACATTTTGGTGCTCAGCCAAATCCATATGCAGATTCAGGAATATTAAAAATCTTTTCGTAACATTGCGAGATAAGGCAGTTTTCCACATTTTTTCTAATAAAATTAAAAATTCTCAACAGATTTTGATGATATTTTCAGGGAATGTTCGTCATGGCATAAGGAAGAAGTGATAGGTTTTTGGAGCTCATCCAAATCTATATATGGGTCCAGGATGATTTTATTTTTTGACTTTTAGAATTTAGACTTCCAACTTTAATAGGTGCATACCCTCTCTTGACAGGACAACTTGATCTCAGGTCTTTTTCCCACCTAAAATTCAGTGGACTTGGTTTTGCTTGCCTTGTTTGGTCCTAGTCAAGTTCCGGTTGCTTTTACACCCACTGCAAACTGAACTCTGGTTTTCCTGTAAATGAACTGAAACTCACTTTTATGGTGCACCCCAGTTTGTTTTGCTCAAGAGATTGTGTTAGCTTTTACAGCAGCCCAAATGAACCAAATTACCCAAAAACGTGAAAAAGAATTCATTTGGTCCTACACAAACGTGTTAAAAAGCTACCCAAGATATGGTTTTGAACAAGGTAATTTATTAACATGTGTTTTTTTGGTCTTGATGTCTTTTAGTTTAAGGCTTTGAATTTGATCTTCACTTCATTTGTCATTTATTGGAATTACAATATTTTACCTACCTCCATTATTAGAGTGCCTTTGTTGCTTAAACTAAAAACTGCTCTCATGGCAGAAACTGTTTTTGCTTAATATCCTGTTTTACTGAAAGGACATGTCGTTCGACAAAAAGCATGAATACAAGCTCATAACATGGCTTGTGTCAGAAGAACATCAGGACAGTCACATTTCCATTAAGTTGGATTCCTCATCCGATGGGATTCTTATGGCTTCAGGTCCAGATAATTTTCTGGAGTAGTAATGTATGGTTCTTAGTTTATGGTTAATAACGGAAATATATCATAAGGAAGACCAAGTGATAGCAACCACACATTTGATTTTGTTTGCAGTCTTCTTCCTGCACTAGCACTGAGTACTGCCAGTCCAGGAAGTGGTCATTTTTGCATAAGAAAATTCCTCTGACCTTGTGCTGCTTCATTTGCCTCTTGTGGTTCAGATTTGGCACGGCACACCACAATTGTTCTTCTATCCAGTAGCCACAACTTCCCCATTTTGATTTACAGGAGTCTCCTTTTTATTTGTCACTGAAAAGTATCATCAGCATTCAGTTCTCCATCTACTGGTAGACCTCCAGTTAAAGTCTTACTCTACCTGGACCAAAGGTGAAATAAGTTTCTGTGCCAAGTGAACCAGTTTGATATGGGAGTGAGTCAAGCATCCTGATTTGGCTGCTCCTAATCAGATAATGTTTTACACCTGTAAGGGTTACTTTCACTCCTATAAAGACATAAAAAAATCAATTTAAGTTTGTTATATAACAAGAGACTCAGTCACTCATATTGGGGCTGAATTTTAGTAATAAAACCATTTCAAGATATGTTAAATTCTATTCAAAATTCTGAAAATATGAAACTGTATTCTCTTTCAAAAATGTTGACAGTTGAGGAATAATATTTCAGCTCTACATGTTAGAGCCACCAGAGCAACAGTGCCTTGCCCAAGGATACACTGACATGTGACAGCCGGAGCCGACTTTCCAATGGATAATAGAGCATACTACCAAACTAAGCTACTGACACCCTGCTTCTTCCAGTGGAGCCTACTGTGGGCTGAACAAAAACCTTGCTCATGGATGCCCCCTCGTGACGTCATTAAGGGAAAGTTTTCAAATGGGCTGTTTGTGCACGCATTTTCGGAAAGGTAGAGTAAGCATCAGATGGAAGATTTTTTATTTTTCCTTGTTAGGGTCGTTGTCGACAGGAAATGGACTCATAGTTTTACATACAAAATCATTAAAAAGTGTATTTTGTATAATATGAGACTTTTTTTCACTGTTTACACTGCTGATATTTGTTAATAAGTTAATAAGCAAACGTAATATCCAGTGCAAAATTCTTACTGCCAGACATTGCCTTTTGGTCAAATGTGGTCTACTGTCATAAGCCGCTGTCATGTTTATTTTCACATTGTAAATATTGTTACTGTTAATAGTGTAAATTCCTTGGCCTTGTTTATAGTCTGATCTTTACCTATTTTATTTATTTTTCCTTCATTAGGAAGTTGATGTGCCTTAAAGACTCTTACTTTATTTTTTATTTGCTTACTCTATGTTTTAATTAATTTTTCATGCTCTTACCTTCTTTTATGTCTTTGTTTGATTTCCCTACTGCTATAGTGTTTATAAGAAGTAACTGAATTTCCCCTTGGGGATTAGTAAAGTATTTCTGATTCTGAAAAGGTGCCATGTCCTGGTGTGTTTTACAGATTAAATCATGTCTTTGGTGTCTATTATGCAAGTATTTGATTTAAGTTGAATATTACTATGAAAAATCTCATTTCTGTAGAGGGTCAGATGCAGCTCCTTTCCCCTCCCCTTTGGAAATGCTCATATCTGAGGGAGTGAGGAGGGTATGAAAGCCTTAATAATAATTGGAGGGGGTAGGAAGGGTTATGGGCCTCAGAGTGGACTTTCAAAACAGTCATGTTGTCTGCCTGTGACCAGCAGAAAACACATGTAGGAGGAGGCTGTATAGCTATGACATCATAAACCCCAAGAAGTAAAAACAGAGTGTTTGAAGGGTTAATTTCTTTAAAGAAGGATATAGATTTCCATGTACTGGTAGTTTAGTAAAAGCTGTTCTTCTGTTCCCCAAGCCTCTTCTAACAACATTACAATCAAAGAAATTGCTTTATAGGACACGGGACTTTTAAGTTAAATGGGTTAAGAGATGGATTCTGTCTGGCATAGATTTTAACCATCTCTCTGTTTATCCATCTGATGAGGAAGACATAACCCCTGAGATCAAATGTTATTTTCGATGCACCAGTGTTGGTACTGAAACAACAGCTGCTACCCAGGCTGTGCTGCCCTCCTGCCTTCGAGCGACTGGAGCATAGCCCGGGCCAGAGTCTGCAGAGTCATCCGAGGTTTTGGAGTCGAGGACGGATGGAGGGAGGGGTGAGAAGATGTGTTATATATGTGATTGTAAGGGTGTGTAGGGAGGTGGGAGGTCCTCTGGCTGTTGTCATGGAGGCCTTTTGGAAGCTCTCCATCCAGCCTTCAGGCCAAGTGATTCACACAATGAAAGGGTGCTAACAGAGAGCATGCATTTATTTGCTTTGGCTCTGGATCTGGTTGACACTAGAGGAGGCAGAGTACCATAACCATCAGAAAAGCCATGTGTGGTCAATTTGACTGCTAGACTCCAAACTATGACATAGATGCCCAAGATGAGGAGTGTTTGTTGTATCAAGAACTCTTGCTTAGAGTAAAATTATACATTTTCAAAAGTTTGGTTTGGCTTTTCATTGTCTTCCAAAATCACGTACAACAGCCATAATTATCTCACAAACACACCAGCATTTCAAAATGTATAATTCATCCAACATAGCTCAGAACAAAAGAATAGCAACTGTTTACACCCAGTTTGATTATGATAGGTTATGCATTCTGTCTAAAGTCTCTGCTCTGCACTGGGCCTGCTACCTCGAGCCAATGGCATTGCTGACAGGCAATGATAGGTCCATCTAGGGGGTCCTGGAGCTGTTTCAAGGAGCGACTGGTGTAAAGGAAGAAGAGGGAGAAGTCCTGATCATGTTGACTTTAGTCTTCATCATAGAATTGCTCTGTTTACCCTGTGTACTGCTATACAATTGCCGCTGGAATCTCAATTTCCCTGAAGGAGTCTTCCCAAAGGATTAATGAAATAATATTATACCTAATGTAATGTAATATAATCTATATTTAATGGAGGAGAGATGTTAAACAGACTAAAGGAGAATTAAAACAATGATAATAATAATAATAATAATAATAATAATAATAATAATAATAATAATAATAAAACATGGGCGCTTATAAATGCAGGAAAAATTGTTGAGTTTAAGGCCAGTTTAGGATAATAAGAACTTCTCTTCAAATGAGACCCTTTGGTGATTTTCACACCTCCAGCTCGGTTGCTTGTTTTTATGAATTAAATATCAATTTGTCAAAACTGCACTTTACGTCAGGGGCCATCAACTACTTTTGTACAATGGCCCTTTTTTTCTTTACATATGCTTTTGGGGTCCAGACATTACAAAAAGATTATTCAGAAGAAAAAAACCCAATAAAAATAATTTGGTCCACTTAAATTATTATTATTTTGATATTTTGAATTTCTAACTTGTATTTACCTTCATTATACACTAAAAGTGAGATCAGTCCCTATTACCCATCTTGAAGCCAGTCACATGGGACAATTTCGATGTCCTGGCTACTTCTTTCTTGGGTTATATATTCCATCACCTTTATATATGTTCTCACAGTTAAGCACTGGCTGATTATGGCATACAGGTGGATTAAGTAATTCCTATTTCATCAATTGTTGTGGGTATTTAACAACAAAAAGTTGTCCTTGAAAACCAAATAAATTTTTACCTTACTGATTTTCTGATTGGTAAAATTGAGAGGGGTAAAGGCAACTGAAAAATAAAAAAAACTTTTTAGATGTTGAACATTTTTTAAGTTTGAGAAAAAAATGAATTCTGAGATTTAAGTCAGAGTTTTGAAAAAAAATCTGAATAATGGGATTAAAGTAAGAATTCGAACTTTTTTCCTTTTGTGTCATTTTGACCAAATTCTAACTTTTTTTTTACTTTAATCTGAAAATTCTGGCTTGAATCAGCTGGATCAGCCTGATTCGGTGTCTGTAATCGGGGAGATCCATCTTGCTAAGCTCCAATCTACAGCGTTTGTGCTCGGCCCAAAGTGGCACAGCCCAATTAGTGTCCTTTAGAGCAGATAAAGGCGAGACGAAAGCAGGAAGTGACTGCTTGTAAAGACATTAGCATAGATGCAGTGTTAATTTTGACAGCACTTATTAATTCAGTTTTAGCTATAGTCTTTTGCCTGAAATATCTTTTAGTTTTAGTCATAACTTAGTCATCTAGATTGTTTTGCTTTTAGTCTAGTTTTAGTTGATGAAATTTAACAACATTTTAGTTGACGAAATCCACTGTAAATTTAGTTGACCAAAATATGAAGTGTAAGGGGTAACACTTTTTTTATATTTCCTTGAATTCCTGAAGTCATGTTTTACACTTGGATAAAATGAAACATCTAATAACCCTTTATTGAATGGTAGTAAAGTCTGAATGTATAAATCAACAGAAACAAATTGAACTTTTGTGTGAAATGCAGTCACCTTTATTTAGGCTACCTGGCAGAGCATCTCAGTTACAATACCAGAACTGACAACAAACAGTGAACCTGCTCTACATGAATATATCAATTCATAAAGAGAGGAGCTCTGATTGGATCGCTCCACAACTTATCCCGCCACCATGAAGCTAAGGCAGCTGTGATTGGATGTCCCTCTTAACTCATCCAACCTTTCCACACAACCAAAGTAGCTGTGATTGGATATATTCCTAACTTGTCCCTACTTTCTACATGACCAAATTAGGTCTGATTGGATTAAGTCTCTGTCAACATATTAGTCTATTTTTTATCTGTTTACGAAAATGTCAGTTAATTTAGTTTTAGTTTTTGTCCATGTGCACTTGTTTTTATTTGTTGCTGTCTAGTTTTCATCAGGGAAAAAAGGTTGTTGACGAAAATAATTAGTCAACGAAATTAACACTGCATAGATGCTAACAGCTTCATTAGCATTTTTTATCAGATCTGGACCACATTTCTTTATTAAATGACGAACAAAATACAACACTACAAACTATTCTAAAGTAAGGATATTTTTGCTCCACTTTTGACGAGAGTTTGTTTTACAAAGTGGCTCATGCTCTGTAGCGTAGTAGTGTCTACCTACTACATTAATAAGATTGAAGGTTCTGCCCTCCCCAAACACTTTCCAAGGGCTCTTTCCCAGATGGACTAGAGGACTACATCGACCAGTCCACCTCGTGTGCCTGGTTAATGGAAAAGGACAATGAAATCTTGATTGGATCGCTTCTTTCGAATATGCCCACCTACATGAGGAAGTGTTGCAGCTCTAGCATTAGCTCATCAAACTGCCTCATTACTGTACTAATGAGACTAATGTCAACATTGAACCAAATTCTCCTGTAGCACCCAGTGTGTCCTCAGAAACACCTTCCTGTGAAACCAGTGATCGCAAAGCAGAGCTCCTCTGAAGTAAAATAAAACAGAGCAGAAATAGAAGCTTGTAGGGCAAAAAATAGTGGACCACTAGCTTTGACCAGCTGATGGGAGGATTACTGAGTAAATCCTTCAGTGTCCTGGAAATCTTAACAAGGCACCTGCATGTGTCAAGAGGCCACTTTAGTTCATCAAATCACGAATGCTGACGGGAAGACAGATTACAAACACGTAGTACGAGCTGCTATAGAGTGCAGTTTTGTTATATGTTTGCAACGTGAAGGTTTGGGTTTCACATGCTCCACGCTCAAGCCCGCAGCTCCCACCTTGCAGGAGCAAATTGCACCAAGAATAAAGGATTAGTGCTTTGCTCTCGTAACCCACACTTATGTCACCTCATTGAGAAGAAAACCATGGCAGGGACATGTGACTCTGACACAACAATAAATGCTCAAGGGGAACACTGTAGGCTTCTTTTAAAAACGTATCATCCTTGTGAGGCTTTCTCTTCGCCGAGCTTTATTCTTCTGAAAACCCGGCCTTCAATCTGCAGGATCACACTCTCAAGACTGAAGATCTTTGTAGTCCTTACAATAACAACATGAAGGGAGAATGAGAAAGTACGCTGTTTTCAACAGTTCCTAGGCAACATGGTTGTCTGGCTGGCTGTGGTGGGTTCGAGACATGAGAGGAGAGTTCATGCTGTCACTCTTACATATTCTGATTAATACGACCTAGTTTCACATCCCTCTGAGCCGATCACCTCCTCTCTCGGTGGACTATTTACGTGCACACTTTATCTCTTATTTTTGCTTCTGTGGTAGCAGAAATTAGCAGCAGAAGCAGCGAGTTTAACCTGCAGCTCTGAGCTGTTGGTTTTAACCCTCTGCCTCAATAACAATGCTATTTCTGTCAGCCCTGACCAGCGCCGTGTGGGAGGATGTTCCTCAACAGCTCCTGGCTGGAGGAGGATCAGTCTGGAATAAAACATGCCTCACTGCATGTTTGATATTTTCTTACATAATTTTTATTTCGGCTTTTTTAGCTTCCCACAATGAGGTAAACGATGCTTCACAGGCTTTCAGGACACGACAAGATGCTTGTTTTGTTTCCCTGGTGAAGGCGATGAAATTTAATTTATGCAGAGATGAAGATTTTATGATGTTTTTAGCTAAATGGTAAATGGACTTGAGCATGTATACAGCTTTTCTTGTTGCCTGGTTATAAAAAGCACATTTTACATGACAAGCTACACTCACATGTTCACTTCTTATTAACACACTAGGGATGCAGGGCTTTGGAAACAGTTCTGGAGTATTCATTAAACCCATTGATAACAGTTTTTCTAGTCTTTGACTTAAAAGCGCTGTGCGCAGATCACATCTACCCATTCACACCTATATGTTCCCCTATTTACTCACTAGTGGTTCTGAGGTTAACGACTTCTGTGTGGCAGGCTCAGTTTGGTTTCATTTTTGTCTTAGTTTGGTTTGCTTCCACACTTCATTCCCCTGTCACTATTTGGGGGCTGTAGCTGTGGTCTTCACTATGACCCAGAAATACACAACTGGCTCCAGTCAATAACACTGTTTTATTTGAAGCAGCTTCAAAGTTTTCTGTGCTGTTAAATAAGGCATCACACTGCAAAAAGTCAGATCTAGGTGAAAATATTTGTCCAATTTCAAGTCAAAAATATATCACTAGACTTATTCTAAGCCACAATTTCATGATATGTCTGGTTTAAGATCTTATTTGAAGACATAAATACTTAAAATAAGGCCTGAGTTGCTTGTTATAAGTAAAATAATCTGCCAATGAGACAAGACATATTCAACTTGAGGATGTATTTTAAACCTGAATTTAAGTTCCTCACCGAGTCAAACTCTGCTTGTTTCACTGGCAGATATTTTCTTATCATTACAAGCAGTTTGATGCCTGTTTTGGCTTTTATTCCTTAAAGTAAGATATTGACTAAAAAATAGACAAACACATTTGCTGAGATCTGAGTTTTTGCAGCGCAGGTTGCACTAGCATATTAACCAGAGCTTTGTGTTACTGTATTCCGCTTGGATTTGTAGACTGAAGGCTGGTGGTACAAACAATGCTAATGTAAGCTACACTTTGCTTGATATTGCGAGTGAATGCTACATTAGCTTGCTTACTGTTCTTGTATTCATCTAAATTCGAGCCACAACACGCTGCTTTCTGGTTTAGTTACAATATTTGGTCTTTGTTTGGTTTGGATTTCTTCACACCTACGGCAAACTAAAGTCTAGTCCACTTAGAAACAAACCAAGACCCAAAAAAAAGGCAAATAATGTTAAATCCTTTCATTTGGGAGAGAGGCCAGCAACAACAGAATTTGTCTGACCTAGCAACAGTTACTAAGGAGGGTGGGGCTTGATGGAAGCCCACTTCCTGTTAAGGGCGGGGCTTGACAAAGGGTCAATTGTGGTCTCTTTCTTCAGACTTAACTCTCAGTTTTTCTCCAACCTGTTTGTAATTGTGTTGATTGACCGTTGACCCTTCATCACCCCACTCCTCCAAATGATACCATCCATGTCACCACATGTCAGTCCTACTAAAAAAAATGCACTTGCTTCAATTTGTTCCAAAATGTCAATTAATGGAGATTATTTCTGCTCTCATTTTTACACAGAGCCTTGGATAATTTCCAACAATTTGTTCAAACAATCCAAACTTAACTGCATTTGGCAGACATTAATGTGACGAACTAAACCGAATTCAAGCCATTTTAGCTATTTTCGATGTAAGTCACAGAGCATTTACTGGTCGTAAAAGTGTATTCAACTGAGATTTGTGTTAATTTTTTGACAAATGCATAGAATAGGAGATTCACAGAAACAACTAAAGCCAATGTTAGTTTAGTTTTTGTTTGAAGCTTTTTTTAATGTTAACCTCAGAAAATTTTGAACACATAGAAGAGATGTTAGTAGTGGTAAGTATGACCACAGAAAATAAGAGCAAGAGTAACAGGAAGACAGATGACGGGAAGGAGCAGTAGCTGTATTTTTATTTTTATTTATTTGTATTTTTTTTTATTTATATCTGCAAGTTGTTTTACTTTTTGATATCCTGTGTTCTTTTTACCCTTTGTACTATACAATGCTGCTGGAATCTTAATTTCCCTGAAGGAGTCTTCCCAAGGGATTAATAAAGTTCTATCTAATCTAATCTAGTCTAGAAACTCAATTTTGCCACCTTGTCTGTCATATTCAGACTGTTTCCCGGGGTGCTGGCAGAAAATCGAATATAGATTTTGGTTATATGTGTTTGGACTCTTGCTGCCTTAATGCAAGGAAAAGTAAAAGTAAGGTACAGGTCTTGTGTGTAGGTGGATCTAGTGTACTTCATCCTAGCAAGAATCATTTTGGACATTTGCATGCTCTAATTTTAGACCAAAACACAACCATCTGTCGTATGAAATCTGCAGGAAATGATTCTGGGAGTGTGCCACCATCATGCTGTCTGATCAGAATAGGAATAAGATCTCAAACTGATGTTCTTGCTGTCTTTGCAGTCTTGCCTTCTCGTTCCTGCAGGATTCAGCTGCAGGAATAAAAATCCTGCTGACACACACGGGTCAGTCAAACTGTGGTCAGTCCAGTCCAGTGCTGAGTCTACATTTGCCATCTGCTTTATCCCCACAGCGCCATCCTGACCTCCACCCTTAAAGCTGCACAATCTCCAAGAGAGTTTCACCTCAAACAACCCAAATGTCGCTTTTATGCATGCTGGCATGCCGGCTAACCCTGCTGCAGCCTCGGGAGTCGTGCTGATAAACACGATGAGATCAGGTTGTCCTCACTGCACCACATCTACGCAGAGTCACCGCATTACATCACAGCGCCTGGTCTTTCACTATTATTCAGAGTAGAAGTGTCATGTAGACGTGTCTCCCCGTCTAATCCATGTTCCCTCCTGAAGCACTTTTGGTCATCTGAGTTTTATTTTCTGGTGATCATTCCCAGGCCTTCTGATCAGTGAGGACAGTGAAAGGTGGATTTCTTGATCAGATGTTTTCACAAAACTGCCCTACATAAAAAAACAAACAAATAAAATCGAGTCCATTTTGACCAAAATTTGGCAGACTCATTTCAGCGAAAATCTCCCGCACATTTTTAGGTTATTTCCACATATAGATGGATGTGTTTAAAAGGCAGCTTTGGACTTTTTTTTTTTTTATTGCATCATTTTTTGTGTTTATTTTGTTTATCATACTTTATTAACACAAATAAAAATACAAACTCTCACAAAGAGAATTTTAAGTTTAGAGTAAAATATTTCTAAAACAGCAAGGTGTACTAAAATATGAGATACATTTCAGACACACGGCAAATTTGCAAATTGCAATTTAATTTTACTTTTTTGGGCAGGGGCATGGCCAAACTGGGGCATCCAAACTTCCAAATCCAAACTTATACACTATGATTGGCTACATTTTATATCAGATGTAAGATTTATGTCAAATCAATGTGGGATGTGTGACAATTTTTGTTTGTTTAATGAATAAATAAATAAATAAATAAACAAATAGATAAATTAATAATAATAATAATAATAATATATTCATGTTGTTGAAAGTGCAAAACTTTAATTTGGTAGAACTTGAAATATTGACTCTGGACTTAAATATTTTGTGAGTCATAAAAGAAATAGGCAGTGCTTGTAGGAAATAGATAGTTGCCACAAAGTTATTTGTATCTTAAGACAGAATAGGGTAGGGCTGGGCAATATGTCACTTTAATAAAGTAATAAGCTAATTAATTCGCAGTTACCACACTTGTGACACGTCACTTTATCACCTCTTGTTTGAGAATTTTCTCCCAATCGAATGACCTGATCAGTGGTTGCACCTGTAGTTTATGTTTTTTTTTAATTAAAAAAATTGAAATAATGGTATCCTCAGCCATTTTTGTAGTCCTTGTAGCAGTTGGTTCGCAAATGCAATTTACGCTGCAAAATGAAACATTCAAATCTTGTTTGCATGTGTTCAACATGGACCTTACTCAAGTAAATTATCTAAAAAGATATTCTGAAACCTTTGGCCCCTGGGAACTGGAAGTGCTAAAATTTGAACCACATTTTAGGATTCATTCCTGCACCAACACATTAACATTTTTCTTTTGTACAACTTAAACACGCAGAGACAAAAAGCATGTGGCTATGGCACACATATGACATCACTATGTTGATAAATTTGATCATAAATCGGCCTATTAAATCACAGCTTTAGACAATAATAACTAGCTCATAGTTGGTAGTTTGAAGCTTAAACGAAGCCAAGTCTCTGGGCAATTACCTCAAATAAACCAAGCATGGCCGCCCTTATTGGTCTGATTTGTACTTTTCACCAAAAAAGCCTGAAGAGATGTGTTTTCCCCAAAATCCTAAGTGGCCACAAAGCTATTTTTATTCTTCAAAGCCTGAAAGGTTCGTGTCAACCAGACTTTTGAAGTAACAGTTCTTCAAAGCAGCGGTGCTTCCACCAGTGCAGGATATTTTGGTCCTTTTTTTGAACCTCCATACAGAGCTTTTTTTCCGTGGCAGACAGTGTCCTCCATCTCCAGCTCTGCAGGACATGTTGGATGATTTCTTTTTCTTTTTTTTTTTTTACCGGAGTTCCCTGCGGAGGATGAAGCAGAGAACAGAATCAGCCCTGAACCCACCACTGAGCCAGGCAACAAAGACAGAGAGGAACAGGCAGGCAGCTGTGTGGGCAGCATGTTCCCACTGAAACCAGGGTATAAGGTACAATCATTCTTCATGTGTTAATGCACAAGGAGGATCAGGCCATTCTGTAAAACAAGCACAATTTTTAAAATGCAGGCTGCGGACAGAATGTGCAATCACTGTGTTCCGTTATTAAGAGCCGGAAAGTTTTCTTCCTGGCTTTTACGTCTTTAAATATCAATAACCTGTGATTTTTCTGGCGCAGTTTGGCACGGATGTACTTTTAAAACTTACTTCAGTCACTCTTGATTTGGTTCAAACAGGGGGAAGCCAAAACCCTCCTGGTTTTTCAGAGGTCTTCGTTAAAAGACGACGCTTTAAGATTACAGTTGTTAAAAAAGTAAGTGAGGAAAAAATTGCAGAAATAAGCAGAGACCTCAGGAGGACATGTATCGATATTCTTTACCCAGACTTGCATCCCGTTTCCACTTAATTATGTTTACAGAGGTGACTCAGCCCATCCATCCTAACCCTGGACTTTCACTGGTTCCGTGTCCGTTGCGTCACCGCTGGGCTGCGGTTTGACTCAGTACCCCCCAACCATCCATCATCTCCAACCAGCTGCATTTCCAATGCGGCGGACAGCTGGAGTTACAAGACGTGGAGTTTCCGTGTCGATCAAAGAAAAAAAAGAAGAAAGTGCTTTACAAATGAAATGTAATATTATTGACATATTCATATTTGAAACCCTATTTTTCACTGGGTGTGCGACAGAAGTTAAACTCTTACCTATGCCGTACTTGTGACTTGTTTTCACCAAACAGTCTTTAAATTACACAAAGTTGGTGACCCCATATTCAGCAATAACTTGCCCTAGCTTCCATGCAGGTTCTTTCTGTATAGGTGCAGAGCTGGTCTCTGTCACTGTGGCTTATGTTTTTCCTAATGACATCAAAAATCCCAAAGTTCTCTTGTAAGACCTGACTCAGGTCTTCATCTAAAGCTAGTTTGAGCCAGCGTTTTCAACATGGCAGCTGATTTGGCCCTAAAGTCCCCTTCAGTGACCAAATGACTGACTTCATCTGGCTGTGTCCTTTTTTTTTTTAAATTTTGTTACAGTCCATGAACAAAACCAAACTAAAAATGCAGCAAAGTTGCAACTTCACCCCAAGTCCACCAAGCTCTTCACCTGAGACACCAGATGGAGCATTCAATATATTTCACTAGTCCATCTGGGAAATCAATCAATCAATCAATCAATCAATCTTCATTTGTAAAGCACCACTTCATAACAAGTGTTATCTCAAGGCACTTTACAATAGAGCAGGCTGAAGCCATACTCTTCATTTTATAGATAAACATATATATGCATATATAATACATAAATATATATATATATGTATACACACACACACACACACGTATATATAAATATATACACACACAAACATATATTATATATATGTACATAAAGTATACATAAATATGTATATATGTCTATATGTGTATGTGTGAATAAAAAAATAAAAAAATAAATATATATGTGTATATATGTATATATATATATATTTTTTATATTTATATTTATGTATATATACATATACATGTACATACATCCAGAGATGATGATGATAATAATAATAATAATAATAATAATAATAATAATAATAGCTTTATTCATATAACACCTTTAAAAACAGATGTTTACAAAGTGCTTTAACAGACAAAACAAAAGCAGGCAAAACTCTGGGTACAATAAATCAACAATCAGGTCAACAGAGACCAAAAGAGTCAAAGGATAATGCACAGGGGGTTATGTTAATTAGAGCAACACAAGAAAAGAAAATAGTAAACTGGTAAGCTGGAAACAGCTGAAGTAATTTAGCAATACACCAAATCCGTATAGCTCACCATGTCAGCATGTACAGATGAAGAACAATGGTGAAGAAGGTATTTTGTTTTATGTATAATGACCAGGAGACAACAAGACAATAAATAGATACATATAGATTTATAGATACAAAGATAAATTTATGACTGTTGAAAGTTGACGACATCACATCAGGAAGATGGAAAAGAAAAGGGCAGCTAGAGGACAGGTAAAAGAGAAAAAAAATACATAAAATGGATATATAGACGTATCCATCCAGGCAGAGACAAAGGGACTAAAAATAAGAATTTATGATAGCGGCAAACCCATGGACGCCCAGATCATAAATCTGTCCCCATCACATGTGTCTCTACTGAATATAAATTCAGTCAATCAATCTTTATCTGTGTAGTACCATATTTGTCTTTGTTGAAAATAAATATTTTAAAGGTAAGCCACTTGAGATGTGGCATCTCATTTTCAAGACAGACCTCGTGTCTATAATGTAGCAGCATCTAGCTGAACTGTCGTTAAAATGGATTTAACTGGTCTAACAGTACGAATTTATGTTAAATGGTGTCATTTCTGTTGATGCAGGATAGATTAAAGAGCACATAGAAAGTGTTTGGGGAGGGCAGAACCTTTCAAATCAAATTCTGGCTGGTGATTGGATGATTGTTCCATCAATCATATCGATTACAGGCCAATCAAAGAATGTTGAAGGCGAGCGCTACTGCCACAGTGTAAAAGACAGAACATGAGCCACTTCATAAAACAAATTCCCTGCAAAACATTTTAGAAGTGGAGTGAAATTATCTTTTCATGAAAGAGTTCTGGAGTGTTGTTCGTTTAATAAAGAAATGTGGTCCCGATCTGATAGCTTCTACTGAAGCTGTTAGCATCTTTGACAATTTCTGAAAGAGCAGTCCTTCGTGCTAGCGTCTATCTTGTAGCTTCCTGCTTTTAGAGACACTGATTTGGCAGTCTTGCTTGGGCTGCTCACAATTGTTGTAGATTGGCATTTAGCAAGATGGATCTGCCTGATTACAGACACTGAATCAGGCAGAACCATCTATCATGCAAGGTTGTCATGCTCTACGTCCTTACAAAGTCTGCTTGAAGGTTGGAGGCATATACTAGATACACCAAAGCTTTGTTGGGGCCTACATCTGGTTTGATCATTTTAACACGTGACCTATGCAGTCATCTCTCTACTGACATTAATCAGAAAGCGAAACCAAGTCACAGATTCCCCTGTGAATGCAGACAGATGTTCTTGTCTTTAGTTTCTTCATTCGAGGGAATTTCATTCTGTTCCCCGGTAAGACGTTAAATCACAGCTTTACACGCTCGCAGAGACTTTAATAACAGACCTAGTCAGCCGTGATGTTATCTGACACATCACAAACCGTCTTATAAAGAGAAACCACCTTGTTAAGTCAGAAGACTAATTGAAGATTGTCAGCTTCACGGAGCACGCCTGTTATTTACACGCTGTTCTCACCCACACCTTCATACTTGTAGGGTGAGGCATATTTTCTTATGAGGATCTGTTCCAGTAAAAGACTTAAGGAGAGAATTTATTATAATCCCGGCACTGGTGATGGACCAGGCCTGAGGCAAATTGGTTTTTGATTGGCAATCAGTGTTTTTCATACTTAGGAACGCCGTGGAACTTTCATTAAACTTTCATAAATGTTCACTGTGATGCGTGAATGGGTTAAATAGATTTTTAAGGTCAGAGGTCAGGGTCTTGGAGCCTCATGATCATCCCTTGCTTGGAAATGCTACATCTTCAGCAGGATTTGAGGGACTCCTGTCAGTTCTTGGACGAACCTTTAGTCTGACTCATGCATCAACTGTTGGATTTTAAAGTCAAAGGTCAAGGTCATTGGTTTAATTGTGCTCTCACCTTGCCCTTAAATGCAATATCCCAGTAACAATTTGAGGGGTTTTCTTTAAACCCGGTAAAGATTTCATCACTAATTTGAAGAAGACCTGACTGAATTTTTAAGGTCACGAGCCAAAGGTCAAAATCATTACCCCATGTACATCCCTTGCTTCTAAGCATGGTTTCTTAAGAACTAATTCAGGGAGTTTCTCAAAACTTTACACAAAAGCCCTAACAGATAAAATAATGAATGGATTTGATTTTGAAGATTAAGGGTCAAAGGTCAATTTAATAAAGTAAGATGTTCACCCTTTTACGATACACATAATATCTCAGAAAGGTTGTTAGGGATTGTCTTAAATCTTTGCTCAAAAGTCAAATAGATACGGTTATAGATACTTATGTCTGTCTTAAGCCTGGCTCACACTACAGGATTCTCGGCCCGATTTAACCCAGATTCAGCCCTCCCAACAATCGGGGAAGAAATCTGGTCGGGGACCAAAATCGGCCCCGACGTTCGACCAAGATTATCTTCTAGTGTGAGCGGGTGACAGATCAATCTTAAGCCCCACGATCGTCTCACAGACTCGTCGGAGCCGCCCCGATAATTTTCAAACATGTTTGATATTTATCTGGATGATTACGCAACTCGTATTTGCTGAGGATGACAGTAGCCAATCAGAGAGAGCCGCCTACGATGACCGGAAATGACCGCGAGACAGGAGTTACCAGAGGCAAGAATGGCGAGCACGAAGAGCGTACGGGTGAGATGGACAGCGGAGATGGAGGACAGTCTTGTCGACCTGTGGCAAGACCACGAATGTTTGTACAACGTTTCATGCAGAGATTATCACAATCGATGTTAAAAGGACAAGCGTTGGAGAGAAATTGTATCCGCATTAAATATTCCAGGTGAGATAATAATGCGGCAGAGTGCCGCAGGTAATCACCCCAGCGCTGATATCCAGGACAACAGCTCTCGCTCTCATGTGATATTGCTTGTATACATCAGTTATACAAGCGCATTTTACTAGTTAACAGTAATAAGCGAGAAGGAAAAATGATTTGTTTGTTTAACTGCCGCACTAGTCTCCATATTTTGTCTCAACGTGATCCTACGTCATCTCCTTGGTGAGATGGCGTAGGATCGTCTCTCTGGTCCGATAATCTTGATGAAATCCTGTAGTGTGCGCTGGTCAGGATTTTCAAATCTTGTAGTGTGTGTGTGCTTAAGATTTAAGAGAAGATAATCTGTCAAGATTCTCTTTATGTGTGTGATACAACCCGATTTCAGAATCTTATAAGATTTTTAAAATCCTGTAGTGTGAGCCAGGCTTTAAAGGGTAACAATAGCTCAAGAATACTTTAAGACAAAGGTCCCCAACTACCTGGCCATAGGGAAACAAGATAAACTGATTTAATGACTATTTTTTTTAAAAAAAACTCAGACTCAGGAGTGTTTTATTTTCAAATTCTCACATATCTGCCTGTGCAGAATTTACACCCAGTCTCTTTGTCTCTGTTGCAACTGTGAAGGACAAAAAAGTACAACTTGAGATAAACTCACTATTAAACACTCTGCTCTGGACATCGTTTGTAAATATATTTGACTCGGCACCATGTGTTTTACTAGAGGGCACATGCAAGTGCTCCATTTCCTGTTGTGGATAATAATCAAAAGAATGGTCAGCTCAACTAAGACTGATGATCAATGTATAGAACACCATGAGGGTTTTTACTGCAGTTCCCTCTGCACTCAGAAGAACAATCGATCAATCAAACTTTATTTTAAAGCACTTCTCATACAAAAAAGTGGCACAAAGTGTTGTGCATTCAAGAATACAAGCAGATAAGTGTCAGGGGATACAAAATAAAATACAAAACCCCACCCAGCCTCCCATCATTCAACACACACAACCACGCACGCACGCACACACAGACGCAAAAGTGAGAACTTTTCACAGACGAACGAGAAAATGCTATCTTGAATTAAAAGGTAACATAGGACCTAAGACCAAGCCGATAAAGCCATAAGATATGATAAAGGTAATAAAGTGTTTAAAGTTAATTAAAATAAAACAGTCTTAAAACCAAAACAATAAAAGAAAACAAATAAAAAGAGGCAATAAAACACAAAATAGTAACTCTGAAACTAAAATAGAGTTAAAAACACGTCATGCAGATTAAGAGAATAAAGCAAAATCAGCTAAAAGCCAGACTAAAAAGGTAGGAATTAAGTTTGCTTTTAAAAATATCATGTAATGGTTTAACTACTTACCGTGTCAACTGGTGACTTCCAGCTAACTATGTTCCTAAATGTCGTTGTTAAGCAGCTGATAAAAACAGTGAATCCAAATGAATGGCACATTATAAGAATTTATAAATTCCACTCAAAAGCTGGGCTGTGGTACGCAAAACGTTAAACCATCTGAAAAGTTATAATCTAAGAAACTAGAATTCCCATTTCTCTCATGTCAACAAACAACTTCATCAAATAGCTCCAGGATTAGGTACAGAGATGAATGTGTGAGCTACCAACGGTGAGATTACACACCCTGTTTGATGGGTTTTTATCACACAGAGATGAAACCATGACATATCTCGAATATGGCGAACATCCATAATCTCCATCTGCTAATGAGGAACGGAAAAGGTTATCAGAACCTCAGCAGGAACCGGAGAAATGATTTATTCCTTCTCATAGGCCGTCTTTATTCCGATCGCAGCATCAATTTGAAACCTGCGGGCTTTGTGTTCGCGGGCATTCAGACTTTCAGTCAACGACATTAATGCGACGACAGCTTACATCATCTGTGCTTATTATGCCCTTTATTTACTCAGCCCTGGAAATAAGAGAATTGTATGAGGAGGGAGACAAAGGGAGACAAAATGGGGGGGTATGAAAATAGATTGGGTTTGAATGGCATTAGAAACCGCCTTTAAAACGAGAGACCAGCTTTGTTGAAAATTGAATGCATCCTCTACTTTGGATGTAGCCTTTGAAATAATTAGACAGAACCTTAGCAGTTCTCTGTGTAGCTGAAGTAGCTGAGATATGAAAATACCTCCTTATCGTAATTAAAAAGTCCATATTTAGCCTCAGCTTGGAATCCTATATTCAATATCAATAACTGCAAGCATTTAAACATGGTCAACAAGCAAGAATTCACAAAAAGAGCCCCTCGACCCCGTATATCAACAGTCTGTGTAAGATCCTCTGGTAGCGCTCCTTCCCTGTCAAGGTCACTTTTACAAATAAAGTTTGGAGGACATGGTTTGGGTTTCTTTAGCTGCATTTCCACAGAGCAGTCTGGTTAAGTTTGACCTGGCATGGCACGCATTTGCTGGCGTTTCCACAGTCAGATAAGGAGAAAAGATACCTGAAAAATTGACCCGTGCCATCACACTTTTTGGCAGCCCTCTGACACAGTGCAGAATGTACTAAACCAAGCCTAAAAGATGGGGCTAAAAGTGCTGCAAACCGTGGATTTAGAGTAGTTTGTCCACTGCTGTTGCTGTAAAGAATGTCCGCACGAAAACAATGAGTACTCGAGAGCTGGAGGTCCTTCATTGCTGCGTGACTGCATGACGTCATGCATTATGTAGCCTGTGCGACCCTCACTTCCTGGCTTACATCCCCACCCTCAATGAAGGTTCAGCTGGCAGTGGAAACACCAATAAGATCAGGGTTCAGTGCTCCAAACCATAACAAACTGTTCTGAAAGAAACCAGACCACTCAGAGGGCTTTTACACCGGCATGCCTATGTTTTGGTGACTGAACCTTATTTTAAACCAGTCAACATGTTCAGACCAGAAAAACTGATTCGGAACCTGAAAAGTTGGAACCAAAAAGCGCACATCATCGGTGCGTGTTGTATTCTGTTTTGACAAAATGAGCTGGAAGTCAAGGAAGTAGAGAAAAATGGAGAAAAAGACTGTGCAGTGGTTGAGTGAGAAGATGAAATGCTTGATGGCAATTTTTTCTTCTATTACCGCTTTCACAGTAAAATCCGCAGGTCAACGCTGGTTTTTTCAACGCTGGTTAACCCGCGAGTGACTCCTTTACCACCTCTAGCAGACCCAGGTCAACTCAGCAGCAGACGAGCTGCGTGGCTGTTTTTTTTCCTGTGGCGTATCAAGCTGATGTCATCACGTTGATGACGTCATCGGCGCGACAAAACACGACCATATAAAGAATGGAAAAGAGCATGGACGCCGTGGACACGGTTTTCTGTACTTTGTACTTCTGTCCGTCTTTAAAAATGTACAAACTCAGCGCTGATGATACAAAGGCGGATGGAATTTGTTGCTGAGATGGCAAAGAGTCACGTAAGTTACAGACCGAGGGGACGGGCGCGATGTTATGCCGTGAGCATGTAATGCCGACGTCATCCGTAACTTAGCAGCTTGACCCGGGTGTGATGTTCATACTGAAGCCAGTCGGAGACGAGCCGATAAAAACCCATGGCGCCTACGGGGTAAGTCGACCCAGGTCGAAATGCCGAGTAGACCCTTTCAAACTGCGGACAGGAGCCGTTTGTTGGAGGATTTACACAGGTTTTTTGGCCAGTCTGAAAGGGGTATATGTCTTCTCATCATCAACAATTGTTGTGTGCTTAACCTCAAGTAAAGCAACAACGCTTTTAGAAAATCGATGATTCGCCATTTTGCCAGTGTGTAATTCACTTCTGCCTGAGTAACACAGAATAACACCCTCCTAATTTCGTTCTGTTAAACTGGAATGAACGCAGGCTGGCTCTCTTGAAAGCATCAAGCTTCTGAGAATCCAGAACGGAACTGGTTCCAGAACCAGAACTGTGCCGGTGGGAAAGCCCTCTATGTGGAAACAAGGCATTTGACACTGCAACTTGTCAGGAAAGCCAGAGCCTGTCAAACATTGCGAGAGCTACCCGCCACTAGTTGGAGCTGTAGCTGCAGTTCTTGATTCTGTCATCCAGCCTGTTGCACTATGACCTGGAAATACACAACCAGGCATTTATATTTATTTGTGCTGCATCAGCTGGCACTTGCATATTGACCGGAGTGATGTGAAACCATATTTCACGTGGATTTGTAGGGCCTTGTTTGGTTCGGATGGCTTTCACACCCAACATGATGTACTCTGGCTTGGATGCAAACTGAGACCCCCTGTTTTCAGACAAACCAGAGTTCGGTTCTTTGGTGCACACTTGAGATCGCACAAACTTTCACACCAAATCAAAACAAACTGACCCACCAAAGAGGTTAACCAGAGTTTGTTTGATCCAGATCAAATATGTTTAGCATGACCTATGACCCCCTTCCCTTGCTCCGATTGGCTGACCAAACTACTCTTGGGTAATTTCTCAGTTCAGCGCTGCTCAATGCCAGGTTTTCAATAACTTTGCGTTCATTCTAGTCTTTGCACTACATTTGGTTTGCCAGCACAAGCCAGTGGGTCTGATCTGCTGACAAAGCAGTGGCATGATGTCACACTGGTAGGTCTATTTGGGGGACTGGGGTAAGAGGCTGTTTTAGGCAGCTACAGGAGCTGTTAACGGGAGTTTCGTGTAGAAGTGCTCTATCATGTGAAAGAAACTCTCAGAGCAAAAAAACAACGTGTTAATGAAAATTTGCTGACACTCTAAACTTTTATCATTTACAAACAACATTCTGTTAAATTTTTATCAGTATGTTTGGCTACTTGAGGAGTGCTTGTTGGTTTTAGGCTGCTCTCTCAGCTCTTTTCTGGTCTCTGCTGACCCACAAATGAGGCACCTTCCTCTTTCAACCTTTATAATGTTTATGTCCACCACTTAGTCCTGACTTTCTCGAAACAAGGAAGGCTATGGCAGAAATCTACCACATTAATCAGAAAAATACCAGCGATGATACAGGAAAAGATATGTCTATTCCTGCATCCTACCACTATCTGGAAAAACAAGATTCCTTCATGTGAAGGAAGTTAAAGTTGTTCACAGGTTCATCATTATGAATTATTATTAGTGAGTCACATTTTGTGAATTTGGCTCAGAAATAAAAAGTAAATCCTACTAAAAAAGTGTGAAAAATCTATAAGAAGATAGAGAAGCCCCATTAAACTTTTTAAAAAGCGTTTTCATTTTTTTCTGGCCTTGTAAATTCATCCACTGGCCAATTTATTAGGTATTCCTTATTAATGCTGTGAACCCACTTCTCCCTTAAATCCTCACAGATTTTGATCCATAGTGACACATTATCATCATGAATGTCCATGGCTTTGTTGCACAGTTGTTTCTTTTATCATTGCATCTTTTTAATCTGCTTCTTTTCTGCATTATTCTTGATATCATTGCAAACGTGTGCAAAACCTCCAGGATTTGAGGCTAAAATGAAGGTCTGGATTAAAAATGCATGAACAATCGTGGCATGTGAGGCAACCCGCCTACATAACACAGCAAAAGCTAGCCTCTTGCTTTGTGTAATTTTAACCAAGCTGGTAGTTAAAAATCAAGTTAATATGTGCAGTTCCTTAAGTATCCACATGGGCCTGAGCCCAAAAGCATGCAGACTTTTTTTTTCCATTCACACCCTTCTTAAAATATAATTTTTTTGGCAGAGTATAGCATGATTACAGCCTGGTAAAAAAAATAGTTTCAACCTCTCCAATCTATACTTATTATGCATAAAAAGTAATGCTGGGGTTCGGGATTACTTTATGGGTTTCGGGACCCCTAGGCCACAACAAGACACCATCCTTTCAAGCAGTAACAAGAAAGAGACAGGCAAAGCTCACCCACCGCTAGCTTAGCTCAAACACTGGGAGTCAGTGGGTAATGTTAGCCTGCCTCTGCCTACAGTCATCAGTTAAACTCTTCAGCAACTCTAAATGGTCCTGTTTGCTTGCTGTGAGTATTTTTTTCAAGATCTGTTTTGTTGACCAACTTATAAGCACATCCTCAGTGATGTGCACATGCGGTTTAGCTTTGTATGTACTGTATTTCTTTCAAAATTACATAAAGTGCTAATCTTAGTCTAAGATTAGATAATGTCACGTAACGTGGTAAAAAAGTGAGTCTCAACAAGCACACAGGACAATTTAGAGTTGGTGGAGAGTTTATTTGATGACTGTAGGCAGAGGCAGGCTAACGCTACCCATTGACTCCCAGTGTTTGAGCTAAGCTAATTAGCGATTGGTGAGCTCTGTGCATATCTTCCTTGTTGCTGCACACACAGTTGAAAGAATGGAGAGAATGGTGTGAATCTGCTTGTCATGGACTCTGGAGTGAGGCAAGACATGAAAACAAAAGAAAAGTTGATGTATCCCTTTAATAGACACCAAAGACATGATGTAAATGGTCAAACACACCAGGACATGGCGCCTTTAAGTAAAGTCATAAACACTACTGTGAGTGCTGATGCATTTAAAGAAAACACTTTATTTGATGATTAAATTGCTTTTAGATGCTTTAAATTCTGAGTGACTCACTTTAGATTTGCGTTGAGCAGCATAGCGTATCCTGAATTTACCCAAGCTCCCCGTTTGAGCTTCTCACTGAGCAGATATTTCCACCTCGGCGCCTTAATCACTCTTGACAGGCTGCAGCTCAGCGCACTGGAAGGCAAAGATCAAATAAATATAAATGTGAGGTGAGCGACCTTTAAATATCAACCCTTCTTCTCTGCCACAGATTCCAGACTCTCCAGGAAACTCTGAGAAACATGAGAAAACTTCCCTCTGTTGTCCCGTTCTGCCCCCCTCTAATTAATTCCATGCTGCCTCTAACGAGGAGATCATAAATCCTCCAAACATATTTGTCGTTCAACACATGGCTGAGTGATTTTTATAGGCAAACACTGCTACTTAAAATCATACAGGGTTTGTTCGTGAGTGTGCGCCCGTGTAGTCAGATGGAGCTGGTTCAAAAGGAGTAAAAAAAAAAAAACATGCCACAAAGTGCATCAATCACAGATCATCCAAAGTCCTCGGAGTTACGTAACCGCTCTGCATTCCAGGTAGGATCCCAGCCTGAGCTAATGCCCCTGTGGACTGAATACAGACTCATTTAGCACAAATATTTCATACCGAGCGGGCCCAAAAATGCTGCTTATACCTGCCTGCACGCAGACCAAACTCAGGACAGACTTTTAAGGAAGCCCTGCAGGCTACGGTGGCATGAAATAACCTTCTTATGAGTTGATCTTTTCTGCAGAAGCTTTTTTTTATTTGAGTTAAAATGCAATAAAATTTATGTTTTTTAAGCTTACAGCATTATTGATTGATTAACTGATGTATTTATGTCAAACATGTTCAGAAAGCAGGCAGTTTAAGTAAAAGGAGTAGATATTGAATTACATCTGCAGACACTTGTGTACCTCAGAATGCGTGAATGAAAGGTAGCATCAAGATGTAAAAGCTCAATAAAGTGGTCAGGGATGAAGTCAGAATCATGCTGGTTCCCTTTGCAAAAAGCCTCGATTTGTTCAAGGATCCTTGCTGATAATAAGGTCTGCGGCGAACAAAAACCGATGAAACTTTTGGTAGTGATAATCCTCACAAACACACCTAACTTTCACATTTATTTTAAACTTTTTTTTTTAACTTTAACTTTTCTAAACATATTTACTGGTGCTGTGAGCCTCAAGCAACTCCACTACCAAAAAAAAAAAAACTAACCCTTTGAAAACTGCATGAAATCTACCTTAATTTTGTTTGCATGAGTCCAGAACTCCAGTGTTTCAAGTTACTGTTTGCACTGTTGTTTTGGGTCAAAACTCAAAAAATTTAGTGGAGAGGAAAACTACTTAGAATAACATCAATCTTAGGCAGGATTAAAACCCAGACCAGTCGCAACATATCCAGGAAATGGTGTGTTTGCTTACCACTGCACCAGTCTTTCTGACCAAAATCTTTGTCAATATGCAAAGCCTGTGTTAATGTGTTAGGAACTTGGCCTTACCACACCTCACCTTAAACTACTTATTTTAAGATTTGCCAGCATGAGGTAAGAAATTGGACCAACTTCAAATAAAAAAAAAATAATAATGAGGATAGTTGAGAAAAACTCCTTTGATTAAGTTTATAACGCAACAAAAATAGTTAAACTTGTTTGCTGAAGGTATTTTTAAAGGAAGAGATTTTAAGTTTTTATTATTACAGTGTATGAGGTTTGCCTTTCACATGACAGTTTATAGCAATCACAGCAGGGTTCATGTTGTATGGAGAGAACTCTTGTGAAGTTCGTGGATAAAACCACAATCATCGGCTGGATTTCCAACAATGATGCGACTTCATATTGGCAAGAAATCAACCATCTTCTGGAATGATGCACAGAAAACAACTTTAGTGCTTAATGTCAGTAAAACCAAAGAGCTGATAGTTGATTTGAGACACACAACCCTGTCTACATCAGTGAAGCTGAGGTGGAGCAAGTGAGCAGTTTTAAGCTCCTGGGAATCGACGTAACAGAGAAAGTGTCATGGACTTCACATGTCTCTGCCCTGGTTAAAAAAGCTCAGAAATGGCTGTATTTCTTAAGGAAACTTAAGAAAGCAAAATTCCCACAACAAGGTCTGGTCAATTTTGATAAAGGGGTGATCGGAAGCTTCCTGACTGGAAACATTGCAAACTGGCATGGGATGTGCACGATTCAGGACAGGGGGACTCTGCAAAAAGTGATTAAAACTGCCCGAAACATCATCGGTACACATCGGTAGATGGGTATTGGTGATATTGGGGAGGTGAGGTGCCTGCATATCCGCTGCCGTACCACCAGACTGCAGAACAGTTTTTTTTCCCTTAGGCTCTGCACTCCTCCATATCTAATGGTTTTTGTTTTTGTTTTGTCTTGGAGCAACAATTTAATTTCATTGTGCAACCTGTTGCACAGTGACAAATAATCTTCCTTGTATCCTTGTATATGCACAAACCTCAAACAAGGAACAAGAAGAATGGAAGAAGGAATTTTGGAAAGGTTTGGCTTCGACATCCGGAATCTAAGAATTCCTGCAAGAGATGTGAAAGTCTTTTTAACTTTGGTTGCTCAGAATCAAATTTATTGAATCTAACATAAAGTAAGAAAGCACAAATTTGATCGTCAAAGTGTGCAGAAAACCTGTCATCTTGACTCATAGCTGTTTGTTGCAGTATTTATGAGTGTCTCCCCATTCCTCAGTGACTTCACAAACTTTTTACTCATCACACCGGCTCATTGAGGATCCATCTGCTCCCTCCGTTGCATGACATTAAGAGTTTGCTCTCTGAAGTGGCAGTTTTTTAAGCGTGAAAGTGCAAAACCACTGAGCAAAGTTTCACCTCGAACTCCCTGGCCAAATATTATCTCTAAATCGAGCCGTCTGTAACTGTGTGCGTGTGTGTGTTGTTGCCTGGTAGGTTCCTCTCTGCTCTGCACACCACTGGGCCGCCTGCATGTCACCCAGATCACAGACAAGAACCCTCACCGCACAATCATTCCAGTTGCTGAATAATACAAAGCAAACAGTGACCTACTTTCGAAGTAGGGAACATGCTCGAAAGAGGACCCGGAGTGGAGTCTGTGCTGAGGGGGGAGGCGGCTCAGGGGGAGGGGGCGGCGCTGAGGGAGGACGGTATTGGCTTGTGCCACGATTCAGGCGGAGGGGAGGCGTGTCTGAGCAGGGCCGAGAGCATGGTAAGCCATGTGAGCGTCTGAGTCCGCTCCAGCGTGGCCGAGCGATCCGCGTCCACGTCTTCTGGCCTACTTTAAATGTGATTAAACAGGCAGGCACAAGAATACTGCAGCAAGCCCCTATCCTGGAGGCCTCCCTGCACAAGGAATGCAGTTCACAGGAACAGGGCCTCACACATGTGTCATCCCATCAATCTGGGCAATGAAAACTCTCTGACCTCGTAGACCTGCTCCTCTGCATTTCTGATGTTTTGAAGGGTATGTTTGTTTTGTGTTTAGGCGCTGCAGGTACAAGACTTGATGTTACACTTGTTGCTGTGCGACATTCGGCTAAGTTTCCTGTTTTTGTTCGTCTTATCTGCGGGATATGACTGTTGAGCAGTTTTAATATTAAGGGCAAGGCAAGGCAAGTTTATTTGTTGAGCATGTTTCAGCAACAAAGACACTTAAAGGCCTTTGTAAGGCAAATTAGAGGAAGAAACATCAAAATGAAACTACTAAAAAAAGACAACACATCAACAAGAATCAATGAAAGGCAGAAACAAAGCTGCATTAATAAGTAAATGCAACTTGATCACCTTTTCTATCAGCCATCTTGAAACCAGAAAACTATCTAAGCCCCACCGAAACCCTCATCCAGCCATGACATGTGGTGGCCCCCCTTATGCCCTCAGAACTGCCTTAATCCTCAATGACTGGAAACACTCCTCAAAATGGTCTGTTTTGACATGATAGCAGATTTGTCGGCTGCACATCCATGAAGCAAACCTAGCATACCCCGACATCCCAAAGGTGCACCACTGGATTGAAATCTGGTGACTGTGGCGGCCACTGGATGCATAGTAAACATATCGCCATGCTTATAAAACCAGTTTAAGATGATCTGAGCCTTCAGACATGAAGTGTTGTCCCGCTGGAAGTAGCCTTCAGAAGATGGGTTCACTGTTCTCTTAATGGGATGGGCATTGTCAGCAACAGTACTCGGTTAGGTAATGATGCTAAGGTGGAACTAAGGGGCCCAAAGTGTGCCAGGAATACATCGCTCATATTAAAACACCATCAGCAGCCTGAACTGCTGGATGGAGCCATGCTTTATTGATGTCCATGCCACTTCTGAGCCTACCATCTGGATGTCACAGCACAAGTTGTGACTTAGACCAACATTTTGCTTGTTGTCTGTTCTGATTTAATTCTTGTGAACCTACGCAGATTGTTGCATTATTCTCTTGCACACACAACACGACAATCGGGCCGATTTTCAGCTCGGATCTCCACTTCAGATCAAACTCAGCAAAGGCCAGATCATCTGGAGGTCCTAAATATTATCTTATCTGGTTATCCTGTGGTGTTAAGTGTTAAACATGTTCAATACTTACAACCAGAAGTCCTGATGTGTGGAGTGCAACGAGGACAGCAGAGCATGTCCTCTGTGTTTTGTCACATGGACCAGAGCAAAACCAGTCAGGGAGCAAGCTGGCTGAAGCACGAGGCAAATGTAGCCATGGCGACGAGAGTAAAGTCAAAGCATAAAGTTAGACAAATGTCAAAATGGAGCTTGATGGAAATCACAACCTCCAAGGATGTTATAGGAAGCTAATTGCTAGCTGCATTTAGCTTCCTGATGTTGTCTGTCAACACAAAAAGTTCAATGTGAAATCAAAACGACTAGGAGGTGGCGATGCAAGAGAGGGAAATATACCCTTTTACACTCAATTAACTGCATTTTAATTGTGACTAAAAAGTGCATCTTAGGACTATGAATGTAACTGTAACTGTGATAACTGATACTGAACAGCTCTGCATTAATAATAACAAATCAGTAGCACTAAATAAGCCATTAATCATGAGGCTCTTACAACACCAAGAGCACTTCAGTAACTTTAGCCTTTTTTAACAGACTCAGCAGCACATTTATTACATAGATATCAGATGAATATGACAAAAATGAAGAATATCATGTAACACTGCCACTCCCTTCTGGAATTTTCTCAACCACCCCGTAGCTCTTGCTGGCTGGCCTTCAGTCTCTCTGAGAGAAAACATGATATTTTAGAGAAAAAGTTATTACAGTAGGTTTAATTACAACGTAATAACCCAAATTTCAGAACAAATACACAACATGCGCCGTTCCCCTACACAATCAAAGGCTTTCCTGTCCACACATCGGCCTCTGCTTTTATATGACCCAATAAATTAAGTGTTAACACAAACAAAATGCAAAATGTGAAGTATTTTTTTTAATATTACTTGTTAATAAAACTATTTCCTTGTGAATTACACCAAAATTTTACTTAAAAAATACAGAATTAGGTAAAATTTGAATACCTTTTAGTGCATAAGGTCCGCTGGAGTTGACAGATGTTTTGTTGGTCACAAAAAAGACAAGAAAAGTAGTTTTGAAATCTGCTTAAAAGTGTTCCTAACATCTTATCAAATTCGACTATATTTTTTACCAGTCTGATTCTTTGAGAATAGCAGGATTTAACACTTATTCCTGAAGAAAGTCGTGCAGTTCCCCCTTCGTTTTGGATTTATGACGCAGTATCTCAATTTGGCAAAAAAAAGTTCATCAATTGGTAGTTGGGACATAGTTCTGCAACCTAAATATTATAAAATATAGTCCATATGTCTGTCCACTGTAGTGACACCATGTATGAAAGGGTTGAGGATAAATGATCATTCGAGCAACAAAAACAAATACAAACATAAAACCAATTGATACTCTGGAGTAAGATCCCTCACACTGTCTAAATTATTAATAATTATCATATTGCCTCCATGTATCACCCAAATCATCAAAAATTCCTTACATAATAATTAGTGGGCTAATTACAGGTTGATCTTAGCTCGTTATGTTTAGTAATGACAGTAATTAGGCAGCACTGCTAACGGCTAATGACTTTTAATCATCTGGGGCTCTCAGCGAGTCTGAAAACAGATTTTGTCTTCAAGCGGGAACATTTATTCAATGAATAACTTTGAGATTAATGTGTGATTTTCCTCCGGACTGCAGAGTGATTAACAGTTCCCTCAACAGAGAGTCGAACTTTAACAAAACCTATTACAGAAAAAAGATCCGAACAACGGCTGCAGATCCTTCTGTGTGATTTCTAATTCACTGCATGCTGGTGCCTGTTATCTCTTGGCTAAAATCCACACACACTGCCCTGGTTGTTAAAAATGAACTTTTTATAGGGTCCCTTCTATTTTCCCCTGGAGTACCAAAGTTCAACATTTCCACAACTGCAGCCAAAACAAGCAACACAAGTCGCCCAACACAGAGCGAATACAAACCTGGATGTGATGCCAATGATGCAACTCAGGTTTAAAAAGAGTAACTGTGAAACCACCTCAGCTCATTTTTAAAGTCAGGAGAGGGTCAGGAAAAAGGTGGAGACCAAAAGGCTCCAGATCTCATGCAGTCAGCAACATTTCTCCATGTTGCTGACTGCCTAAAACAGAGTCAAGCCCCCGAGAACCAACATAAAAAGAGATACAGTCACAAGGCTCTTGGTCCGGACCAAACAAGCTAAACAACTGAACTCTGGTCCACCAAAAAAGAGGGTTTCTGTTCACTTCAAAATAGACCAGAGTTTGTTTCATGGTGTGTGTGTGAAAGCAATCCGGAACAAACAAGGACCAAACAAGACAAGGGAACCAAAAGGGAGTGAATAGCGACTGAATATCACAACTCACTGCGCTCACTGACAATATAAAGCAGCTAACAATTACATTGCTTGCGCTGCTGGCCTCCAGTCCTCTTTACAGGTTAATGTTGAAAAATTTGTTCAGAATATATTAACACATTGCTCCATAAAATATGTAAGTGCAACCCAATGCAGCTTTAATTCTATTTTGTGGCACAGAATACTTCAGAACTGCTGAACAATGTTACTACTCGAAGTTGGTTGTGTAAGTCTGGCTCATAATGCAAGAGTAGAACAGATGGTAAGGACAAAGACCACAGCTACAGCCCCAACTTGTGGCAGGAGGTTAGGTTACACAAAATTAGTCTGGTCTGTCTGACTCGGTGCATTGTGAAAGCAAACTATACCAAGTGATAATTGAAACAATGTTGCAACTTCAACCCCAAACCAAACTGAACTCACCTAATTTTAGGTGTGAAAGCAACCTCAGGTGTTACCCAGGGCTTTGTCCTCGGGCCCTTTTGTTTAACATCTAGTTACTTCCACTCCGCCTTATTAAATTTATATTGCTATGCAGATGACACACAGCTCTCTCTGTCCACTATAATAATTATAAACATTATTTAATCAGAAAAACCTCATCCAGATTAAAAATCTTATTTGCAAGGGTGTCCTGGCTGAGACAGGCAGCAGCACACTTACAAAGTTACAGACATGTAACAATTACAGACACAAATACATAAATATTAACCAACCAAACAGTCAAAGCAGGAAATCATCAGTCAAAGCATCTACAGCCTGCTTCATCTGCCTCTGATGCCTTTAACCTGTGTTTCCATCCAATTGTTGGTCAGCAGTGTCTTTAAGTCACAAAAAATAACTTTCCCACTATGAAGTAGGAGGTACTTTCAACAGGTAGATCAGCATGAACTGTGCTCTCAGGCCGTGGCTCTTTCGCAAGAACTTTGGAGGCTAAAGTACTAGTTTACACACTAGCCTGCGGCTTAAAAGGAACCAGTTGGCCTATCTTGAGCGTGTTTCACACTGGATGAGTGTGCCAGGTTCAGTTGTGATGCCTTGGCTTTCATACTAGGCGGGTGTATGTGCTACACTGTGGCTACATCTTCCTGCTGCCACAATTCTACCCAGAGCCACCTCTGGTTAATGTTAGGCCCTTAGAGGAATCTTTTGAGGCCCTTTGCAACCCCAGGAAAAGAACATCCACAAATGTAAGGGGGTGTAGATGAAGTTCCTAAGCTCAATGTCTTTGTGTAAGTGAAAGTATGTCTCTGGGGTCAATATAAAGTGGGGAGAAACGTTGTGCTGGTGGAACATGTTGTCTTCAAACAGCACCTTGACAACTTGCAACCGAGGGGAACTTTGGCCTCACGTAGCTTGGCGCTCCTGATCTTGTGACGACAGCGGGAAGTGACTGCTAGCATAGATGCTAACAGCTTCAGTAGCCGTTTTGTCAGATCTGGACTGCATTTCTATATCAACTGAAAAACAAACAACACCAGAAACTTTTCACTCCACTTCCGACACAACAACTGCCACATAAAGCCGAGGTGTATACCATTTATCCACATGCAACTGCAGTCGATCTCCATACTCCGAAAACAGACGGCTGTCCCCAAAAGGGCACCTCAAGTCGTGCAACAGTTTGGTCCCTATGTTTGCCAGGAGAGATGAATGCAGGTGTAACTGAGGTTTGTAGAGTTCAACTCTTGCTGTTGATTACAAGTGTGTTGGACCAAATGTTGGAAACATTAAGGATTCAAACCTGAAATCATGCTTAGAAGATGAAAGACAGCTGTCCCCAAAAGGGCACCCTAAGTCGTTCAGCAGGACTCCAGTCCTGAGGAGGAAACAGCTCAACCTGACAGAACTGTGCATCGAAATAAGGGCGGGCAGGCCCCAGTGTTCGCCATTGAGATGAACGCAGCTGTAACTGAAGGTAGCTAAGGTAAGCAGTTGCAGCTTTTGTTGGCGCTGGAATGAAAATTGGAATTTTTAATCATGTATTGAATTTGCTGATGTACCGAATGAATATCAGTGTTACCCAACTGTTAATTTAGTTGTGTGTGGCCTTGCGTGGATGTGGCTTCAATGACTGGAACAGGGGCTTTGTCGAGGAAAAGTTAGACGCTGTAAAGAATCTAACCTTAGTATATGGTCAAGCACCATATTTTCCAGAGTAGTTTTAACCTGTAAGTGGATTAATTTTGAGTCTTTTGCAAATCTTGCAAGTTCCTTTATTGGTACCCATATTTACCAGAGCCATGGGCCTCTAGCAACCGTACTTCAAAAAACCTGAACTAACCCTTTAATGTGGTCTGTTTTTCTCTTAGCATATCTTAACCATGGCCATTTCTTTCTACTGACTTGATTACTGTTAAGGAAGGTTTAGCAATATGGCCCTATAAGTTTATTCTTTGTTTGTGACCCTTAGTAAATAAAGTTTGGACGCCCCTGCTCAGCAGAGAAGTAAACTTTGCTGCTGTTGCATCACCTGTTGATCAGTGAAGTAACATTGAAGCCTCTAGTTTGGACTATCACGTTTCCCCTTGGATGTTTATGGGGCCTTCAACGGGTCCCAGCAGTGGAAACTTGTCAGTAACTGTTGGCCAAATCTTCATCTTTACGGTTAATTTGACTTTTATGAGGACTTTGATTTACAAAAATAAACATCATGCTGGGTTTAAGAAGGCTTAAACATAGATGTCAAGAACAGAAATCAATGAAGAATGATGACATGAGGGCATAAATCAGACTTTTTAATTCAGAGCACTGGAGTTGCCCCCTGCTGGACAATAGAGCAACTGCAGGTATGATGCACTTTAGCATTGGTTCCACATTTGAGACCAGAAAGCTAGTTCCCCAAGTCCAGTCTGACAAGCGAGACAAGATTTAAATTGATTGCTATAAAAACATGACATCCACTCCATAGCCTGGCAGGTAGAAGTCATTATTGGTCCGTAACCCTGTCAGGTCTTCACAGTTTAATGGCTTAAATGTGAGGTAAACTCGGCTCAGCAGCTCACAGCGGCGGTGTGAAGCAGAGGTGAATATCTGAGAGTGAAATGTAGGGCACGTTGTCAGCACTCTGCATCCAGCAGCCGTATGTATATGTGGAGTCTCAGTGGGCGGTAAAAATAGACCCCTGTTCACACACACATGCCAAACGTGAACTGGACACAAGGTCAGGGTGTTTTCAGGATGACTGCGCTCCTTCTAGTGACACTAATAGGAGACGTTTGTCATGGAGACCAACTTCAGCTGATTAGGAATCAGAAATGATTTCAGAGCTTTTATGTTTCTTTGTTTTTCACTTAAGACTGAACAATAACAGCATGAGAGACCTTAACTTTTGGTTTTTGCTGTTGCCACATTTTTATTTTATAGCCAAAAGTCCACATTTGGACATATAGGTGGGCACATAGAAGGTGAAGGTTGAACTTGGCAATATGAACCAAAAAGTCATCCTTTTTTGTTTTTGATGTAAAGAACTGACCAAAACTACATTACATATGATTAAAGTAAAAAAAAATAACAACAATGATTACTGATTGTTACTCTGGCAAAGGAAACACATGCTTTTAAACACTCAATATTGGACAATATTTAATTTAAACCGTCATAAAATACAGACACATTCCTCTATACTGTCTAAGTTGTGTGAAAATAGGGGCAGTATTTAATATACTGAGGTTTCAAATGTGTTTTATAAGATATTTATTGTTGCTTTTCAAAAGCACAGACACTTCAAGACCCCTTATTATGCTTTCATGAACAAAACAAAAAAGCCTGTGGCATAAGGACTTCTCCCTCTTCCCATATTTACGGTGGCAGCAGCTGCCTCAAACAGCTCGTCCCTTAGGCCCCCTTGAATAGACCTACCAGTGTGATGCCTTACCATTGTTAAGTCATCAGTTCAAGCCTATTGGCTCGGGTTGCAAGCCCATCGCAGAGTGTAAACAAAGGGATGAATGCAGGGTAGTGCTGAACTGACCAAATACCATAAAGTTGACTTGTAAATAAATCAGAGCAGGCATGAGCTCTAACATCTCAGATAGAGAGAGAATACAGCTGGATCAGGGGTACTCTGTAGATTAAAACTAGAAGATCTTTTGATGGTAAGCCAAAAATGTGTCAAAACCTCAGATAAGCAACAAAATTATAATGCTTAAACTATGCTTATTTTTTTAAAATCCCCTTTTAGATATAATTATCAAAAAGAATAAATGTTCAATCAAATATTTGGACAAATTTAAAGAAATGTGTTCATTAAAAAAAAAGCAAAAACGTATTCTCTTATAAGTAATGCAACTCATGATAAGGATAAATGTAGCTTTTTTTATTTAATTGATCTGATATTTCCAATAAAGCCTTAAAAACTTAATAAAAATGAAAAAGCTTAAGTCCATAAAACAGGTAAAAGGTACATATATAGGCGTAAGATAAAATGAAAGTATAAATTCTGTGCAGTATATTGGTTGGAAATTGGTGTATGCTTCCCTGGAAAAAAATAATGTTACAATCTACCACACTAGTTTTCCCTCCATCTGACCATTCACACAACAACAACTACAATGTGCAACAGCTATAAATAAAAAGTATTTAATGTCCCAGGTTGGTATAAATACTCGGACATGTTTCTACCTTTGCAGACATTGTACCAAAGGGAAGAGCAGATGTTATTTATAAGATGGTCAGAGTTCTTCCTTCATGGATTAGCTGAAATACTACTCCACTATCTTGGACTGAATCAGGGATTAAGGAGAAAAGCTTGACCTTCTGACCCCAGACATTAAGGTAAGAAGCTGGTTAGCGTCTCGCAGCTGTCCACGGACACTCGGAGATTCATCAGTCTCAATGAAGCAGCATGGTAATAGAAGAGCAGATGACAAGAGCAATTAGCTGCAAAAACTTCAACGCCTTCACAGTCCATGAACACTAGTTTGTGTAAATTAATTTAAAACTGCAAATGGATTTTAGGTGATTTTGAAAGCTTGATTACAACATTTTCACGTCATTTTTATCATGTGGTTTAAGTTGTCAGACGTACCTTGTAATAAATCCAAAAATTATGATTCCTTAGCTGGTTATCTATTTAATTTGGTGTCAGTGAAAAATGAGCCTCATTTTTAAAATGCTATTCCAAAAACATTCTTAAAATTTAACTTCGGCCATCTGTGGTTGCAAATGAATATTAAAATGAGAGGCCGGGAGTATAAATACAAATAAAAGAAAACTCAAAGCTCATTCATGCTCTCTTTTCTTTACGAAATAAACTCAACAACCATTCTTGAAAACGCAAATACCTAATCAGGCAATCACATGGCATCAAGTCAATGTTGTTACGCATTAAGACATGGTTAAGACAACTTGCTTAAGTTAAACCCAAGCATCAGATTGCAGAAGAACGCTGATATAATTGGCTTTGAAAGTGGCTTGGTTGTTACTAAATCGACTTAGTGTCCAAAAAACAAATTAATGTCTTTATTTGGACATCATGAAATGCTAGAATTCCAAAATGGTAGTCAAAAAGTGTCGATAAAATGTAATCAATTCGAGGTAGTCTTACAGTTCCTGCCATCCTCTGTATTTCATAATGGCTCTGTTTAAGTGGGCATCTGTGCACGCCTCTCCTCTTAGACTTTATTGCTAATTCTCTGCGTAAATCCATGAATCACTGCTGTAGGTACAGAGTGAAACCACTGTAGAGCCACAGGGGTCATACAAAGAATTCTACAATCCTCTATAATCATCTTCAGTTTCAAAAAAAAAAAAAAAAAAAAGGACAAAGGGAACAGGTCGGGCTCACACACTCACATGGATGAACATAAAGAAACAGCCTGTCCTCCTAATCAGGGTTATTCAATCATCATGGAGGCTGAAGTGTGTTGATTACAGCTCTGAGGACTCCACTCGTCATTATGAGAGGAGGCACATGGGTGCTACATGTTGGCACATTGCCGGTTGTGCAACGTGATCTCATCTCGCCGTATACAATGCAACATGCCATTTCATGCGTTATACCTTTGAATTTTAACTGGCTTTGTATGATGTCGAAGGAAACAAGTAAAATGGTTGAGGTATGATGAAAACATAGAACTGTCAAAATGCTGCAGCTCCTTGAGTGGCGAAGTAAGGCTGAGTATATTCTTGAAACTCATACTAAAATGCCCCAATCTACGAGAAAACATATTTTAATGTCTTATTTTTGCTAAACCATAAATTAGAGTCACTTGAGAAGAGAGAGAGAGATGGTAAAGTTGTACAATTACAAGAAACCAAACTCTGGTTGTTTTGGTTAAAAAGTTTACGAGAAATTCAACTAGAACATGTTAAGATGTTAAAGCATATAATAGCCCACCGCATAAAAGAATTCAATCAGCATGGCACCATTCTTTGACTGTGTGTGCAGTAACAAGCAAGAGATGGGCAAAGCTAGCCAACCGCTAGTTAGCTTAGCTCAATCACTGGGAGTCAATGGGTAGTGTTAGCCTGCTTCTGCCTACAGTCATCAGATAAACTATCTTTTTACCACGTTATCTTATGTTATCTATTTTTAGACTAAGATTAGCACTTTATATAATTTTCAAAAGAAATACGTATGAAACTAAACTACAGGGTGAATGCGCAAACCACTGTGGAAGTGCTTGTTGACCTACTTACAAGCACTGCAGTTTGCTAGAGTTGTAGGAGAGTTTATATGATGACTGTTTGCAGAGGCAGGCTAATAGTACCCATTGACTCACAGTGTTTGAGCTAAGCTAATTAGCGGTAGGCGAGCTTTGCCCATCTCTTACTTGTAATTGCACGCACAGTCGAAAGCATGGTGTCTATCTGCTTGTCATGGACTAGGGAGTGAGGTAAGATGTGAAAAAATGTTGGCGTATCCACTTTATTTTCCACTACCAAGCTGCTTTGATTAGGCACTATTTTAAGTCTCAGCACATGGACCATGTACCTACACAACCCCATTTCAAAAAAACCTGATCTATCCGTTTAACTTTTGTTGGAGAATGAGTGTCGTACTAACTTAGCATAGTTTACCTTTGTAAAGGTAATTTTAGTCTGTGTGTATTTCTAAATAGTACAAACCATATACTCAATACTATGGCGCAAACATGGCTGAAATGGGAGTAAACAGCAGATTTGTCAGGACTATTTTAGTGGCAGATTAATCCACATTTGGTGCTCTACTGAGTATTTGGGGCAGCAGGATGGTGTGTGTGGGACTGAGTCAAAAAATAAACTGTGGCGTAAATGTGTTGTTGATGAAGGAACATGCCGTGAGTGGAAGTGTGGCTTGCTCATGCTTTCAATTCGACTTGAACAACAATGGAGTAGTCACGCTGTGGGTGTAAAGGCGAGACTTGATGCATGGATGTATAGGTTCTGTTTCAGTGTTTTTGAAAGGGATTTGTTGACAGATGTAAAAGCTGAGTTTCAGCCAGCCACAGGTGTCCAGGTGCTCCATCTCTTGAAAACATGAGCAGTCTCATGTGTTATGAAAGGCTCCGTCATCAGAGAGTCGGTAGTCCTGGAGACGTGATGCAACAAATTGAACCGAGCCTTTATATCATGTTGTGAAGTGAGCATTACAAAACCGAAACGTGGTTTGAGATGTGATCTTTGACAGCCACAGGAAGTCCTGCTTTTTTAGGATGGGTGGTGGTGGTTCTCAAAAAGCTGAGGCGCGTTCAGCTGGGTGGAAAAGAATCAATCTGTAAAAAGGAAAAAAAACATCCCCTGAATCACTTTTTGTCTGATCACTGGGGCCCACAAAGTGTTACACTGGCAGCAGCTGCAGTGTGAAAGCAGCTCCGTTGTTTCCTGGGGAACACGAGAGGAGGCTTTCCACCTCTGAGCTGAGAGCTGCGAGAGAGAGTGACATGGACCAATTAAGAGGCGACAGGGCCGGCGGCGGTTTGCCTCTCTCTTGGCCTCAGTAAATTATCTTCAAGTGCCTTTTCAGTCACCTCACTGAAGAATGCAATTAAAAATCCCTGGTGTAAAGGCGCAGGTGATTATCCAAGCTTTTATGTTTGCTTTTTTTAATCACTTTCAGCTTATTCCTCCACCTTGTTTTATTCATGATTTTTCGGGTATTATGAACAAATGAGGAGAGAGAGTAGACACAGCATATAGATGGACTTTTGAATACATACATTGGATATGTACACCTTCAAAATTGTAACATTATTCCAGTCAATTATTTCTCCCTTTTAATAATGGCAATTGGGTTTGTATTTTACCGTAAAATACCAAATAACAGCTGGGTTCCCATTAATCGTCGGGTCCCAAATTAACGCCGGGTGTATCAGTACATTTTGATAAACAGCCGCCTGTTCCAAGTAAACGCCGGGTGTAATCTATCAAGCACAGCCTACGAGCTACGACCAAAGTTACAGAGCACACATGCAAAAAGAAACATGATCAGACTGTACCTTATCAGTCCACATGGTTTATTTGTCTCTTGGGACATCCTGTTGGCTCACTTCTCCTCCCTCTATACGTCAACAAATGCACATTGGTATGAGGCGCTGTTTTACAACAGTGCAGTTACACTCAACATCCATAGAGGCCACTAGAGAGCAGAAAGCCGAAATCTTACATACTGAGGCTTTAAAAACTCAAAGAAGACGTTGCAACTGCCGCTGCATGTTATTTGCCCTTTTCAAGTTTGTATGTACTTTTGAAAGAGAAAACTAACCACAGGAGGCCAGTGACATCAGTTACCGGTACATTGCTGCTGATCGTCATGGCCCTGGTACAGCGAAAAAAAAAAAGAAAAAAGAATGACCTTAACTTAACTAGTTCCTTACCAGTATTAAGAGTGTTTAGAGAGTGCTGAGTTGAAAGGAGAAGACAAAAGTATAACTATGGTACTGTAATCTTGCCTTGAAAATGTAAAGGTGATATTCATACTGGTGTAAATAAATAGTTTAATTAAATTTACCATATTTTTTCCTTTTTTGCTAAGCAAGATATTTGTGAGAAAGGAATTAAGCGCCTGTCCCAAATAGCCATTTGGTCCCAAATAAACGCCTGGTCTGCTCAGTGATTGAAACAAATAAACGCCCCAGCTGTTATTTCATATTTTACGGAATATCACCGGAAAGCCTGGTTAGTCACCTTGACAACGAAGTACAACTTGTAAGGATTTTGCATTTGTAGAATGAGTGACACAGCAAAACATGTGGGAGGAGCCCCTTAAAAAAAGTGCCAAAATCCCCTCCGCCCCTGGAGAAAGACTACGGTTCTTCAGTGAAGCCAGTGTGAAGAACCAGCCTTCTTGGGGGGTTATCTTCCCCGAAAGCCCACTTTGCGGTCTGTCTTTGACTTCACCAGTCTCACAGAATTTGGTCCAGAGTGTGCAAATGGAACCAAGGGGTTTTTACCCTCACGTTGAGATGTCTTGCTTTTTCCAGGAATGCATGATCCTTACAAGTTGTTCCTCAACGTAAAGGTCACTAATCGAGCTTTCAACAACATAAAATACAAAACCACTTATTAGGGAGTAATAATTGCAGTGTTAATTTTGACAGCACTTTTTAATTCAGTTTTAGTTTTGGTCTTTTGCCTAATTTAGCTTTTAGCTTGAGTCATTCATTTTTAGTCTAGTTTTAGTTTATGAAATTTCACAACATTTTAGTCGACGAAATTTACTGTAAATTTAGTCGACTAAAATAAGGCATTTTTTTATATTTCCTTGAATTTCTGGAGTCATGTTTTACTAACTGACTCACGTCACGTATACTTCGTATTCCATGTATTCCACATATTCCTAGTTCCAGATAAACTTTATTTTTCCGAAAAGTGAATGCACTCAACAAAAATTTCTAGGTAGCGTACTCTTAAACTGTGGTATTATTTTTTGATGGGAGTTCTTGTAGGCGGAGAAAATACCCTTTGTATTTGGTACAATACTTCCCTGTACGGCTGGTTCTGTGTTACAGACTTTTACAAATTGTGGCTGACTGAGGGAGAGGAGAGAACTTTCTACTGCATCTAATGTACTTAGTGGCCATATGGAGCCCATACAACCCCACTTAAAAAAAATGAACTATCCCTTTAACTCATCCAACCTTTCCACACAACCAAAGTAGCTGTGATTCCCAACTTGTCCCTACTTTCTACATGACGAAATTTGGTCTGATTGGATTTAGTCTCTGTTAAGCATTTTGGTCTAGTTTTTATTTGTTGATGAAATGTCAGGTAATTTAGTTTTAGTTTTTGTCAATGTGCACTTGTTTTTTTTAGTTATAACACTGAATGATTGACTGAAATAGCATTTCCAAACTTTTTTGATAGAGAACACACAGAGGCAAATCCATCAGGGGCCCATTCATTTCTATGGTGATCTCCATGATATACAATACACCTGCTGAACTCCATTCATCCATCCATTATCTACAGTATACCGCCTGAGAATATGGCTGGATCAGGGGTACTCCATGTATGAAAAGAAGAAGGTTAAGGCAAATATGAGCTTGTTGAGGGTCTTCTTCTGCCACTTTCACATCATTTGTTTTGAAGTTAAGTCTTGTGTGACTCTTCAGTGAAGTCTGCTTCAAACTCTGAAATCTCAGGGGTGCATATATGTCAGCAATATCAGCGAGACTTTCATGGAGACTAAAGGTCTTGTAAAGGAAATGCATTTCTTCTGTATACAACCAAAGTCAAAGACACAAAGCTTCTGTCCACACTTCATCTTGTGCTCTACATTATGAGTTATAGACTGTTTGAATATAAAAGCTGAAATCATACCCACAGTCAATACATCATGATGTGTTTACTCTGTTTACGAGGTTTGCAGGTCAATTTCATTAAGGCCAATGAGTTCATATTGTTTATCTCTAACAGGAAACATTATTCTCTGTTAGAGGAAATGTGAATGCTTGATGTAAGAGATAGAGCACTCTGGTGCATGGTTTCTGACATTCTTGTTACTGAGCCAAGTGGACATGAGATGTTGTGCTCAATGTTACGAAATCCATGCCCGCCCACCTCTTTTAATCACTTCAGTCACTCACAAACAGGAGATATTATTTTTGGATTGAAGCACCATCAGGACGTCAATCCTTTTTTTTCCTTATTAATTTTTTTTAATGTTTTTTTCTAGAGAAAAACATCAAACTGGGCAGCTGTTTTAAACCATGACAACTTACACCCAAAGTGAGAGATTGAGAAAAAAAATAAATCACTTGGTGGGCAGGACACACATAGGATACTTAAATGAAAAAAAATGACTGACAAATCTCAGCATCTTGTGTAAATTGTGTAAAAGCTTTGGTAACCATTCATCTGAAAAGGTTTTCAATAATTTCTGTACCCTTCATTATCATATCTCGAAGTGCTCTAAGGGTAGAAACCTCCACCAAGGCATTTCCAACACTGTCATTCCACTAATGCACAAGTTAACGTCAAAAATGTTCATATCTCGCAATGTAAACAAATCCTTGTAAAAATCCCTGCATCCTGTTAACATATACTAAAAACATTACTGCATCCACAACAGGATTCGGATCATCACCAAAGTTAGATCACTTCTCCCTTGTGCCATGACCAACTTTCCCTGAAAATGTCATCAAAATCCATAGACAAATTATTGAGACATAAGCAAAAATGTGGAAAACTGGCCAATCTCGCAATGTTCACAAATCCTTGTAAAAATCCCCGCATCCATATTCTGTTTCTGATAATGCAATGTTAACAAATACTAAAAACATTACTGCATCCACAGATGGATGCAGTAATGATTGTCGACAAATGATTGTGCTATTAGCAAAAATTTGGAAAACTGACCCATCTTGTGATGATAAAAAAAATCCATAAAAACAATTCAGGATCCAAATCCAGATTTGGATAACCACCAAGGACAAACGTTGTCTTCCTTGTTCCATACCTAACATTTCATGGAAATGCCATCCAAATCTGTGGAGAATTTCCTGAGTGAGAAAAATATGGAAAACTGCCCTATCCTGCAATGTTGACGAATCATTTAAAGAGATCCTGGATCCAAATCCAGATTCACATCATCACCAAAATTGTAAAAATGTCTTTCTTGTTCTATAACCAACACTCCCTGAAAATGTCATCAAAATCCATTGATAAATTGTACCCAATCTCACAATCTGAACAAATATGAACACCATTCCTGGTTCCATATCTGGATTTAGACCACCACCAAAGTTGGATCATGTTGGTCTTGTGCCATGACCAATACTCCCTGAAAATGTCATCAAAATTCATCAACAAATTATTGACTTCTTAGAGAAAATGTAAAAAAAACTGCCTTAACTTGCACTGAAAACAAATCCTTTAAAAAAATCCTGGATCCACATCAAGATCCAGTCTCCATCAAGGGTGGATCATTTCTTCTTTGTGGTATGACCAACATTCCCTGAAAATTCTTTCTAAATCTATTTAAAACTTATTGGGCTATTCGCAAAAATATGGAAATCTGACCCCTAGGGAGATGATAACAAATGTTTGTGAAATGTTAAAAAAAAAACCTAGTTCCAGATTCAGACCACCAGTACAGTTGGATCACATCTTCCTTGTGCCATGGCCAACATTCCCATTACCAAAAATGTGGAAATCTGACTCATCTCATGATGATAATAGATCCTTAAAAAAAATCCTGGTTGTGCCATGACCAATATTCCCTGAAAATGCCATCAAAATTCATCGACAAATTATCGAGCTATTGGAGAAAATGTGGAAAACTGCCTAATCTTGCACTGAAAACAAATCCTTTAACAAATCCTGGTTTCACATCTGGGTTCAGACAACAACTGAAGTCATCAACTCCCACCACTTTAGCCCTTCTCCTTTGATCCCAGCAGGGCATTTTCGGCCAGATAACTGCTGCTAACTGGATATTCTCTCTTCTTTGGACCATTCTTTGTAAACTCTAGAAATGGCTGTGCATTATGATCTCAATGGATCCAACGTTTCCGAAATATTCAGACCAGCACATCTGGTTTGCAGTCACTTAAATCACTTTTCTTCTGCTCGGATTTAACTTCAGCAGGTCGCCTTGGCCATGTCTAGATGACTAAATGCATTGTGTTGCTGCCGTGTGATTGGCAGAATAGCTATTTCCGTGAAGGAGCAGTGGAATGGTTGTACCTAATAAAGTTGCCAGTCATTGTTTATATAGACTGATGACAAAACTCATCCATCTTAATCTGTTAAAGCTGCCTCAGTGAATTTTGCCAACCTCGATTTTTACCTCCGCCAAGGAGGTTATGTTTTTGCCTGCGTTTATCTGTCTGTTTGTCTGTTTGTGTTCAAAATAACTTAAAAAGTTCTTAAGGGATTTGGATGAAATTTTCAGGAATTGTCTGAAATGGGATATGGAAGAACTGACTAAATTTTGGGGGTGATCTGGATCACCGTCTGGATCCAGGAATTTTTTAAAGGATTCTTTAACAATGCCAGATAGGACCATTTTCGCCAAAGTGGACCGAAGCTGCTTGGTGGAGGTCTGCGCTCTCCGAGTGCTTTTCTAGTTTCATCTGATTCATTTTTTTAAAAAAAAGAAGATTAATGTCTATTAAAAAGCAGAGGCTGTCACCAGTTACATTTATCTCTGCTGCTGAATACACAAGTCTCCAACAAAATATGTTCCTGGAAGCCTTCGCTAATAAAACACATTTAGGGAGAAGCTGTCAGACATCGATGTAATCAGAGATCATGATGGAACACTTTGTATAATCTGAGTCAGTTCCTTTCTCATTAGTCTTCTAACTTCTTCTCAAGACGCAGTAGCTCTCTTGGATGTTTGCAGAGCAACCGTGATGCAATGAAGTCTTGTTTGTTTGATATTTTGGCAGAATTGCACCAAATTTTGTCATCAGACTTTAGTTACATCATTTAATTGTACTTCAAACTTTGACCATGAGCTGATAATGGAAGGGAGGGTGGGTACGGTTGGGGGTACTGATATAAAATTCTTTGAAAGAGCTTTCCTAAAATAGAGCATAGAATTTTATTCTCATTAAGATGAATGGATAAATTGCCCCCAGTTTTGTATTTCCAGTAATGAAATATTTGTCTTGACCTCTTTGACGTCAGTGGATTGTTGGACTGCTGCTTTGAAGCCTCGGGACGTGCAGTTATTCTCACAGATATTTTAGTTTTTTTAATTAGACGAGTAAACAGTTGGAAAAATGGGCTGATACTGTGATGAATCAGAGACCCAAATTTAGGCTGTTGTCCATGGCCTTTAGCACTAAGATTATGAAGCAGTAAAATGCCCCCATTGTTAACTGTATTTTTTTCTGGTGCCCCTGATTGGAAAAGTGTCAACTTTTGGGACAGTGCCCTGATTGTTAGTGTCACTACTAGGGCTGACACAATCAGGCTTTTCTTGGTTGATACTGATCAACAATAGCCTTTCATCTGTTGAGGTTGTCAAAATTTCCTGTACTCTTCATTACCATAACTGAAAGTGCTCTAAGGGTACAAACCTCCACCGAGGAATTTCCAACACTGTCATTCAACTAATTAACAAGTTATTTTCAGAAATGTAAAAATTCCGTTCATATCTTGAACTGACGACAAATCCTTGTAAAAATCCCACAAACAACAACAACTAAGAACATTACTGGATCCACATTTGGATTCAGATCACCACCAAAGTCAAAGCATTTTTTCCTTTTGCCATGACCAACATTCCCTGAAAATGTCATCAAAATCCATTGACAAATTATTGAGTTAATCGTGAAAATGTGAAAAAATTCCTTATCCCGCAATGTTCATAAAATCATTTAAAAAGATCCCGGATGCACGTCTATGCTCGGATCACTACCAAAATCAAACCACTTCTTTCTTGTTCCATTGCTAACATTCCATGAAATTGCCAAATCCATTAAGAACTTCTTGAGTTCTTTGCAAAAAATTTGGAAAACTGCCATATCTTAAAATGTTGACAAATCATTTAAAAAAGATCCAGGATCCAAATCCAAAGCCAAAATTGGAAACTTTTTTCTGGTTCTATGACCAACATTCCATGAAAATGTCATCAAAATCCATTGACAAGTTATTGAGTTATAAGCAAAATGTGGAAACTGCCCTGTCTCACAATGACAAGAAATATTAAAACATTCCTGGATCCACATCCAGATTCAGATCACCACCAAAGTTGGATCACTTTGTCCTTGTGCCATGAACAACATTTCCTAAAACTTCTTTGCAAATCCATCAAGAACCTACTGAGCTATTAGCAAAAATGTGGAAAACTGGCCCATTTAGTATTGACAACAAATCCTTTAAATAAATCCTGGCTGCACACCCGGATTCAGATCACCACCAAAGTTGGATCACCTCTTCCTTGTGCCATGAACAACATTTCCTGAAAATTTTATCCAAATCCATTGAGAACTTATTGAGCTATTAGCAAAAATGTGGAAATCTGGCCCATTTAGTGTTGACAACAAATCCTTTAAACAAATCCTGCATTCAGACCACCACCAAAGTTGTATCACTTCTTCCTTGTACCATGAGAGCATTCCAAAAGGGCAGCTTTCCACTTTTTGATATCAACTTGGCTGATAATGTCAGAAATACCTTGGTGGAGCTTTGTGCTGTCTGAGCTCTTCTACTTTGTTTATGCAAAACACTCAGAGCTACAGTTTGTTGTAGGAAGTGCTATAGAAAGGAAGTCTGATTGACTGATGGATCAAATAAATAAACTGAACAGTATGATCCACTCATACTGGTACATTGTTACTTATTAAATGCAACCACATGAGTCATCCCTGTTGGATATTTCAAAGAATACAAGTAAAACCACTGAACCACTGCACTGACTCAACTTTCAGACTGTCAGGCTATGACAACATTTACATTATGTTACTCTGCAGCTCCAGATAGAACTTTAGCTAGACGTGTCCGTGACAAACGCTGTTTTCCACAGTGAGAAAGATTGAATGAGTGCTCTGAATGCCCCACAGGACGGACAAAGTCTCTGTCTGAGGCGCCTCTCTGATCTCAGTCCAACAGGATCTCATGTGATGTTTTCAGACCACTTGTTGACCTGGAGGCACTGCTTGATCTCAGCCTAGAAAGCACCTAGAGCGACCAGCAGTCAGCCACATGTTCAAACCCACCCCAGGATGAAGGCGGAGAGGCGAAGAAACAGAATTCTTTTTGTCATGCAGCAGGCACAAAGCAGGAGCATTTTTTACCATATGATTATCACATAAAACACATTGAGAGCTGGGCTGCTGTTACACCTGCATCTTAAACTATGATATGATGATATTAGAACATCCTGCTGAGATTATTTTAACTAATGGTGAAATGTACAAACCCCAATTCAAATGAAGTTGGGACGTGGTGTAAAACATACATAATGATTTGTCAAACTGGAAAATTCACAAACCAAAATGGTTCTTTGTAGTACAAAGGAGGATTAGGGCCAGGTAAAAAAATAAAAAATAAAAAAAAAATTAGTAAAGTTCTGAGAAATAAATCGTAAAGTTACGAGAATAATCTCATAAAGTTACGAGAATAAATTTGAAAAGTTACGAGAATAAATTTGAAAAGTTACGAGAATAAAGTTGTAGAGTTACGAGAATAATCTCATAAAGTTACGAGAATAAAGTTGAAAAGTTACGAAAATAATCTCATAAAGTTACAAGAATAAAGTTGAAGTGTTTCGAGGATAAAGTTGAAAAGTTACGAGAATAATCTTATAAAGTTACAGGAATTAAGTCGTAGAGTTACGAGAATTAAGTCAAAAAGTTATGAGAATGATCTCATAAAGTTATGAGAATAATCTCATAAAGTTATGAATCTATTTAAATTAAGATAGAAAACAAACTTTATTCCAAAAGGTTGTACCAGAAGAGCGTACATTTCCTCTTCCAAAATGGAGACAATTTCCTCCAAGTCAGTGTGATTCTTTCTTTAGAATAGCCCCAGTTTCGTGCAGTATTTTTTCAGGGTCCTAATACCTATGATAATGTGATGCTGGTGTGCCGAAAGAAGTATTTCCTTGTTTGTGAAACTTATAAAGTATAACTTCACTAGATGCTCGACGTTCCTAATTTTTGTGCCACTCTTCTGATAGCCTCTGCAGACTAGAATAACAAATTTATTCTAATAAATGTATGACTTTTTTCCTCGTAACTTTATGACTTTAGTCTCGTAACTTTATGACTTTAGTCTCGTAACATTTCAACTTTATCACTTTTCGACTTTATTCTCGCGACTTTATGAGATTATTCTCTGAACTTTACTTTTTTTTTAACATACTTTTTTTTTTAAACATTTTTTTTAACGTGACCCTAATCCTCCGTCGTACTGTAGAAACATGAATATCTGAATTTTTTAATATTCTAGCTATAGAGCGAATAACCTACATTAAATGACACTATGTTTAGGTCTGAAACCATTTGGAAGCAGGTATGGTGGTGAATATCATCATCGCCAAGGTTGATTTAATTTAATTTGGTTTGATTGACTGTTAAATCTGGTCCATATGAGAAATGTGGTTTCTGTTTCTGTCTTGTTTTTGAAATCGGATCTACCATTGTATAAGATAGCTTGAACCTTACCATGATGAATTGAATATTTATTTAAGTATGAGCCACCACTGATCTCCCTTCTATGTGGTGTTGTTGTGTACATGTTAATGTTGTCTGTTTGTATTTGTCAAGGCCTGGACCTGTGTGTATTGCTGTCATATATAAATATTAAAAGTATGAATTAAACAAAATATATATAGAATGATTTGCAAAACCTTTTTGACCTCCGTTTAGTTGAATAAACTACAAAATAATATATTTAATGTTCAAACTGATAAACTTTTTTTTTTGCAACTATTCACTTATTTTGAATTTGATGCCTGCAACACTTTCCAAAAAAGCTGCAATGGGTGTAACAAAAGACAGGGAAAGTTGAGGGATACACAAAATAAAACTGTTAGAAACATTCCACAGGTGAACAGGCCTACTGAAAACAGGTGAGTGTCATGATTGGGTATAAGAGGAGCATCCCAAAAGGCTCAGTCGTTCACAAGCAAGGATTGGGCAAGCTTCGACACTTTTAACAACTGCGAGAGCAACCAGTCCAACAGTTCTGACAATTCTCAAAGTAACAATTGCGATGACTGTCGGATTTCATCATCTACATTCCACAATGTCATTAAAGGATGAAGAGAATCTGGAGAAATCTCTGCACATGAGAAGCAAGTCTGAAAACCAGCACTGAATGCCCATGACCTGCGATCTTTCAGGCAGCACTGCATTAAAAACCAACATCATTCTGTAAAGGATATCACCACGTGGACTTAGGAACACTTCAGAAAACCCTTGTCAGTTAACACAGTTCATCTCTCCATCTACAAGGTCAAGTTCACACTCTAAGGCGCAAAGACAAAGCCAAATATCAACAACACCCAGAAACACAGCCGGACTCTGGGCCCAAGCTCAACTGAGATGGACTGACACAAAGTGCAAAAGTCTGCTGTGGTCTGAGTCCACATTTCAGATTGTTTTTAGAAATCATGGACATGGTGTCCTCTGGGCTAAAGAGGAAAAGGACCATCCAGACTTTTACCTGAGCAAAGTTCAAAAGCCAGCTTCTGTGATGATAAGGGGTTGTGTTGGTGCCCGTGGTATGGGTAACTTGCACATCTGAAGGCACCATTACAGCTGAAAGGTACATACAAGTTATGGAGCAACATATTCTGCCAATCAAGTGACATCTTTCTCAGGGATGTCCCTGCTTATTTTAGGACATTATCAAGACATATTCTGTATGCATTACAACAGCGTGGCTTAAAAGGGTACAGGTACTAGACTGGCCTGTCTGCAGTCTAGACCTGTCTCCAAGTGAAAATCGAGGTGCAATATGAAGCACAAACTTCTAGCTGCTTTTCTAAGTCCTACAGACTTTGGGACTTGGGAACTGGAAGTGCTGAAATGCTAACTCACTTTGGCATTTTAGGACTCATTCCTCACTCTATTGCATCGCTGGAGTGTGAGCTTACATTAACCAGCAATCAGTTCGAAAAACTAATTAAGTGCAAAGTACTTGCACAAAAAAAACAGGTTGCTTGTATTATTTCTTTTCCATATGCCTGCCTTGTGTAACAGATGTAGTTACCAAAGCCAAGGAGGTTGTGTTTGACCGGTGTTTTTTGGTTGTTCTTTTGGTCATTTCTGAACAGGATTACTCAAAAATTAATAACTGGATTTTGATGAAATTTTCAGTGTATGTTGGCAGTGGCACAGGAAAGAAGTGATTTGATTTTGGTGGTGATCCAAATCCGGAAGCGGATCCAGGAATTTTTAAAAGGATTTGTTAGCACTGCGAGATAAGTTTTACAAAGTTTTGCTGAGAACCTAATAAGTTGAAACAGATTTTTGTTACATTTTTAGGGAATAGTCATCATGGCACAAGGAAGAAGTGATCCACAATCAAGTTTGGGTCCAGATCAAGATCTAGATTTGATATTTTATTCTGGACCCCAGTCTGGATCAGGGATACATGTGAATTTAACAAGGCAACCACTGACCATGCCCTCGTGCTTTTTGCGTTCTTACTTCTGTAGTTGGCAGATGATGGATTTATCTGATTTTGCTGAGAGATTGTTTAGTTGTTCGGCCTATCGTGAAGTTTGGGGAAGGGAAAATGTTCTCTTATCCTGTATTTTAGGCTTCTGACATACACATCCAGGAATTTTTTTAGATCGTGTGTTAACATTACGAGAGGGTAGTTTTCCATATTTTGGCTGATGACTCAACAGCAGATTTTGACAACATTTTCTGGGAATGTTGGTCATGACGCAAGGAAGAAGTGATTCGATTTGGGTGGTGATCCAATTGCGGACGCAGGAATGTTACTAGCATCAAAATGTCAGAGAAAATTTTGGGATTTTTTTCTGTTCATCTCCTGCTTCCAGCGAGGTATTTGAGGTTTTGTATGTTTGGTACACCAGAGCTGAAGTCTCCACAGTGTCACATCTCATCCCTGCTCTCCAAACTGGTAAAATCAGCCTCGCAGGGACAAGCATCCTTCCTCTCAGCTCTAAACCACCCACATATCTCTCTCCCAGTCTCTGTTTCTGCTGCTTATTTCCCACTCTTGTTCCATCACACTCTCACCCCTCTGTCCTCCTCTCCCTCTCTGCTGCTGATGGAAATGGCCGCCATTCGTCTACGGGAGGACGGCAGGGCCAAAAAAATCCATTAAATTCAACATAGATGACACTTGTGCTGTGAACACTCTGGGATCCGGAGCAGCACTTGTGACTCTGTTGCTTTGTGAGCCTGGATGTGTGAGTGTGGGTGAAGGCCAGAGGTGTGGATGTGCCAGATTAAATGTTTGGCTCCACGCTGCCACCATGTGGTCGGTGGAGGTACTGCAGGCTTAATGTAGATTGTAGAGGCATCAGTTCAAAGCATTTTTAATGTGCAAAAAGAGTTTTCAGACACATCAAATAACCTTAATTTGTTCTTTCTTTTTGTAATAATTTTAAAAACATAATTACGAAAGCCCAAGGTGGACATACCATACACATTTTTGTACTCCATTTTTCCTTAATCATTTGTAAAGTTTGGTTGATTTCTTCAGATCTTGTCTTTTTTTATGATATCTGACAAGGAGGTTGCGTTTTTGCTGGCTTTTGTTTATTTGTTTGTAAGCAAGATTATGCAAAAACTACTGGACAGATTTTGCTGAAATTTTCAGTAGATGTTGGAAATGGCCCAACTTAAAAATGATTAGATTTTTGTGATGATCCAGATAACTGCCATTAGCGAACATTTGTTTTTGCTCAATAAGTGTCTAATAATGATAGCAACATGATTCCGTAGTGTTGTAGTCAAGACAGCACCAACCGAGACCGAGACGTTACAGAGACCATAGAGTATCGGGACCGAGACAAGGCCAAGACATTTGTTGGTCATGACCGAGACAAGACCAAGACCATATATATCAAAAGAAATCATTAGAAAACATGTCAGTCACTCTCACACTGACACCAGGCAGGTAGCAGCTGCAGCTGGGAGAAATCTTTACACTACCAACGATTTGAAGTTACCCTTTTTCACTCTTATCAGTAAGGCATGGACAAAAAGCCTACCAGCGGTGGTCTTGACCGGTCTCGTTCAAAAAACCAGAGTCTGCCAAAAGACGGAAACAAGACCGAGTAAAAATGCACTTGATTCCAAGACAGGACCAAGAACCTCAAAAAATGGTTTTGAGACAGGTATTGAGACCAAGACCGATCTCGAGTACTACAACACTATGATTCTGAGTGCTAGTTGTGGGTTTTCAGGGTCATGAATCATATTATGATGGTGACTTTATCATGGAACTATTGCTTATAGATGTAACAGCAATATGTGAGCTACCCTGGCGGAGGTTTGCGCTCTCCGAGTGCTCTCTAGTTGGTTAATCAAAGCTGGTTTTCCCATAATAACATGTAAAAAACTTAATATCTTCAAAAAACAACTCAAATTATCAAGAAATCAAGGAATAGTAAGTGTTGTTATCCTGATATGATGGCATGAATAAAAGGAAATCTCAATAAAACAATAAGAAATTAAGTAATTTACATAAGAAAATGGTGGAAAATTAGCATAAACTTTTAACAATCACTGGCCAGCTCAGAAGGTACACTTTCCTAGTACTGGGTGCCACTCCTAACCCTTAACCCCTCCCTTAATTCTTTGTGGCATAGACTCAACAAGGTCATGGAAACATCCTCAGATTGTGCTTGCCATTATTAGATCGACATAGAATTACACAGTTACTGCAGCTTTGTCCGCTGTGCATCAATCATGTGAATTTACTTTTCCACCACATCCCAAAGGCACTCAGCTGGATTGAGATCTGGAGACTGTGGAGGCCACTGGAGTAGAGTGAAGTCATTGCCATGTCCAAGAAACCAGTTTGAGATGATTTGAGCTTTGTGACATGGCTGGGAGCACAAACGCTTGTTTTGTGCTTGTTTTTATCGACCGGTTGCTCATTTATCATTTTATTTTATTTTAATTTTATGATCTTATCTGTTTAAATGGCTTTATTTGATATTTCCTACTGCTACACTGTGTAAAAAAGCAACTGAAACAACTGAATTTCCCCTTAGGGATTAATGAAGTATTTCTGATTCTGCTTTCAGTAGAAAAATCTGGCAACACTGGTCCTGTCCTTCCCTGGTAGCTCTATGGATGAAGCTAACAAGACCAAAAATATTGACCAGAAACAAAGCAAAGAGGAATATCTGGCACAATGCTTCATATTCAATGAGCAGAAAAAGCAAAAACATGGAAGCAGCTGTAAATAGAATGGCGAATGCACAGAGCTGCAGATTGCAGCGGCAGAGTTTCTGCTCCAGAAACCCTCACTTGATCAAACCTCAGTCTTTTCTGTGGGAACTGAAAGGCTTGTTGTTTTTCTGGGATGTTACATCAAAACAAGGATTTGCAATAATTACCAAATAACTGGATTTAGGAGCTTAAAATAGCAGGATCACAAGAGGGAAAAATCCTCGTGGAGGGGGAGGATTTTTTTTTTTTTTTTGGTAACCATGGCTGCGTTTCTTTAACAAGTCAGTTACATGTTCACTCTAGTAACAAGTGTCCATGTCAAAATGATCACTTTGAGGCTTTTTGCTGTCTGGTTGTTTGGTCTGAGGCGCCGCAGCTCGACATGCAGAGAGCAGATAGTATCAGAGGATTAGAGTCCTGGAATAGTTTTCTCTGGGAACAAACACAGTGAGCAGCCTCATGACCTGCAAGTCCAGCTAATAAAAGACGTCAGGCTCTGCTTTTAAAGGGCTGTTCATGGTTTAAGTTTTTGTCCGTTAAGACTGAATTTCCTCTTTCAAATCAATCAATCAATCTTGATTTGCCGAAGCATAACAAACATAATCTTTGCAAAAGAGGAGGCAAGTGCCAGACTCTCCTTTTTTTATCTATATATCTCTCTTTGGATTTTTTAAAATTTATTTATTATTTTATTAGAAAGACATGGAAAGATAACCAGCCAGCCAGAGGCAAAGAGTGCTGTGTGTGAGGGCGCTCGCATTTGTAACGCTGGCTGATTGTTGATGGAGATCAGATGTTGTGAGCTTGTACTGCAAACACTCAGATCTCAGCAAGTGTGTTTGTCTAACATCAGATCAGAAATATCTAAAATACTTACTGTGATCCACAATCACTTTACCAGTCGAGATAAATATCCTACTACAGGGAATAAAAGGCAAAAAATGAGGCAGTGAATTGCTTGTTTAAGAAAATGTCTGCCAATGAAACTCTGGATATGTTTAATTTTAGGACACCGTTCAAGTTAAATTTGGCTTAACTCATTGGCAGATAATTTTACTCATTACAAGCTTTTTTTAAGTTCTGATATCATAAATAAATGTTAATCCAGAGATGTCTGGAAATCGTAGAGATTTTGCAGTGTATCTGTCTCTGTGTTGTGTTGCCCTCCTGTCAGATAGGGCTGGTACACAAATAAAGATTTTTGAAACAGTGGCTACGTTTATGTGCAGTCAATATTCGGGTTAGGATCAATATTCCGGTTTCTGAAACATGCAGAATAACCCGGTTTACATGCATGAGAAAACAGGGTTATTCCTCTTTGCATAGTATCCTAGTCAAAACAGTGACACACGGAGAACATCATGACGCACGGAGAACGTCATGAAGCAATGCGTGTCATTTCTGCTTCTTCTTCCCGTATCCAGTAGCAACAAGAACAACAGCAGCAGCACGGCGGATAATGAACAGCCTGGAGCAGCTAACAGTCGGCTTCATTTGCGCTTTGGTGCTGGTACTGACCCACCACCAGTACTTGACACTATTCGTTCTCAATTTCTTCATTAATGGAAGACGAGAACGTGAAGAAAATAGAGCCGCAGCTGTGCCATTTTACAAGTACTTCCTGTACTCAAAAGACCAAGATTCCTTGCAAAAAGGACATGCGCAGAACACAGCGTAATGTTCCTTTCGATGAGGATATCCTGATCTGCGTAAACATGACCAAATATTCCGGTTAGAAAGGGAGTAACCCAAGGGTGATATGAGCATATTCTGTTTTTTCAAAAGGGTTTTTGGTGTTTACATGGCCGTGCGCAACCGGTTTATTGCTAATATTCCAGTTATGAAAGGTTTAATGACTGCATGTAAACGTAGCCAGTGAGAGAGCCCCACATGATGACAAATAATGCAGTGCGGTTTAGTTTTGTATGTATTTCTTTCGAAAATTACATAAAATGCTAATCTGAGTCTTAAAGAGATAACGTTATATAACGCAATTAAAAAACAAACAAACAAAAAAAAAAAAACAGCCACAACAAGCACACAGGACCGTTTAGAGTTGCTGAAGAGTTTATCTGATGACTGTAAGCAGAGGCAGGCTAACACTACCCATTGACTCCCAGTGTTTGAGCTAAGCTAACTAGCAGTGGGCAAGCTTTTGCCGTCTCTTTTTTATCACTGCACGCACAGTTGAAAGAATGGAGTCTATCTGCTTGTCATTGATTTGGGGCTGAGGCTAGACACGAGAACAAAACCAGTGTTAATTTTGACAGCACTTTTTAATTTAGTTTTAGTCTTTTGCCTAAAATATCTTTTAGTTTTAGTCATATCTTAGTCATTTAAATTGTTTTAGTTTTAGTCCAGTGTTAGTTGATGAAATTTCACAACATTTTAGTTGACGAAATCTACTGTAAATTTAGTCGACTAAAATATGAATTGTAAAGTGTAAGGCATTTTTTATGTTTACTTGAATTTCTGATGTCATGTTTTACACTTGGATCCCGCCACCATGAAGCTAAGGCAGCTGTGATTGGATGTCCCTCTTAACTCATCCAACCTTTTCACACAACCAAAGTAGCTGTGATTCCTAACATGTCTCTACTTTCTAAATGACGAAATTAGGTCTGATGATGTTTTTATCCGTTGACAAAAATGTCAGTTAATTTAGTTTTAGTTTTTGTCAATGTACCTTTGTTGTTTTTAGTTATAGTCTAGTTTTCATCAGGGGAGAAAAGGTTGTTGATGAAAACTAAGACAAAAATAATTAGTCGACAAAATTAACACTGAACAAAACAAATGTCGGCATATCCCTTTAAGAGGGTCCAACCTAGAACCAGCAAGGTTACCTTATAAAGTAGCTGGTGAGAGTACGTATTAAAAAAGCAAATTCCTGTAATAACAGAGCTTAAACTTAAACTATTGAAAAAAAACATCATTATATAATATTGTTAGGCTTTTTCTTTTGCAAGTGAGGATTTTGGGCTATCAATCAATCACAGCATTATGTAATAAAACTGGCAATATGAGGCTTAAGATCCCAAAAATTTTGAAATATTTGATATTTCTTAGCAAGACAGAAGTTGATTCAAAGATTAACTCCTCCAAAAAACAGGGAAAATGTTATTATGTCATATTTTGATGAATGATTTCATCAGTGGACTTCATTTGTTTTTACTCATCTTAATGCAGAATATTCAGATAAAGCCAAAATGTTAAGTTAACGTAGGAATGATGCAGAGCAGGTTTTTGGTCTTCTTTTAGGCAGATGGTGCGCACCTCATCAGCTTCCAGAGTATCTGCACTCAACAGTTGCAGTAAGCTCCTGGTTTCCATGGCGACCACACCTACACATGCAGCAGTGGATGCAGCACTAATGTTCTCGATCTGCCTCTGCCTTTGCCGATTTAGACTCTGCGTCTTCACCTGGTTTCTATCACTCTGAGGCGTTCGGGGAGTGTTTACTGACAGACGAGCTCTCATGCTTCCTGCTATCGCTCCATCAGAGCTGTCAGAGCAGCAGACGTTACATAACTTATTTTGAAAGGGTGGAGAAGTTATGGGCGCCTGCTGCTTCAGGCCCGGCTTGAAAGGCAACACAGTTCACTCACTTTTAAATAAATCATGTGTGAATTATTGTGTCAAAGGGTCGATTGATATCAAGATGTAAATTTGTCTACAAGAGGAGGCTTGAGTGGTGTCTTATTTTGATTCAATTTTTAGGATTTAGGGCTCATAGTGATGTCAACAAAACCCCTTAAGTTCTAGTTTTATGCAGGTTTTAGATTTTTTTTTGTTTTCCAGGGTTGAAAGGAGAGGAGAGGAAGTAGGGCTACAGGCTGGATTCAGGCACAATGCAAAAACTCAGATCTAGGCAAGTGTGTTTGTCTATTTTCAAATCAAAAATATCCTAAACACTTATTATAATCCACATTCACTTCACCAGTGGAGATAAATATCTTACTTTAAGGAATGAAAGGCTAAAATAAGGCATTTATTTGCTTGTAATGAGGAGAAAATATCTGCCAATGAAACAAGGAAAGTTTGACTCTGTGAGGGTCTTAAATTAATTACCTCTGCCAAGGAGGTTATGTTTTTGGGAGGGTTTGTTTGTCTGTCTGTCTGTTAGTTAGCAACATTCCTCAAAAAGTTATGGACGGATATTGATGAAATTTTCAGGGAATGTCCGGATTGGGAAAAGGAACAAATGGTTAGATTTTGGAAGAGATCCAGATCTCCGTCTGGATCCAGGAATTTTTTAAAGGATTCTTTAACATTGGGAGATAGGGCCATTTTCGACATTTCTGCATATAACTCCACAAATAATGGTCAGGGCACTTGGGAAAAAAATACAGGACAAGTTTCTAACATGCTCTACAGTGTATCAAAGACTGATCCGGATAAAGGAGTAATTCCGGATACTATGATCCAGAAAATGTAAAAATAGGGGACCTTTGGGATTTTCATCATAGGAAGAGAACAAATGAAGCTATAAACACACAACAAACACCATAAAATAGCCAAGGCATTGTGGAATCTGGAATATGCCAACGGATTTGCTGTATCTTCAAAAGCTAGGGAGCTAGATCCAGAAGAAAACCGCCATTAAGGAAAATGCGATTTTCGTGAATGACTGCTGAACTAATGTTGATATCGTTATGCATTCAGTTGCCAATGGTTTTCATGGTCAAGGAATCTAAAAATGTAGTCAAAATAAATGTGGGACTAATATTTATGGTGCAAATGACAAATAGGGGGAACTGTGGCGCTTGGCGGAGGTCTGCACTCTCCGGGTGCTTTCTAGTTCATTTTAGGATTTTTTTTCGCATCCAGACAAAGATGTGGATCACCACCAAAATGTAATGGCTTCTTCCTTGGACCAAACCACTCCTCTGGTAAAATTTTCATGCAGATCCATCCAGTAGTTTTTGCATTATCCGGACAGACAACAGACAAACAAACAAACACACAGACAGACCCTGGCGAAAACATCCTCCTTGGCAGAGGTAAAAAACTTTGGCATATCCCTTTAATGCCAGTTGGCAGTGTAGGACTGGGGATTGTAGCTGCCAATATGATACAATTTGCAATATATTTGCTATATATATCGATAATGGCAATAATGTCACAATACTATGATAGTTGAAAAAAATGATGTTTGATAATTAGCCCTTTGACACATCACAAAATAGTTCTAAACACAGGGGCTTTGTGGAGGAAAAGTTAGACACTGTAAATAATATTACTGAGTATATTGTCAACATAGTTTTTTGAGCAGTTTTAACCCAAAGGTGGGGTAATTATGAGGCTTTTCGTGGCTTTCGGTAGCATCCATTCTCAGATATCTTCCCCCAGCGACAAAATAAAAGTCCCTTCATTGGCACTCATATTAACTAGTGCCACTGGCCTCTAGCGACCCCACTTATAAAACCCCGAACTAACCCTTTAATCTCTTTCCCGCTGCTGTCACATCTGCTGCCTGTACACCTCCCTGTCATCGCCCAACGCCGTTGATTACAAAATCCCCCCATAGAGTCCAGACGCCAGGATCTCCTTCCAAGTCATATCAAGTTATTGTGTAATTTGTTCAATAAATATTCTTCACCATTCACTCGTCTCTCATGAGTGAAGCATCATTTGCCCACATTCTGTGACATAAGAGAGCAGAGGATCCAGGTACGGCGAAAACTCTTCCCTGGATCATTTTTCGGGGGTGACATTTACCTCAGCCGAACCAGAATCACGACGGCTGCTCTTCTTTTGGCTCTGAGGGGGGATTTCTGAGGACATGTGAACAAAGATAACCCATTTTCTGTCTGTACTCGTTATCAGCGCTGACAGAAGATGTCAGATCCTTCATGTCAGTAAGAGCTATGGTGGTACTTCAGAGCATGTGAAAAAACTGCCTTCACAGCCACATTAGATAATGGCATGTTAGGATTTGAAAAGACTGTGAAGTGCATGCAGGGCGAAAGTGCGAGAAGTTAGTTGTGAATAATTAACCAGTGACTTTACATTAAAACACAAATCTGTGAACCTCAATTCAAAACGGCAAATGTGGCTTAAACTTTAGGGACAAATGTTACGGTCAAGGGGCCTCATGTTGGGCCTTTGGTTGTAAATGCAATATCTCAAGGGTGCCTGGTTGATCAGCTACATTTGTACAAGGGCCAGTTCTTTTCTGGACATCAATATGAGGGACCAATGTTTTTTAAAATTGATCCTTTATTTATCCGTCCGTTCATCATCTATACTGCTTATCTAACCATTCACTCTCACACTCACACCTAAGGGCAATTTGGAGTCACCACTCAACCCAATGAACATGTTTTTGGTCTGTGGGGGAAGCCGGATTGCCCGGAGAGAACCCACGCATGCATGGGAGAACACACAGAAAGGCCCTGACTGACCCAGGGATCAAACTAGCAACCTTCTTGCTGTGCCTATGAGGACTTTTCCCCACCTTTGCTCCGGACTAACTTGACTTTTAACCTTTTCAAGCCTGAAAACACAAATTATATCCAGAAAATTCAATTTTTTTGGAGCTGATATGTTTATTTCACTTTCTCCTGAAATCAAAATAATTCAACATGTCCATAAAATTTAACATATATATTTTTTGTATGTCATTTGATACATTAAGTGTTTTTGGCAACTGATAATACACTTGGACATTTTTTAACATTTATATGATTGTACTGAGATGTTTTTTTAGTTATTTGCTGATCATATTGATTAGATAGAGGTATCAAAAAGTATGTATCTTATATGTTACAACAGGCTTGTAAAAGCCCAATATATAACAATGACCCAAAGTGTTATAAAAAAAAAAAAATGTAATAAAACCCGAAATGTAATAACTGGTCGATAATGTGATAAAAGTGTTGAGCCTGAAATATAATAAAAAATTTTTAACAAAACCCAAAATGCAATAACTGGTCCATAATGTAACAAGATGCTGAGCCCAAAACGTAATAACTTTTTGCTGCAAATGTAACAACTTCATACATTTTGGGTAAGTTATTACATGATGGGGCAGGCAAAATATTTTTCTCCTATTAGTGTAATAGTTTTATTATGTCATAGGGTGAGTCGGCTCAACACTTTTGGCCGGGGACCCGACGGCAATCATTTGTCATTGTCTTTTAATAATAATTATTAATACACTCTTGCCACAGCCATAATGATTAACTTGTCTAGGTCACTCAAATATGAGAAAACCCTCAAACAAGATGTTATATATTGGAAATATTGTAGTTGCTTCTATGGTGAGACGCCATGTTGTAGTTCCATAGTAGCTTACGAGTAGACTTCCGCCAAGGAGGTTATGTTTTCCCCAGGGTCTGTCTGTGTGTTTGTCTGTCTGTTAGCAAGATTACACAAAAAACTATTGGATGGATTCACATGAAAATTGTACCAGAGGTGTGGTTTGGGCCAAGGAAGAAGCCATTACATTTTGGTGCTGATCCGCATATTTGTCTGGATGCAAAAAATTCTCATAATTTTCTGAAAATCCCATAACTTGACATTGGCCATATTTTAAAAATTATATCTAACATCACTTGATGGATTCACTTCAAAATTTACAGGATAATATATATAATATAACTCTATCATCACGGTCAATTTCATCTGGATCAGATCCAGATTGAGGTCACAAAAAAACATTGAAGTTTATAATGGCAAATCCCATTCATTTCTCCTCGGCTGCTGTGAGGGTTCTGCCCCCTTTACATCATTATGGGAATTGTAGTTTATTTGAAAACTGACGTCAACGTTTTTCAAGCCTATTTCACTACATTTGCACTACACTCCCTTGCAATGCCAGCAGAGGAGCTCTCCACATGGACAGACATGAGCAGAGACTCAGGCATCCAATCTGAGGGCGTGGTGATCCAGAATTGTACCTTTTACAGGGGTTGCGGAAAAGCCACTGCTGTAACTGAGCTGCTTGGTGGAGGTCTGCGCTCTCTGAGTGCTTTTCTAGTTATTATTGTTATTACAGCGGCCATTTGACTTCGTCAATTCCAAAACAACTATGAATCAAAACAGTCACTGTCTCACGGGTGAGTGGATCTTATGCAGGATCAGAAAATGTCAATGTCCAAGCCACAAGATACAATTTGCTCTGGTTTATTAAGGATTGCAAACAAATTGGCTTCTCGTCTTCCTGACTTCCTGGTAAAAAAAAAATCCATCCCACCTATCCTGTCTTACCTGCCCCTCTATATCCATATCACCAAACAACCAAACCCATCAAAATAAAAGCCTGAAAATAAAGGAGAAGCTTAAAAGGAGGTACAAGGATAAAGGCAGAATGAGGAAAGGAAGGATAAAAAGGAAGGAATGAAGACTGAAGAGGAAGGAAGGAAGAAAAACGATGGAAGAACTGAAGCATGGGGATGGACAGAGGATAGGGAAGAAGGAGAAACAAGAAAAGAAAAAAGGAAGATGAGAAGGATAAAGGTGGAAGAAATTGGGGTAGGAGAGGAAAAAGAGGAACATAAGGATAGAGAGGATAAAAAGAGAAGGAAGCACAAAGGAGTAGAGGAGAAGGAAGGACAGAAGGAGGAAAGGAAGGAAGGGAGAACAAAACAGGAAGAGGAATGGAAATAAATAATAAAACTGGCAAGAATAAACATAATTCTCTCATCATATTTAAACAAGATAACAACTAAATAAATAACTAAATTCAAATAAGACAATATCCATTGAATAGCTCTAACAATTATTATTATTAATATTGATATAAATAATTAAAGGACTTGAAGCAGCGTCACTGTATGTTTCCTTCGATGTATCTTATAATGTGAGCGACGCACCACCTCCACCTGCTCACACCTCCTCCATCTGTGTACCTGAGAGAGTCAACAGCTGACGGTGAACACTGTTAATGAGCTTCCTCTGTTTATTTGTCAGCAAACACTGCTCCGTGTGTATTTATGAAATCCTCATATTCCCCGCAGACCCTCTTTAATACTGAATACAAACCAAATATTAAACTGAAGGGCCTCTGCTCTCCTTCACCAGCTCACTTCTCCCATGAGGATCATCAACCATCAAATGATAAAACACTCAGACCAATGCTCTCGGCCCTTCCTCCATTCCTGCTCGGAGAAAATCGTGTTTATCTGTAATTGTTGTGTGCTTCTGATTTATTACTAGATATAATTAAAAAATATGTTTTCGTCCCTGCTTTATTGGCTTAAGTTGCTATTTTGGGGGGAAAAGTTCTTAGAAAATTGGTTTGTTCTTTTTTAAGCATGGACTTTTGACGAAAACTCATCGGCCTCTTTTTTAGGTTTGACTGCTACTTTCCGTAAATAACTAATTAGCAATCACATGACAGCAACTCAATGTAATTATGCATGAAGACGTGGTCCCGATGACCTACTGAAGTTCAAGTTGACCCAAGAGACTTTGTACTTGGCCGGTCTGAGTGATTCAGGGGCTGCTGATCTACTGGGATTCTGACACACAACCATCTCCAGGGTTCATAGAGAGTGGTCTGAAAAAGAGAAAAAATCCAGTCAGTTTCAGTTCTCTAGGCAAACATGTGTTTTTGATGCCAGAGGTTAGAGCAGAATGGCCAGAGTGGTTTGAGATGATAGAGGCAACAGCGCACTACAGTCACCACTACAGTACCAATGTTTTTATTTATGATGTAATTAATTTACAGAGATTTTGGACATTTGTTCTGTGTTGTTTTTCAGTCATAATGTTCTGCCTGATGGATGTGTTTGTGTATACACACACTTGGACAAAATTGTTAGTACCCTTCTGTTAAAGAAAGAAAAACCCACAACGACCAGTGAAATAACTTGAAACTGACAAAAGTAATAATAAATAAAAATTTACTGAACATCAACTAATGAAAATCAGACACTGTGGTTCAACAGAATATTTTTAAAAAACAAAATAATGAAAAAATTACTTTTGTCAGTTTCAAGTTACTTCAGTGACCATTGTGGGTTTTTCTTTCTTTAACGTAAGGGTACCAACAATTTTGTCCACCTGTGTGTGTATATATAAATAAAGTGCTAAACAAATGTATTAGATCACCACCAAATATCCTGCTGATACCACAGCTGCCCTAAATTAACAGAATTGGTCATCACAAAAATCATTTTCATGTTTTTGTAATGGTTAAGCTCTTTAATCAAAATGGTATTTTCAATGTTAAAATCCATGAATTTTCAAATTTATTCTTTAAAAAAAATTGTTAATCACATTATTATGTCTTGATTAAGATGTCAAGTTATAGTTATTTACTTGCATTCCTGAACAGAAATTGTTTGAGTGGTTGAATGTTCTGCTTGATAAACGTCTGACTTCTCAGAGAAGCCCAGTGAGCGGCTCAAGTTTGTGTTTGTAAGGTGAATTCAGTTTGAAGTTCATCATTCATGTTTACAATGTGCGTCCAACAAAAACATTTTCAGTGTTAAACACGCTTTTGAAAGATTTCTAAAACATTTAACTCTTCTCGTTTAATGACAGGTGGTCAAATAAATAGATTAGGATGCACAAAATTCGATTTTTGTCAATATCCAATATGCTGATATTTCCAAAACCACCATCACAGATATCAACATCGATATTTAGTGTCAACAGAACAAAGTCTATACTTTACTCAAATCAACCAAACCAAATTTTATCATGTTAGTTCATTTATTTATTTACCTTCCTTTCCCTATAGGATTTTTATCTAATCTCTTATGATTTTTAATTATAATTTAAGTATTAGCTCCTGTGTTTCTTCATTTTTAATTAAAGATAGTGTTTCCTCAGTCTTCCTCAGTCTTTTAATTCTGTTTTCTGTTTAGAATTTCCTCTTATGTCCTTGACTAATTTAGTGTAGGTGTTGTATGTGAAATGTGAGGGTGGGTGGGAGTCTTTTATTTTCTTTGTATGCAGTTTTCTACTTTTTATGTTATTTGTTGTTATTTCATTTTATTTTTTATGTGAAGCACTTTGTGCTACAAATTTTTTGTATGAAAAGTCCTATACAAATAAAGTTAGATTGAAATAGTCTATTTGTAATAGAAACAGACGTGAGGTAAGAAAGAGAAGATTTCATTCTTTAATAAATGAAACTTATCAGGATGGACATTGCGTGATTTTGAGGTAAAACACTGTACATTTTGCAGATATCACAGATAATTTATGTAATATTTAGGGCTGATTTGTATGGTCAAAATATCAGCAGAGATTTTGTAAAGACTGAGGCTGAAATTGGTCCAATAATATGGTGCATCCCTGATATACATATAAATATGTATATACTGTATGTAAAACTGTAAGTTAAAACTATAAAGACATAGGTGTCAGGTTCAAGGTAAACAAAAGAAATAAACCATATCACATTCGCTGCACTTTCAGAGTGCAGAGGATTACCATGCTGTTAGAATACAGCACACCAAAGTGTGCAGTGATGTATGGGTGAAATACTTCACTGTGTTCAGCAGATTGACACCAAAAACAAAAACAGCAGAGTGGTTTATTTCTCACATTTACATACTACTAAACTAACTAGTCTTATGGTTAAATACTGTTAGTAAAGTTTAATTTTACCGAGATCTTTCTTACAGTGAAGTTCTCATTGACTTACATAAGGCTGTCACTGATTTATTCATTTGTTCTTTAAATCATCAGGTCATTCACATCAAAAAGAAAACAAAGTAAAAATCTAACAGTCTCTGGAGTTTGTAAGTACAATCATCTGTTTGATGAAGCCTGTCCAGTCTCATTCTGACTGTATTGGAGCGTTTCTGTGTTCGTGCTCCAGCACATCTGCTCTCGGCTCTCAGTGCTGCGGAGGAAACACCTCCAACTCTGCGTCTTAATTTAGCTCCTCAAACACAAAGGAGGAATGCAAGAGCTCGGCGGGGCGCTAACCAGATAATTGTTTCAGCATCGCTGGGTTTGTGTTTATTTAGCATCGAATAAGGACAACAGCAATTCTGAGAAACAACCAGAGAGATGGTGGGCAGAGGTTGTAGCGTGAGACTGCAGTGCCCCCTGCTGCCCAAACCTGTCAGTGTAGGGACATCAGTAAAGCTGAAAAATAGATTATTTTTTAACCCAAGAAATGTCAATGAGAAAACATTTCTTTTATTGTTTTATCTGGTGTTTCCTGAAAAATGGGTTTAGACTTTGCTTTCATTCTTTCAAAATAACCAGAAGTGGATTTCCAACATCACCCAGTGAGTTATAAGAAATGTGGAAAGCTGCCCTCTCCCGCACTGTTAACAAATCCTTTAAAATATTTCTGGATTCACATCCAGATTTGGATCACAACCAAAATGTAATCACTCCTTGACCAACATTCCCTGAAAATATCATCAATATGCACTGAGAGCTTGTTTAGTTATTAGTGAAAATGTAAAAAAAGAGCCCTTTCTCACAATGTTAACTGGTCATTTTAAAAATTCCTGGATTGGCATCTTGATTCAGATCACCACCAAAATTAAATCACTTCTTCATTGTGCCATGACCAACATTCCCTAAAAATGTCATTAATATGCGTTAAGAACTTGTTTAGTTATTAGTGAAAATGTGAAAATCTTCCCTATCTTGCAATATTAATGAGTCATTTTAAAAGTTTCTGGATCCACATCTGGATTCTGATCACCACCAAAATTAAATCACTTTTTCCTTGTGCCTTAACCAACGTTCCCTAAAAGTGTCGACAATATCCACTGAGAACTTGTTGAGTTACAAGTGAAAATGTAAAAAAAAAAAAAAAAAAAAAAAGGCCCTTTCTCACAATGTTTAGTCATTTTAAAAATTCCGGGACTAGCATCTTAAATCGGATCACTGTCAAAATTAAATCACCTCTTTCTTGCACCATAACAAACATTCCCTATTAATGTCATCAATGTCCATTGAGAATATGTATAGTTATAAGTAAGAATTTGAAAAATTGCCCTATCTTGCAGTGTTTGCTAGTCATTTTAAAAATTCCAGGATCAGCATCTTGATTCGTATCACCACCAAAATTGAATCACTTCTGTCTTGTGCCATAACCAACATTCCTTAAAAATGTCATCAATATCCGGCGAGAACTTGTTGAGTTGTTCATGAAAATGTAAAATAAAAACTTCAGTTTCACACAATGTTAACTAGTCATTTTAAAAATTCCTGGACTAGCATCTTGATTCAGATCTCCACCATTAAATCCCTTCTTCATTGTGCCATAACCAGCATTCCCTTTTTGAGTTATCCTGGCTGAAACTAACATGCTTAGTGGAGGTAAGAATACTTTTCCTTCTTTTGTGGTCATTTGAAACTTATTGTAGAATTAACTGTATTTTTCTGTTAAATATGTTCAAAGTATTTATTTCTCTGATATTTCATTTTAATATTTCGCTGAATAACTAAAATATTTTAATAAAAGAAACAACACTTCCCTCATCTTTTAATCTTTATCTGAGGGATGTAGGATATCAACTTCAACATCTGGATTTCTCATCTGGAATTTTGTGCCTCCTCTGTCCTTGTGTCTCTTCCTTGCATCTCTCCTCACTTCCTTGCCAAGAGGAGCTAGGATGTGAGGAAATGAAGTTAGTGAGAGAAAGAGGACGGACAGAATGATGCAATGAGAAACATTCAAAGTGAGGGATCTTTTATTCGGTATTTTGTGTCTCTTCCTTGCCTCGCTGGGAGGAGCTAGGATGCAAGGATGCAACGCAGGTGAGGGAAGAAGGATGAGAGACACCCAGAGTGCATCACACCCCTCTGCTGCCCCACTGTGGACAGAAATGAAACTGCTCCAAACATAAATCCAGGATTCAGATCCTGAAGCAAAAGACGCAGAAAGAGGGCTTTAAATTAATTTATTAAAAAAAAGCATTTCTCCACTGAAGCAGAACAAACATCAATTTTTTTTCTTTTTACTATTGTTGGAACGTGTACAATCAGAAAAAACAGACTCGCCGGGTCGCCAGAACAGAGTAAAAATAATCAAGCCAAAAACGAGGGACAGAGGTGAGAGCGAGGAATAAAGGAGGGGGGGGGGGTCTGCCAACACCACAACGTCAACACAGCCGGGATGGGGTACGAGGAGGGTGGGGAGAAAACGAAAAACAAAGAAGAAGAAGAAGAAGAAGAAGAAGAAGGAGGAGGAGGAGGAGGAGGAGGAGGAGGGAAGGGAAATGAAAACAAACATTAAATCAAGTGCAGGTCTGGTTTGGATAAAGCGGGTCTCTTTTTTTTTTTTCTTCCTCTGTTCAATTTTACAGTTTACAACTTCTCTTGTTGTCGGATACATGCAAGGTCAACATCTGGAACTACACATGGAGATTTCATATGCTTATATCGGTTATCTGTGCAGATAAGTATTAAAATATGTAGGTATAACTAAGCGAAGAATTCATACGGATATGTCAGAACAAAGGGGGAAGTAAAAAGGAAACAAATATTACGAAAAACTAGTACACTGTTTCACCGAAACGGAAAAAAAATTAAGTCCACATTAAAAAAAAAAAAAAGTCTAACTTAGTTACCGAAATGTCTTCGACCTCATCGTTTTGTACGCTTCCTTTCGTTAAATTATCTAGATAAGTGAAAATACATTAAAAAAAAAATCCTATGCTCCACATTTGACAACAAAATACTGCATATCTACGTACAGCTGCGATAAAGGAAGGTCAGTATTGTGAGAGGCTAGCTGCCAGAGTTTCAGGAATATTGGCTCCGAGTTTGATCCCTTTCTGGATTTCGATTTTCTAACCATTGATTCTCGTCTCGCTTGCCGCGTTCGTTGGTCCAGAGCCGTCCCGACAGGTCCAGGAGGCTGGCGGGGGGGAGGCTGGGGTTTGGGTTTTTTCCCTCCGCTGGCTGCCGGCGTCTCCGATCTGCTGTGAGGTAGATGTGACAGAAAGGTGGCGCCCGGCCCCGAGCAGAGTCTCCTCCCCAACGCTGCGCCCAAGTGAGGTCAGCTCTTTAAGGGTTAATGTTGTTAAGGCTTCCTGTGGTCTTGGTTTTTTTTTGTGTGTTTTTTTTTTTAAAGTCACTCCCATTTCAGCGGCTCACAGGGGACACCTTTTTTCTTAGTTTTAGTTCTCAACCCACGTTCCAGTCTTTAAAGGGGGTGGACTTCGTGATTTCTTTTCCTTTTGACGCTCTTGAAAAAGAAGTGAAATGAAAAAGAATCGTCTCCGTTTGGCACCTCGGGAGTCAGTGGTAGAAGAGGAAGGAGAAATGAAACGAAAAAAAAAAAACGACAGGGACGAGAGAGGAAACCGTGAAGGAGAAGAGGGGGGAGGTGGTGGTGGTGGTGGTGGTGGGGTTGGTGTGGTGTGTGTGGGTTGTACAGACTAATCAAGGTGGCTGCCAGTGTTGTTAGCTGCTGACGAGTCCGAGTCTGCTGCGGTGTTGTTGTTGTTGTTGGCGACGGCCTCATTGGGCTCCGATTTGCTGCGTTTGGCGTCTGGCTGTTCGCTGGATGCCTGGTCCCCGTTCTGTCGTTTGGTGGGGAGGGAGGCGGAGGCGGAGGCGTGGGCTGCCAGCAGGTGGAGGGGGCTTGCCACAACTGGAGCTGGAGAGGAGAACGATAAAGGGGTGAGGTTAACAGAGAGTTTCACATCAAAAAATGTAGAAGTCTTTGAAAATCTTCTGGGCGTGGCTCACTGAATGCCTGAATGTTGGGCCATGCCCATTTATGGACAGGTGAGCAGGTCAGGTTCAGATTTAACAAACCCACACCTCCCTTTATGCACGTCATTCCCAACGCTTTCTCCCTCACTTTCTACTCTACCTACTGTCTTAAGCGGGGAACACACAACATAATAATCGGGCTGATTTTTCAGCTCAGATCCCCACTTCTTATCAAACTCAGCAAAGGCCAGAGTATCTGGAGGTCCTAAAGATTATCTCACCTGATTATCCTGTAGTGAGAGGGGTGTTCAAGTAATTTTATCCTCTCAGAAGAGGACTTGAAATTGGAAATATTAAACATGATCAGTATTTACAACCAGAAGTCCTGATGTGTGTGGAGTGCACGGAGGACAGCTGACCATGTCCTCTGCATTTTTTCACATGAACCACAGAAAAACCAGTCAGGGAGCAAGCTGGCTAAAGCAGGAAGCAAACGTAACCATGGCAGCGAGAGAAAAGGCAAAGCATAAAGTCATCAGTTTGCAAGCCATTCTTAACTGCAAATTACCAGCAAATTTAAGAATGGCTTGCTCACAACTGCGAATGGTTCTCATTGTTCACTTACAAGAGCCGTTCAAAAGATTCAACTTGTTCGCGAACGTCACATCTCTAGCAAACCACCATAGTAGTAGGTCAACAAAAATAAGTCTCTGCTTACCAGTAGAGAAAGATATACGATAACAGAAGATAACATAACATGACGCAGTAAAAAAAGTCATAAGCACACAGGATCGTTTAGAGTTGCTGAAGAATTTATCTGATGACTGTAGGCAGAGACAGGCTAACACTTCCCATTGACTCCCAGTGTTTGAGCTAAGCTAGTTAGCAGTTGACAAGCTCTGCCTGTCTCTTCATTGTTACAGCAAGCACAGTCGAAAGGTGGTGTTTATCTGCTTGGTATGGACTCGAGGAAAGACACAGAAACAAAAAAAAGTTGCCGTATCCCCTTAACAAGGCCAACCACAAAGGAACAGTTCAATGTTTTTTATATCAGATTTTACTCATCAAAAATTCTTTGGAATCGAAAAAAGAACCACCAAGAACCAGGATCAACAAAATCTTAATGGTTCCCAACCCTATGAAACACTGATGCATTTGTGGTCATGATGCTGTGTGTTTTAGACCATCCTAACATTTATACAGACTGCAGCATTCTTTTTTTTTTTTTTCTAAATAAATCTACTTTTACCCTCAAAAATAATGCTGCGTTTCATTAACATCGGAACTGTGAAGAGGGAAGTGGGAATGACGTCATCCGAGTTACCAGCATTCCAGTTACAAAGTCGGAAAAACCTTGCCAATCTACCAAGCTATTGTTAGCACGCCCTGCGTTGTAGTTCACAAATACCACATGAAGAATGTAAATAACACTATGGCAACGGTTCCATAAATATAAGTTGAACAATACTATGTATATGGCTGATTTAGTGCAACAAACACGAGTCAGAAGTGCTAATAAACGGATTATTACAGGAACTTAATAACTGTTTGTTTCTCACCAGCGCTGGCGGATCCCTGGATGGCAGTAGTGATGCTGTGGGTACCGTTCTGTGTGATGGCCTTTATGGGCAGCTGGTGCTGACCAATGGGGGCCTGCTGCACGATGGTGACGGTCTGCAGAGGGGTGGCGGACTGGTTGCTCTGAATGATGCGACTGGAGCCACCTATAGAGGTGATGGTGGGGACTGTTTCCACTTTCACTGATCAGACAACAGTGGGGAGGTTAGAAACTGATTTTACAAAAAGCTTTACTCAAACAGGCCCTGAATGAACACCCCCTCTCACCTTTAACCTCTGTGTGCTCTCCGTTCTCCTGCAGCTCGCTCTTGTTGATGACGGTGGCTTGCTGAGCAATGACGGCGGTGCCTGCAGGGCTGAGGGAGCCTGCGGGGATCTGCTGCAGGACGTGGACTGTCTGGACCGCCGGCTGGGAGGTGCTGGTGCTCACTGGGGACGCCATGGTGTAAGTCACCGGCTTGATGGTCTGAGGTAACTGACGCTGGACTGCTATGAGTACCGGCTGGTTGTTAACAGGCGAGCCTAGAGCACAGACAGAGAAATGATGAGTGTTTATAGCAAGAAATCTCTTCCGTTTCAGCATTTTTGTAGCTTTAAATTTCTTAATGTATATAATGTTTTAGGTATTTAAAGAGATAACTTCTTTTCTTTTCATGTCTTGCCTCACTCCTGAGTCCATGACAAGCAGATAGATACCATTCTTTCGAATGTGCGTGCAGTAATAAGAAAGAGACAGGCAAAGTTCACCCACCGCTTACTAGCAGAACTCAAACACTGGGAGTCAATGGGAAGTGTTAGCCTGTCTCGGCCTACAGTAAACAGATAAACTCACCAGCAACTCTAAACGATGCTGTGTGCTTGTTGTGACTCATTTTTTTACTGCTTTATGTTATCTTTTGCTATTGTCTTATTATCTTCTCCTATTTATGAACAAAGGCTTAGTGTTGACTTACTTACAAGCACCTGCGGTGGTTTGCTAGAGATGTGACATTCGCGAATGAGTCGTGTCTTTTGAAGCTTTCTTTTAAGTCAACAATGAGAACTGATTTTAAGATGTGTGTGAGCTGTTTGTTTGCAAGCCATTCTTAGATTTGCAGGCAATTTAAGAATGGCTCACTCACAACTGCGAATCAGCTCTCATCCTTCACTTAAAAGAACTGTTCTAAAGACTGATGACGCTTACGAACGTCTTTATGCACTGTTGAAAGAATGGAGTATATCTGCTTGTCATGGACTCAGGAGGCAAGACACGAAAAGAAAAAAAAAAGTTGGCATATCCCTTTAATGCAGCCAGAGAAAAGTTTAAAAGAACCAAGAAGATAAAGGGTGGGCATTTTTGAAGGGGCCGCGTCACATACCTGGTGTGTTTTGTGCAAAGCGTGCTTCCTGGATGACGGCCAGTTTGGGCTGGACTGCTGTGGTGGACACCGGAGCGGGATTAGAGGAGGTGTCCAGCTCCAGGGGGACCGGGGAGCCCTCTCGTGACAGACTGTCGGGGGTCTGGACCCCACTGGAGTGAGCGGACAGGACGCCAGAGTGATTGGGAGACGCGGGGGCACTCCTGAGGGTCAGACGGAGGAGTGAGGTTGGAGCAAACAGAACAGGACATCCTTTTATTCACCCCTTATGGGAAAATTCATTTCTTTACACTCTGTTGAAACATGCTACAAAAACATGCGCTAATATACACATGCACATGTACAAACAGGTCCTACGATCATGCATTAATGAAGAGATGTCAGAGTGCTGGCTTGCTGCTCCTGAAGAAGCACCACCAAGCTTAAAGGAACTTCGGCAGTGCCCAGGAAGTCAGCTGGCACCTCTCCAGCTACCAAACCAACTTCCAGACATGGTTCAGTCAGGACTTGAACTGGTCACCCTTCGGTCCCTATCTTGTCATGGTATGTTTCAGTTACTGAGTAGGCAAATAGGATGAGTATGATCAGATTAATCCAGTTACTGTTTGTATAGCACTTTAAGTATACAGGAACTGAATGGTAAATTGAAACAGTTGATATTTTGTCAGTAAAACAGTGCAACACTAGAAAGCACTCAGAGAGCTCAAACCAAGGTAGCTCACATATTGCTGTTACATCTATAAGCAATAGTTCCCTGATAAAGTTACCATCATAATATGATTGATGACAGTCATTGAGCAAAAACCATTATACGCTAATGGCGGTTATCTGGATCACCACCAAAATCTAATCATTTTTAAGTTGGGCCATTACCAACATCTCCTGAAAGTTTCACCAAAATCCATCCAGTAGTTTTTGCGTAATCTTGCTAACAGACAAACAAACATACGCTGGAAAACCTACTTGGCGGAGGTAAAAATATGAAAATGTCAGCCAAAGACTCCACAATAATCTCTTGAACTGCTGCGTGCTTCTTTGAAATCCAGAGAGCTAAATCTGGGAAAGACATACCTAGAAGAGAGGGGTCCGTGTGGGGTCCTGAAGCAGGGGACTCCCCGGGGCCTTCGTTTCCTGAAAGCCTGCTCTATGAGCTTTGCTTCTGAGGACGGGTCTATCCTCCAGAAGGAACCTTTCCCCGGCTCCTCCTGCGACCGCGCCACTTTGATGAAGTATCGGTTCAGAGACAGGTTGTGACGGATTGAGTTCTGCGACAGAGGAGCGAACAGGAGACGTTTACTTTCGTGTCTGTTTGGAGACAAACTCTGCACCTTGGCAGTCATCGTGTCCTCACCTGCCAGCCCTTGTCTGCAGTCCTGTAGTAAGGGTAATTCTTTGTGATGTGATTGTAGATTCCATTTAGTGTGAGCTGTTTGTCCGTGGCCAGAGTGATTGCCTGGACAATCAGCTGTGCATAGGAGTACGGAGGTTTGGAGTCGTCCTGTGGGGAAGAAGGGAAGAGTTCTTAAATGTTACAGTGGCCAAATAACACCATAATAACACAAACATGCCCCAAATATTGATGTTTATGACAAAGGCACCTTGGCTTAATCTTGAGTATTCTCATTATCTCATACAGGGTTCTTAGTAGGGCTGAACAATTTTTGAAAAAAAGATCTAATGGCGATTTTTCTGTCAGATATTGCGATTTCAATTCGATTCATGATTTTCTGCAAATCAAGCTTCAGTACAACATTCACTATGTTTACAGCAACATTTACAAACTTGACCTAAAATTACATCTCACCATCAAACATTAAAAGCTATTACTCGAATGCAAATATGAAAACTAAAGGTAAGAATTGCTTCCAAATGTATTTATTAACAAGAAACATGCGTGTACACTCTTTAAAGTCCTTGACCAATGGCAGTTATTACAACTAAAGAACTAAAAGAGCCATCTTTGACCATCTCAACTTAATAAATGTAGTGCAAAATATCTTTGTGTTAGGCTAAAAAAGTTAAATAAAATACAAAAAATTCCCCTCAAAAAGAAAAAATAAAACAATGTTAATTACGTAATAATATGAAAAACAAAATTCAACAATTCCAATAAAGGAAAAAACCAGCCATGCCAAACCAGTATGTCAACCTTTGATGGTTTTGGATATGAGCGCTGACATGTGACTACATCGCCACTAGAAAATAGTTGACACAACAGATCCTGGGTCAGTGAGGAGTGGTCTGGTTTGGTTCAGTACAGTTCATTACAGAGAGACAGAGAACATTCATGCACACACTCGTACCTAAGGGAAATTTGGATTCACCAATCAACCTGAAGAGCGTGTTTTTGGTCTATGGGAGGAAGCTGGAGCGCCCAGAGCGAACCCTTGCATGCAAACTCCCTACAGAAAGACCCTGACCAACATCGGGGTTCAAACTAGGGGTGTCCCAATCCAATATTGATATCGGTCCGATATCAGCAAAAAAACAAATATCAGATTATATCGGCCTACATCTAAAATCTCCAATATAAGCACTTTGATACAAGGAGTCCATTCTAATTTATTTTTTATTTATTCAATTCAGTTGTAGAATATGCTTATGTTTAAGTTAAACACAATGGTTATTTTGCAATTTAAAAATATGTTTGTTTTTATTGGATTTATTGAGGCTACTTTTCAGGGTCTTCTAATTAATTCTTTATTTAATTGTAGTATATTCTTATGTTTAAGGTTAAAATGTATTTAACCCATTGGTTAATAACAAATGGGTCAGTTTTTCCTCATACCTACTATTGCTGACTACTGTTCTCTGTTTGAGTAATCTCACTTGACCAAGCCTTTTCTTACAGTCCATACTACAAAATAAGTAATAAAAGTATGTATGATTCCTGCTGATATCATATCGGATCGATATCGGTATCGGCCAGTACTCAAGGCTGCAATATCAGTATCGTATCGGAGGTGAAAAAGTTGTATCGGGACACCCCTAGTTCAAACCAGCAACCTTCTTGCTGTGAGGCTCTCACACTACCTGCTGCACCACCATGCCGGTTCACTCTTTGCATTGTTTCACTTATTTGGCATTGAAGGCCAGTCAGCTAAACGCCCCCGCTTAGTGCCCACACTGAGGGGCAGGTTGACAAAGACAGACAGGTATGCACTGCCATCAATGATCATTGATCATTGAAATCTGTTGAGATCTTTTCAAGTTATCTTGTCCACAAACTAAAAAAAAATCCAACAATGGCTGGCAAAAACATAAAATCCTCGGTGGAGGCAATATTCATCCATTTTCCAAAATCGGTGCAGGACCAAACTGTTTCTTAGACACAGAGTAATTTGGAAGAACCACCAGAACTTTGGAGAGTTATTACTTTCTGTAATTCCACAAGTAGAATAATTAATTTGACTTTTTTGGACACTCCTGCTGTTTTTCTACTTGTAAGTTAAACACTTTGTACATGGTGGAAAATGTAAACACAGAACAGATTCTTCAAACTGTTATCCCCCCACACAGTGATTTATTTTACTCTAGAGCAGACTTCTCTGTTTGAGTATAAAAAGTTAAAGAAACACTTGTGAGCAGTTACGTGAGCTCACTGTTCAGACTCTGAGCAGAGGCCCAGGCTAAAGGTCAGGCTATGGGAGCATCTTTTTCCTCTCACCTTGGGACTGTCCCCTCCGGAGGCGTCTTTTTCATTCTCGGGCTGTGAGTTGTCGTTTATGAGCTGCAGCTCTGCGGAGCTGACCATGCGACCGCCCATCCTGTAGCCTGAGGAGCCTGCACCCCGCGGGCTGGAGGGGCACGAGTTAGCAGCACTGCAGAGGGACAACGGCACAGTCAGCTGAAGGAGAAGATGAATCACAACAAAGGGCGACAAAACCAACAAGAAACGAGCTCGACAACAGCAGCTAAGGATGTTTTTTGTGATTTCAGCTATCAAACAAGGAGAGGGAATATTCCTGGCATCTTCATAAGAATTGTGAATATTACAGAGCTCCACTGACAGGCTCATTATTTTATAAAAGCTGTCTAATATTACAGCAATACTACACAGGCCTGTCCTTGATTTGGGCTCTTCTGCAGTCTGTGCTGCAGTGGCTCACTTTTGGCCCACATTTATGCAAATTAGTTCACCTCCTTGGAAATACTGCAATCTTTAGGAGTCACAATCAAGCCTAAAGCAACAACACATTCAGATCTAATTAACTCTAATCATCGTTCTAATGGAGTTAACAAGCAGGGGAGGACGAGGCTTCATGTAAGGATAATTTTAATATCAACCCTTAAACTACCAGCCCAACTGTTTGGCAGAGGTTATCAATAAATTCAGGGATATTTAATGTTTTGAAAAACAGAACAAATCAAATCATTGTTTGATTGTTAACATTTCAGAGAACAGAGAAAACTACAAACAAACCAAAAAACAGACATTTTCTTTGTGTGGGATTTAAAGGTTTGAAAAAAGCCGACAGTTGATTACGTGATGACATAAAGATGCACAAACATCTGAAAAAAAATCAAAAATAAAAGGCAGAAATGTTTGTAAATAAAATAGCAATCAATAATAACTTAAAATAGATGATGCTGAGCTTGACAAACACAAAAATAATGTTTTAGATGGATAACAGATAATGCATATACGTATAAATCATTATATTGGTACATGGTTAAGTTAAATTTTATGTATTAAAATAATAATAATGATAAGAATAATAATAAAGACTTGCAATAATCAAGAAGCCCTTATATATGTATATAACTATACAAGTAGAGCTCTTTTATTCATCAAAGACATTCTTTCTTGTGTTTGTCAAACTCAATATCATCTATTTCAAGTTATTTTTGATTGCTATTTTGTTTATGAACATTTCGGCTTTTTCTAACTGATTTTGTCCCAAATGTTTCTGCATCTTTACGCCATCACGTTTTAGACCTTCAAATCCCACTCTAAGACAATATCTGGGTTTTTTGGGGTTTGTCTGCAGTTTTTTCTGTGCCCTTAAACATTGACAAAAACAAACAGTGACATGTTAAGTTTTCTTTTAACGCGTTAAATTGGAGACTTTGGAGATGTTTGTGGACTGAACAGAAAGATAGCAGCCCAGGTTCCCTACATGCTTTAGCTTCCTCTTTCTTTACCAACACTTTTTTTTTTTACCATGTACAGTGTCTTTGAGTCAATGAAAAGAACTTTAACAAACACATTATTATTATTATTGTTATTATCACTGTAGGGCTTGGGCAGGACGATATTGCTTTATTGATATGGTTCATTCATGATAAAAAAAAAAATCCTCTGACATGATTTAGCCGTTGATAAGTGTAATGCAGGGCTGCTGGGTTATGAAAAACAACATTATCATGATAGTTTTGAATGATATTGAAACAGGGGTAAGTGAGCATGGTGACTAAATAGTTTTACGACATCTGCATTTATGATTTATTGAAGTTAAAATGCACAAGACTCAGAAAACAGAAACTGATTAAACATAATTACAAATATAAAAGATATCTTAAAAGAATTAGGAACACACAGTGTTATTATCACAAAATCTGTTTTGAAAGACAACAGCCTAAAAAGGTTATTATTGTTATTGGCAGGTATGACAATGTTTGCCACTATTTACAGTCCATATACTGTTCGTGCATATTGAGCATATATATATATTATATGTCCCAATATCAGCACTAGGGATGCACGATATTATTGGTATAATATTAACATCGGCAGATACTTGCCTAAAAAGTTGAATGTGAGTATTGGCCAATTTTAACATTTTTCCAATATTAACAGCTGATATATTGGCAACACAAATTAGCCATATATATTCTTTATAATGGCTGTAATATAGAATAAATACAAAAATGTATTGTGATGCTTCACCTCATCATTCACCTACATGGGGAAATTCAAAATTCAAGAGTTTCGTTTATCCTATAGTTAAGTTTGTCTTTCTTGTTTTACATCTATTCCTTACAGGAACAGATAGGGATGCACGATATTGGATTTTTGTTGTTCAGTGTCTTTTCATTATGAAAACTGACTTGTTGCTTTCAATATGAGACTATATATGCGTGAGAAACAGATGCAAAACAAGAAAAACCACATTTAACTCTTGGAAAATCAAACTCTTGATTGTTACACACCAAAGTATTTCAACAGTAAACTCAGTAAAAATATGACTGAAGATCATTAAACGTTTGAACCTTTTTCATCCCTGATTCTACCAATATCTGAGATTTTATAACTTTAAAAAATGCATTTACAACAAATTGAACAACCCTAAAACACAGAATTACTTTCTTTTTAAAGGTATTTCTTGGGGCATTTTCTTGCCTTCATTGAATAGCAGAGAGAGACGGTGGATAGGCTTTAAGGGTCCAGGGAGAGCAGCGGAGGGTACTGGGCATCAGGTGGGAATCCAACAATAATATTAGTCTTATTTTATTATATATTATATGGGATAACATGGGATGTGCTTTGCTGCTTACCAATTGACCAGATCAGCACATCAATACATAGAAATGTTGGCAGTGTTTTAGCAGGAGTGTAGAAATTCTGAAAAATGTTGTTATGGATGGAAAATTACCCATTATTGGTCGTCTTGGACTGCTACTTCATTTGCTATGTTGTCAAACTGGAATCCCAGTTGTTTGCTTAGGAATCATCGAACAGTTTATTGTGCTATTGTTGAAACCTTTATTTATAACTCTGAAGAAAAATAACAATAAAAACTGTTTACCTCATAACACTATATACTTCAATCTTAATTTTTGGCCTGAACTGCCTTGCTCTTATTTATCTTCCATTCTTTCTTTGACATTTGCAGCTCATGTGCCAGCACTAAACGTGTCTGAAAGGTGTGCTCACCTTTAAATGTGTGACAGAGGTTGCTGGTTTGGAGCCATCTGGCTCAGATCAAAAGGTTGAGAGGATCTAAATGTCTGAGATGAGGCTCGTACCTCTCTGAGCCCTGCGGTCTCTGAACTAAGCCTAAGCTGATCACCGCGCAGGGGCCACCTCAAAGTCAGCGCACAGCTCAAGGTCATTTAGGGGTGGCTGGGGACTCGGTTTAATTTGCTACTCCGTTTTGATTCAGGTTAAGGTGGGAAAAAAGTCCAATACATGGTTCACGTTTTGTCTTTTAACTGAAGTGTTGAACAGCATTACAGAATGGATAAAAGAGATACAGCTTCTTTAAAATAACCCTCATCAGTCAGGGCTGATGTCAGCTGGTGCAGCCCTGCAATCATCTACATTTCCCGACCTAAAATATTCAATTTCCAGCACAAGTTTGCAGTAATTGTCTCGAAAACCACATCTCTGAATAGGTATGGTAATGGAAAACCAATTCCAGTTGACAATCAACAACAGCTTCCTCAATGGATTGACATTACTCGTCTTTTTGCCTATCAATTCCTTCCACTTTGTTCTAACCTTGCACAGCAGCTGGATCCCCCTGATTCAGTGTCTGTAATCAGGCAGATACATCTTGCCAAGCTCCAGTCAACATTGATTGTGAGTGGCCCAAATTGGCCTATCAGCATCCTTTAGCGCAGGACAGCAGGCAGTGACTGCATGATTAGGGATTAGCATAGATGCTAACAGCTTCAGTAGCAGTTTTATCAGATCTGAACCATATTTCTTTATTAAATGGAAAACAAATAACACTTCAATCTTCGCTATAGTGAGGATATTTTCTCTCCACTTCAGACGAAAGTTCGTTTTATTTAATGGCTCACGTTTTGTAGTGCAGTAGCTCCCCTCCCTTTTACATTATCCAAATTGTCCAATCACCTGCCGGATATGCTTTTGTAAGATTCAACCTTCCCCAAACACTTTCAATGGGCTCTTTCCCACATGGACTAGTGAAGTATATTTGTTCATGCTTTGAACATCAATGACGTCATGCTCTCGTCAGAGGCATAGCAAAAAAATTAAACATTAACATTATCATGGACTAATTTTAAGCAAAAAGACACTTATCACACATCTTTCAGTGAGTGGAGTCACCAGCAACTTAAATAATTTATCTATGCAGCATGGCATTGAATACCCGGAGCAATGTGTTTGACATTGTTGCCACTGAAAGCCCTACGTAGGCCGACTTTTTCCACAGAGACAATGAGCAGGAATCGATAAGGGAATCGTTAAGGAATCAGACTGATAAGCAGAATCATTAATGGAATTGCCATCAATAAAATCTTATCAATTCCCATCCCTATCTCCAAATAACTGATCCTCTTAGCTCATGTTTTGTCTTGGCACCGGAGTAACTTGGTGCACACAAGCCGTCATTCGCCATGTTGCTTACCTGATGGTGCCAGTGGGGGATGGCAGGGGGCTCATGAGGTGAGCGATGTTGTCTGGAATGTTGATGGTCAGCGGGGAGATCTGCGGCTGCACTGGTTTCACCGGGGACTCTGGGGCCTCACGCTTGGCTTTCTTCCCACTGGACAGGGCGGTGAATGTGATCTTGATGTTTGTGCTCGGGAACCTGAACGTGCACCTGCAAAACAAGACACGCAGAGGGCGGATTTTAAAAGACTGCCACTCTGAGACACACGGAAATGGAAAGCCGTTTGGGCATAACATTGATATCAGTGATATTAACCTGTAGTTAAGCTCTACTAGTACTCAAATTTGGAGTACATGTACTCAATTTTGGCCAACTAGAGCGCGAGTAGACTTTACGAGTGAAGCATAAATTACATCGAAAAATGTTCACTAGTATTACTAGTAGACTTAAAAATGTTCAGTAGTACTACTAGTTAGTCTTATATGCTAATAAGGGGACAGAGAAAGCAAATTCAGGCTTCCCATTGACTTTCAAAAATATTACTACCAATCAGGGTGCTGGATTTGGTTATATTCCCTCCCACTTCATTTGCATTAGGTCAACTAATACTACTAGTTTTACTTTTTGCTTCGCTAGTAAAGTCTCAAGCACTAGTTTATCAAATTCGAGTACTGTAATTTCTCGATAATAAACACGCACTCGACTATAACACGCACCTCATATTTTTACGATTTTTGCCTGAAAAACACTGTACTCAAATATAACACACACCCAAATTTCACCTAAGCCTCTCTCAGACAACTCAAAAATTGCCTTTAAGTTTTAATCAATGACATTTCAGTATTTTCACAACAAATACACAATTTTCTCTCTCAAATGCATGCAGAAACACCTTTTGCTTCACACATGCACAATTACTTGATTTCTGCCTGAGCATGCAGTCGTAGTGTATCAACTAATCAGAGAGCAGCTATCAACATGCTGATGTCTTCAACCAATCACAGCGCAGTTATTTTGCTTCCCCTTCTAACAAGATGGCAGCGCTCTGTGCTTGCCAGTGAGTGGTAACACTTGGGAATCAAACAATGATTACATAAAGTTAAACTAATTTTTTCTTTTGTATCAGATGTGTTGCAATCATGATGTTGGCGAGATGAAATATTTGAAGTGCTTTGTTTGTACTCTTGTATAATACGCACCTGAAAAATTAAAAAGCAAAATAGTATGTGTTAAAAATCGAGGAATTACGGTACTAGTAGAGCTGAACTACGGTTGATATCACTGATATCTATTTTGCCCAAAAGGCTTTCCATTCAAGCAAAGCAATTAGACAATAAAAACCTGATTTCATGGGTGAATCAATCAGTGATGCACCAATAATAGAGCACAAAATCTGCTGTAGGAAGATTCTTTGATCGACTTAAGAAACAGAAAGAGGAGAGAGAAATAAAATATAATCCAATCTGAATACTGATGCAACCCTTCTGCAAACACCTGCAGATAAAAACCAGGATTGTCACAGATACTTCTGTGTTTCAGGTTGCAAAGCACTGGAGCACAGGCTGGATCTGTTCTGGTGTGGCTGTGTTTAGAGGAGTGGCGGTCTCAGAGGAGAACCGGCTTAAATTAGGCTAAGTGGTGAGTATAAAAACTGCTGAAAGAGCTGCAGCCTCAGCACCAGACCAGGAGTCATGCATGATGGCAAGGCAGACTTGTACACAATGATGCCCTAAATTCTTACAACTTTTTTGATCTATCCAATAATCACAGTGAAACAGTCATTTTCAGGCAATAATATCTTTTAAAGCTGCAACAATATAATACTCCCACAAAGATCAGGCATACACTTCACTTATTTGTTTTAATATGTTTCCACAAGACTTTTTGTTTTTTTCTATAAAGCATGCAAGTGCACAAGTGTGTGGCTCAAAATCAGTTTATACATGGAGAAATCTTAAGTTTTTCTACACCCACTGCTCTGTTGCTTTGTTCCCATCCAGTGAAAAAAATGCTACAAATTAGCCCCACATAGGCCTGAGCTACCTTTAAGGCATTACATCACAGCCAGTGCTGCTAATTTGCAGTCCTTTGTGTTGTTATCTTCTGCACGGAATGGCTTTTTGCGCCCTTCATTTTATTAAAATGTACCTCACTCTCTAGCTGTGTTCGAACCGTTCCCTATCACGGATAAAGTGCACTACACAGTGTGTTAGGGCTGAACAATATATTGTTATCGTATTGATATCGAGATATGAATATTCAAGATATTAGTATAGAAGAGCAACGATATAAACGATATAGATTTCCCCCGCGCTAAAACGGCACTTTCCACATTCTTTTGCATTATGATGTTTTTATTTTTCTGAAAAATGCTTGGTTTTCACCGAACCCGTAGTCATATCGTATCGATATTGAGATATCTGTCATGAATATCGAGAAATGAAATTTTGTCCATATCGTTCAGCCCTACAATGTGTTCGCCATTTTGTAGTGTTGTTCGAATTCTCAGTGGTTAATTTAATTCACTGTATAGTGCACTATATAATACCCACAAAGCACAGTTAACGTGAGTGTACATACGATGTACCCTATATTGTACTCCCGTATACCACAATGCAATTCAGTCATGTTTTTCCAGAGGAGGAGGAGGAGGAGGAGGAGGAGAAGAAGGAGGAGGAGGAGGAGGAGGAGCAGAAGAAGAAGCAGAAGAAGAAGCAGAAGAAGAAGAAGGCTGCTACGGCAAGAACTGGCGCTGCTTTCATTTTTATATATGGGTGCTAACTCGTAGCTCGTAAGCTAACTACAACCAACCGTTACTTTGCTAGCTCGCTCTAAGTAGCTGTAGTTAGCTTGTGAACTATCGTGGGCCGTTACAGCTCGCCATTGAAACCCAAAACCGTAGATGACTAAATCAAACTTCCACACCACTGACATTTCAACAATTTATTGACATCAATACAACCACTGTTATCCTCCTGAGTGCCTGGTTTGTTTACACGATAATCTGACGCATCTACTGACGCAATGATGTTTAGAAAATTTCAGTGTAGTGTCCGAAATCTCGTTTGGTCATTCCCTATGTAGTTCACTATTTCTTTAACATTATATAGGGAATAGTGAGTGAGTGAGTGAATGGTTTTGAGCATAGTTTTTGTTTAGTGAGGTCAAGAGAGCAGTGTATGTGGCTGAGAGCGCCCTCTGTTGGGACAAACGCTCCACTGCTCCAGGCGCCCTGATGTGCTGCTACTTAATGTTTTACATTTGAATATTTATTTGCACTTTGAGTACAGATTTTTATCCCCATGCTCGAACAGATATTGGAATATCGAGTATAGGTTGACAGCCCTAATACAGACATAAAAATATACAATTACAGCAGACATAGAGCAAACATGCAACAACAGTACAGCAGACATTTGATTGTTGAATATCTCCCAGCTCTACAAGAGCATTCTGTATTTATTCTTTAATTTTGTAAGAGACAATTCACAAATAACAATGATTACAAGCATAAGCAGTGCCTGTAACCATATGTGCATTAAGTATTAGTCCACTATTCTAATCAACATCCTCTAAATCTTTCCTTCTTCCCTGAAACATTTTCATAAGCCGGAAACAAAGAGCATGTTTGATTTTCCATAAGCAAACCTCATCGATTCTGTATGATGTAGGAAAAAGCAATGTGGTTTATGTCCTATTTCAGTCGAGTTATGGGCACAATTCATTCTTAAAATGTTGATTTAGTGGAAATATTGAGCACTATCTAGATGAATTAATGGAGAATATTAGGTGAGACAAACACAGGCCAGCACCAGACATTTCTACAAACTTAAACACATATAGCATTCATGTAGAAGCGCATCAGAATCAACAAGGAACTACAAAAACCAAAAACACAGGCTCAGGAATGCAAAGCCAATGCCAACAGAAACTGAGCTTCGGGGCGGATTCGTCTTACTGATTGAACTACTTTTGGATGTAATGAAAACAGACTCATCTCTTTGCCTTCCTCATTAATTAATAATGACTGGATGAAGGGAAACCATCCTGGGAAACCACAAACAGATAACAAGGAGGAAACTCTCCTAAATCCCCGGTCAGGATCAGACAGTCTGACACCCTGGAGACGATTGGGGCACTCTCTGGGTTTCATTTCGTTAAAGACTGCCAGGCAAGGCTCTTACTTTTTTTCACTAATCGGGCCCTCACAGAGCAGAGCTGGCATCTGCTGAGAGAACCGTTTCCCTGACACCTATGTCTCCAGTCAGCTTTGGCGCTCACAGGAGGGGATCGAAACACTTCCGGGAGCCAGTTTGGCGAGGGGGGCGGGGGGGGCACTTTCATTATGCATGTGGCCTCGGAGCACCCTTTCAGGAAGGGGACAGAGTTTCTCTGGAAGTGTTACAGCCTGGAGTATCCTCAAATAACATCAGAGAAGGTCAGTATGCAGCTGACAGAGGAAGGACAATGATTTCTGAGGTATAAGAAAATGTCAAAAACAGTGATGGTACTTTGAGTTCGTCATCATGCTGTCAGTATACAGCGATATTTGTTGCGTTGCATTTACATTGAAACTGGGAAGAGGGGAGTGGGAATGACTTCATATCCGAGTTATAAGCGTTCCTGTTACAAAGTCAGAAAAAACTTGCAGATCTACCAGGCTATTGATAGCTGTTGTTAGCACGCCCTGCGTTGTAGTTTGCACATACCACATGAAGAATGTAAATAACACTATAGCAGCATTTTCATATATGTTGTAAAATACTATGTATACGGCTGATTTAGTGTGACAAGCACTAGTCAGAAGAGCTAATAAACTGAATATTACAGGAGCTTACTAACTGTTTACAAAGGATGCGCGATATTATCGGTGTGCTATCGGTATCGGCTCTTGAAATGTCGTCTTCATAGAAAACTTTTTCAATACGAAAACATTTCATCTCTATGAGAGGGCCTTCGTGCAGGTCCCCCAAGAGGCTTGACTCTTCTTTGTCAAAACTGATGAAGCTCATAAGAAAACAGGTGAGGAATAATAGGACTAAATGACAGCTAATCATAGCTTTTTTGGAACGGCAATTAAGACCCTGTTTACACAACAACAACGCCACAAGAAACGGCACGGTTTTTCCTTTGCATCTTCAAAAGCGCTCCGCATTCACACGAAGAGGCGAGAACGACTGAAAACGCTGTAGTGTGCATGCCAGGCCAGCAGCTGGCAATGTCGGTTTGTGGGGAAACAGCAGTGTTACAACATGCGTACACTTTCAAGTGAAGACAAACTTTTCACAAGCAACAATGGCGAGTGGACGCACGATGAAGCAGGAGTTTCTTGTCTGGACAACAAATGTGTCTGGATATTTCTGTCTGGATAACAAACTGAGTACAGTAAGCAGCAAACGTGTGCTTGATAGACCGTCAAAGCTGTTGTTGTAGTTGTTCCTGAGATGCGTGCGCAGCCTTCATGTGAAAGAGTACCGCACATGCGCAGCACGTCTGCGTTTTCTCTGGAAACACTGATTCCCGTTTACACGGATACGTATATGAAAACACTTTCAGAACTTTTCACTCTGGACGCTGGTTTCAAAAGTTTGCGGATTCAGACACTTTGGGCACCGTTCTTGTGTAAACAGAAGGCGCAAACGCAATGGAAACTTTTCGGTCATTTTCATTGTCATGTCAATGGGGCCTAAGAAAGGAGAAGTACTTCTAAATATCACAGTCAAAGGTGCTAATAATGTACCTAAAAAAGGTTGAAATCCCACCTTAAAAGAAGCTTTAAAAAGGAAAAACTAAAATGTCTCATGCAGCACAGTGTTATCATTTCTAAAAGGAACATTTTCATGTCTGATTGAGGTTAAATGACACAAAGAGTTCGTCCAAGCTGTCAAGGATCCCTCTCCAGTTTATATTCACTAAAGCTCCTAATACACACCATTTCTGCTGTAATGAACAATGAGGCCTGAACTCCAAACAAACAAAACTTGCAGTTGCTATGCTGCTAAGCTGTGAGATCCACAACAAACAAAGCTTGTTCGACTGAAAACTCTCACTTGATCATCACCCCCGCCCGCCCTGTGAAAAGAACAGAATGTAAACAAAAGAGGACGGCAAGACAGGAAGAGGACCAAGTTAGAGCGAATTTGCGGGGTGTGGGAGAGGACATGGAGGGGGAGGGGGGAGACAAAAAAAAGGGGAAGGGAAGGCCGTTTCTTTCTGCCGGGTCTGTTTACATCACCAAAGAGGAATCCCTGGAATACAAGCGAGCCGTCCCCTGGGTTGCGGCCATGCAAGTTCTCATGCTGTCAATCTTTAGCCTTTATCATGGATGGTTGGGGTCATTTAGGGGTCCGGTGCAGCTCCAGGATTACAGTAAAGCATGAGAGCCAAAGCTTGACTATTGAAGTGCATGTAGTAAAGACTACGACTGATTAAAAGCTCTTTATCAGCTGCAGACATGATCAATAAGTGAACCTGAAACCAGCCTGTCCCTGCTCCTGGCTGTGGGAGTAAATGAGAAAATGCTCTCCTATTGTATGTATGAAATGCGGCCTACAGCAGAGCAGAAGCTGATTTAAGAGTTAGAGGAAAAACCTCACACAGCTGCAGAAAATATTTCTGTGCAAAGAAAAAGTCAGTGGTGCAGACATTGCATCAAGTCAAAACAAGTTTTTTCTTTGTGCACATAAAAAGTGGTTTCATACTGAGGGATTGCACAATAACAGAGTGGAGGCTCAGGCCTGTGTTGGCAGAGGCAGACTGGTTGGTTTGACTACAGTACTAATAACAAAGGTTATCTGAACCTGACACTTTCAAACACATCTCCAAACCTTCAGTTATAATTATCTAAATACTGTTTTTGTGGATCACCTTTTTCAAAAGTACTCTGTTATTTATATTGTAAACAGAAAAATAGTTAAAACTTTAGATACTGTTCCTCACACAGTGCTGTGGGAAAATTGAAAACTGATGATAAAAAAAAACATCTAAAATACTTTTGCTCTATTTTCCTGCAGCGGGGTGAAGCTGAACTCCCATCACTGTTGCAAAAAAAAAAAAAGTGTACTGCTGCACAAAGCTTGAGCTATTGCTAAAATGGCTTCTTAACAGTACTCTTACAATTATTGCAACCTTTATTTAGGGATGCACATTATCAGAACAATATTGGCACAGATAATTGCCAGTAACATTGATTATTGATAGGCAGGTTATCGTCCATATACCCACACTTTGCCTGTAATACTGGCAGAATATATAAATGTACCATTATGTTTTACCTCATCACCACTGCAAGTCGACATTTATGCATCATAAGTTTAATTTATTACAAAATAAAATGTTTGCTTCACATCTTTTTATAAGCTAAGACGGCTGCACCATAAAAAGAAAAGTTGCCTTTTAATAATGTGGGTGCTTTATGCTCTTGACAAAAGATGTTAGTGGCAGTGATACCAAAAAAACAAATATTGTGCACCCATGCTTTTACTGTGTTTTTTATTAGTATAAACAAAGAGAAAGATAATGTTGGTTCAATATTCTCTTATTAATAAAAAATGTACTGAAAGATAAGCGAATTGATCACTTGTTTTTACTTCTGCACAGAACAATTACAACTCATTTTTTTAAATTTGTGCATGATACATTTGCCAAAATACATACACAGGTTGATTTTATCCTTTAATTGTTTTTTCTATTATTTTATGTCTTCATGTCTTAAGAGTTTAATTTACTCTTACTGTTGTATTGCTGTTGTTCATTCATTTAAAAAAAGGATTTTTTTCTTTCATTTCAGTCTTTGACAAGTTAATAATGTGAGACTAAACTGCTCGGTATATTGAGCACATTATCATTATTACTATTAGGCATGCACAATATTATTGGGGCAGTATCGATATCGGCAGTAAATTATCAGTATCAGCAGATATGAAAATATCAATGTAAATAATTACAGCCAATATTTTGCAAGTACAAATAGGATGAAAATATCCCATACAGTAGCTATAACACTAGTAAAATGTACCAATATACCATAATGGGTTACCTTTTCATCACTGAAAGTTCACTATTACAAATCAAAAGTGTCATTTATTAAAGAATAAACTGTTGTTAATCTTGTTTGACATCAGCTTCTAAAAAGAGGAGCGTAATTAAAGGAACAGGTCAGTTTTAGTTAAATGGTGGCTTTGTGTCCTTAACAAACAATATCTGTATAAATATCTATACTGTCAATAATGAGTTTGTACATATCTGCATAAAGAATACCGGCAAAAATCTAATATCATACATCCCTAATTACTAAAATAGAGATTATCAATATCGCTGACCATGTTTCACTTATCATTTTATATTGGGAGCTGCCCAATTTTAAACATCAACAGTAAAATCGAGCTTAACCTGATGTGACTAGGGACGCACAATATTATCGGTTTGATATCGGTATCGTCTGATATCAGCCTAAAAAGTACTGGTATTGGCCGATATTAAAACTTTTGCAGATATTTACAGCTGATTTGTGCAAATTACACAAACGTACAATATTGATGCACCTTCTCATCACTGCACGGGTACATTTAAAAATCAAGGGTTTCATTTTTGCAAGAGTTAAATGCTGTTTTTCTTGTTTTACATCTGTTCCTCACAAAAATATACTGTAACACTGAAAGAAACAAGTCCATTTTTGTTAAGTACAGAGCTTGTGCTGTAGACCAGAAATATCAGTATCGTGATAATGAATTTAAAAATATCGGCATATCTGATATTGGCAAAAATCCAATATTGAGCATCCCTAGATGTGACCTACAAGCACGGGGAAAAAAAAAAAATCTGCTGACAGATATTAGCCTTCTTCTTAAGAGGTTAATATCGGTTGCAGACTCCACTAACTTCATACTGATATACTGTATTAGCATTAGTATTAGATTTATGTCTGCTGACACCAGTAACTAACCTCTAAAACAATACCAATATCATAATGATACATATTGTTCTTCTTCAAAAGGATGTACGGCACATTACCCTTTATCCTAAAAAATCAAATGACATAAAATAAAAGTACTGTTGGTATTCTAACAATATTTCACTGACTGTGATTAAAACACTCAGCCTTGTGTGCGTATGTGGAGTCTGCAGAGAAAGATATTGAGCAATAAATCAAGTTTCAGTTTCGATTACGCCGACTGCCTCCAACAGCTATAAAAACTGAATAATCACAATTTAAGATTACTCTGCTGGAGGTGATTTCTGTCATTATTTTCAGATCATTTGATTATTTCACACATATCTGTATTTACTGCTTGCTCATTAATGTTCAAGCAGTAAATAAGAGTCTTTAAGTTCAAAAAACATACTCACTGTATAATCAGTGAGTAAATGTGTTTTAAAATCCTGATCTCTGTCTGTTAAAATAATTATAATTACTATTGTTGTATCAATCGAGCAGCCATGCTGTAGTGTCACATTTTTCCCAACATAGTTCAGCCCCATTGCAGCTGATAATTAGGGTTTACCAAGCACAAGTATTTGCATCCCTAACTTATTCCTGATTATTCAAGCATGATGTTTAGGCTTAGTAACTGTCCTGTCTGCAGTTTGGTGATGTTTAGGGGAGCAGGCTAAGCGCTGATATACTGTGAAGAAGAGCGTTAAAACACCTCAACAATAATATTTCTTATCTGTTTCCATATTCAAGTGCCTGGACTTGTTCTAAAAAAGTGATGGTGGTGCATTCCTGCTGGTACTTTGTCAACAGATGTGTGTGCAGAATGTTGAATCAGAAAACAACCTTCATACAAAAGCTGAACAATGCTGCAGAGAAGCTAACAAACGTCACTCTCAGCACTCCCACTGATGCTGTGAAACAAGCTTTCCCTCAGAAATTCAGGTTTGAGTTTTGTTGTTAGAAAACTGTATGTTAAACAAACATTAGCATGACTATGGCTGATTTTAATGGGGGCTAAAGGTCCTGCAGGCTCAGGGCAGGGACATGTTTTGTTTACATTTAGGGGTGAAGACCTACAGCAAACTAGCAAGAAGAAACGTTTCAAGTTGATGGAGGTGTGAATCTGAACCATACAAGACCAGCACAAACACTGTGGGACGCAGATAATGCTAGGTTAGCTACAGTGGTGAATGTATACTGATGGAAGAAGCAGAGGTGGATACAGCAATCCAGTCACCAGTGTTACGCTAAACAAATCAAAAACCAACCAACACTAATCTCAACTCAGATTCAGGTGCTTCATAGAGGAACCATTCACCAAATTTTAATACCAAAGATGCTGAACCTTTTATGCCTTCTATTAGGGATGTAACAGTATGAAAATATGACTTCACGGTTATTGTGACTGTTAGCTAAACAGCTTAAAGTCTCCTACAGATGTAACTCCCTGTAGTTTGGTTGGCCCAGAGCTGTGCACATGATAGATTTATGTTAGGTTTGGATATATGTATGTGTGTATGTATATGTGTATCTAAGCATTTATGTGTATCTATAAAATGTAGAGTATGTCTTCAGTCTGCTCTATTGTAAAATGTCTTGAGACAACACTTTTTATGCATTAATGCTGTACAAATAAAGATTGATTCATTTTCGAGAAAAAGTTGCCTACTGCACAACTTTCAGCAAGTGGAAAAACCACCAACTTTCAGAAGCATTAATGTTCTGTACACACGAAGACGAAAACGTCAAAGCATAAAGCAGAAAGTCTTTACTTTTGGATACTGACTTCTTTCTTCACTGTAGCACAAGAATAACTACGTTTCCCTCTTGAAAAGAAACTGTTTTTTTAAATGTACCCATGCACTGAAGATAAAGAAAAGCATCATGATACATTTGTGTTTTGCCAACACTAAAGCCGACAGAAAAGACATAACCGGCCCGTAAGTATGGCTGATATATTGGCATGAATACCCACCAAAAATTAAACAAAGGCCAAACTAAACCAATAAAATTATCCATCCCTGAACAATAGTAAAAAAATCTTTGAAATTCTGGAATAACATATAATATGATTCAAAATTGTAAAAAAATAGAGATATTTTTCAAAGGATGCACGATATTATCAGCTTAATATCACTATCCACAGATATGAAAATTTCTGCCAATATTTACTGACGATATTATACCTATACATGTATTATCATTTAATTTGACTTATTGTTGCATGTTAATTATAAATTTAAAAAAAATGTATTAATATTCGGGATGCCCGATAAAATATTTTTGACAATATCCAATTTCTTAAGCTTTCTGAATGAATAATTTCAGATTCTGATATCTATACCTATATTTTTTTAACAAAGAATGCAAATATTTTCCAAACAATGGGGCTGTCCAAACGGAGACAAATTCAGGCGTATCCACACTAGTTTTCGATCAGAAAGGCCTTTTGTCCACACAAATTTGTGCCCAAAAATGCACATTTCTTGTATTTGTTTACATTCCCCGTGACATATGAGCATGCTCCATATCTTCTTCTCTGGTTTTGGTGTATGTCTGCAGTAGTGTTACAGCGCCACTTATAGGTCTGGCATATACTACAGGTTTTCATGTGGACAGACACATTTCTCGTCTTTCAACAGTTACCTGGATCCCCACCAAAATCTAATCATTTTTAAGTTGGGCCATTACCAACATCCATTGAAAATTTCTGCAAAATCTGTCCAGTAGTTTCTGCGTAATCTTGCTAACAAACAAAGAAATGCCAGTAAATTTCCCTTAGGGGTCAATAAAGTTGAAGTTGAAAAACATAAACTCCTTGGGGGAAGTAATTACGCCAATTTTTCAGCCAATATAGGGCAAGCAAACTCTGTACTTAATAAAAATGGACTTGTTTCTTTCAGTTTTACAGTATATTTTTGAGAGGAACAGATGTAAAATAAGAAAATCAGCATTTAACTCTGCAAAAATGAAAACCTTGCTTTTAAAATGTACCCATGCAGTGATTAGGTGGTGCATCAGTATTGTACATTTGTGTAATTTCGGTTGAAATATTGGCAAAATTTTCAGTATAGGCCAATACTGATGTCAAACCAATAATATCGCGCATACCTAACATATATCGTCTGTACATATCAGCAGAACTATTTACCGATATTTTACTTTTTAAACTACTATCTACCAATACCGCATCAATATTACTGTGCATCCCTACTTTATATATTCTTTAACCTCAAGGCAATTCTGGTGTGAAACAGACGCATCTGTGCATCCCCACCTCTCATCTTTTTACACACTGCAATAAAGTTAAACATTGATCATTCAGAGGGAGTATATGGAGCCAAAACACTGACAACAAAGGCACCGAGATGGCAACAAAATCTCCACAGAAACTAACAACAATTTCTGAAATCAACCAAAAATGATCTACAGGTGGGAAAGTAAAGTTAGATTAGCGTAAGAGTGGAAAATGTGGGGAAAACAAACCAGTTAGCACGACTTAGGCTAATTTGAATAGAGGCCAAAGGTCCCGCAGGCTGTGCTTGTTGTGAGCCGGCAGGGCGGGGACGGGCTGGTTTGTTTACGTTTAGGGGTCGATAGGAGCTCCATTCACAAACATGGAGAAGCTACAACTAGCTCACTGCTAACTTTCAGGAATTAATATTTAAATACAGTATTTGTGGCGTCTTTGAGAGAAAGCCCAAACATTAAAACCCCCATAATTAAGAGCCTGGTTGATTATTTAAGCTGTGTAAGCTTCAGTGCTGACACTGTGGCATGCGGCTAATACTAAAACCGCAGGAGGGAATGTGGACTGGAGGCTAATTGACCCTGTAGCTAACAAAAATGTCAACAAAGAAAATGGCTTTGAGGACAGGATGCAGACTTCTTGCTAACATGCTAAACACGTGGTCCTCCCAATACTACAGCCCTGTATACACCCAGTGTTGTTAACTTTAGCTGGCCGGCTACGTGCGGTGCTAGCATCCACATGTTTGACTTACATTCGTGGGAGCTGCAGAGGAGGGGCGCCCCGTCTGAGGAACACTCCGTCTACAAACACCCCGTTTTTGCCCAGGCATCTCAGGTAGAAGTCCCCGCTGCCTGTGCCGTCGTCACTGGCCGTGAATATCTCCAAGTGCCTCCTCGAGATGAAGCTGGAGTGGCCCATGCTCACGTCCACGGAGCCCTGGGACGAGTTCCGGCCGATGGTCACCGAGCGCTTCTTCATCATGTATTCGAATTCACGGCCCTCGAGCCGGGCAACTGGCCCAGACGATCCGCTAACCACGGCCATGTTCGGGGGGGAAGGTCTCCACACGACGAGTACAAGGGGTGGGGAAAGCGCCGAATTACAGTGTGAGGCCCAGGCGTGAAATAAACCGAAATCTAGGAGAGGGGCATCAAATTCAAAACAGGAATTTAGAGGGGAACATGCGAGGCCAGGGACAGCGGCTCCGACCCACCGCCGAGAGAAAGGGTAGCGGAGAGATCCAACCAAACGGAGCAGGAGGCGGATAAATTTTGAGGGATAGCGCGACTGACCAATCAGATTCAAAGAAGCCGATGCAGCCCCGTTCGAGCGGCCAATCAGAGGTGAGAAGTAATCCCGAGGACAGATACAAGGTCGGTTGCTGAGTACCAATACGCGCATATGCTGTAGTGATGGGAAGTTCGCCTCCTTTGACTGACGCGGATCATTTGGCTCAATTAAGTAATGCAAGTGAATGCAACTGTATTGAAAAAGCACATTATAACTTAAACATACAATTAAAACAAAGAGCTGATTAAAACTCTTTCGTCCCTCAGGCCGTCAAACTGTACAACTCCTCACTCAGGGGGAGGAGGAGCAACAGGAAGACTGAGGATGGGAAGGAGCAGTGGCAAGCCAGTAGCCATATTTTTTATTTATATTTGTTTATATTTTTATTTATATTTCTTTTAATCTGATATATTATACTGCAGTTGGAATCTTCATTTCCCCAAGGAAGTCTTCCAAATGGATTAGTAAAGATCTAACTAATCTAATCAAAAAAGTTAAACTTTCCCTACTGTTAAACAATTGACAGTATTCAGTATGGTAAGCATAATGTAGATATTATCAATAGCATAAATTCTTATGCCTTTGAAATTAGTCTCACTTTTACTCATTTTATTTATTTATCCTTCTTTATAAAGCGATTACTGTTTATTCACAGGTATATAGCATTTAATTATATTAACAACACAGTTTTGGATTCGCTGGGACCACATTAATTTTCTCCCCATTGCCAGGTGGTTGTAGTTTTCCGATCTGTATTCACAAAGTCAGGGATGAGGTCAGCCACATTATTACTATTCTCAAAGAGCAAGAATTGGTCAAAATTTTAGAGAATGTTTAGCAACACATTAAAAAAATGTTCATAATTTAAGAAAAAAAAGGTGGAATATGACCTCTCTCTAGTAAATAGAATATCAATATTTCTAGGCTTAAGTATTATGGCAAAGAGTGGTGTGGGTGCAATGTGCAAATAAATTCCTCAGTCATTTTACTTTTTTTAAAAAATACATGTATATAAAGTCTTTGTTAAGTCTTGTCTCTATAGAGCCACATATCTTGAAAAATTCACTGCACAAAAAAACAAGTGCTGAATAATATTATTCTTAAAAATAATAGTTGAACATAAGATTTCCACATTTTGTTTCTTCATTTTTTTTTGTTCAGAAATTAGCAGCTTCAGTAGCAGTTTTATCAGATCTGGACCGCATTTCTTTGTTAAATGAAAAGCAAGTACCAACACTATAAACTTCTCTATAGTAAGGATATTTTTGCCTGATTTTTGACGTTTTGCCATGAGTTTAATTTACCAAGTGGCTCACGTTTTGTAGCCCATAATGATCGCCCATATTAAACACTGATTGACGGACCGATCATCCAATCACCTGCCAGATATGCTTTTGAAAGGTTCTGCCATCCCCAAACACTTTGTATGGGCTCTTTCCCAGAAGGGCTAGAGGAATATATTGAATGGTCTATCTTGTGTGTCAGGTTACAGGGGGTCCCATAATTAAAACAGTATTATAAATGATGCATGATATGAAATATGTATGGTTTATCATGGAGCCATAGAAGTGCCTGGGCCCAAGCATTGTATTCAACTGTTTCTTTATTACCAACAAGAAAGGGTAGAGGGGAAAGAGTCGGCTCCTATACTCAAACAAAAGAATCGATTAAAAGAATCGTATTGTTCGCGAACTACCCATCACTAATATGTTTCCTGGTAAAAAGAAAAACAGGGAGTTTTACACTACACAAGGAGGGAGTGGATCAACCGGTTACACGTGCAGTCTCTTGTTGTAGCCAGTATACGAAAAGAAAATCGATTATCAACGATAATTTGTCCATATCACCGTCTTATGGTGCATTTTAAGCAGGAAAAAACCAAATGATCGCGCCAATGTTGCAGGATTTCGATCGTCGAAGCTCCAACGTCGCTGCAGCACAAATCCACAGAACATGAATGCCTGCCTCTTCCACTACAGAATCCATGCCTGAATTTATGAGTCGCCCTCTTTGCAGTATCCTACTTTGCACAGATGATATTTTCAATAATCATCGTTACAGTGTGTAATCAGTGCAGACAGACTAGTACGGACAGAAAGCTTCACATCATCCTGCTGTGGCTGCAGGTTTGTAATCCCGAGCAGCTCTGTCTCTCTCTCTGTCTGTCTGCTCCAGGCCCTGCTATCATCAGGGTGACTGACCCCGCCATCTGCAGGACACTTGTTTGTAAACACTGATAGACCGTGCGTGTAGGCGCGTGCAAGCAGCCCAGGCCACTAATAGGCATTAACACCTCTGATAAGGTGTGAGGTACTGAGCAGGCGTGTCTTTGAATGCAGGGTGGAGGTAAAACTAGAGTGAAAGGACACCAGAGTAATGATACTCAATCTTTTAATTTTTAAAAGAGATAAAAAGACCTCAGAGATGAGGCTAAACAAACAACATCCAGGTGAATCATTGAGGTAAATTAGCTTTTGGGGCAAAAACAGTTTGCATGTTCAAAGTTTCTTGCAGGAAAATTTGGTCGTAACCTGTCAGAAAAAGTAAAAATACTGGAATACTAGAAATACTTGAAATATCAATGAATCAGGTATTTTTTGCTGATAGAATATAGTAGTTGTGCAAAATACTGTATGTTAATACAGTATGGTGCTGCAAAATATTCCAACATGGTGGAAGTATTTATATTGGGGATGCCCCATATTAGATTTTTGGCAATTTCCAAAATGTTGATATTTAAGAATTAATTATTTCTGATACTGATATCTATACCTATATTTTTTAACAAAACAGAGAAATATTTTCCTAATAATGGGACCGCCCACACGGAGACAGATTCAGGTGTATCCGTACTAGTTTTCAATCATAAAGGCCTTTTGTCTACACAGATTTGTGCCCAAAAACGCACATTTTTTTGTGTTTGTTTATACGTCTCATGATGTATGAGTACAGTGCATAAGTACAGTGTTTTCATGACAGACACAGTTCTTGTCTTTCAACCTAACATTTTCAAAAAGAAAATGTATTGGACAGGGCCTGAATTTGACCTTTTCCTTATTCTGTGACCTTTCTTTGCATTAGAAACAAGTGTGGAACAAGAAAAATATCATTTCATTCTCCTTAAATGATACTGTTAGTGTCTCGATGTAGACATTAAGTGAAATTGAGGTGAATCATTTTGGCACATTAATGTACTAGAAAGCATTTGGAGAGCACAAACCTCCACCAAGGTAGCTCACATATTGCTGTTAAATCTATAGGCAATATTTCCATGATAAAGTTACAATCATAACATGATTCCTTGACCCCGAAAACCCACACCTAGCACTCAGAATTATGTTGATGTCATTATTAGTTAGACAGTTATTGAGCAAAAATGATCATTCGCTAATGGTGGTTATCTGGATCACCACCAAAATCTAATTATTTCTAAGTTACCAACATCTCCTGCAAAGTTCAATATCTCTCCAGTAGTTTTTGCATAATCTGTAACAAACAGACATATGAAAAAACATAACCTTGTTGGTGGAGGTAACAAAATGTCACTGAAGGGGCCTCCAAACTTCCCCTCTGATTGTGACTGGCTGGAGCGGGGGCTTAAACCTCCTAAAGTCAATGACCATCTCCTTGGTCTTGGAGGTGGTTCGTAGTGCTCCAGTCACTGAGGGTCCTCACCAGGTCCCTGTACTCCTCTTCCTGCCCATTCTTGATTCACGCCACAATAGCCGTGTCATCAGAGCACTGTCACAGTCACATGTCCATATGTATCTTATAAAGTGGACAGTAGGTGTATTATAAAAGATTTAATTGAAATTAGATTAGATCCAAAGCCTTTTCAGCTCTTCTGCAAATGTCCTCTCATTTGTTTGCAATATTTACAGGGCTACCACCATCTAGAAAACAAGAGCTCTAGTAGATTTTTTTTTCTCTTTTATGAGTAAAAATACTCACTGATATTTTCCAAAACAAAGTTCAACACAACGAATCTCTGTTCTCTGGCTTACTGTCAGTATAAGTTAACACACTGGAGGAAAACAACAACATTAAGTCTCTCAGTGAGGTGTTCAGAGGTTGTTACTCTAGCTGAGAGCAGCTTCCTCCTGTTTAACCCTTTAACTCCAAGCTCAACTGTTTGGCATAGGTCATCAATAAATTCAGGAATATTTATTTAAAAAAAAAAAAAAAAAAAAAAATCATTGTTTGATTCGGTTAACATGTCAGGGAACAGAGAAAACTATGAACAACCCAAAAACTGATATTTTCTTTGTGTGTGATTTAAAGGTTTAAAAAGCTAACAGTTGGGTATGTGATGGCATAAAGATGCAGAAACTTTAGGGACAAAAACAATAAGAAAAGGCAGAAATGTTTGTCAATAAAATAGGAATAAAAATAACTTTAAATAGATGACACTGAGTTTGACAAACACAAGAAAGAATGCTTTTGATGAATAATATACATATATACTGTATATGTTTGTATAAATCATCATATCAGTAAAAGGTTTATAGTAAAGATCTGTTATTCAAACTCAATATCATCTATCATCATCTATTTTAAGTTATGTTTTATTGCTAGTTTATTTACAAACATTTCTGCCTTTTTTCTAATTGTTTTTGTCCCTAATATTTCTGCATCTTTATGTCATCACATACTAAACTGTTAGCTTTTTACACCTTTAATCACACACAAAAAAATCTTTTTTTTTTGGGTTTGTTTGCAGATTTCTTTGTTACAATAAAACACTGACAGAAACAAACAATGATGTGTTATGTTTTTTTTTTTTTTACACATTAAATCCTCCTGAATTTATTGACCTCTGCCAAACAGTTGAGCTAGGAGTTAAAGGGTTAATCACCTTAAATCTGTGATATACTCCCCCGACCACTAGATGGAGACATGCACCAACACAAGCCTTTTAAATGTGACATCATGAAATCACACCAGCCATTTTAAACATTTAGTGCTCACATGCAGAGCAGAATAAAGAACACAGCATTATTTACCATCAAGAGAACGACGTTCACGTTCAAAGAGCTGAAGATCAACAGCAATTATCTGGTAATAAATGACTACAGAGAAAAGAGAGTGAAGATCACATCAGCACAAGCCTTCTGTTAGAGTTTATCTTATCTTAAAAGACATTCAGATAAATGAGATCAACTCTGTGGCAGTGCTATCAATGCAGATGTATCAGGTTTAATCACAACTACATATTAAATAATAAGATCACTTGAATCAGAGGCATTTGTCGAAGTTATTGTTGTCTTTGTAATTTTCTGATAAGCATCCGTTTAAGAAGATTTCCTCCCAGTGCAGGAAGTGCAGCGGCCACTGTGGCGAAGCTAATGGAGATCAAGTATGAGTCAAAAGCTTCTCAAAACCACAAGATGAGGATTCAGAGCCTGATATCAACTCAGCAGCACAAACAAACGAGTCCACGGTCTTCTGTTAGTCATTCGATCTGAGCTGCAACCAAACAGTGAGTGCATTTTCAGCCCTTTCTCGAGGAGCCAGAGCACAAAGCTGGCTCCTAGAAAAAAGGCGAAAATTGTCAAAGCACTGTTCATACATGCCACCCTGATACTATCTGGATAATACCCGGGTAATTCACTGACGTGGTTGTTCACACTTGCTCCATGCAGTAGGGTGTATTGCTGTGCTCCATTTCCATCAAAATTGGGAAGAAGGGAGTGGGAATGAAGTCATATCCAAGTTATCAGCGTTCCAGTTACAAAGTCGGGAAAAACGTGCCGATCTACCAGGCTATTGTTAGCTATTGTGATAGTCATTGTTAGCACGCCCTGCGTTGTAGTTCGCACATACCAGATGAAGAATGTAAATAACACTATAGCAGCATTTCCATATATATACAGTTCACGTCAAACAATATTATGTATACGGCTGATTTAGTGCGACAAACACTAGACAGAAGTGCTAATAAGCTGAATATTACAGGAGCTAAATAACTGTTTACACGGTGGGCAGCCATCTTCGATTGTCAACTCGTGGGTAGTGAGAATCCCTTGACTTCCCGGTAGGAAAGTATGACCTCGAGAGGTGTTCCAGATAAAATGTCCCACTCGGAACTCGGAAATACCAACTTCCCAGTACAACTGGAACGCACCATAAGTCCTGCTAGACAAGGGAGAAGCCTTCAATAGGTAGCGAGTCAAACATACCCGACAGGTGTCAGTGTTTATAATATGATAGTGGACGAACAATTTCCATCCTGACTTCAGTGTTGCACGTTACAAATTGTATTAACAGCATCAATTAAGAGGAGCATTGAAGCACACAGAAGTGAATACGAAGCAGTGTCTTATGTACATGATGACTATCACAGAGTAAGAAAGCTGCAGTGTTTGAGCCAAAAGCATGAAACTCTTTAGATGTGCCTGGTGGTGATTGTTTTAGAGCAGATGATCTACAGAACTTTGATGATGTGCAGAGAAAACAACACTTTTAAATGTCCAGATGCACATCTGAGTTTGTGTTTCTCTCCTTACAATCAATCAAACTTCTCCCTCTACACCATTTGTTTTTATCCATCCTGTCAAGTCTCCCTTTTCTAGTTTTGTTCCAGTCGTGCAGGATGATGTCCTCAGGCCTCCCCACTTGCCTCAGTGAATTACCGGGGCTATTCACTGCAGCATTCAGACATCAACTACTTGGACTTGGGGACTGAGAGGTGCCTTCTGACTCACTGGGCACTGGCAAAGTGCCCTTGTGCAAGGCACATAACCCAAAACTGCCCTGAAGTGCTTCTTCAGGGGCAGCAAGCCATCACTCTGATATCTCTCCATTAATGCATGATTATAGGACCTGTTTGTACATGTGCATGTGTATGTCAGCGCATGTTTGTGTAGCATGTTACAACAACAGAGTGTAAAGAATTGAATTTCCTATGAAGGATGACTAAAGTAATGGTCAATCCCAATTGTACCCCTTAGCCTTCCCCCTTCATCTTACCCCTTTGTCTACCCCTTCCTCTTGGCCCTCTGCTTTGAGGGCTAAGAGGAAGGGGTGAAAACATGCCGCTAAGAAACGAAACACCACCCAATTCCCGTTACGTCATCACCCAGAGTTGCTTACTGGCAGTGTCGTAGGCAGATGCGACAATACCTGTAGCTATAGCTGCGAAAGCTAGCTCGTGCAATTTAAAACATGATTAATATTTACTTAATGATTTAATAATTACTTGTAATTATGTGCTTCCTTCGGTCTCTACCATCTCCCTTAGCTTTCTTCTTCTTCTTGTTCTTCTTCATCTTCTTTTTCATCTTGTCTTGAAGTTCTCCATCATGCATAAGAAACATGTAAAACACACCAAAGAGCATAAAACTAGAAAAAGCATAATATGGGCTCTTTAAAAGTTTTGAACAAGTAAAATTTGCAACCATAAAATCATATCAGGATTCATTTCAACAGATGATATGCCATTTACAAGCATGAAACCACATATTACATGTTACTTTTTGCAGTGCATAGTCTGCATCTCTCACAGGAGGTGTTACTACACATTGGTGAGTTCAGTTGTGAGTATGATCACAGTGACAGATAAAATTAAGACAGCCCCGGGAATTGAGAACAACAGTTAAAGGCGGCGTCCTGCAGAGGAAGGGAGGTGCCGAGCAGCAGGGTTTCATCTGTTAGAGAGGAAGAGTAAGAGAGGGAGAAAGCTCCATTACGCCTCTCCTCCATTTCCCCTCTCGGGGGCAGCAGCCAAATGGACACATTAATAACACTCTCCATGTCTGGGGGGGCTAATGGCGCCTTGAGTGCTGATTAAGGCGGGGAGCAGTCAGGTTTGGTGGAGGGAGTGTAAGTTTCATCCTCCCTGCTGGCTGATCCACACGCTCACAGTCAGGAGGGGTTTGTTTTAAAGTTAAATACTGGTTAGATAGCATCTGTAATTATTTTCTGGAGCTTTATCGCTTCAAGAAGGAACATGTTTCTGTGATGTTAGATTTAAAAATGTGATTTTAACACTGTAAAACGTGACATTTTAAATCAGATTAATCTTATCAGTGATGTCAGTGAGAGTTTGTTTGTGTGGTATTGTATTTGTTTGTATAAGTCATCATATAAGGCTGTTCTTATGGTGGAATATTTATTTTTTGTTTCTGCTGGTGTTCGTCCATTTGTTTGTCTGTAAGCAAGACAAATCAAAAAGTTCTCCATGGATTTTGGTAACAATAATCGTAGGGAATGTTGGTCATGGCATAAGGAGGAAGAGATTACATTTTGGAGATCCAGGATGTTTTTTGAAGTGTTTGTCAACATTATGAGATAGAAAAGTTCCCCACATTTTTCAATAACTCAGCTAAGAATTTCAGAAATACCTTGGTAGTGGTTTGTATTCTTCAGAGTACCTCTAGTTTGCCATTTATTTTTAATGACAAAGACTATTCACATTGATTTAATGGCTTTATAATGAAACTGCCTGAGAAAATAAAGGCAACAAATCAGACAAAAAAGGGCATATTATTGAAAATTAGGCAAAAAAAAGTTCCTTACATGACAATTATGCTTAAATGCTCAAGCTAATCTAGATAGAAATATAAATTTGAAATGCTTCAAAAAAGGTGGGAAAATTGTATGTACATATAATATTAACTATGCTGGTGAAGAAATGAAGAAGAATAATTAAATGTTGAAATCCTAAAATCAATGGTAATTCAAAAGGGAAATGAATGGGAATGCTATTGTGCTCTGTTAGCAGCTGTAGTACTCTAAACATGTTGCTATTGAAGCTGAAAAAAGTAGTTTCAAGGAAGTGTCTCAAAACTTTGAGACAAAAATTTTAAATGCCTGTATGATTATGTTTTGGGGCTTTCAGGGACTTGATATTGTCCCCTTTTGAAAAATATATTTGCAGGATACTTTTTCACTAATCTGTTACCAGGTTGTTATGTGTGTAAAATGTCCTGACTTCTCTCTTGGTTTTTGGATCTGTCTTTTTAAGCACTGGGTGGATCCCACTAAAATAACCATGAATAGAAACCTACGCTGCCTGTTTGGCTTGTTTTAAATCCAGGAGTCGCCTCAAAGAATACAACAAGAGTCACTTTAAAACATGTTTGGAAAAGATTTTACTGCTTACATGACAGTAGATATTAACCCACATTATACAAAACAGCCCAGCTGTTTGGAAAGGGTCAAAGGGTACAGATGACCCCAGCCAAAGGCTTTTGGGAGGGTCATGTTAAGGTCAACTTATTTACAGACACAAATGTTATGCTAAGTGTTTGTTTTTACATCATAAATATATTAAGTACAACCAAAACAGATTTTTTCTGGTAATCTGACTCCTTATTTAATTCTGTTAATTTTAAAATGGAGCAAAACAAATTCATCAACAAAAAATGGGATTCAAAGAGGAAAATGAGGCAGAACATAAAGAGAATAAGAAAATTAAGAAACTGCAGTGGATATATTTTAGGCAAAAACAAGTTCAGATGCACAAATGAAAATTTTTGTAACCCATTAACCACCTAAGTTGGTCTTTACCATTGACTTTCATCCATTATTATCTATACCACTTATCCTGTTTTGGGGTCACAGGGTCCTTGAACCCATACCAGCTGACATTGGGTAATGGAAATAAATCATCTAGTAAAGTCACAATAAAATTATTGTTGATTGAAAAAGTTATTAAGGACATCTGCAACTTTTTTTTAGAATGTCATTCAATTTCAACCCTTGACTTCCAATCAAATTACAGCTTGGCAGTCATATTTCCGAACAAAAGGCAATTTTGTGTAGGAAAGTGGTTCGGCCAGAGCCCAAAGGGGAATAAAATGACGGACAAGAGCTGCAGTGGACAGATTCTAGGTTTACTCTGCCAGCTTTTACCAATGACTTCTAGTAGAAATAGATTTTTTTAAAAAGCCAATTTGCATCAGCCTTTACCATTGACTTCCATTCAAACCCAAATACGGATGTTTATGTTTCTGGACTGGAATTAAAACAGTTGCCGATGTCACAATAAAAATCTTCTGGATGGTAAAGGTTATCACAGGTGAATTATTGAAACCTCCAGGCAACTTTAACCATTAACCTTCACTTAAATTTTTCATAAATTTCTATGCGCGAGTACTGAAAACAAACACGCTGCTGATGTCCAATTAGATTCTTCCAATTGGTTACATTAATTAATATCTGTGACATTATCAAAACTTTAGTAAATTTTTTGATCAACCATTGACCTTTATTTAAACCAAATTACAGATTTATCTGCTTAAATATCAAAACTAAATTTTTGCTAATTTCACAATAACATTCTTTTGAATAGCAAGTTTTGGAATTTAAAGCTTTATGAAAAAAATCCGTAAAACCTTTCCATTCAACCTTCAATAGAGAGCACTGTGTAAGTTATGGAAATATAACAGCTGATGATGTCATCCAATACACTTTTAAGGAGAAAGGTTATTATTGGTGTCTGTACCTTCAACAAAATTCCAGTCAACTTTAACCATTGACCTTATTTTACAGATGTCTGTGTGAAAGTACTGGATACAAAACTGCAGCTGATGTCACAATAACATCATTTAAAGAGGACATTTTTGGTGTCTTTAACTTCATCAAATCTTCAATCAACTCTAACCATTGGCTTACATTCAAACCTTATTGCAGATTTGTGTAGTACCGTGAATTTAACATCTTATAACGTCATACAGTATTCTTTCAAGTAGAAGTTGTTCATATTCATGACTCTAATATTTTGAGAAAGTCAGTCAACTTTAACCATTGACCTTAATTTAAACCTAATTACATGATTCTATGCTTAATTATTCAAAATAAAACAGTTACTGATGTCACAAAAATATTCCATTAAGTCCATTTTTGTGTCTGTAACTTTATCAAAACTTTAGTCTGCTTTAACCATTGACAAATCCACCATTCAAGTCTGGTGGTTGTAACTTAGTCAACTGCAGCCTTTGACATACATTCAAACCTTTTGACAGATTTCTGTGCTAAAGTACCGGACACATAACTGTTACTGATGTCACAATAACATTTTTTATGTTACTATGACTTAATCCAACTTAAGTCAACTTATGATGATGATGTAATTCATTCTTTCAAGTGGAAATTGTCAACACTGGTGTCTAACTTTATCAAGACTTCTATCAATTTTACCATTGACTTCCATTCAAATCCATTAGCATATATCCTTGTACTGGACATTAGGTAAGAAAAACTTAAGTTGTCTTTAACTTTTGTGACCATTGTTTGATTATTTTACTTGATTTGAAGGAAAAACCGTGCTGTGCTCTCTGTTACTATTGTGGTTGGACAGTGAAATCAGCCCATTTCAAGTAGTATTGTCCAAAGTTCATCATTCCTCAAGACTGATGTGGTCACAAAAGACAGAAATGAAATAAATAAGAAAAACATCATTATCGTGGTGCAGGTCTTAGCGCCGAGAAATACATTTTTTTGCTCCAGCAAAGGTCTTTAAAGTCTCCCGTGTCCATGCCTAACCTCACAGGTTGTTTTCACCCTCAAGTCAGAAGCTGGAGTCTTAAATCTCCGGGGATTAGTCAAATTTGCTCCGACTCGTGCCTGGGTTTGGAGTTATCGCACATCCTTCACTGAGGCAAAACCTCCAAGCCTTTGGAGTGCCACAGGTTTCACAAATTCATGATTTCTGACTCTTCAGAGCCTCTTCACCCATCATCACTGGAGTCTCCAGCCTGCCTCCACCCAGGTTCAAGTTCGGTCACAGTATGTCCGGTTTGATCAGATTGAGCTCCTCCTCGGACACCGTGAGGTTCCCCATGTACCAGAATATCCAGAACACCAGGCTGAGGAAGATGAGCAGAGGTCCGGAGAAGACGAAAAAGTCCCAATAATCCAAAGGGGCGAAGATGCCGATTAGGAGCAGGAGGAGGCCGACTACATCCAAAAACACAGCCAGCACCAAGATGGCAGTGGAGTACTTCCCCTGCTCCTCTGCCATGGCCAGATGAAGCACAGACAGGCTGTTGTCGTCTGAAGCACCTGACAGAAATGAGTCTTTCCTTTCCTCTGAATCATCCTTTTCCCTCGTAGCACACCTTACATTTCTCTCATAGCTCTTAGTGGTAAGACTGGAATCTAATGCTGCTCATTAGCAGCCACTGAAAAGCCCAACGGTCCATCCTCATTCCTTTGCAGGGCTGACTTGTTTTGCACCTTTAGTGCCATTAAAGTGACGCTCCGAGCATGTTGAGTGTAACCAACCTGACAGATTTATGCACATATATTTCATAATCAGCCTCCAGTGAGCTGGTGTTTACACAGAGATAAGCCCGCTGTAATTTATGGACCCCCCTCACATCTTTTTTGTTCGGCTAATGAAACCAAAGATATCAGAGAGCATCAGCGTGTTACATCTCTTATCAGTGTTGTTAAGCGTTTCCTCTCAAGTGGTGAAAACAATTTATCTACAGTGTTAACAGAAATGATAAATATCATCAGATATTCCTGCCAACATATTCATGTCATTTCAATCATTCCTACAAGTTATTCAATATGTTAATTTATTTCTCTCTTAAAAATGTAATTCATCTACACATGAAAGGTCTTTCAGCACTGTGTTACATTCCTGGGAAATAACAATTAATCAGAGAGGAGCAATTCAAATCCAAATAACTGAACATTTTTTTTACCCAGGTCCTTATGGACTGAGTTACTGCCGCCCCTTAAAATAACTGGAGTTGCAACGAATAAGTCAATCAATCAATCAATCAAACGTTATTTGTATAGCAATTTTCATACATCTTGTGGCACAAAGTGCTTTACATAAAAACAAAGAAATAAAACTAGAAAAGCACTCAGAGAGCGCAGACCTCTGCCAAGCAGCTTCGGTCAACTTTGGCGAAAATGGTCCTATCTGGCAATGTTAAAGAATCCTTCAAAAAATTCCTGGATCCAGACGGTGATCCGGATCACCCCCAAAATTTAATCAGTTCTTCCATATCCCATTTCCGACAATTCCTGAAAATTTCATCCAAATCCGTTCAGAACTTTTCAAGTTATTTTGAACACAAACAAACAGACAGACAGACACACAAAAACATAACCGCCGGCAAAAACATAACCTCCTTGGCGGAGGTAATAAAATAAAATGAAGAAAACTGAATACAATGAAAAATACAAAACACCACCCACCCTCGTAATCCACATACAGCACACACACTCACTTGCACACACAAAGACACACAGACAACAGAATCAGAGGACTGAGGAAACGCTATCTTGAATTAAACATGAGGAAACACAGGAGCTAAGACTAAAATGACAATAACAAATCATGATAAGTAATTAGATAAAAATACTGTAGGAAAATAAATAAGTAAATAAAATAAAATTTTAAATAATAAAATGGCAAATGAGATAGACAAACATCAAACGAAACTGCTAACGAAACTAAGGGCGCATGTGCAAACCACTGCGGAAGTGCTTCTTTGCAGGTCAACAAAACAAAGCCTCTGTTTACAAGTAGAAGAAGAAGATTGGTACTATGGATTATGGCTGACTTTATGAGAGAGGACGAGGATGATTTCTTCAGGACTGATGAAAATCCACAACCTTAGCTGTTTGAACCAGAATATATGGAGGAACATCTACATGTTTTAGAAGAGAAGCTGAGGAGGAACAGTTAGTTTTGTATGTATTTCTTTTTAAAATTGCATGAAGTGCTAATCTTAGTCTATAGATAGATAACGTAACATAAGAAACGTAACATAAAAAAAATACAACAAGCACACAGAACTATTTAGGATTATCCGATGACTGTAGGCAGCGTTTGAGCTAAGCTAACTAGCAATGGGAGAGCTTTGTTCGTCTCTTCCTTGTTACTGCACGCACAGTCAAAAGAATGGTGTCTACCTGCTTGTCATAGACTCGGGAGTGAGGCAAGACACGAAAACAGCAAAAATATTGGAGTGTTCCTTTACCATGCTCACGCTAGTAAGACTGAATCACTGCAAGGCTCCACTTCAAAATGATATTGCCCTTGACTCCCTCTAACTTGATAGGTTCACCTCAGGTTGTATTTTAACCTTCAATATTATTTTTCTTTGCTCTGCGGGGTGGATACACTGCATTCAGGTCTTCTCTAAATATTTAAAAGTCCACGCTTCATGCTCCTCTATGACAATGCAACCTTTTGTCAACCATCTGCCACAAAGAGGAAACACACGTAATGGAAACTTCTCTGTGAGCAGCTTGTTTGACCAGTCAGGCTGCTGCTATTTGTCTCTGATGTGCGGCTTTCGCTCACAGTCCTGCCAGCCGTACTGTAGCAGAGAGGATTGTCTTGTATTTACTGTAACGTCATCAGCTGGTTGGTTAAAGCACACAAGGCTGTCACTCTGTGTATGTTGGCCTATCAGGGCTGGGGCATTTGTACAAGGCGTGGCTCCCATCAAAAAAACAGGATCCTGATCCGAAAGACAGACAGGCAGAGATACTAAAAACATCTCAGCAGGTGTAAAGTATGAAACACTTGATCCAGAGTTTCCCATGATCCTCTGCTGAGGACTTTTGGTTTGTTTACACAACGCCACACTGCAAACACAAACCAGTCAGACCAGTGTTTGTAGCTCTGACAGCAAATCAAGAGGTGAGCATGACTTGACTTTATTTTGTCATGGTGTCAGCTATGATCCATGTGAAACAGCCAGTGTACAGTTTGTGTTTTGTAGTTTGATTTACAATTTCAGTGAAGTTGGGACCAGTGTTAATTTTGTCGACCAATTATTTTGGTCAACAACCTTTTTCCCCTGATGAAAACTAGACAGTAACTAATAAAAACAAGTGCACATGGACAGAAACTAAATTAACTGACATTTTCATCAAAAGATAAAAACATGACTATATTTTTTTACAGACTTAACCCAATCAGACCTAATTTAATCATGTAGAAAGTAGGGACAAGTTAGGAATATATCCAATCACAGCTGTTTTGGTTGTGCGGAAAGGTTGGATGAGTTAAGGGGGACATCCAATCACAGCTGCCTTAGCTTCAGGGGGTGGTGGGATCCAAGTGTAAAACATGACTTCAGAAATTCAAGGAAACATAAAAAGTGCCTTACACTTAACACTTCATATTTCAGTCGACAAAATTTACAGTAGATTTCGTCGACTAAAATTGTTGTAAAATTTCATCAACTAAAACTAGACTAAAACCATAACAGTTTAGATGACTAAGTTATGACTAAAACTAAAATATATTTTAGGCAAAAGACTAAAACTAAATTAAAAAGTGCTGTCAAAATTAACACTGGTTGGAAAGTTGTGTAAATGTAAATAAAAACAGAATACAATCATCTGCAAATCCTTTCCCACCTTTATTTAATTGAACACTCTACAAAGACAAGATATTTAATGCTTAAGATGATGATAGTCAATCATTTAAAACTTGATTTCTGCAACACTTTTTTAAAAAACAGCTTTTGGTTTGGAATATTCCACAGGGGAAAAGGTTAGCATCTTGTTCATGGTCTCACTTTATTTTATTTAGTTTTTTCCTTCATAAGGAAGTTGATATGTCTTAAAGATTTCTGCATGATGCAACCTGCTTGCTTATTTTTCTACTTAATTTTTGTGCTCTCATCTGTTTTAATGTCTTTATTTGATATCCCTATCGCTATGCTATGCATAAGAGAAACTGAAACAACCGAATTTCCCCTTGGGGATTAATAAAGTATTTCTGATTCTGATCTCCGAAAGGCTCAGCAGCAAGGCCAAAAAACAACATTGAATGCCGTGACCTACGATCCTCGGGTGGCATTGCATTAAAAACCAACATTATTCTTCAGAGGATATCACCATGTGATACTATTTTCAGCTAACACAGCTCATGGCTACATCTACAAGAGTGAGTTAAACTCTACCATGTAAAGCAAAAAAAACAAATATCAACAACACCAAGCCTCTCGTTTCTAATTGTGTTGCAAATCATGGCTACCATGTCCTCCACTGGAAATCTGTGTGAAATCATTTTGACAGCATTTCCCTCTGTTTAGAAGATGTAGTGACTTTATTAGTTACCCATGTCAACTGGTGACCAGCAGCCATTTAGGTTCCTAAGTGTCATTCTGTAGCAGCTGATAGAAACAGACTGAGTCCTCATAAATGCATTTATTTATTGGGGTTTAGGAACAAGCACCCTGTTTCCTCTGATCCTGCCTAGTAGTGAGTTACACTATGAACAGCATGCTTTTGTTAGGCTAATCCATGACTAAATTGTTTTGCATGTATTACATAAAACCAGGCCGTGGTACAAAAACATGAGCATGCTTTTATATCAGCTCCTGTGAGGTGGGGGTGGGGACATGCTGCGTCAGTCCAGAATATTTTAGCTGCATTCCTGCTTCAAAATGATCTTCTTGAGCTGTTAATGTCCATTAAAATGGAGCAGGATGATCTTCAACCCAACATGTTTCTGTCGTAGAATCCTTCATATTATGTTCAAGTCTTTGCTGCAGAGATGCAATTTCAGTCTCTTATGGTAGACGTCTTGCAGAACATTTTCATGATCAAACAATACCCATGTTGATAACATGGCAACAGAAATTGATGTCACAGGCAACTTGTCTGATCATTCACAACTGCAGGCAAAGTCCTACATGCTGCATAAATTGCACAAATTGCACTCCTGTACTGTGGGATTGTCCAAGTATTTGTGCAATCTACACTGCATCTGGGACTTTGAGTGCAACTTTGGATGAATAGAGTCCTCTCTGATGCATCTGTCTAGCTTTAAATGGCACTTTTTGATGCCAATGTTCATCAAAACATTTCAGATTTTGTCTTTTGAAAGAGCCTATATTCAGCTTTTTTTAATTTTACATAATCCATAGAGTTATTTACATGTCTCCAACATGTGGCAGAGTAACTCTGTGCACATGAAAAATAAATAAATGAATACAAATAGAGTAAGTTCCTTAAAATATACTTAAAAAGAAGAAGTGTATGGCATTGACCTACTCCTTTGCAAAGTGTTTTGAGATAATATTGTTATAATTTGGTGCTATACAAAGTAAGATTGATTGATGGATTGAAGACAAAAAGACTAACATTCGGGCTTCCCCTACCATTTTTGCTGCACTGGTAGCTGCCTGAAGTGGCTTGTTCCCCCAGCTAACTGTCAGTTTTAGCCCATTAGCTTGGGGAGGGGGAGAAGCCCAGAGTAGAGCATAGACTGCAAATGAATGCAGAGTCATTGACAAAATGGCCAGCAGTGTCGAGCAAACTAATAGAGTGGTGCAGAAATGAATTTAAAAAAGTGGTAGTTAGTTAGCATTAAGCATTTTTGGTTCTCAAGGCCCAAAGTCTGTGGGATCACTGTTACATCCAGCCAATCAAACTGCGTTACATCACCGCCAGGCACAGGAGCACAGGAACCCGAGCACATCTGATACCTACACTGGTCGACCAATCAGAGTGAGCGGGGGCCTTGAGGTGACAGGAGTTCCAACATTGCTTCTCAAACAGACTGAGAATAGAGGTGGATCAGGGTTACTCAGTATATGATAACAAGAAGTTGTTATTTGATCCTTAGGGATTGTAAACACACTCTAGCAATCATAGAAATTAAATACATGTGAGCCAGAGTGAAACTTTGCCTGCACTTAAATTCTTTTAAACAAACATCCTTCTGCGTGCAGTGAAATTTTGGACATGCGTGGAAAAGAGTCAAAATAAAAATAAAAACATGCCTTTATGTTACTTCTACACAGGAGGCGTTTGGGTTGTGAATATCTTAGCTGCACCCCTGCTCCAGAGACCTCTTTAATAGACATTAACATCCTTTGAAATCAAGAATTCAGTCCCTCATTTTTGCAGTAGCATCCTTCATGTAATGCTCAAGTCTTTTCTGGAGAGATAAAAGGTCAAAATCAGACCCTAGAGTCACAAACTCAGCTCAGATATGGAGAATAGTTTCTTCCTTTGCGTCCTTGTCCGCCTCCATTTTCTTCTCCACCTCCGGAGAGTCCAGGTTACCGTCGAACCCTCCGTTCTGATAGGCTGTGGCTCTTCCCCAGGTGACCCTGCTGGCTTTGTGCGGGGATGATACTACCCGGCTGCCGTCGCCCATCTCCCCGTTAATATCTCTGAGGGTTTTGAGGCGCTCCTCGCCCCTCAGCTTCTGGCTCAGCCGCTCGGACAGCTTACGCGCCAGACGCACGATTGCGCTGTCCTTCCTCTTGGATCCGTCGTCCACGGACACCTGCACGTTCCCGGTGTACCACATCAGCCAGGGCCCGAGGCTGAAGAAGACGATCAGGGCGCCCGTGTAGATCAGAAAGTCCCCGTAGAAGCGGCCCTCGATGCGCAGGTTGGCGAATATCCCGATAAAAATCAGGATCAGGCCGATGATGTCAAAGGCCACAGCGACCAGAAACATGGGGACGCATCCTCCGATACACCTCACGCGCTCCATGGTGGGACATCAGAGCCGATCTGGTGGTTGTATAACGGGAGGATGCTTCATCCGTTTACCTGAGGAGGAGGCAGAGCACCCGAGAGCTCCGCCTTAATGAGGAGAAGAGAAACAACGAGGGAGGCTCCCCTCAGGCTGTGACACTGTAAACATCCATGTATAAAAACACACAGAGGAGTGGAGGGCCTCCCTGAGTATAAAAGTAAAACATCTCAACAAAACAAAATCCTGTTTTTAAGGACTGTTATTAGTATTAGATCCTCCGTTCTCCTTAGCTATGAGGAATTTAATTTGGAAATTTCCATGATATAAATACATAACCTTAAATAAAACTCTGTGTATATTTGATTGCAAAGGTAGCCTACGACGGAGGATTAGGGCGACGTAAAAAAAAGGCTAAAAAACAGGACATTTTGGGATTAAAAAAAACTTTGACCCTTGCAGGTCCAAGCCATTTTTTGCTCCTTTATTTTATTTTATGTAACTACATTTTAATTTACCTTTATTTATTTATTTTTTTTACCAAGAATGTTCCGACTGAGATACAAAGACCTCTTTTGCATGGAAAGTCCTGGTTAATACAACAGCTAAAAAGTTTAACACAAATAAAAAAACACCTGCTTTAGCAGATATTTCTTTTTTCCTCAGTTAACAAGCATTCTCTGTTATTTATTATCTTGTAACTATTCCAATTTATATGCGTGTTTCTGTAAGAAGTTGGAAGTTTCAGGAGAAATGGAATGATAATTCTGAAGAATTTAGAAGTGAAAACTGAATTTTAATGAATTTGAAGAAAATCAGAATTCAAGTACATTAATTAAACAAATACATACAAATATATTTTTTGGTTGATTTAGCGAAAATAAATAAATACTTAATTTGGAGATTATGGGCCCTAATTTCCTGGCACAACGCAGGGTAGCGGAGCCTGGCGCACCCCACGCAGTGGCAATTTCTTCCGGCGCACTGCCGTGCACAGCCAATTTGGCAATTTGGTAGACCGGCTAAGAAGATGACAGAGATGGGGGTGGCGGCGCACCAGAGGGAGGTGTCGACAGATTCAGCTTGGCGCAGTGACAATTTTGTGCCAAAAAACTGCGTGGAAGGTGCGCTGAAAGCTTGCCAACTCCAACCTGGTCTATTCTTGGCGCAGGCGAAGCGCACCTGGTGCAGTGGTAATTTGGCTGACAGGCGCGCTGTGCGCACACGTCACCAAAACCCCACAGGCAGGTATCCAGAGTGTCAGGTACATTTCAATGCAATAAACAATCACAGCAACCACTATTTAATGTAACCGTCTGAACCAGCACATACATTTGTATCTATATTAATTGTCCCGTCACATCTGATGTCAGATCAGAGACCTTTGTCAAAATGGAAAGCAGCTGGCAGAGTGACGCAAACTAACGAGTTCACATCTCTCAGCCGACCACAAACAGCCACATCATCTGATACGGAGTATCCGGCTTCTTTCATCTCATGAAATTCAAAAGAAAAGAAAGGAGAGAGAGACGCTCGCTAAATAAATGTAAGTCACTCGGTGTCTTAAGGATTTACCTGTGATTGCCCATATTTCTCTGTTTTAATCTTTATTCTTAATGTGATTTAAAAAGATGGAGTACATTATTGCAAGGAGGATGAGGAGGAGATATATTTTCCCCTAAGGCGCTTCTATTTGGTGATGACAGACCAGTAATGCAGGTGGATCACAAGCATGATGAATGGATCAGGCTGCAGCTGTGTTTAAATGTCATTATCACTTAATTTTGTACTCTTATTCATGACACAGGAACAGATTACATCTGTCCCGCGAGGTGGTCCACACAGTCAAACGCATTGTGGCCTCCGATGCACATCCATGTGACCTCCGATGCGCTCCCAGTTGCTGTAAAAGTGACAGTGGCTCTGACCTTCTTCGCCACCAGGGTGAAATTGTCACTGCGCCTCACCCGCAGCGCATTTAAAGGCAAGGAGAGGCATTCATTTGATTGATGAAGATCACACTCGGCTGGGTTAAACCCACTCACGCCTTCTCTCCTCCCTCTCTGCCGCTGGCGCCGGCAGGAGGGGCGGAGGCGTGGGTGCACCTCGCTGCGCCAGACTGCGCTGTGCACGAAACTTGCAAAATGCCCTTGATGTACCCCGTTGGCGCGGCACAGGCGCAGCTCAGGGCAGGTGCGCTGCGCCTGTGCCTGGTCTACGAAATTAGAGCCCCATGACTTCAGATGAATCTGAAATTGAGAAATGCTGACTAAATTAATAATTTAGTTATTTATTAATGAAAAACAAAATGCATAAATATATCAGTGCAATCCTAATAGATTTTAAGTAGCATTTTAACACTTTCAGTTTCTCATCTCAAAGCTTGTGGGACTTTTGAATGATTGAATGTTTTATTTTTTTAATTAATATCTGCAGTATGGTCAGTTGGGGACACTTGCATATGAGTCTGTAACATCAGGACTCCCCCCTCTCCCCCAGTTTACAGCGTCAGTAGCTGCATGAATGGCAGGGGTGAGGCATTTTAAACTAACACTGACTGAAATGCAGGTCATCATCCATGCAGCAGTGAGGTGATGCAAATGACACACAGGACGTCATTTGACATGCAAAGTAAAACTCAGACACACAAAGTTATGCTGACTCAGCAAATCCTGCTCTCTGAAATGAAAACACTCAGGCGAGGACAAATCTATTTACTTTAGACGCCCAAAGTAAACAGATATCCATGCAGACAGCAAATGGAATTTAAGCATTGATTTATATCTTGTTTTAAATTAAGATAACTAATGAAATATTAGATTAGATTAGATTCGATTAGAACTTTATTTATCCCTTGGGAAGGCTCCTTCAGGGCTCCAGTAGCACTGTATTGTACGAAGTATAAAAGGACACAGGATATCAAAAAGTAAAAAACAATTGGCAGATGTAAAATCTCTCTATGTATACATATACATTAATAAATCTAAATAATAAATAATAAAAACAGGATAAAGTAAAAAATAAATAAAATAAATATAATATGGCTACTGGCTGGCTACTACTGCTACTGCTGCTGCTCCTTCCCGCCCTCAGTCTTAGTATTGTATTATAACAAGTTGAAAAGCGTAAAGAATTGTTTAGAATTGTCAATCTGGCACCTTACTGATAAAAATATCATTATTCTGTGGAGAAGAAGGTGGTTGGGAAAACGGATACACATTTTTTTTTGCATCATGATCTCTTCTGTATGATTTTAGATCTGTCAGTTCACACGTGCATACAATTGTTACATTTATATTTTATTCATAAATATATTTCTATTATTTTATTACATTTTATACTCTTTATTTATAGCTTTAATCTGTATTATTGGTCCCTCTGGTCTCATTATAGGTTTCTGGGGTCTTGCATTGCCTGATGTTCTCTGATGTTTTACGTTGTATCGCCTGCTTGTCTTGTTTGAGTTGCTTTAGTTTCATTGTTTGGGTTCTTCAGGCTGTAGTTTGAGTTTTTAGTGTCCTTGGTTTGTTTCTTGTGTGCTTGAATTCTTGTGCTTTGTTTCTGTGTCTGCTCTTGTTTGGAAACCTTTGTTTTTGAAAGTGCTCAATAAATAAAAAAAATCATTATCACTCCTTTTTGTCTGTCTTGAAGTGTCCCTTTATCATATCATCTTGCTTTCTCCTTCTTCTGTACGTCTCATATGAACATTTTGAGTATTAAAACAATTTAAATACAGGATAACACAGTATAGAAGTTTAACTTACAGGAGAGTACAGTGCATACTTCAGATACTTCCACATTCTTTCAGTGTTATTTCAGTCTCAGAGACATTTGTCTCTGGTGAAGATCTATTTTGTGATGACTCGACAAAGAAGGAAACATGTCAGTGAAGTGGTGATGTACAGTATACAGGTGTGAGAGTGACTTTAGTGACTGTACTGTAAAAACAAAAGACCCAGAGCACATTCCTCCACCACACTGTGGAGTTTTTCATACAATCTCACACACTTTCCCCTGGTTAGTTAACAGTTAGCTGCCTATTTGATACCAGATAGTCGCCAAACTTATTACCTTCGCCAAGGAGGTTATGCTTTCGCCAGGGTCTGTTTGTTTGTTTGTTTGTTTGTCTGTTAGCAAGATTGCACAAAAACTACTGGATGGATTTACATGAAAATTTTACCTGAGGTGTGGTTTAGTCCAAGGAAGAACCCATTACATTTTGGTGCTGATCTGCACATTTGTCTGGATGCAAAAAATTCCCCAAATTTGCGAAAAATCCCATAACTTAACCTTGGGCTGTATTTAAAAAGATCATATCTCTGACATCACTTGATGGATTCGCTTCAAAATGTACATGATGCTATATATAATATAACTCCATCATCACGATCAATTTCATCTGGATCCGATCTAGACTGGAGTCACAAAAAACATTGAAGTTTATAATAGCAAATCCCATTCATTTCTTCTCAGCTGCTGTGAGGGTTGCGCCCCCTTTACGCCATTATGGGAATTGTAGTCCATTTGCAAACTCACGCCAACATTCTCAAGCCTATGTCACTACTTTACCCAGCTTCCCTTGCAATGCCAGTGGATGCCAGAACTGGAAGCGGAGACTCGGCCGTCATATTGGAGCGTGTGGTGATCCAGAATTGCATCTTGGCGGAGGTCTGCACTCTTTGAGTGCTTTTCTAGTTTGCAGATTAAAAGCTTGTTACTACTGTAAATTAACTGAAAACTTTGGTTCACAATAACTAGCAGTTAGTTACATTTCCATTTCATGGTTTACAAGCAGCTAACTGTACTGAAAAGTATGCAATAAAATGTTTCCAACAAGCTGTCATAAATTACTTGCTAATTGTCAAGTATCCAGGTTCATTTTGTTTTGTGAAGATTTAAAGTGACTGTCATTGTGATCATATTATGTCCTTGGATAGTTGCAGTTAAAAATATATAACAATTAATAATTAACCATCATGCAACTGAGACCACTTAAAATAAATTTAACAGTTCATATAAATAAACTCATATGAATAAGATATAAAATTGCACTTAAAAAAGCTTAACTGAGTATAAATATTTGATGCATACATGATGGACATTTAAAGGGCTCTGAATAGGTTTACTTAAACTTCCTGCTACATGTCATTTAAATCTTATGAAAATCTTCCTCCAGTCTCTGCAGTCAAATTTCCTCTCTTTACATATATTTAAGAGCCAAAGCACGGCCTCTTTTGGTGACTCAGTTTTTCCACAATAAGACAAAGTAAACAGGGAATTATAAGCTCTCAAAACTTTTAATTATTCATGAATTGGCATACAATGTAGCACACAGCATTAGGAAATCCCCCATAGTCCACTTTCCCCCTCATCAATATTCATAAGGATGCTCTGCTCTCTAGTACCCTCACTAAATTGTGGGTAAGTAATAAGCACACTGTTGTCCTTCTGCTTGCACCTCTTCTTTCCTCGTTCGTGGCCATGGTTATTGATGCTTTCATGCACACTCTGGACTGGGGTTAGTGCGTCAGTCTTGAAAAAAATCAGAAAAACTAGCAGAAAAGTCACCACAAAAAGTCTCATGCTAAAAAGGACCACTGTAATCCAGTTTCTGTCACAGATTGAACACCGGCGGCCTGTAGTAACTTAACGGCTTCTTCATATTCGACTGCTTCCTGTTCTCCTTGGTGATTGGGATCAGGACCACGCCCACGACGAAAACCATCAGCCCGATGGAGAGCAACGCCGGGCCCAGGATGTTGGTCACCTTCCTGCAGTGCCCGGCAAAGTACACCCCGCTGATGATGATGCCGCACGCCAGGAAGCTGCCCCCGGTTGTCATGAGGTGGATGGGGAACCAGAAGACCTCACATTTGTCCTCAGTGGGGGGTATGTCAGTGGTCAGCAGGGACTCGTTGCGGGACAGGGTGAACACGGTGGACTCGGTACGGCTCGGCGGCGTCAGCTGGTCCCTTGACTCGGAGAGGGTGCACTCTCCCAGGGGGATGTTCTCCGGGCTGCCTCGCATGGCCTCCTCCAAGACTCTGGGGGAAGAAGAATTGATAGATCCTGTCATTCTTCAGCTTCTGACAAATCCCAGAGTCTAATTGGCTGAATTATTAGAAGTTACTGTCCCATTTGTGTCCGGGGCATGTGTGACTCTAAATCTTCAGTACAGTAGATCTGAGGTTATTTTAAGGGAGGGGTGTCTGGGTGGAGCATGGGAGAGGAGGAGGAGTGTCAGTGAGCGTTTCTGGATAAATTTAATCACATGAATCAGGACAGTTCAGCCATACAAACACAACAGTAGATAACACAAATATAGATAAGCAAAGCAGATACACACTAGACGATATCTGGACAATTTTAGGCCTAATTTACCCCTCAGCAAAGTTGGAATAGTCCTGACTCTGAAATGGGCAAATCACCAATGTAAATGCGGGGTGGTTTCATTCAAAAGAATTACAAAAGATGACATGTAGAGATGTGCTGTCAGCTCCGCCCACCACCACTGCTTACTCTTGTTCTAAATTGAAGACCATTTTCTATAGACGGGTGAAGGAATGAGTCAAAAGACGTGGAAGTGAGTTCACATTTTAACACTTAAGACTCCCACAGTCAATGTCTATGGCAGAGGTTCCCAACCAACAACACTGGAATAGCAGAGACCGAACAGTGCTTTATTTTGAAAGGAGGGCCAGATCTTCGCTTATCTGTGAATCGCTCGGCAGCACAGACTATGCAGTAATGGTGTAAGATGTATGTGTTGAAAGTTTTACGACAAAAGAGTTAAAACAAAAAAATCAAACCAGAATTTAAATCTCGCAAAGTTATATTCAGAACACACACGGATCAATGATGAACAAGCCTTTTCACATTTAAATATGGTTCCTTCAAGCATTTCAAGGAGGAAAAAAAAAATAAAAGAATGCCAACAAAAATACAGCAGAAGTTATTTTAATAATTATACTTATTCCTCTGGGTGTTCTTTTGCTCTATATCGTTCTTTGTGCTACTCTTCGAAGCATTTTTTTTGCATGTTGTAAGTTGCAAAGGTCCAGAATACAAGACTTAAATATTACTTGAATTATTTATTATGTTATTCATTATCAAGAAAATGTAATATCAAGAAAATGTAATAAAAATCTCTTATTACCAATCTATCACTGTGAATCCATAAAATTTCCAAAAAATAGTGCACTTAATGGCAGGGTTAAAAAGTTCTGGAAGGGATAGATATAAAATGAAGTTGCCTTATAAAGATCTGTTAAGCATTTCCAGAGATGTAAGTAAACAATACAAGTTTGGGTGGGCTTGATGCTTCAGTGTTCCCATGGCATTGGTAGGGTTAAATCCAAATCTTTGAGGTCTTACCCTCATTTCCAAAAGCTGCTTTTCCACTGCAGGTACCTTACACATGACCTGGAACTGTAGGAGATACTTAAAGTGCACTCACACAAGATTGAGTTGCTCAGAGCCACATGTAAGCATGACTCCCTCCTCTCTCCCTCAGTGACCTACAGTCACACTTGTCCACCTCCATGTGAGCACAGTTATGTCATCATGCTGTCATGTGACACATAGTCGGCATAATGGAGAGCAACGGCGAGAGTACGGCAGAAACTTTGCTGATTTTGTGGCATATCTGGCGTAATTTTGATTAAATACATCCCTCTAAAACTCAACCACTGGTCAGGATCTTTGCTGTAAATGAACAAGTGTTCCAGGCCGAAGCACAACCCAGAAAACTAAGTGAGACTGATTACTGCTTCTGTTGCAGCTCTTACCACTTGTTAGTCAGTAGACTAACTGGCACATTTAAATGGATATTAAGTTCACATAAAGACCTTAGTCTAGAAAAACTGGTGACACTGGGCTGAGGAACCATTTAGCACTTTGTTATGGTGAATTCTCAGACTATGAATCTCATTTTCTCTGTTTACTCTCCCGTTGGAAACACCCTAAATGATCTTTTTTCAGATTAAAACTTTAGGACTTTTCTAAAAGACTTAAAGTTTGGTAGACTCAGTTCAGTTCAGGGGTGAAGTTGTAACACTGCTCAGTTCTTCACTTGGTTTGAGTTTCTTTAACATTCCCGTTTGTCAGGTGAACCAAAACCTGTCAAATGCTGCGTAATATAGCCACCTGCCAGTAGTTGGGGCTGTAGCTTTCGTCTTTGTTCCCTTCATCCGTCCTATTGTTGCTTTGAGTAACAACATCATTCATCTCAAACAGTACCAAGTATTCTGTGCCATGAAATAAAGACAAAGCTGCATTTAGGCTGCATCAGGTAGCCCTGACTGGGATGATATTCCTGGAGTCCTGCAGATGTGAAACTGTGAAGAGAAACTGTCGGTGCTAGCAATGCTAACATTTGCCACACTCTGCTTGATATTGTCAGTAAATGCTGCATTAGCTTTCTTGCTGTTGTTGTATTGGGCCAAATTCAAGTCACAACGCCCTGCTTTGGTTCACTTGCCTTGTTTGGTTCAGATTGTTTTCACACCCTCTGGGAACTGAACTCTGGTTTGATCAGAAGCAAACTGAGACCCCAGTTTTCAGTAAGACCAGGGTTCAGTTCTTTGGTCTGCACAGGAGTTATCGTGAGCTTTCACATCACTCCAAATTAAACAAACTTTGCAACAAAAGGGCAAACTAGAGTTTGTTTGGTCCGGCCCAAATGTGATAATATTTAAGGAGGTTGTACACAACCAGTGAACTACTATTTACATCATGAACACACACTTTCACAGACCTACACAAACATTTAGACACGCTCACATGTGGGTCTATGTAGCATTGGTCTAAAGACAAAAATTGCAATGACTGTCTCTGAAGAAGTTACAGGTGGCATACAGTGATGCTCTCAGAATACTTCTCAAATTGCAAAGATGGTCAAGTTTGAGTGAGTTGTTTGTCACTTGTAATGTCCCCACTTTTCATACTGTGCTTAGAAATGTAATATACCAATGTATAATGCAGAAAATGAAATTTTGATGTCACTGACTCAACCCTCATTAAGTGATACTCGATATTTCTCGTTACTGGAAATATTGGAGTAAATGTCTCTTTGTATTTTTATTTATTTAATTTTATTACAATATTAATACTTTTATATTTTGATGATATGGATCTTTGAGTCTGGAAATGAAGTGTCTATCTATCTGAAAGTTGATTTACTGTAACTACAGTTTCTGATTTCCAGCCTTTTTATGTATCAATTAAATTTGGTTTGTGAATGTACAACACAATTTATAGGGATCATATTTAAAGTTAAACTATTTCAAAACCAAATATTACTACTGCACCAACTCCCCTTTGACTCCATGCTCTGCAGGGTCTTTTAAAAGGTTGTTCAGGGTCTGAATCTTTGCAGAAACACATCTGCAAAGTCCATGCACAGACTTCCTTCATCATATGTTCACTTTCCTTACATTTCTTTCTTTGATTTTGTAAACTTATCTTTTAGTCTGGTGTCCTCATTATGGGTGGAAGCAATGCTTAATAAATGGGAGATGAAGGGTATTTCATGATTTAATTGTAAAATATAATGTGTGAGTATATGTAGCATCTTGCACGAAAAAGTCAACTTCAACAAACACACCGACCAGTGCTCAGAGAGAACAATTTTCTGTCAAGGCATTTCCAATGTTCTCAAGCAAGTAACTGTCAAAAATTCAGAAAACTGCCCGATGTTGCAATTTCCACAAATCCTAAAAAAAATTCCAGGATCCACATCTGGATTTGGATCACCACCAAAATCTAAGCCCTTGTCCCAACACTCCCCGAAAATGTCATCCAAATATATTGAGAATTTACTAAGATATTAGCAAAAATATGGAAAAACTGTACTATCTCCCATGTTAACAAATCCTTTAGATCACCACTAAAATCTAAGTGATTGGTTCTTGGCCTAATTCCAATCTATCCTGGAAATGTATTCAAATTATGTTCATTACTATTCTAGTTATTTTATTAACAAACTAACAAACACAAGCAAAAACATAACCTGGATGGCAGAGGTAATCATGAATTCTCTAAACTGTGATAAAGTTCTCTAAGTGTAAACCGTTTGGAAACCAAAAGATCTCAACTTGTCCGCTGTTTGAGAACAGGATTTAGGGTATCAGATAACTTTTATGATTAAAAAGAAAGAACAACAAAAAGAACCGAAATAATTGTTAAAACGTTCTTATTACCAAACACTACATTTGGGTATCACCTTGTCTATCTACTTAAGTCAGGGCTGCATTTGTCAGGAACTCCTTTATTAAACTGCTGTCATTTCCATTAAAGAAAGAAAGGAAAGCACCTACCTTTAAATCCAGACCAAGTTTCTATATTTCTCCAAAATGACAACAAGTCAAAATCTCTTTAATCATCCAGAAGTCTAAAGAGGAGGCTGACAGATCGTCTGGTACAAAGCACTGCTCATAAACATCCACCCACCCATCCTTTCCTATCCCCACCTCCTCAAGAAAAGCATCCTCTGACCACCAACCTCTTACCATCATCTACCATCGCAGGCGCCCCGTCCTGATGCTGCATCCAGGGCGAGCCTTCCGGTCCCCCAGAGGATACACATAAAGTCCCTCAAACCACTCAGCCGCACGCCTCAACAGCGGTATGTGAAAAAATCCACCAGAACTTCTCCAAACAGCTCGGGGCGTTCAAAAAGCTTGAAATCCCCCAAACTTTTTCACAATGAGCGATTGGATCGTCTGCACAAAAGAGGAGCAGGGCAGGGCATCAGCGAGGAAATGACTGTGGGTTTGCTTTGGCTGGATTGATGTAGCAAGCAATCACCCATACAGAGACTTTCCAATACACGCTGATATCCAGGCGAAGGCATTGATCCCAAAGTACCCCGCAGCAATTATCTGCAAGTTGTAGTTTCGTCCGGCTGAACATGAGATCGATGGGATCTGTGCGGGATAATTAGGCCGCAGAAAGTGGAGCAAATCTTACAGAAGTTTGGTCAAATTCTGGATGTTTTTGTTTGACTGGCCTCGGGCTCACAGGAGGGGGTGGATGTAGCTGTAATGTGACACCGGCGCCTCCATTAAATCAGCCTCTGTATAACATCTGTGTCTTTGTGTGATCTTTTGCAAACATAAGTGTCAGTGTGCGACCATCGATCTGAACATGAGCTCACTCTTAAACACAATTACACTCCCTGAACATGACTCCTCTCTAACTGCTTCTTGTAGTCTGTAAGTACCAAAGCTCCTGTCTCGTCTCATCCCTGATGTCATTTGTTTAAAGGGCTACTTCCTGTCCCACCCCTAATCGGAAAGATAGGCCTATAGAAAAAAATAGACATTCTATGTGGGATTTCTAACTCTAACCTATATTCAACTGACTACACAACAAAGAAAGGATCTTATTTTTTTCAAATATTCACTCATTTTAGATGTGAAGCCTGCAACATGTTCCTAGAAAGCTGGGACAGGGGCACGTTTACAATGAAAAGCCATTTGGGCATAAAAGTAGACTTAAAAAATGATACAAGTAAAAACTCAAAGCTTTACTCGTTGTACTACTAACACAAAATTGTCTACTAGTAGACGATTTTGCTTTACTAGTAAGGTCTACTTGCTACTTGTTTTACTAGTAAAAAAAAAATGTTGTTTACTAGTACTACTAGTAAACTCAAAATATCGCACTAGTAGTACTAGTAGCTGGTTTTAAGTCTACTATTAGTAATAGTAACGACAAAAGATTCACTAGTAGTACTAGTAGACCGGACGCAATTGAAGTAGGAGGGATTATAACCAAATACAGCATCCTGATTGGTTGAAATATTTTCCCATGGGAAGCCTGAATTTTACTTTTCCCCCGCCCCTTATTAGCATATAAGGCTTACTAGTAGCACTATTGAACATTTTTAAGTCTACTAGTAACACAAGTACATGTACTCCAAATTTGAGCGTGAGTAGAGCTGAACTACGGTTGATATCAATATCAATTTTATGCTCTATTGGCTTTCCATAGTTTACCACTGTGTTACATCGCCTTTCCATTTAACAACACTCTATAAGTGTTTGGGAACTGAGGACACTAATCAGTCAGCTTTGTCAGTGGAATTTTCCCGTTCTTCTTCATACATATCTTCAGTTGCCCAACAATCTGGGGTCTTCATTGTTGTATTTTGCACTTGCACCACACAATTTCAATGGGAGACAGGCACATCAGTCTAGTACCTGAACTCTTTCCCTATGAAGCCACGCTGTTGCAACATGTGCAGAATGTGTCTTTGTCATCATCTTGCTGAAACAAAGAGGGACGTCCCTGAAAAGACGTAGCTTGGCTTAAAATCTGTATGTACCTTTCAGCATTAATGTTGCCTTCACAGATGTGCAAGTTACCCATGCAATGGGCACTAACACACCCCCATACCATCACAGATGTAGGAGATGTAGCAACCAAATGTATGAACTGACGATGGTTTTCAAATGTGTTCCTGAGCCCACGTGATAATATCCTTCAAAGAATGATGTCGATAAAAGGTCCGAACCGAAGTCCAGTTTGTGTCTTATAGCCTTCCCCTATGTCCACATTTTTATGGTTTCAACAATATTTATTGTCAATTTTTAATGCATGATATGTTTTATTGAGTGCACAGCTAGCTCCTTTACCATTAATGAAAATAGTCCTGGCAAATTAGTTTAAGGCCCTTACTTCAGATTAAAAAAGAAAAACTTAAAATAAAGTAAATAAAACAGTGCAAACAGAGCCAAAAAAACAGTTTTTCTCTTAAATGAAACAAGTCCCAGCTAAGAATTGAAGGCCCACACATCAAGTAAAACAGTCAGCATCTTCAGAAAGCAATAAATAAAAGGTGTCTCTTTTTAGGGAAAAAAAAGTGCATACAGAGCGCTGACTAAATATTTTTTCTCTTCTTTTTTCTTAAATAAGAGAGGTCACAGCCTAAAAAAATGAAGACCTACACTTCCAGTAAAAAAAGTCAACATCTTCAGAATACAAGAAATTAACTCTTAAAAGTACAATCATTTGTCATCTGTAACTGCTTTTCTGCTGTGTTGTTGCAAAATAATGTCACAAGAAAGTGATAGGAAGATAAATATTTTATTTGCGCATGTTTCAGATTTTGCTCTTTCTCTCTTTGGCTCTCTGTCCTTAACTCTCTCTCTCTCTGTCTTTCCGTCTTTCTCTCTCTTTCTCACACACAAACAGCGCTATACGCATTGCATGAACCCACACTCACATAGGCTAATAAATAAATAAACAGAACAGTGTTGCTAGAACTTGCAAAATGTGAAACATTCGGAAATAAACTAGTGCTAAAAACTGTAGAACTGCAACAATGAAAATAACACGAACAAATGATCAACTCGATTAGTAAACAATTAGAAAAAGAACAGGATCAGCCCTGTGGACAGCGCAGCGCCACCGCAGCGCAAAAGCTCTCAGCCCTCATCAGTATTTCCCACACAGGTCGGTTGCAAAGCTTGCAGGTGACAAGGGTCTTATTTTTTTGCACGGGCAGTTTATTTGTCTCTGCCTCCTGTTTGCTGGTGCTTGTGGCTGCTGCAGTTCGTGCTGTAAACACGATAGCGGCGGGAAAATCACCTCCGCTAAATGAATCATGTCTCGTTCCTCTTTAGTGCTTCATTAAACAACCTTATAAGCCTCAGAAAACATACAGAACATATATTTAGGAACATTCGTGGCATGAGCTTGTGATCAGACCACAGTAGAGGTTCTAATGTTAACTGGAGTAGCAGCACCCGGAGTATATCCGCGACTGTCGGAAAAAATGCTCAATTAAAATCTATTCTTGTGAATTTATCAGAGATTGGTCACGGGTCCGGACAGAACCATCACTCGGTCCGGATCCGGACCGATGTCTGCCATTTGGTGATGCCTGCCCTAGACGGACCACATTGAACTCACAGAAGATGCTGCTGCAGGGCCATTAGCTGCAGTGTTTTGTGGTTGGTAGGTGAGTGAAAAGGATACAGTTGGAATAATGTCAGCAAATACATCCTATTATATGATATATGATATAATAGTGGGGTGACAGGCGTGACTTCACTGAGCAACAGCGACGGTGACAAAATGAGCTATGAACAGGCAACAGGACGTGAGTTTGCGGCGCAATCTTGGGCGCCAAAGTCGAGTTTGGTGTGAACGCACCTTTAGACTGTTGGACTATTTGCTCACACAGTTGTTAAAAGTACTGAACCTCGCCTCATTCCTGCTTGTGAACAACTGGGCCTTTCGTTGATGCTCCTTTCACCTGTTTCCAATTAACCTGTTCACCTGTGGAATGTTCCAAACAGGTGTTTTTGAGCATTCCTCAACTTTTACAGTCTTTTGTTTCCCCTGCTCCAGCTCTTTTAGAATCTTTTGCAGGCATCAAATTCAAAATGAGTGAATATTTGCAAAAACCCCCAAAGGTTATCAGTTTGAATATTAAATATATAGTATTAGTGGTGAATTCAATAGAGTATGGATTTGCAAATACTGTTTCCTGTTTTATTTACATTTTACACAACATTCTAACTTTATCAGAATTAAGATATGCACTGCAACAAGGGTGACAATATATTATATCATGAAAACCCAAATTATTAAAAACTACTTTTACAAGCAAGGTCACTGCAACATGAAGAAGCATGGCTATCTGTAAATGTGACTGAAAATTAGAGAGCAAATGTTATTGAGCGACAGCAAGTCAAGTGCTCATTGTCTGCTGCCAACTAGTGGCCAGTAGCTGAACTACAACACAAGACTTAAATCTGGAATTTCCAAAAATTAGAGGCGCTTCACTGTGTGCAAATCCTTTAAAAATTCCTCAATCCAGATCCAGATTAGAATCACCACTAAAATCTGATCACTTCTTTCTTGTGCCAAGACCAATATTACTTCAATTTTTTTTTGTCAAAATCAGTTGAGAACTTTTTGAGTTATTCTGCACATAAACAGACAGACAAACAGACAAACCGGTATAAGTCCTGGATGGAGGTTGGGTTGATCTTCTCTGCAGTCAGTGTCTGTCCTGCTTGGCTGCAGATCCAAACCAGGCGGTGATGGACGTGCAGAGAGAGGGAAGTCTCAATGATGGCAGTGTGAAATGTGATCAGCAGCTCCTGGGGCAGACTGAACTTCCTGAGCCTTCGCAGGAAGTACAGCCTCTGCCGGGCCTTTTTACTGATGGTGTCAGTGTGGGAGGTCCACCTCAGGTCCCTGGGGATTGTGGATCCCAGAAACCTGAATGTGGTCACAGTGGACAACAGGCATACAACGAAGAAAATTATATATCTTTTATTTTAAAAGAATAGGTCATAGTATAGTAAATATAGAGCATAACTGTCTTTTAAATGAAATACCCAGGACAGACAAAACAGAAAAAAGAAGACACAAAATCACATGAAGGACAGTATTCTGATATAAAATCAAACTACATAGAGAGCATTTCAGGAAAACCTACATTTTAATATCTTTCTCTCATTACATACACACGGCAGTACATGAAAAAAACAAGAAAAAGATTATTACTTTACTCCATTTCTTCTCAGTATGGCAGCAGTGTTATGATTAAACCTAAATGTGTGCAACAAGCCAGTCGCTCCACCAGAGGGCAGTGCTAACTCATTCCTCACTGAGTGTTTCTTCTTGACCGTATCATTAACTTTTAGTGGAATATTTTACAGCAGAATAAGCTCATAAATGGGTTAATTCAGTATTTTAGTAATAACCTAACAGGCTGTGGTTCATTCTGATACGCCGCATAGATCAGTGTCTTTCATTTTGCAGCCACATGTGAGAAATTAATCAGCCATTGGGTGTAATGTGCTGCAGTATGTGGTGATTATGATGTGCCTAATTCTCCTTAATAGTCCATTTAAGAGGGCTGGGTCGTATTCACTTGATCACAGTCATGTGAGAGGGGTTCAGCACTGCTGAAGAGAGCTGCTGCAGGGGGAGGTGGAGCTGCAACACTGTGACTATGTATTTAAAGGAAAGTAGAATTGTAGATATTGAGCTTAGATTATTGGAAAGAGTATAATCAACCCTGTGGGTCATTTCTGTTTGTAATTTTGAGTAAAAAATTCATTTCCCTTTAATTGCAGCATGTGGTATAACTTCTAGAGATGGGATTTATGGCTCTTTGAAGGGAGCCGGATCTTGAGGAGTTGGTCCTGTCAAAAAGATGTTCAAAAGACTGGCTCGTTCGCGAACGTCACATCTCTAGGGAGCGTCAGGTGATGCTGGTGACAGACAGACAGAATAGTGGCCTGACGCCTTACGCTACCTGATGTGGAGGCAGAACTAGCAGATTCAGTGGTGGAGGGGCTGATAGAGACGTCACTCTCAATATTGCCAGAGTCAGACCGTTTTTGTCAGACATCCAACATTAATACTGTCGTCGGGTACAGAGTTTTTATGTGGCGGTGTGGGTTATTTGTTGACCCGCATAGAAAGATATATAGATATATATTTTTTTCTTTACAAATGTTGCTCTAAGCTTTACCTTGCCTTTCGTCCCCAGAGAAATGCAAATGCTGCTACGCTTCTGACTCAGGCTCATTTTGTGTTTTTTTTCAGTCGCGATCTCCTCCTCCCTGATATAGCCGTAAATACTGGATCCAGCTCAGGAAGTTGGACTCTGGCGGCGCGGGGCACTCGCTACTTTCTCTCCTCCTCCTCCCTGATAATACAGCGGCAAATGTCTTCAGTCAGTTGGGCGGCACACAGTAATATCTCCTCCCCATACCGAACGCAAATTGGTTCTCATGTTCACTTAAAAGGGTTGTTCAAAACACTCGACTCGTTTGTGAACGTCACGCCTCTTATAACTTTGATTAAGAGAGTTATTTTTATTTTTTTTGTTTTTATTATTTGCCTTCCAGGGACACTCATATCCATATTAACTACAGGGGATGCCATTCTTAACTACAAAGCCACAGAGTTGTAACAAAAAGAATGTGACTTTGCATTGTCTTGCTGAAATTAGCAGGGGCGTCCCTGAAAAAGATGTCATTTGGATAGCAGCAAAACCTGTATGTACCTTTCAGCATAAATGCTGCCTTCACAGATGTGCAAGTTACCCATGCCAAGGGTACTAACACACCACCGTACCATCACAGATGCTGGCTTTTGAACTTTGCACTGATAACAATCCGGATGGTCCTTTTCTTCTTTAATCTGGAGGATGCAATATCCATGATTTCCAAAAACAGTCTGAAATGTGGACTCAGACAACAGCAGACTTTTTCACTTTGCATCAGACCATCTCAGATCAGGCCAGGAGAACCGACAATATTTCTGGGTGACGTTGATACATGGCTGTGGCTTTGTGTGATAGAGTTTTACCATGCACTTATAGATATAGCAATGGACTGTGTTAACTGGCAATGGTTTTACGAAGCATTCTTGAGCTCACGTGGTGATATCCTTTACAGAATGATGTTGGTTTTAATGCAGCGCGGAAGGATCGAAGGGCCCAGGTATTCGGTTCAAGTTTTCCACATTCTCTTAATTATTTGATGATGTTAGACTGCAGATGATGAGACCCCTTAATTCCTTGCAGTTGTACTTTGAGACACATTGTTCTTAAACTGTTGGACTCACACAACCCCCTAACATCCTTGCTTCTGAAGCACTGAGCCTGTCAGGGATGCAGTCATGACACTCACTTGTTTCCGATTGACCTCCTTACCTGAAATGTTCCAACCAGGTATTTTTTGAGCATTCCTCAACTTTCTCAATCTTTTTTTTTCCTGTCCCAACTTTTTGAGAATGTGTTGCAGGCAGTAAATTCAAAATGAGTGAATATTTGCAAAGAAACAATAAAGTTTAGCAATTTGAGTTATGAAATATTGTCTTTGTAGAGTATTTAATTGGATATAGGTGATCAGTGTATTCTGTTTTAACATCATGTCCCAACTTCATTGGAATTGGGGTTTGTAGCCTCAGGGTTTGTAGCTGCAGACTCACATAATGTAGCTGTAGTATTTGACTTGTAGGTGTTAAACAGTTAAAAGCAGAGCCAGTGTATCGGTACAACACGCTGGTATCAGTCTAATCCTGTTTGATCACACAAACACAGAGGGCTGCACGGATTAGAGCTAATAAGCCGACTCTTGAGTCAGCACGCTGACTTTGTAGGTTTGGCAGTTTTTAGGGTGGATTCAAATGAACTGTGGACTCTGAGGTGCCTCACACACTCAAACACACTCCTGTTAAAGCCACCAGAACTAAGATGCTCTAACAACTCAAACCCTTGCTGTTGTTTGAGTCTGTGGATTAAAGAGGGAATAGTTTTTGACCAAATGAAGCCTCGTACGGAGCCTCGTTAGCTCCTGAACAAATATGAACCAATCCTTCAGCAGACACAAACGTATCTGCAGATAAATCACATTTCAGGTGACACATCACTGATTCATTAATACACTGAGCCCTTCTCTGTACAAGTGACCTTGGAAACTAATTAATCTGCTTTGCATATTTACAGCTTTTTGTGAGTAATCCCCAGAGGAAAGCGTGCAAACAAGTGTAGCATAAAGGTTCTGTCAACTGTGGAAATGCAGAGAGATCTGAGAGATTCATTAAACAACCTTTAAGAGAGAAAATAAATCAGCGAGTGACTCTGGCTTTACTCAGTATCATTGCTTTGTAATAAATCTTAATGACTTTGAACTTTTTGGATGCACTATACATGTCGTTGTAATATATTGTTTTGAATTTTTACTCACCAGTATTATTTTTTGTCCTCCAACACATCCACGCCTTCTCCCTTTGCCATCATGTAGTGAAGAAAACAGCCGCGAGACATCAACTCCTACCCAAACACTAAAGTACTAAAGAATCACTAAAGGTCTGACAAACCTCCTTCTGACCCATCGAGCTTCACTAAATGTCTGACAAACAGCAACCATGTTGAGTCTGGTTGGTCTTTGTATGTTTCAGTTAACTTCAAATAAAAAATAATAGCAAGAAACATATTGAACTCTTTGAGTTGCATTCAAAAATATCTTCGTCTAAACAAGTACTCTTTTTTAGCCCCTATTGCCAATAGATAGATCAATAAATAAATACTTTATTGTCCTCCTGGGGAAATTCCAGGATCCTGGGTATGCAGGAGCAGTAGTAATGGCAACAAGAAAGCACTCCGAGAACGCCAACCTCCGCCAAAGTAGCTCACACATTGCTGTTACATCTATAAGCAATAATTCCATGATAAAGTTAGCATCATAACATGATTCCTTGACCCTGAAAACCCACACCTAGCACTCAGAATTATGTTGATATCATTATTAGTTAGACAGTTGTTGAGGAAAACGATTGTTCGCTAATGGTGGTTATCTGGATCACCACCAAAATCTAATCATTTTTAAGTTGGGCCATTACCAACATCTCCTGAAAATTTCAGCAAAATCCTTCCAGAAGTTCATCTAAACAAATACTTTTTTAGTCCCTATTGCCAATAGATAGATAGATCGATAAATAAATACTTCATTAACCTCTTGCAGTGTACAAGCGACGACAGCATGACAGCTAGTACAGAGATTAGCAAAGATGCCAACAGCTTTCATAGCAGTTTTATCAGATCTGGACCACATTTTTTATTGAATGGAAAACAAACAACATCGGAAGCATTTCTAGATAGGAAGGATATTTTCATCATGATTTGGAGAAAGTTTGTTCTACGTAGTGGCTAACTTTTTGTATGAATGAATGTGGTTGATGGAACAATGGTCCAATCAGCTGCTTCGGAATGGTTCTGCCCAATCCCAACTCTTTCTATGGGCCCAAATGGACTAGTGAAAAAAATTGAATGGTCTATCTGGCCATGTCACTGACTATGATACAACCAAGCTTTAAAAATTCTGAACTAACCCTTTAAACTGATCACCATAAAACAGGTGGCCATTTCTTTTCCACAGTGAAGTGTCAGTACAAACTCAAATTAATCCAACAGCAGGTTGACACCCCGTTTGATCTGGGCAATTATCAGATAGGAAAAACAAATGTGTCAGATATGAGCAGTGGTTGAAGTATTGATCTGTTTATATGATCCTCTCTTTCTCTCCCACAGCATCTATTAGGGCATTCGCTCTCCGAGTCTGACAGGACGCAGCAGGAGGGGGGACGAAGAGGGGCCATTGACGTCACAGAGGCTCAAGGTCCACCGGGGCTTGTCACCATCAGGGCACACATAACTTTCCTTTTAACTGCTGGAAGAATGTATTATGTGCTCTATTTTTACCCCAGTGCTTTGAATATAGTGGATATATATGTATTAATAAACAGCGATGTTCGAGCGATCATCAAAGCAAAGAAATGCATGGGATTAGAACATGCCCTCACTTTGCTCCACATTAACACGGATACTTAATGGGGAAAAAAATCCAGGCTGTAAGATCATATTTGATTCATTTCCAAATATCAAACCAAAGCACATTTATGACCTAGAAATGTTCAAATCAACATCTTCGCCTTTGCGACAGCCACTGTATCAAACAGAATTATTACTTTTATGTGCACAGATGGTGTCAGAGCTGTTTTTTTACTGTATGTCCATGTCTCATTTGAATTAAGCAGAAAAACAAGAAGACGGTAGTGGCAACATCAATTCATTTATTTATTTCTCTGGCAACAAATGATAACAGTTAAACACAGGTCTAGACAACATTATAGTTGCTGTTCTACTAAGTTTGGTTTAGCTTGCTCTGGCACGCAACTACTGGTGTTTCCACTTTTGGATTAGGAGAAAGGGTACCCAAATAAATGACCCGTGACATTTTTGGCACCCCACCTAAAAATGAAAAAAAAAAAAAACCCTAAAATTTGTCTCTAAACGCGATTATGCCTGCCCTTTTTCCGTCTGGAGTGAAATATCAACAATTTTTGAAAAAGGTCAAAATTTCACCCAAATCGCTATGATGCCAGCCATGTTGCCATCCAGGGTGAAAAATTTACGATTTTTGATAAGGTCAAAATTTTGTCTCAAAACATGACAATGTCAACAACCGGAGTGAAAATCATCAGTTTTTGAAAAAAGTCAAAATTTCACCCAAAACACAATGGTGCCAGTCTTGTCACAATCTGGAGCGAAAATTGTACATTTTTTGAAAAAAAAAAAAAAAAAGAAAAATTTGTCTCAAAAAGCTATGATACCGGCCCTCTTGCCATCAGGAGTGAAAGTCAACATTTTTTGAAAAAAATCAAAAGTCATAACCTGCAATGCGATGCTGCTTCCCTGTCGCCTTCTGGAGTGAAAAATCAACCTTTCTTGAAAAAGGTCAAAATTTTATCCGAAACGCGATTATGCCGGCCCTGTCGCAATCCAGGGTGAAAAATTGTTGATTTTGGATGAGGTCAAAATTTTGTCTCAAAACGTGATGATGCCGGCCCTGTCAACATCCGGAGTTAAAATTTGCCACTGCAGGCTGTGTGGATTGGTCACAAAATTCGTCAATTCCCAACAACATGTTCAAATAAACTGTGGATTAAAGTGATTTGTCCTCAATTCTTGTAAAGAATGTCCACATGAAAGTGCTGGAAGTCCTCCACTATTGCCCTTTGTTTTCAGTTGTGCTCTACAGATGGAGCCCCTTAAATTTTCCCCACTTTTTATGACTGAGACTTGACTGGTCCTTGACTGGGACATGCTGGGATCTGCCCACTGTTATAACTGCAATGAGATCCAATGACACGTCAGAAACATAGTGAAACATAGTGACAGTTAACAATGACGCGACTTCAATAAGGACAGGGAAGCACTGTCAAATGGGCATCTTTATGGTGGAATTTGGGCACTTCCATTGACTGGTAGTTGGCTGGAACTCTGCAGGCATTCGGATGGAAGTGGAAAATTCAAGCAGCTACATCTGTACCTCAGACCGCTTCACTGTGTCGCACTGATGTGATGTCACACATTTACAGAGCCGGCACGACCCTCTCCCCCTAGCCAACAAGATCAGGGCTTACCACTCCAAACTGTGCTGAACTGTTCTGAACCAAACCAGACCACCATGTGCAAAACTTGTTTTCGGTAACAGTTTCTCAATTTGTGTTTTGCATTTAAGTTTTGATTTTTTTTTATACAGGGTCTACATTTCTTGGTAGTTTTATACTCTCACCAGCGACTTTGTTCGGTAAGGTTTACATAATACCTAATAAGCCAAGCACATGGCAGTGTGTGTTAAAGGTGCAGTGTGTAGAAATTGGCATTTTAGCGACATCTAGCTTTCAGATTTTGGAATGAGCCCGTCTGTTACTAAAACATCACATCACTAGGTGACAAGAGCTGGTGTAGACCAAAAAGGACTGTGAACAGGGCATCATTTACAACAGTTACGAGGTGAGGGTTTTTCCACTCATATTTGTAACTATTATTTTTATAGATTATAGGTCAGTTAAGATGAAGATTATAGGTTTTGTAAACCTTTGTAAACTTGTATTCAAAAGTTGTGTTTCGCTCTTTTTGTCCCCAAAATCCACCAGTAGACAACGTACGGATCGTTATGTCAGCCTCCACAAAGGGGAGACCCATGGTACATAAATATAAAAGCTTTTTCTAACTTATTAAAAAGAAAGTTTTATGGGGATGATTGTACACCTATTTTGACAGACTTTACACACAAATAGAAACATTATATCTTATATTTACTGTTTCTGATTGGTGAAATGCTGCCAGCTACACACTACACCTTTAAATATGCAAAAATAATTAAAACTAATCCATTTAATTGATATATTTCCCAGCCCTAGTGTGTATATTTTGTTTAATTTATGTAGTGTTCATGTCTTCTTTAATGCTGTAACTCATTTTAATTGTTTTTTATGTTTAATCTATTGTTAAAGTGTTTTATCATTATTGTAATTACAAAGGAGTCACCCAGTGTTCAACAATGCAGCATCAGAAATTCAGAAATTTTCTAAATGCCTCAATATTTTCTCCAGTTGTAACACACTAGACTGTCTTTTCTTAATAAATGCAGTGAGAACTGTTTCATAATGCAGAAAAAAACTCAAAGACGCTTTTGTATTCAGTGAGAAGGACGGAGGTTTAAAATAAAAAGGCTCATCAAATCGTCACTTTGACAGTCAAAAGTGGCGAACGTGACTCAGACCTCCTCTGGACCGTCTCTGCCGGACTGGTCTTTCCGAACTTTACCCCGAGCTCAGGTTTACTGTCCCTTTAATGACAGAGCCTGTCTTTGCATATTACTGCAAGTCTCAGCGGGTGAACCATACTGGCCTCTGGAAAACACACACAGGGCGTTTTTTCACACTTGAAATGAATAATTAGATGATATTTCTTATCTAATAATGAGTCATGTGTTTGTACCATGTTGAAGTGAAATAAGGCGCTGAGGAGAGAGCCAGCAGCTGAAAAAGATGTCAGATGTACTGTTTGAGATGTTAAGAGCGGCTTTTCTGTTTCTATGATGTCCAGATTGATTTCTACATTTGTCTGCCTTCTGCTTGCAGATCACTTGGTAGTAAAACATTATTTTTTAAGAATAACAGCTTCAAATTTCTTCAGCTTCATCAAAGAAAGGACTCGGTCAATGCGTTCCACCAATCATTAAAAAAAAATAGAAAATAGAAAATAAAAAGTAAACAGAACAACTGCTGAATATGATTCATCATGAGTAACCAGTAATACACAATGCACAAATTGCGATAGGTGATAAAATATTTCTACTAACCGTAGATTACTGGTACATTTAAAAAAAAGTCAATTAACCCTTTAAAGCCTGAAAACCCAAATTATAGCCAGAAAATTCTAACTTTTTGGAGATGAAATGATTATTTCACTTTCTACTGAAATCCAAAAAAATCTAAATTTCCATAAAACTTAACATGTATATTATAATTATATATTTTTTTGTATCTCATTTGACACATTATTTGTTTTTGGCAACTGATAATCCACTTGAGGACATTTTCATCATTTATCTGATTGTATTCAGACTTTTTTTAAGTAATTTGTTGATCATATTGATTAGATAGAGGTATCATAAAAGTATGTGTCAAATATGACACAACAGGCTTTAAGGGGTTAAGAACTTACTTTGCTGTAATTATAACTACAAATATATTTATAAGGCATTAAACATTCATTCTTTTTGCATTAAAAAGGAGCTTAAATTGACTTTAGTTATGTCTAATGCTCATTAAATTGTGTTTTTTAAAATTGTTTTAAAGTTAAAATATACCATTGTTGGTATAATCCTTTTCAGAGCTTTATATGTGCTATTTTTTGTTTATTTATATGTTTTTTCCTAATTGAGAAAACAATTTGCAACAGTGCGGCCCTCAGGCACTGCAAAAAAAAAAAAAAAAAAAAAAAATTATGTGGCCTTCTTGGTAATCATAGTTTCCCGCCCCTGATCGAAGAGAATAAAAAGTACCTTCTATACATGAGAGAAAAGCATTTCTGTTTTAACAGAAGTTCCTACAGTATATGCTATTTCTACACAGTCCTGTTTTTAAAGACCAGGCAGAATGGAGTACTTAATATATGAATTGTGCTTCTTTGGTGCTTTTTTAATATATGCAGCTTGAATGGTACTTTAAAAAGAACAAGTATGCTATGAATTGTGTTGATGCTCTTTAAGAGATCTATAAGACTCCTGCTTGATGTACACGACTCAGTATTAAAGCATAAAAGTAGCACTTAGAAATAAATGCTGCCATGCTGCAATTATGCTGCTTTTTAACAGTCTAATGTAATATAACAGGACGCCATGTGACGTTGAGGCCCATCCGTGGACACTGCCATACTTCACATGTCCTGTCAATGTCACAACAGAGCAGTGTTTCTCAAACAGTGGGGCGCAACCATAGACTGTTGACAAAGTCATGTGACATCAGCTTTGGAACTGCCACAACTAGTTTGTAACAAATATTGTCATACGTAAAAACAGGTCATGGTACAGAAAGGGCGGGCATGGCATATTATAGAAGTTCTGGATCACCCAAGATGTTCTGATACCGCAAAAGAAATGAGACAAGAGAAACTTTGGAGTCTCAGACACCCTGAGGTGACTGAGAGTGTTTGAAACCTTTAAGAACATCCATCCTTCTTCTGTTTGATCCACTTAGAGGCAATAAAACTCTAATGATGTCAGGACCAAATCACAGTCCGGAGCTTTTGGTCGAGGTTACAAACCAGGTATAAGGCAATATACCACAAGTTATGAGTGCACTTCACAAGAGAGACTCTGACATCTAATTTCACATATCAGGAGGGCCTGACTTTCTGGACCATGGGAAATAAGAGCAATCTAGCTGAGGTCAAAGGGATGAGGACGGCTCAGCTTATATCCCTGACTGTATGTACAGCTGAGATTCCACAGTCAACGCTCCATAATAGCCCGGTTTCCATCGCGACTAGGATTTTAAAGCTGCACAGTAAAAACGTTCTTTGAGGAGACCACAGGTCGGGGCTTGAACATGTCACACCTTTGACGGAGAAACCCTCCAGTCGATTTAATTTCTCAGCTACCCTCAGTTCCTTTTGTAATGCTAATTCTCCTCCGAGCTGCGGGGACCAATCAATGCCATTGATCCAGCTCTAAAAGGAGAGGATCCAGCTGTAGTATGGGTTGGTATTTTGCATCACTTTTTCCTCTCGCAGGCCTCCATGTTTTGTGTGTATGCAGAGCAGACTTTGATGGTGGAGACAGTACAGATGGTCAGGACTAATCAAGATAAATGGGAGCCTTTTGTAACTTACTGTAAGTCAATACCGGTGGTCCTTCTGAGTCACCTAAAGGAGCTCCCTGTGGAGCGCAGACGCCTCGACAGAGTTTAGATTTCTCTGAGGACACCGGGAAGGACTCTCAGAATGATTAGTGAGTTTACTTCGCACCTTGGTACTGCTACTTTAGCTTTAAGGGCTTTATGTTCCTGGGTTCTGGAGTGAATTTTAGACATGATTCTTCAAGATATCATTCAATTTATGGCTGTCATTGACGATTCATCAAAATAATTGCATTCAACAAAAGAGAGCCCCTATCTGAGGTCACTTTGACATTGAGCATGTTTGGTCTGAACCAAATTAACTCTAGTTTGCTTTTTTGAAGCTTTGTATTTCTAGCTCTTTCTCAAGCCCCGGGTACATGACAATGAAAACGACCGAAAACGTAGAGTTTTCGTTGTGTTTGTGCCTTCTGTTTACACGAGAACGATGCCTGGAGTGCCTGAATCCGCAAACTTATGAAACCAGGGTTCAGAATGAAAGTTTTGAAAATGTTTTGGTATCCGTCTCTAAGCAAACAGGAATCAGTGTTTCAGGGAAAACGATGACGCGCGACGTATGCACAGTACTCTTTCAGATGAAGGTTGCTCACGCATCCCAGGAACAACAACAACAACAGCTTCAGCCGTGTACCAAGCAACATGTGTGCTGCTTATTGTGCTTGGTTTGTTATCCAGGCAACAATATTCAGACACATTTGTTGTCCAGACAAGAAACTCCTGTGTCTTCGTGCGTCCACTCGCCATTGTTATTTGTGAAAAGTGTGCCTTCACCGGAAAGCATATGTGTGCTCTAACACTGCTGTTTCACTACAAACCTACATCGCCAACTACTGGCTTGGCATACATGCTACAGCATTTTCAGTCCGTTTTCACATTAAAAACGCAAAGGAAAAACCTTTCCGTTTCTGGTGACAATGTTGTCATGTAAATGGGGCCTAAGTCAGCAAAACAGCAGCTTGTCGTGAATTGTTTTCAGTATATACAACATTGTCTTACTGAAAATAAAAACTCAATATATTTACCAGCCCTAAATTGTGGCTTAAATTTGTCAGAATACAACCACAGAAAGCAAGCTAACGTAGCATTCACAGGCAATATCAAGCCAAGTGTAACTAATAGGTACTACTATCCTCCTGTTCTCTTAACAGGTCAACATCTACAAGTATGTGCTAAAAATGGTTACACATCCCATGGGTCAATATGCAAGTGCCACCTGGCGCAGCCTAAATGCAGCTATATTTTTATTTGATTGCACAGAATACTTCTGAATTGCTTCAAATGGAAGGAAGTTATCACTCGCATAGGGTTGTGTATTTCTGGTTCATAGTGCAACAATAGGCTGAATGGCGGCAAAAAAGGAAGCAGCAACAGCCAAATTTAATAGTGGGTGGCTATTTTACATAGCATTTGACTGGCTTTGGTCAACCTGACAACTGAATTAACCCCTAAAACAGATATGGTAAAATTTTAACGTAAAAGTGATCTAAAACAAAAAAAAGCCTGATGGGCTCTCTACCTGAAAAACAGTTGTTTATCAGCTGTAAACTGACCTATGAGGAGACAAGCCTGAATCATACTTCAGATCAGAACTCTGAGGAAGTATGTAATGGATTAATGCTGATAGATTCAATATGCTATCTTGGTACAATGGGTAGCGGCATCAAAAACCTTCTATTGTCTCAACTTGATCAGGATAGTGCTGTTTATCATAAAGATAACACCCAAAAAAACTGACTTTAAAACTTTAAACAACACCAAGCTACGTAGATATAGAGCACATAGAGCCACTGCAGCCTCTGCATTTTGTTTGTTTTCTTGTTTTCCTCTGAATCTGTTTAGTGAAAGGCTACGTTCACACTGCAGCCCTTAATGCTCAATTCCGATTTATTGCTCAAATCCGATCTTTTTGTTTGGCTGTTCAGATTACACCTTTAAATGTGGCCTGTTTGCAGACTGCGATGTGAACAGCTCACGCTTCAGAAGTGACACACATGCTCAGTTGAATATTAATGACATCACGCACTGAACGGTGTGATGAGGGCAACAAACACAGACCAAAAATGTGCTTCACAATGCTAGAGAAGTTTGTTCTCATAACGCAGATCCTGATGTTACAGCAGCTCACCTTGAGTGAGCTCTCATTAAAGTAATTATGGGTATATTTTATTTCTTATGAACCTAAAGGCGGCCGCTCTTTCCCGTCGACCCCTGCCGATGAGAGATTGTTGCTGGAGAGAAAAACAGCTCAGAGCCATAGCGCGCTGAACAGGTGAACAGAGGCGAAAACTTAGTTTTAGCCTCTGTTCTGATGTTTCTTAGTTTGTCTGAGAGCAGATCAGACAGGAGCAGACTGTTCACTGACTGACGCTGTCTCGTAGAAACACACAGTAGCGCGCAAATGCGCACGGATGAGATGGTCAGCAGTGGATCATCAGTGTCTTTCTGCGTCCTGTAAACTGTTATTTTAGCCTGATAAATTCATTAAAACTGTTGGTGCAGTGTTAATAAACTAAGTTTATCAGATATCATAATACAAACAGTGTAAAGATGTATGATTCATTCACATTTATTGTTTATTGTGCATGTAATGGAGACATCAGTCGATTGCACCAGTGCTCTCTCACTTTCTCTCATCACTCCCCCCTTTATGCATTTTTTAATCATGCTTGTAGAGGGAAAATCAACTAAAACTCTTTATTTTAGGAAAAAATTGTATAAACTTTCTAATAATCATGTCTATATATTAACCTCTCATTATGTTTTGGCCATGAAGTGACTCTGAAAAAATCTGACTCGAGGTAAATTGCCGACCCCTGCTCTAGAATGACGTCAAAGTCACATTGAATGCGACCTGGCTGTTCAGACCGCGGTCGCATTCAAGAAAATCAGATACATATCTGATTCAGTACCACATTTGAAAGTGGCCTGAATCTGATTCGAAAATGTCAGATTCAATGTGACTTGTGCTGTTCACACTGTCAAAACAAATCAGATACAGGTCACATTTGAGCCAAAAAATCAGATTCAGGTCACTTTTGACTGCAGTGTGAACGTAGCCAAAGATAAAACCCCTGTTCATCTCTACAGCATGAGGCAGAGAATCATCTCAGATCTCAGTAAACATCACCCCCAGTTATTAACGCTGTGACGTAAAAGCCTCATTTGTTTGCGTGACCATGACCTACAACCTGCTTGAGCAGTGGCTCTCACAAACACTCAGCCTGACGGGCGGCTCGGGCCTCGTGCGCCCGTAATGATATGGCTTCATTAATGCGTCCTCGGCGTGGAGACGGCTCAGTGTTTGATGAAGTTAGACCACCTGCTCGACTCGCTCCGTTTACGTGTCAGTCTGAGGAAAGAACCGATCGCCTTTATGCAGTTTTGCCTGATTGGGTTGTTATATTTGTATTGCTTGTTATGCAGAGCAACACTTGGACTGAGCAGAGAGAAATTCATGGTGCTGAGGCAATGAGCTGCTTTTGGTTCTGCAGGGTACACCATTGTTAAAACAAATGTGAGTGTCCACCACACAGACGAAACAAAAACTAATAGAAAATGGTTTAATTGGTTTGGTGTATTATGCAGACTTATATTCAAGCATTTATATGTTGTTAAATTTTGTAGTAGTAAACTCCAGAGGTAATGGAACTTCCTGTTCATTGTTTGTGTTTCCATTTGCTGTGGAGTAGCAAGATAACCATTGCCTGAAGCCCTTCCTGCATGCATTACGGACTATTATGTCAAAGAAGTCTTCAAATGAACTGTTTGTGTTTTATTGATACACCACAATAACATTGACAGATTTGTGCTGAATGAGGAGACACAATCGCTCCCAGTGTCATCAGTACAAAAAAAACAATCAAGCCAAAGCAAAAAGTAATTTCAGAATTGTATTCTTTCCCATTCTTGCTTGATATACGTCTTCAGTTGTGACTTCATTTGTGATATTTTGTTCTTCATAATGCACCACACATTTTCAATGGGAGACAGGTTTGGACTGTAGGCAGGCCAGTCTAGTACCTGCACTCTTTAGCTATGAAGCCACGCTGTTGTAACGTGCAGAATGTGTCTTGGCTTTGTCTTTTTCAAATAAGCAGAAACGCCCCTGAAAAAGGTGGATGGCAGCATACGTTGTTCCAAATCCTGTATGTGCCTTTCAGTGTTAGTGGTGCCTTCACAGATGTGCAAGTTACCCATGCCATGGGCACTAACACACCTCGATTCAGTCGCAGATGCTGGCTTTTTAACTTTGTGTTGATAACAATCCAGTCCTTTTCCTTTTGAAAATGACTTGAAAATCACTGATTTTACACAACGTTCCAACTTCATGGAATTGGGACTTTAACAAGCAACTTACACTCGTAATAGTTGACCAGGAGGATCTTTACTTTTACTTAAGTCTAAAGTAAAGTACTTTGTCCACCACTGAGCATCATTTCCTCTATCCTGTTTTATTATTGCTCGTCTTCTTGAACGGATTCTTAATCTGAACCTTTTTGTCGATTTCTTCACTAAATGGAGCTCACAGCAGATAAAAGATGTAAAGTTGAAGTTTGAAATGTGCGTCACAGTCCTTGCTTTCCACTGTGACGGTGTCCACAGATGTCTAACGGATGAATTATATTGATAAATTCCTCTCTGGTGATGGACATCTCACTTCCTCAGCTTGTAAAGATTTAATTCAGAGTGAAGAGAGCAGAGGAACACTTCCTCCCTTGTATTACGTTGATACTATCGACCTTCATTTTCATCCTTTTTTAACACAGACATTGATTTCTCTTGCATCATTTCAAAAGAGGAGCGAGGATGTAGTGATTGCTGCTCCTTGAAGGCTGAAGATTCAAAAACATTATTTTTCCTCTCAGAGATGTCTGAATGGTTGAAAATCTCTCTCATGCGTGGTTACATTCTCAAACTGTACATCTGATTTTATTCGACACCTGCGTTCTGCACGTTTGGTCTGGTAATTGCCTCAAACGTTGTCGGGATCAACACAATCTTGGCAGCTTTATTTTCTTAAACTCATAGTTCATTATAAAGCGGTGTTCTCTGAAAGACCAACACACTGAATAATTCATGAGGGCCGCTCTTCTTCCTCTGTTTTTGTTTGCTCCGAACTGTCATGCCACATTTAATTATCCAGACTCACAGTGGAAACTTAAAGAGGTTTGACCTTAACGGGCCAATCTTTTAGCCATTTGAGATCAAAACATTTACCGGGTTCTTTATTTCTCTGTTAGCAGATTACTTGCTGTGTTTGTGAGACATTTAAAGGCCAAAAAAGAGTAAATTCATGGAGAGAGAAACTGCTTATTTTTTTATTATTGCTACCACTGCAGCACACAAGAGTGAGCTGACCCTAAATCCACTGCAGGAACTTATCAGTCCTTTTCAGAGCAAAATTACAGCATGTAAGTCAATTTAAAGCATAGTGTACGTAACTAGCCAAATGAAAAATGCGCGTAAGCTAGCTTAACTTGCCGTGCCTGGCAACTTTATGTGTGTGAATGGCAATAATAAACATATATACATGACTGATATTTAAGCCTTGAACACACATGTTCTGTTTGTTTAACGTACGTTCAAAAGCACTCTCGCTTCTCAGAGGCTGTGCAATCTCAGTTCAATTCTCTTCTGCTCCTACTCCCACTTCTTTATATATACGTCAAAACAATACTGTGTATACGCTGATTTAGTGCAACAAACACTAGTCAGACGTGCTAATAAATGTAAAATTATGGAAGCTTAATAACTGTTTACACTGGGGGCAGCCATCTTCAACTGTCAACTCAGGGGATGTGAGGATCCTCTGAATTCCCAGTAGGAAATTCCTGACCTTGGGGGGTGTTCCAGTTGAAATTTCCCACTCAGAACTTGGAAATCCTGACTTCCCAGTAATAATAATAATAGATTTTATTTATAACACACTTTATATTTGAAGACAAATCTCAAAGTGCACAGTAGAGGCAACAAACGTAGTACAGCACAACCAAAACGCACTAATTGTATGAAGTGTAGCCTGTTCTTAGCTTTGGAGGCAAAGGTCACTGATCTGGAGAAGCGGCTCCACACCTCTGAATCTAAACCTTCATTTGCAGCCATAGTTTGCCAGCCAGATGTAGCCGGTGCAGGCTGTGTTAGCCTAGCTTCTCCCCTGGCGGCTCCTGGGAGCCCATGGCTGGTTCACTGTCGGAGGCAAGCATAGCCTTAAGTCAAAGACCCTCTGGACACCCCACCAGTTCACTCACGCCTCGAACAGATTGACATACAGTATAATGTCTTAGACATATCAACATACCAACAGCGAGGAAAAAACATCCAAATAACATATGGATGAAACAATGCATAAAATATAACATTTAACTCAAAGATGGAATTAGATTAAAAGTGGACATAAAGATGGACACCCACGTATGAAAAGGGAGAGGGGAGGGGGCAAAAGAAATATATCTATAACCACAGAAGAAGGAAGGGCTGCAACTGTAAACACATGAGCATCATGGATGCAGGAGATGTTTCGGGCTGACACAGGACAGAACATTGCCAGGTCATTTTGTGCAATTATAAAAACAGTATAGAAAACCACAAGTGAATATTTGACCCTGTTAGACACGTATATTTATTAATAACTGATGAGCTTTTTGACTAAAACTCTGTCTATCACATCTGCAGAGATTTGCCTGTCAGTAACTGATGGTGTAGGGGGATTATTTTTACCCCATCATCAATGCCACATTATCAAAAGAGACCACATAGACACCCAGGAATCCCAGGATCAGATACAGAAGTGTTGAATGTAATGAACATCACCTTTGTATCACTGGATTGAAAAGAAAAGTCAACTTCTCTGCTCTGACAGCGTTTCTTATCTCCATCTTGCCCCCTGTTTTGAGCCTCACTGCTGCATGACAATAAACAGAGGAGTTACCTGATAACAAGGAGCTCTTTCTCTTCAGGTACTCTGTGCAGCGTTGGGTGAAATTAGCACTCTGTGATTTGGTAAATCACAGGAGGGAAGCCGAGTTAATTAGGTTAGCAGGTAGCCTGGTTTCCACATCGCAGAAATCAAATGCTGCACTTTTAATTTAGGAATTCATTGACTCTGACTCTACACCCCTCTGATGAGAGTCACCACATCCTTTTTGTGGGGACGTCAAACTGTTTTAATGAGTTGTTGTTTTCATTCTTTTGAACTCGACTTCTCAAGAACACCTTCAGGGATAAAGCTTTGCACAAATCTCCACCCTGACTTATCAGATTTTGAAGGTCGTAGGTCAAAGGTTGAGGTCATATGGCCTCATTTTTGTCTCATGCCTTATTTTAGGATCCTTTTGAGGAATTTCCCCAAACACTCTGCCCAAATGTTCATTTTGACTTAAGGACAACCTGATTGGAATGGTCATAAGTCAAAGGTTAAGATCATCAGGCATTATGTTCATCCTTTGTTGAAAATGCAAAATTGAAAGGATGCACAAATACACTTTCTTCAAACCTCCCACAATCGTCCACTCTGACGCAAGAAAGAACTTTTTGGATTTTTGAGGTTAAAAGTCAAATATCGCTAATTCAATAGGTCTTACATTCATGGGAACACATATCTTGGGAAATCTTCCAGGGATTTGCCCAATTCACACAAAAGTGCCAATTTATTAACGCCAAGAGACATTCACATTAGACCTGCAAGGCCACAATATCTGTGTCAATTCACGCTGCAATACAGCACACCCACAAACACACAAAGGCAGAGACAAACACTTGCAGCGCTCCTGTCTCCCGCTGAGTCTGCATTCCCCCTTCTCACACCTCTGTTACGATCTCTGAGACAGAATAAAGTGGGGGTAAACTGGTTTCCCCCATTCTGTCTTGAGGTGAAATGTCACAGAGAGGTAAATATGACAATTTAAATGAATAAAAATGAAGTATGTATTGAGCTTTTTCTCAGTGAAGGGCTTCTCAGATTAGGGATGTCATAGGTCAAAGGTTAAGGTCTCGGGGCCTTGTGTGCACCGCTAAATTGTGAACGAAGTAGCTCAAGAAAGCTTCGATTTTCTTCAAGCTTAGCACAAAAATGTCCACAAGGGAACCTATTTGAAGCCCATTGATCTTTTGGTTTTAATCCTGTTTTTCTGGATTTAAAGGCCTGAACATGCATCTTGAAAACTTGCAGGTGCATCAGGTTTGGTGAAATATGTGGTGTTGTTATTGTTTCCAGTAATTTACAAAGGAATCAGCAAACTAGGGCCCCTTGTCAGCTTCGAATAGAATAGCCTCTAAGGAGATTTTCAGAAAATATCTTTGTTCACATGTCTGGCACCCTGAGACTTAAAAATAGCCTCTTGATGTTGCAGTGAAATGGTGACAAGGAAGCCACCATTTTGGATCAAAGATCAAACTTTGGACTATTTTTGGCCATTTCCAGGGTTGTTCTTAGACTCACTGATCAACTGATCACATATGATGTTTATAGTTAAAAAATGTGCAAGTTATGTTGGTTAGTGAAGATTCTACAGATGAACAAAACATGCAAGTTTCATAATTGTTTGTTCAGTACAGAATTTATGATCAGCACTGATCCAGACCCAAGTCTCTGGTGATGGTGGCAGAGAAGAGGACATTTGACAAACTGCTGGACTTTATTACCCTCTGCACAAAGTCATCAGCAACCAGAGGAGCCTGTTCAGCCCAAGACTGCTCCTTCCCAAGTGCAGGACCAACAGACTGAGAAACTCTTTTGTCCCTCAGACCACTAGACTGTACAACTCCTCACTAGGGGGGAGGAGGAGGAATAGGAAGACAGAGGACGGGAAGGAGCAGTAGCCAGCCTGTAGCCATATTTATTTATAATAATTTATATTTATATATATCTGCACACTGTTTTTACTTTTTGTTACCCTGTGTACTGCTATACATTGCTGCTGCTGGAATCTTAATTTCACTCTGGGAGTCTTCCAAAAGGGATTAATAAAGTTGTATCTAATCTGATCAAATCTAGGAACACAAAAAAATCCCATAGGCTTGTAGCCATTGGAACTAGCACAATGCTAATCATTGGGTTACAAAAATATGTAATTCCTGCACCACTGTGTAAGCTAAAGCTTTAAAAAAGCCAAAGACTAACTGTTTTATCTTTTTGAAGAATATTTTGATTTTTGTTGCTTCTATTGCATTAAACTGTGGCACTAATACAAAAAAGAAACTCGCTTGAACTTGAACCCTGGAGTGATGCAGCGAGGCCTCAATTCAATTGTTGCATGCACATTTTACCTGTTTTTGGGGTCAGAATCCAGCGTGTCCCCTCCTCCCCAGGCAGCTTCTATACAAAAGTAGGCTGCGCCCCATCACACTGCAGCTTTTCCTTCAGGCTTCAGGAAATAAATCACGGCTCTGTAGGTTTCTCTCCTGTAGAAAAATCAAGGTCATACAGTGTCTTTAAAATCTGGGACAGTTCGCCTCACGAGACAAGCTGTTCATCTACTTCATAATACCGGGGTGGCAGAGAAACCGGTGCTGTGGACAAAACCAAACCACACATAGAGAGATGTCATGGAAAAGACTCACAGTATCATTGCTGAACCAGACATAATAATATCCGTCTGTACCGTTTCGAACTTTTGAGCGTGAGTTTGCTTTCAGAGCATCAGGGTCGAGCCCGGCTTGTTTAACAGAATTTAGAAGTAAACATACATTTCATTCAGGACCACTTTGTCAAGAAAAGACACAAGGACAATCATTTGAATTAGCTGTATTCACATTTACTTTCATTCTTTTAATTTGGTGGTGTGGCTCTGACGGGGGCTCTCCCTGCCTTTCCACACCGGGATAGTGGACACCCTAAGCGGGAAAGAAAGCATGAGGCAGGGAGAGAAGCAGCAAAATCAATGCTGCTATATCAATCAACGTCATTCCTCTCCAGATTATATTCATTATAGATAATAATTTTAATATTAGAATGATCTCTTTATCTATAGACATGAGGTCCCTCTTAATATGAGATGCCACATCTGAAGGGGCTTACCTTTAATACATTTATATTCAACAAAGACAAATACGGCGCAATACAAATGAAGATTGATTGATTGAATCTTTATTCAGCAGAGACAAATGTAATGAGGACAGATTTATGATCTGGACTCCCATGGGTTTGTAGCTATCATAAACTCTTATTTTTAGTCCCTTTGTCTCTGCCTGGATGGATACAACTCTGGATGCATGTATGTGTATATACAAATATATTTACTTATATGTATATGTGTGTATATGCACATGTGTATTAATAAAATGAAGAGTTTGCCTTCAGCCTGCTCTATTGTAAAGTGCCTTGAGATAACACTTGGTACGAACTGGTGATAGACAAAGATTGATTGATTGATTGATTGAGTATTCATTTCACAATCAAGGGATGACATGAGGCAACACAACCCTGACCTTGACCTTTGATACATAAAATTTATTAAAATAATCAGTGAATCAGAGTGGACATTCAAGTTTGTTTTTAAATTCTCAGTGCATTTGTAAGTTATTACTTTACAAACAAAGGATGATAATAAGGCCAACAACTTCAACCTATGATCCCCAAAATCCAATTCTGTCCTTGAGTCAGTCTAACAAAAAATCCCTCAGAGTTTCTAGGAGGTAAGCTTCGCAGGAATGGCAGACTAATACCGCTTTCACACTAAAATAAGCGGGTTAACACAGGTTTTTTTAACACGGGTTAACTCGCTAAAAATCGGCAAGTGACGCCTTTCCCAATGCCAGCAGACCCGAGTGTAACCGGCAGCAGACGAGCTGTGTGGCTGTTTTCTTCCTCTGGCGCATCAAGCGGATGTCATCAGTTGATGACATAATCCACGCGCTGAAACACGTCCATGTTCACAATGGAAAGGAGCATGGAAGCTGTGGACATGTTGGTCAGCTGTTTTCTATACTTTGTACTTTTGTCCCTCTTTAAAAATGTACAAACTCAGCACAGACTGAACGACATTCGAGCGCTGATGATACGAAGGCGGATGGAATTTGTTGCTGAGATAGCAAAGAGTCATGTAAGTTAAAGACACAGGGGACGGGCGCAATGTTATGCCGTGGGCACATTACGCCGACGTCATCTGTAAATTAGCGATGGACCCGGGTGTGATGTTCCCACTGAAGCCGATTGGAGGTGAGCTGATAAAAACCTGTGTCGCTTGCAGGGTCAGTCGACCCAGGTTGAAATGCCGATTAGACCCTTTCAAATTGCCGACAGGAGCCGATTGTTACCAGGTTTAAACAGGTTTTTTGGCCAGTCTGAAAGGGGTATGATTGACAGACAATTCTGCCAAAAAACAAATCAAAACAGTCTTACGAATGCCTGGAGGTATCACTTTCAAAAGCAAGGGGAGAACATGAGGTTGCATTTGGAGGTCATAGGTCAAATCTTAAAGATATTCAATATCACATTGCCCTTCCATGTGAATGTTGTATTTCTAAAAGTTCAAGGGTCTTTTTTTCAAACTTAACAAACATTTCTTTTTCAACTGAGTAATGAAGCCATTCAGTTTAGTTGATCGGGAGGCCGTGTTGATCAGGGCATTTAAGTAAAGTTGATTCTGTTTAGTTTTTCTGTAGCAAAGTCCGTAAAAGATGCATTATTTTCAGCTTGAGAGCCGAAGAATGGGAATTCCACAAACAGATCCTGCTCTTCCAAATAAAACTTTTAGAACAACCTGGCCCCTCGGAGTCCTCTTTCAAAGTCTGCAGCAGTGCTGTTGATTGATGAATTTGTGGTCTGCTGGAGTCCTTTCAGAGCTGTTTACTGCTGAGAAATTTATGGAGCATGGTGAGTATTCCCTTCTCTTTTTTGTTCTTACTTTGTGACCCTCTGAAAACTCCTCAGAGGCACTCCAGCCTAGTTGCCCAGATTATATATCTATGCCTTTAAGTGGTCGCTTTGAGCAAACATGAAACTTCTACAGTGAGTTTTCTTTACACCAGCACAAATAATATGAAACTTACAGGCAGTTATTTGACTTTTTAAGCCTCCAAGTGCAGCCAGGGCATCATTATAGGTCCTGGTTTTCTGGCTGTCCATCAGCACATCCATGCAATCATCCATCCATCCGTTGTTCTTTTGTAGGACGTGCTGTATCTTTAGAGATTTACTCCAAATTTGTGCCCAATGTCCACTCTAAAGGAAGTCCTAAATGTAATAGTGAAAGGCACAGATCAAGTCATTGAGCCTTATATTCATACAACACTTATAAACATTATATCTCAAGAACAATTCAAGAGGAATTCTTTAAAATTTACACAAATGTCCGCCAGAACTTCCAAACAAACTGTCCAGAGACTGAAGGTTATAAGTCAGAAAAGAAGGTTGTGGGAGTCTTAACAACACTCTAAAGTTTTCTTCAATTTTTTTTTTTTTTGAACAAATGCACACTTTAAAGGGATAGTTCATGTTTTTTTGAAGTGTGCTTGTGTGGGGTACATAGCGTGAGCCTGAACAGGTGCCACAGAGTCACAGCTCAACTCTCTCTCTGTTCAGAAATTTTCGGGGTCAGACACTAATGCTATATGTTGCTGTACATGGTGACAAACTCTTCATGATTAAAAGAATTGTGAGAGAAAACACAAGCTGCTCTGTGTCTCAAAATAGTGCCTAATCCACTTGGTAGTGAAAAATTAAGTGGATGTAAACAAACTGTTTGTAGCATGTAGCACAATGGTACATACGAGAATCCAATGCTCTGATCTTCACAATGTAATACAGGTTATTTGTATGTGTGCACATATAAGTCTATTCTGTTTCAAGCTAATTTGCATCTGCACTGACTTTGTTCTCTATTTGCACTAAATTACATACTGCTATACTGCACTAAAGCTCAATTCTACAACTTGAACATTTCAAACTACTTCATGGTACATAATAATTCTTGTATTATGTATATATTAGTTTTCTGTTCTAAGCCTCTTGAGCCAGGAGCAACATAATTTTGTTCTACTGTGTACTGTTGGTATATAGTTAAATGACAATAGAGAAATCTTGAATCTTGAATGTGATGACCCCACACTGTTTTTTTGGCTGTTTTCATGAAAATTCTTTTATTTACCCAGAGAGTTTGTCACCATGTACAGCTATGTATAGCATTAGCATGTGTCCTGACATTTCTGAACAGAGAGAGAACTGAGCTGTGACACTGTGGCACATGTTCAGGCTCATGCTATGTACATCACACAACCCCACTTCAGAAATCCTGATGGTTCTGGCATGGCCCTCAAGAGAAGAAGAACTTTAAAGACCAGGAAACAGAGTGACTAAATATCCTGACTCTGTTACAGTGGAGCAGATCGAAAACACGTGGGCACCCTCAGATGTGCGAGGAAACAGGCACTGGGCTCTGCTGCTGCCTCCCCCCCAGTCAGATATCTCCCAGCAGGATTCAGTCGAATCAGCAGCAGCTTGTTGATGACTGCTGAACATCCTCGATTCATGATGCTCAAGCTGCGGGACGCCTAACACCTCGCCTCAGCTTGCTCCTCACACAGGAGAAAGAGGTAAGAAGAGGTGTGCGTGCTGACGGCAGGAGCTAAACTGGAAATGAACTTTGACATGAAATCAGAAATTTAACATAAGCAGATGATGTATGGATGGATTAATTCATGGTTGGATGTATAAATTAATGAATAAATAGATGGATAGACATAAATAAATAGATGGTTGATGGATGGATGGATTAGTTATTGGTTGGATGGTTAAATTTAATGAATGAGTTAATGAAAGAATGTAAAGGTAGATGATTTATGAATGGATGGATTAAATAGTGTTTGGTTAGACTGATGAATGAATGGCTTAATGAATAGATGTATGTATGGATGAATCAATTATTGGCTGGATGGATGAATTAATTATTGAATAGATGAAAGGATGTATAGACAGATAGTATTGGTGTATGGATGGTAATGATATTGGATGCATGGATGGATGGATAAATAAATGAATGGCATTGGTATTTGTCACGATCATGTCTCTGCCTTAGTTAAGTTACACATTTTGTTCTTGTGTTTTATGTTTTGTATCGTGCTTCCCGTTTTATTTTGAAAATTCACCTGTCGCTCTTTGAGTCGTAGGTTTTGCTTCCTGTCTGGCGTTGTCACACCTGATCCCTGATTGTTCTTCTCCAGCTGTGTCTCATCACCCCAATCACCTCATGTATTTAACGCTAATGTCTTCTCCTGTCCCGTTGCCAGATTGTTGAACCTCGAGTCACTTTCCAGCACTTTATTCTCATAGCCTTGTCCACTTCATAGAGCCGTTTTTGCCTGAACCTTGCCTCAAGCCTTGTGTTTGTCTGATACCTTTGCCTGAGTGTTTTTGCCTGCACGCATACCTAACCCTGGACTGTTAATAAACCCTGCTTTTTGCCTCAGGGACCTGATTCATCTGCCTTTGAGTTCTTTTGTGCCAAGTGTGTGTTTCATGACAATACTGGATGCATGGATTAATGGATATTGGATGGATGGGTTAAAAGAAATATTGGATGAACTGATGGCTGGATGGATGAGTGGATTATTGAGATAATCAATAAATAGATTGATTGATGGATGAACTCATCAGTCCTCTAATTCTGTTTTCTGTCAGAATTTCCATTTTATGCAATTTTCTACTTCTTATTTCATTTGTTATTTTATTTTATTTTATTTCTCACGTAAAGCACTTGGTGCTACAAAGTCCTGTATGAAAAGTGCTATACAAATTAAGTTTGATTGATTAATTGATTAAATTTATAGTCAATAAAAGGCAACAATATGCATTGCAGTTTTCAGCTCTCATCTTTAAAACACTCTCAGATCTCCAGTTAGAGAAACTGCAGCACACGTTGACAAACAGACGTAACCTTTAACCTTTCAGTCTGAGCTTGTGTGATAGAGGAAAACAAACAGTAAGCAGTTTGATAGAAGGAGTGAAAGATTCCTCTTCGATTATCCCAAATGTTTTTATACTTTTCTCGCTGCCACTTGATAAAAACAGGTTTGAGTCAAGTCTCCGTGGACACATCCTGATCTCTGCTGAGCTGCACATTGATCCACTCTGCGGCCCTGAACCCGTCTGAAGCCTGGTATCTCAACTCAGCTTTGTGGTTTCAAAATCCAGACCACAGACAGAAAAAGAGAAAGTCAAAGTGACTTTGACCAGGAGAAAAAAAAAAAAACTCAAGTGAAGAGAGGTGAAGAGGAATGAGAGAAAAGACCGGTCTGTGCAGAATCCAGAAAAAAAACCTCCTCCATTGTTATCTCGGCAGCAGATGGAGACTGAATTGTGTGAATGTTCTGTGATTAATGAAGGTGCTTGTCAATAAGACAACACAGGCGGGATTTTAATTCATCAGTCTGGCAGGAGGCTCTGACTATAATTGAAGAATGTTTTCTGTGGATGTGGAGCTCATGGGAAGAGGGAAGGGGGTATTTTCAGCAGCAGAGAAGTATACTCACTGTCAGTATGCTATCCAGTAAACCAGCATGGACACAAAAGTCTCAAGGTCCATTTAGTGATTCTCTTTGTTACCTGACAATCAAAGGCATGCAATGTCTTCATTAGACTGTAAATGAATTAACAGGAATTAGAAATTCAGCATCTTAACTTCTTCTCTTTTTTATTTTGAACAAGAAAATATAATTAAACATAGAACAAAAATAACCAGAAGGCACTCTGAGAGCACAAACCTCCGCCAAGGTAGCTCACATATTGATGTTACATCTATAAGCAATAGTTTCAAGATAAAGTTCCCATCATAATATGATTCCTTGACTCTGAAAACCCACACCTCGCACTCAGAATCATGTTGATATCATTATTAGTTTGCCAGTTATTGAGCAAAAACGATTGTCCGACCACCAAAATCTAATCATTTTTAAGTTGCTATTAAACAAACAGTATAACAAGCATATGCCGGCAAAAACATAACCTCCTGGCGAAGGTAAAAACAACCAAAGTGCAAAATAAATTTGTCATTTCCTAGTTCAAAAAGGAGTAGGACGAAGCTGAAATTTATCTGGTCCTACCCCTCCACCTTACGCAAGTAGTCAATAATCAAACCACTTCCAAATTATAATGACAGTAATAATAATAAAAATATTCACACATAAACAAAATAAACCAAATAGTAATAATATAATAACAAAAATAGTAATCAGACAGAATAAATAAATAAAGGTAGATCAACAAGTAACCTGTCAAGCAGTTCTTCTGTCTTTTTTTCCCATGTTCTGTTATTAAAGCAGCAGTAAAGATTTTATTGTTTCATCTAAAAACTACCACCAAGTATCATCCTCTGTGTCGTAAAACTCCACAATTAATGCAGTAAACATAATGCTTCCTCTGAATGCACTTTTCTGTGATGAGGGTATTTCCATGATCTTTAAGCAGGGGTTTAATAACTTCCATAACTGTTGTGATTATGGTTATGATAATAATCATCAGCATTTGCTGGATGTAGCCTCTACTGCTCCGCATGGCTAATCTAGACAGAAACTTCACTGACCAAGGTGATGAGGCCTGAGCGCATTAGGGGACCACGGCAATCATATGCAAGGTATGGATTATTACCTACAGGCAGAAGCTCCAGAACATTTACGTCCTCATGTGAGGGATTATAAAAGCAGGAGTGAGAGAGTTTACAGGAAGAAATTGATGGTTTTAGACGTTTGTGAAATAAAAAAGGAAAATAAATGTTTGAGGTCATTAGATAAGTGATGAAGTAAGCAAAGAGACGGTGGTTTTATATTCACAAAGAATCAAAAACTTAAAGTAGAAGTGGACATAGTAACATTGTGTTATGCATAATACGCAGTATCATCACTACAAATAGCATTATTAGTAGCTTAACCTGTTCAGCCCGAGCCCCTTTTTTAAGCTTCCTGCTTGAAACCCATACCCATAAAGAAAAGAGTGTATCTCTGCAACCACAAGGTCTATTTAAATAATTTTGGTGTCATAATAAAAGTAACACTTGAGAGACTTGTCCAGATGTGTAATCATCAGTATATGTGTTACTGGGACAGAGTAAATGAAGATAGAAGTCAGAATAATTTGAAAATCTCATCCTCGCCTAAAACAGAAACAATTTTTTATTGTGAATATCTCTCTTAGAAATGATGCTGGAGTGGCTTTGAAACTCTAAAAATGAATAATAAAATATGTTTACATCCTCTCTGCGAAGGATTATTGTTATAAAGTGATGCAGAGAAAAATTAAAGAAGTTTGATAACAATATGGTCAGGCAAGGATTTTGAAAAACAGTGCATATTTAGCCAAAAGTCCAAAATATATGTATTTGTCAAATAAAAGCAGACATTGCTATAGTCTACAATGCACAGTTCACTGCTTATGCTGTCGTGTGGAGGAGCTTTTCTCCTGAGCCCCAGCAGACCCAAAATTGGGTCCCATGGGGCTGGTTCATTAGGGTCCTCGCTCTAAGGGAAAGGACCCTTCTAGCTTGAGCTATTGTTCCTCATCAGTTTTTCTTTTTATTATGTCTACGTATCTTAAAATCTTAATTTGACCCCCTGAACATGCTCAAAACTCACCAAAATCAGCACACACCCAGATTCGATGAAAAATTTGATAAAATGAAAAAAAATAAACTGGCAAAATGTGCTCTCTAGCGCCCCCTAGGCAAACTAAAGTGTCCCTCAGGACAGAGTAGGAATGTCGTAGAACGATCAAACCAGCACCGACTTGTTTGTCTCATCGAGACCCACAAGTCACGCACTGACACCCCTGGCTTATCTCAAGTAGGAAGCCGGCAATTTGCCTTTCAAAATGAAATTTTGCCAAAAATAGGTCTCCAAACAAAAATGATCTCCTCCTAGGCCATAAATGGTATCAGCTTCAAATGCGTACAGATGACAGAGTAGGCCATGCTTGTCAAAGTTCTGAAGGAATTTGTTGTTTCATTGAATTCAATAAATCATTTTTTGTTCTATTTGAATGAAGTTACATGGCTTTTGGTGTCTTTTATGGTATTCACCTTTCAATGTTAATTTTAAAATAAAGCATCAAACAATCAGTGCATATAGATAGTTGTAGTAGTAGATAGAAGTGGATGTGCCAAGCATCACGTAAACAAACCGGGCACTCAGGAGGATAAGTAGCAAATTTTGCAGCTGTTTACGACCGTTAAGACATAGAAAAGCTACGCAACGAATGTGTTAGATACTTTGTGCCGTTGCAGCCTTCTTTCTCTTCTTCTTCTTCTCCGCTGGATAAACACGGCCGCATTGCATTGTGGTATACGGGAGTACAGTATAGGGTACATCGGTTGTTCACTCATTTTTGCGCTGCATTGTGGGTATTTTATAGTGCACTATATAGTGAATGAAATTTACGGCGGAGAATTCGAACAACACTACAAAATGGCGAACACACTATATAGTGCACTATATCCGTGATAGGGAACAGTTTCGAACACAGCTGCAGAGTTTCTCTTCAGAAAGTTCCGCCATTATTATTTCTTCTTCGTGTCTCACTAGAGCTACTTGTTGGGTAGTAACACTGCCCCCACGGTTTCCAGTGGTACTGCTTCTTTTGGCCCGTATCCATAAGCTTTGTGCAAACCTGCAGAAATATGGACGAAATGAATGCAGAGCACAGACAGAAGGCTCCCTCCATGTCCGGATCCGTATTTAACGTTTAGCAGAAATGGACCTTTAGGCGATCATGCGTATATGTGTGCTCCATTACATGCAAACCAGACAGAAGGCAAACTGGAGCAAACAGAGTGACGGAAACAAAAGCTCTCTGCCCCTCAGTCCTCTATTTTGATTAAAAACTCAAAGGGAGACACTTTGTGCCAAGCCTATGAAAGGGCCCACATCCTTCATAATTATTGTTCAAGTCATTTGCGTTAACCCTTGCTTTAAAGGCACTCCGTTTGTTGAAAGTTCCTCCCATGTGGACACCTTCCTTGTAGCCTTCCTTGATCCAGTAATTGTGGGAAACATTCATTTATTGCTGACTTAACCACCTGGGCAGAAACAGGAGCCATTATCTGAGCTGCAATTATACCAACAACATCCAACCTGAGCAGAAATTGGACAATTTGTGTTATTTATGGCTCGCAGCTCGAGCTCGCCACCTCCGGGGAGAGAGGAGCGGATACGGGCTTCATGTAAATGCAACAGAGTTAATAGAGCAGCTTGTTTAAGGAGCCTGAATGTGTAAACACCACGGCATTCACCGGTTTACCAAACCGCCATGGGAGCTCGATGATGAATGCAGCTAATAGGCCGAGGCTGCGGCGCACACACTCGCCCACTCACACTTACACACACAGAGCTCTCAAAGGCGGCTGTTATCGATCCCTCTGACATACTGCTTCAGCACTGCTTAAATGAGAGGAGTCAATAGCTGAGCTGTCTCTGAGATGGCCCCGAGTGTTCCTGCTCGGGAATGGATCGTTGTTGAAGGAGGAATCAAGAAAAGATGGGGGGAAAAACAGGGAAATCGTGTTTCTACATACTGAGGAGGAAATTCCCCAAAAATCAATTCTTTCATCCATTCAGCAAAAGCGTAAAGCTGGAGCATTTTTCCTCCACTGGATGAATTACCCTCTGCTAAAAAGAACAGTCTTATGGGTAAAGGTAAATCATCCTGGGGTGACCCAGAGGAGGCCAGTTTGCAGTGCAGAGTTTGTTGTTCATTTAAGCGGGGTGCACACATAAAGATTATTGGGCTGTTTTTGTCCCAACTTTCCCCCTTCGTGACCAAGGACGGCAAATGCCAGATTATCTCATGTTTTACAAGGTCTGAGGCCTGTTAAAGAGTGAATTTGTCCCGATAATTGGCCCCAACACGTTTCATACAATCATAAATATTAAACTTGTTCAATCTTCAAATCTTCATGTGTGTGGAGAAAGCTGACGACTCCTGAGTCATGACTCCATGAATTGTGACGTGGAACAGAATGCAGCCAATCAAGAAGCGAGATGAAATAAAAACAAGCATGGCCGACCTGAAACATAAAGTTTGGTGGACCTCAGAAATGAAGGACCAGTTCACGTGTTCACACTGTCTCCAGGGTTTTTTCTACAGTCAAAAATAGTCCCAAGACCACCATCATTCCCTTTTCTCGTATGCCCTCGTCCATGTTGCGTGTTTGTTTTGGTTGTTGCTATGTTTCTTCTTCATTTTTGTTAGATCACGTTTATCGGAGCACACCACACACAGTACGATCAAAACTGTTCAATGCATGATTTCTTATCTTTATGTGTGGGGTCTCTAACAGATAAAAAAACTCTTCAGATTTCGAGAATCCTTATGTGTGTACCCCGCTTTAGTCTATTTAGTTTCTATTTTGTAAGCAGTCTTATTAATTGTAACTGTTTTAAATGTGTAACAGTTGTATAGGGCGTGAGTTCATCAACATCAATTTGAAAGGTGAGGAATCAGGTTCCAAAATAAAGGGTTTATTTTCAAGCTGCCAAGTGATGTTTCTGTATCAAACAAAAAGGAGAAAGTATGAACATACCTGACTAATTGATTGTCTCTAAACAGCAAAATAATGCTCAATAGTGTTTAACTAATTCGTCAAAATCTTCACAGATTTAACAGTTAACACAAAATTCATACAATTAAGCAATCAGACTTGGCTATAATATATTCCATGAAATAAATAGCATCAAATTCAATTAAAAAAAACTTTATTTGTCCCAAGCAAGGCACACAGAGCAGTCAGTGAACGACGTTGCACATAAATGTTAAAAATGTTAAAATTCTGAGCTACCAATCAAATAACATAGAAAAGTAAATAAGGGAAGAAAGGAAGACATAAAATACTAAATGCTAAAAATCCTGAGTGCTGGGACCAGCATGAAGAGTGCAATCTTGGCATGAGTGTAAGGATTACAGGTTAGCAGATGAAGATTAACCTGAGCTAGTTATGCTACCAGTGCAAATGGCAGTCAGTCAGTAAGGAGTGCTTTATGGATGTCATAGACAGACAACAGAGATCTGAGCTGGTTTCTGTCCTGAAGGCTGATTGAATGAAACCAGCTGGTGATTGAACAGCTGGTGATGCTTCTATGAAGGAGTAACAGAATGTCCTGAGAAAGTTCTGGTTTACTCTGAAGGAACTGAGCTTCCTTAGGGGGTACGGTCTCTGCTGGCATTTGACATTTACTTTTGAGGCATTTGACAGCCAGGGTGAAACACATCATGTCAGCAGCAGAGCAAACTGAACAATGGGCTCAGGAGGCCCTTATAGACTCCTGATCAGGTCACAGTGGATCCACCTGTGGCTGATTGCTGCAGGCTGAACATGTGTGCCTGCAGGTCCTCAGTGGAGTCACAGCAGACATGAAGGATTTAACAGTCACATTAAATCTATATTACAAACCCTGATTCCGAAGGAGTTGGGATGTTGTGTAAATGTGAAAACAAACAGAATAAAATGGTTTGTTTTTCAACCTTTATTCAATTAAATACACTTCAAAGACAAGATATTTAATGTTGAATCTGATCAATTTTTTTTTTTTTTTTTTTGCTAATAATCACTTATTTTTAATTTGTTGCCAGCAACATATTCCAAAAAAGCTGGAACAGGGGCAAAGAAAGACTGGGAAAGTTGAGGAAATTTTGAAAAAGAACCTGTTTGGAACAATCCACAGATGAGCAAAGGCAAGGTTCGCCATTTTCTGAACAACTGCATGAGCAAATAGTGCAACAGTTTAAGAACATTTCTTAATGTACAATACAAGCAATTTGGGGATTTCATCATCTACAGTCCATTATATCAAAAGATTCAGAGAATATGGAGAAATCTCTGCACATAAGCAGCAAGGATAGGGTGACCATACATCCTCTTTTGCCTGGACATGTCATCCTTTTTGGTAGTAAAATTATTTATATATATATTATTGATTTTATAAAGTACACTGTAATGTCCGGGTTTTGCTCAGCTTGTTCTACAGATGAAGCTGTCTCCGACAAAAGAAAAAGACATGCATGATTCGGACGACCGTAACTCTTCAAGTATCCACACTATTCATATATTTTTCAGTGGATTCTGAAAGCTTAGAAGCAGAGCTTTCCAGAGATATACGGTACATTATGGTAAAGGCTGGATTACCTGCAGGGGGAGGTACGGGAAGTGAGCTGACTGAGCCAGAGAGCAGAGAGAGGATTCAGAGATGAACATGTGAGTCCCCTGTGATTTATCGGTATTTTCAGTGTAAATTAAAAACAAATAATAAAAATAGGTTGAGTTTCGGTTTTGTCTTCTCAAAAGTGTTGTACGTGTTTATTTAGAATTGGAACCTGTTGAAAAGTCAAATCTCTTTTCTTTTCTTGTACTTACACACTACTTTAAGCATTTACAACTTAACAATGAAAAATACTTGCAAGAATTTTTTTTTTCCTGAAAAAAGGTGCAAAATAATTTACTCCAAGGATCATTTTCTGACACATTTATTGACAAAAAAGGCATCTTCCATAAAGATACTATTGGGGTCTGCAGGTCAATTATAACAACAAGCCTCACCCAACCCTAACCGGAGATGCAGGATTTCTCAAACTATAATCCCTCACCTGCACCGAACTCTAACCCCCTTCTACCCCCTGCTGCTTCCATGTTGTCTGTCTTGTCCCGCGTACGGATCCTTCCCGCCTGGTTGCCTTTTGTCCTGCTGTTCTTTGTTTGGCACATCAATCAGTCAGAGCAAAACTTGTCCCTCACGGTGCAGTGGCTTCTGATCGGATCAGCTCCGACCATGAAATATAAGGTCAGCAGCCGCCTTTTGAAATTTTAAAGAGTAATCCTTCACTCTGCCAGTCAACTCGACTAACAGATTTTAACAATAATGAAATAAAAAGTGAAATAAAGGAGGAAAGTTCAGGCTGTGTCCCCGGCGTCTGCATGTTATGTTGTTTTTTTTCTTACAAAACGGTAAAGGTCATCCCATCAGAGACGGACTCTGAGCAGGACATCAGCGATACACAAAGACTGAACAGGAAGATTTATGGGGTGTGGGTTTTTTACATTGTTGGCAGTGGCCTTTGGTTTGAATAGTCAAAGTATTTTTTGTCCTAAAGGCGCAGACAAACCTTCTGACGTTTGGATTATAAATGTGCATGTTACAATAAACACAACATATCTTTTTGAACCTTGGTCCTTCCTGACGATCATGGCCATTGAGGCAGCAGAATTAAATTGTTAAATGGACAAACATTTTGCCATCGCTCCTCCATTTTGTCCAAATAACCTTGTTCCTTTTTCCATCTAAATGCAAATGGACGACTATTGAAGGAAGCAAAAACCACGGCCATTTTTGTGCTCACTATTGTAACCAGTGGGCTGTGTTTTGGTATTGAGAGAAATGCATTGCCAGCTGGATCTGCTATGAATTTCAAGAAGGTTTGAGATGGCCAAGGACGTGATGGGAACACTGGGTATTAATGCATGTGTCATAAATATAATAGGAGCTTTTGTTGATCGCATTGCTGGACATTGACCTACAGGACTTTGAGCTGGTGAGGCATGTTGGTGTGCATTTTTTTGTGAAGTTTTCTATGCAGCCTGAAACTTATCCCTTGATTTGTTTTTTTTCCTGAAGTAAATACAATGGTGGCGGTGGGGTATTTCACAACAGTAAATATGGGCAGCTTTTCTGTTACAGTGACACCCAAGATGCCTGTCCTGAAGACCAAAAAAAGTGGAAAATGTGACACTAATTTCATTCCTTTCACGCTGATTATCAATGCAGAACTAGCAGGAAGAGTTTGCTTTACTGAATGTTGATGGAGATTTACCTGTGGGGTAAGATTTGTGTCAATTTTATCAAACAACACCATAAATGAGCCATAGAAATCAAACAAAATATCGATTCCATCTTGTATTTTATTTGTTTAACAAAACATTTTTTGTTTGCAATAATCGGAATTTTGTTTGCTCTGACGTTTTTTGCTCTGTGCTCCAAACTTGTTCTTTGGGCTCCGTGGGTTCTTGTGTGCAATTCTGACCACTGGCGGGCCTTAGGAAGCTGCCTGCTTATTGGCTATTAAGTTATGAAGCGAAGCTCAATGAACCGGAGGAAGTCACGGGCTTGGAGTCACTGTCCGTCTGAAACTTGTTCACCATTAATCGCACATAGGCTAACGTAAGCATAAGGTGAACACTATCTTAGCATTACAGAGCAAAGACTTGTTTTACTTTTAACCTCATACATGTATCAGGCTATTAATCCACAAGCTAATATCTCAGAGATAATCTGACAAATGTCACATACTTAGAATTATTTTACAAAGTACTTTGTCCAGGAGAAGCCATGTTACTAAGTCCCACTCGTCCCAGCAATGGACCTTCAAGTTTGCAGACATGGGTTTACAGTTCATGCACCTGCACCACCAGGTATCTTGTGATCACATGGTGATGCAAGCATGAAATTCGGCAGGAATACTCTCTAACAGCCACTCTTTTGAAAGATGACGTTAGACACTTGAAAATTCAAGATGGCGGCCATTTTTCAAGATGGCTGCCATGAGTCATTAAGCCTTAATAACTACAATTACAGACATAACACATATTTGGCCATCTCATTCCAGTTCATAATCATTATATCTGTTAATGTACACATTAGCATTATCTTTCTATCCATGGTTGATACATCTATAGTAACTATCTCTAGCACCACATAGGCATGAGATCCCTCTTGAAAATGGGATGTCACATCTCAAGAGGTCTACCATTAATACATTTATACTTAACGGAGACAAATATGGTAGGGATGCACTTGTGGTCTGGGCGCCCATGAGTTTGACACTACCATAAATTCTTATTTTCAGTAAGATTTTCATAGATTATACTTCTATAAAATTATCACCACAACCACACAGACATGAGGACCCTCCTGAAAACAAGTTGTAGCATCTCAAGAGGCTAACCTCCAATAAATTTGTTTTCCGCAGAAACAAATTTGACAACGACAGGTCTATGATTGGTCCATTGATCTGTCACTAACTTTAGTTCTTACTTTAGTCCACTTGTCTCCACTTACCTCCCTTCCTTTGCCCACACACTCAGCACAGCATTGTGTGAATTTGCTATTCATGAGACTGGGGGCCACATTCAAGATTTCCTGCTGCTTAACACAAGGTTTTTTCTTGCCGCCATGATGGAGGGATTCATGATTGGCTATATGGATTCATGTTGGGTGTTATATTTTTATATATATATGTATATGTGTATTTTTGTATGTATATGTATTTTTGTATTGTGAATTGGCGCTATACAAATAAAGATTGATTGATTGAAAAATGGCCGCCATCTTGAATTTTCGAGTGTCTAACGTTATTTTTCAAAAGAGTGGCCCTTAGAGAGTATTTGTGCCAAATTTCATGCTTGCATCCACATGTGAACGATTTTTTCACTTATCTGCTGCACTATCCGTCCTCCATCCCTCTTTCTACCTGTGACTCCATCTGCCAAAGTACTCACAACTAAAAGCACGTTGTCGTTACAAGAGTCAAAGTGGCTCATTTTTAGTTGTTTTAGTGACGTTAGTGTTTGTTGTTTCCTCCAGCTGATGGCGGAGGGAAACATAACTCCTAAGTCCCAACATACAAAAGTTCTAAACACAAGAGCTTTATCGAGGAAAGTCAAACATTAAAGAATTTTACTGTTGTGTATTCTCAAGCCAACATAGTGTTAGCCTTTAAGTGTGTTCATTACGAGGCTTTCGTCGCACCATGCACAGCTATGCATTGGCTGCTGTTTGCCACTGGGTATCTCTCTCCAGGGACAAAACTCACAAGTTCCTCTATTGGCACTCATATTTACTTGTGCCATGAGCCTCTAGCAACCCCACTTCAAAAAACCTGAACTAACCCTTTCAGTAAACAAAAAAAAAAAAAAAAATCAATGACTCATGATTGAATCTAACTGCAGGACACAGGGTTTAGTGAACCTTTGCATGGACCACACCAATGACATCCTTTGCAAACAGCTCCACAGCAACCACCTTGAAAGCTTCAGACCTCTTGTCATGTTGATTCTGCTCATTGTCAAGCTCCACATTACACAAAAAGCCATGAAAGCAGGTTTTTCTAAGGAACTTTAAAAGCTCTCCCCCCAAGGTTTCAAGTATCGACTTCAGTTTTGGGACCTTTTACTCACAGATGAAGGGAGCATCGACAAAGAAACAGGCACAAAAGCTGTCTTTTTGCCAAATCTTTCAGTCTGCAAGAGAATAAAGTGGGTAAAAGTACAAGTTCTACCAACGCTGACTTCAAATGAATAGTTGTTCCATCACATTTGGCCCTAAACTCAGTCAGTTCATTGATTGAATGGGAAGTGAAAAAACATTACGTCTCTTTTTATGGTTGTGCAAGCAATAGACGGCAATTCCTTCTGGGGCTTTCTATTTGGTCTTTTACTGGGTATGAGTGCTCCAAAATTGTAATGAAGTGACTGTGGTGAATTGTTTTGTGCCTTTCATTGAATGAGTGCTGAACAGCTCCTGAAAAAGGCAGACAAATGGAACAATCAGAAAATTGTTCCTCTCGTGGGAAAAAATATGCCTTCGAGTAAAAGTTTTCATACAAGCCTTTGGATTGACTTAAAAAGACTGGGACAGAAGGTTGTATTGTAATGAATTACATAAAACTGATAAGGCAAAATGCAACCATTTGACATCACGTCCTAGAGTGCAGTTAGCAACAGTGGCAGGTTACGTGTTTCATTTTCTTAAATCTCTCAGAATGAATACATTTAGCAATGTTCACTGTACAACATAAAATACACAATTGTTTTTCCAATAAGCTCAGTGTTCCTTTTAAAGAGTTCAAATTTTGCCTTAAATCAGGTTGATTTATTTTTGATGACTGCTATGTTCACAATCTCAAAAAAGCCTTCTACTTTCCATATATAGAGTACCCCTGATCCAGCTGTATTCTCTTCTGTCTGAATGCTCTGTTAGAGCTCCTGCCCCTTTTAAAACTCTTTTCCAGCCAAATGATTAGATTTTGGAAGCGATCCGATCCAGAAGAAAACCGCCATTACGGAAAATGCGATTTTCGTAAATAACTGCTGAACTAATGTTGATATCATTATGAATTCAGTTGCCAATGGTTTTCATGGTCAAGGAATCTTAAAATTTAGTCAAAATAAATGTGGGACTAAGATTTATGGTGCAAATGACAAATAGGGGGAACTGTGGCACTTGGCGGAGGTCTGCACTCTCCGAGTGCTTTCTAGTTTCATTTCTTTCGCGCCAGTTATCAATACAGAACTAGCAGGAAGAGTTTGCTTTACTGAATGTTGATGGAGATTTACCTGTGGAGTAAGATTTGTGTCAATTTTATCAAACAACACCTTATCAATCAAGCAAACAAAAATGAACCATTAAAATCAAACAAAATTTCGATTCCGTCTTGTATTTTATTTGTTTAACAAAACATTTTTTGTTTGCAATAATCGGAATTTTGTTTGCTCTGACATTTTTTGCTCTGTGCTCCAAACTTGTTCTTTGGGCTCCCTGGGTTCTTGTGTGCAATTCTGACCACTGGCGGGCCTTAGGAAGCTGCCTGCTTATTGGCTATTAAGTTATGAAGCGAAGCTCAATGAACCGGAGGAAGTCACGGGCTTGGAGTCACTGTCAGTTAAAACCACTGGCTCGGGCCGGCAAGCATGGTGCAGAGCAGAAATGGTAGAAAGTATGCAGAGTTGTTGACAATATGGTGCAGAGTATGGCAGAACTGACCAATTAGCACAGAGCAAACCAGTCAGCCAATCAGAGCTGTCTGGGCTCATGTGGGGAGGGGCCTTAAAGGGGCAGGAATTCCAACATGGTGTCTCAGATGGAGAGAGAATACAGCTAAATCAGGGCTTTTACTGCCTGTGAACATACTATAGTAGTCATATAAAAGGAATATGTGGACCAGAATTAAAGCAAAATATGGACTCTTGATCTTAAGCTTTCTGGCACTGTGCTCTTAAGTTTACTATCAAGATGTTTTCCTTCCAACTCAACATAACCTACCTCGACAGTGTCTCCCATCTGTGGGAGGAGGCATATCCCTTAATGACATCACCATTTTGAGCAGACATTTTTTGACTGGTGGAGCTAGAAAAAGGGGAAAGGAGGGATTCCTGTCATATATGGAAAGACACTGAGCATATTGCATAGTACTTGACCTCTGGACCTTATTGTTTTCTACGACTACCGTAATTTCTCAAATATAACATGCTCTCTTTTATAACACGCACCCCATTTTTCCATGCTTTTTTCCAGGAAAAACGCTGTATTCATGTATAACACGCACCCACATTTTGCCCAAACCTTACTCTCTCAGACAACTCAAAAGTTACCTTTATTCAAAGTTTAATCAATGAAATTTCAGTGTTTTCACAACAAATACCGTACACAATTTTCTCCCTCAAACAGATGCGGAAACACCTTTTACTTCACGCATGCGCAGTTACTCAATTTTTGTCAAGTGGGCTCAGTTGTAGAGTACCGACCAATCAGAGAGCAGCTATCAACATGCCAATATCTTTGACCAATCACAGCGCAGCTATTTTGGTTGCCTTGCTCACAAGATGGCAACGCCCTGTGTTTGCACGTGAGTGGTACCGTAACACTTGAGAATTACACGATCAATACACAAAGTTAAATTATGAAAGACCCAAAACATTGGATTAGAACAGTTTAACAGCCAGTTTAATAAGAATTACGCAAGTTTGGCGGTAATTTTGTGCAGAGAGAGAGAATATTTCGGCTTTTTGTATCAGATGTGTTGTAATCGCAATGTTGGAAGACAAAAATTTTGACATATTTTGCTTGTGCTTGTGTACAACATGCACCCGAAAAATAGACCTAATTTAAGAGCAGAAAAAAGCATGTTATAAATGAGAAACTACGGTACTTGTTTAATAAAAGGAGCATTGGTGCAGTAAGTTTCACACACATGATGTGCTTTAATAAGTTGTAAACAAACAGAAAAATGAACAAGAACAGTCATATTTTGCTGTTTTGAAGCTTTTAAATTAGTCTCAAGTCATTTGTGCAGTTACACAGACACCTGTTTCATTCATACCACATCAAGCTGTATATAAAACAAACTCTTTTAATCATTTGAGACCACCGCTCTAAAATGAAAAGGACAACATACCCTCTATGGCAGCCTGTTAGCCTCACAACATTTTCAAATGAGTAAGGGGCTATAGAGCTATGGTGCATGATTAGAAAATATTGCACATAGAAAAAAAGGCTCTGGGAATGACATCATTATTAATTAAGTGAGGGAGGAGACGGTGAAGATTAGTAGAGCGAGGTGAAAGGGTACAGATATCTGTCAGAAGCAGCCTACTCAACAATTACCACGCCTTTCACCCTTAGCTTTAAGAAATACATCAAAACCTGCAAACAATCTCAAGAAAAGAAACAAAATCACATTATATGTACAGAGACCATGATTATAATCAAAGACAATCTCTAGTTGACATCATTCAATGCAGACCCAGCTTTAAAAGGAAATAGTATATCAATTTTAAAGTTAGTGAAAGAAATAAGTTTGTAACTTTGCACCTTTTTACAAGGTCATGGATGAACTCAGTGGACAAACAAGAAATGTGATTAAGTCGTAATAATGTAAGCTTATTTCAACAGAATCATGAGGTGAGGGTGAATCTGTGGCATGGACATAACAGAGCCAATCACAAGAAGCATGGTAAGTGTGTACATAACGGTACTGACTCAGATATTTAGTATCAAAACACTTTCCATAAACACGGCACCATTTCACAAATTGTGTCTGTCCACATGTAAACACTGAAAACGCTGCAGTGTATATGCCAGGCCTGTAGGTGGCGCTGTAACGCTGCCGCATACACCTAAACCAAAGATGAAGACATGGAGCAGGCACAGAAAAGCAGGCGGCAACCCCCAGGGCTATAAATGGAGGCCCATGTGGAAGTGCCAAAAAACTGTAGTTCCCTGATTGTCCACTTGGGGCTGGGTGTAGAAACCTTAATGATTGCATGTGAGGAAAATACGTTTTTTACGGCATTAATTCGCATCTTTACAGTCTAGTTCAAAAAATGACTTCAGTCTAAAACTATAACACATCTATGGGGGTGGGGGAGGGTGGGTGTTTTATTGTTTTTCTTACATAGAGGATTTATTAAGGATTTGGTTTTGGAACTGTGGCGTTACTGTTGGTCAGAAAGCCCTAAGTTCTGCCTCAAAACAGTCTTCCTGTCTGTATGTCTAGCTAAGGTTAGGTTGAGATAGCACGAACAATATGGCAGCATCCATTGACTGCCGTGAACAGCAGGAGGACATTGATAAAAGCATAATCACTTTTCTCATGGTGTGTACAGATGCTCCATGTCTTCTTCTCTGGTTTTGGTGTATGTCTACAGCAGTGTTACAGCACCACTTACAGGCCTGGCATATGTACTACAGTATTTTCCTGTGGACAGACACGTTTCTAGAAAAACAATGCCATCTTTACAGAAAACTTTTTGAAAAAGTTGTCATCTCCATGTGGACAGGGCCTAAGAGACAGGTGTAATATTTGAGTGGTAACCTAAACCTATGTTGAAACTAACTCAGCTGGTGCAACTCTGTGAAGCCCCTGGGAACATAATTCAACACAAAACCTTTCCTCGTAAGATGTTTTTTTTTAATCATATATACAAACTATCAACTATGTAGAGGACTGATATTTGCATGGTTTTTATAACATCAGCAGTTACGTATTTGAAGGTGCTCAGAACTGGACATAAAGTGGGTGGGCTTTAGACAATTATTTATGTGATAAATAATTCAGCCAGTAAAACAATAAACATCAAGTCACGCCCAAACAAATGCGACAAAACATCTTTACTCAGTCAGCCTCTTCATGTAAATGCGATAGCGACCACGCCCACACAGTCCTGAGAAATTATCTTAAAAAGGAGATGGTTTTCCTCTCTGAAATTTTAAAAGATGCTTAATTGCACATTGGATTTGGTATTCTATTAAAATTCTAAAAATTTTTCAGTCATGTTCCCAGAGGCTTGAAGCTTTAATAGAGAGTGATTTCTGTCGTAAGCTAGAACTTCCTTTCAAACAAGGCTTCATTTGAACCCAGAACTGGTTCGACTCATAGCATATTCCAAAAAATGCTTGTGGTTCTCAAATTGATAATAAAACAAAAATTTACAAGGTCTTCTCAATTAGTTCTGCATTGTCAAAAACAGACCTTCGAACAATTTTAAAATCTTAAGACATACTAATAGTTTGGTTTTCTATCATCTTAAAGGTGGACAAATTGTCGTGACATAATCTCTTCTTAGGGCCAGGTCAGACTAAAGTGTCTTGACTTGGTACTTAGTCAAATGAGTTTGGTTTCACTTAAACCAAAATGTCTTTGATTTATATCCTTTTATTGGCACTAAAGGGTCCTGACATGGATTTTTTTAAGAGGCAGGGTTGTTTTGACTGTATTCTTTCTGATTGGTCTTAACAGGAGACGGACATTCGAAAGTTTTATCAAACTCAAGGTCTGCAAGTAACTTTCTTATGTTCTTGAACTGCCTTTGGTGTGGATTGTATGTTCTTTACTTGACTCTTTGTCTTTAAGGGTAAAATTGGCTTTTTACATTGTTTACTTGGACTTTAACCATCTTGCCTTGGCACTAAATAAATTGACTTTGATACAATCTTGAACTGGCACTATCATTGGACTAAATTGTCCTTATAAAAGATCTTGTTCCCTGCATGTTCGGCTTAACTGTTTTGCCTTGGAGGTAATTTATTTTGACGTAAAACTGATTGGTCTTGACTTTGTCCAAAACTGTCTTGACATCAGTTTCTTCACATGGGACCCAAGTATGATTATTTGGAACCTTACTGTCTCGGCCCAGAAATAAATAAGCTTTACTTGATGGTTAATCATCATGACTTTGATACTTCACTTGGAATGGGATGGTCTTGAATAACAGGGGGTTTTCATAGATCCAATAGTTTTGATATTATTGGAAAGGAGCATAGACATTTTTTAAACAAGTTGTCCCAGTCTAGGACTAAATGTTAACTTTCTTTCCCAGAACACTAGGAAAAAAAAACATACATTAATCTGGACTTGCACATGTCTTGATTTAAAACTGTTATTACTGATAAAAACTCTATGGACTTATGACTCTTGACTTTTCTGGGTCTAAAATTAGGATAGATGTTTTATGACTTTGTACTTAGCTGCTAAGTCATTTGTGACTAGATTGCCACAACGTTGTTCATACTTAGGGGCTATTGTTCTTGATTTATGCCCAATTTTCTTTATACCTAAGAGACCTTGATTTATCTCCAAAACCCTGGGTGACTTGGTCATAGTTTTTCTTACCCCAAAGACTTACTCCATTAAGATGAACCTGATCAAAAATCAGAAATTGAATAGCTTAATACAAACTTTGAAGCCAGGAGGCCTGAGTCTAATTACCTCCACCAAGGAGGTTCAGTTTTTGCTGGTGTTTGGCTGTTTGCAAGAAAACTGAAAAACGTATTTCAATTAAATTTTCTGGGAATATTGATCATGGCACAAGGAATATATGATAAGATTTTTGTGGATCCAGGAAATTTTTTATTGACTTTTTTTTAACAGTGCAAGATAAAGAAGCACCTCTAATTGTTAGTCATGTTTGTAAAAAGGTTACTTTTGTCATAATAACAGTTTTTCTACCAGAACAAACCATCTCTCATCACTTGTGGACCATTTTCTAAATATTAATGCAAACTCTGATCAGATAATTACTTCCACCATGGAGGTTATGTATTTGTTACCATTTGTCTGTTAGCAAAATAACTTGAAAAGTCATGAACAGAATTAAATGTAATTTTCAGGGAATGTTAGTCACAGGACAAGGAAATAAGAATTTGGTGGTGATCGAATTCAGTTGTGGATCAAGAAATTTCTTTAAGGGGATTTCTTAACATTGCAAGATAGGGCCCTTTTCCACACTTTTGCCAATTTCTCAACAAGTTCTCAACTAGTTTTGATAAAACTTTTAGAAAATGTTGGTCATGGCAAAAGAGAGAAGTGATTAAAGTTCCAAAATCCAGATGCTGACCGAGGATTTTTTTTTCATGGATTTGTGAACAGTAAGAGATAGGAAGTTTTTCACATTTTTTAATAATACTCACCCAACAATGTTGGAAATGCCTTGGCAGAGGTTTGTGCTCTTGGAACACATCTAGTTATTGATCAAGTTTGTATAAAAAGTTACTTTCATTTTATTACTATTTTTTTCTACCAAAAGAACAAACATTCTCTCTTTAAATATGGACCTTTTTGTAAATATGAATCCAAACTCCTCATTATTTCTTTACCATCGCCAAGGAGGCTATGTATTTGTTAAAGTTTATCTGTTGGCAAGATAACTCGATAAAGCTATCAATGGATTTTGAGGAAATTTTCAGGGAATGTTCGTCATGGCAAAATGAAGAAGTTTTAGATTTGATCTGAACTGGGATGTGGATCCAGGAATTTTTTCAAGGATTTGTTCTCCCTATTTTGGCTGATAACTTGGCAAACAGTCAGAAATGCCTTGGCGGAGTTGTGCTCCATGAGCACTTCCAGTTAGTGTAATGTGATTGTTGTAACAAATTCTAGCTAAAACACTGATTGTTTTTACGAATTAAAACTACTTAATGACTACTTAGTTTGAGGTATATGAACTATCATCACTGCACAAGTCCTCACTGCTGGTTCTGCTGGTAAATTAAACTGAATCACATCACACAAAAAGCTAAGAGAACGACACATGACAAAAGCCTGATTGTTCAATTAAGAGGTTATGGGACTCTATACAATAAGGCATTGCTTCAATGAAAACATCTGGACCAACATTTCACAGTTTTAATTAATGCTTGATTGACTAGCAAATGTGACGTCCTTTTAAATCCTGATTGTTTCAGTCAACACCGACTCAAAACTAAAACTCAACCTATACCCAACCTATGTAGAGTACCTGATATGAAAGACAGAAGCAGCTGGCCAATAACAACTCAGGCTCGGTGGGAAAGAGGGGTCAAAGTTTTCGATGATAAAGCACAGGAATACTCTAATGGAAAATAATCTAATTAAAAACCATTAGACTCCATTTTCATTTGTGGATTGACCTCTAAAGCTGCCAATCTTCAGTAGTAAAAGCTTGTTTCTTACACAATCAACCTATGCTACGAGCACAGTTAAAAGAAAACATACTCCCCATATAAATATTAAATCCACATATAATGTAGACATCTGTGGAAATAATATAGATGTGGATTTTTTGCCTTATCTAAAAATTAATAATTGGGAATCTGGGATAAAAGAAGACAGAACACAATGCCAAGGCCAGCGTTTTGTCTTTAAATGCTGCTAATATAGCGTATTTACAATCATCTACTGTAAGCAACGGAAACAGCCTCTGTTAACACTAAAAAAGCTGATATGTTCTGGCCATTTACCAAAGAAGAAGAGTAAAATAAGCAGAACAAAAATTGGGAGTTCATAAATTGTGCTTTTCAACCCACAAAACCACTTCATCATAGAAATGGGACATTTTTAAGAGGCACTACTTGAAGTGCTTACATCAGTCAATGAGAATCTCTAAAGCTATTAACAAGGACTGAAAATACAAGTTGTAAATATAGTATATTTATATATTTATAAAGGTGATACAATTCCCTTAGAGTCCCAAGTCCTGTTTAAAAAATATTTTCTTCAGACCAACACAGTCCACCATGAAGGGTCTCTCTTTGTGTCACACGCTAAGCCCTTAGGATGCTATAAGAGAGATGTGTCCGTGCCGGGGTTGATTCTAGTTACCCAAGACCTGGATGACACAGGAAGCTTGTGCTAAAAAGCCGGAAGAGTTTGATGTAGAAGGTTGTGTTGAGAAGAAGACGCCACTGCTGCGTGGGAGACTTAAGTTGAGGAACTCTGTGTTGAGTCCTTCGGCGAACCACTCCACGGTTAAACAGTTACCTCGTTCTTACTGGCAGTGCGGTACGTGTGATGGTGGCCAGGAATGTACTGTAGGTGGTCCACTGTGTGAGTCCGGCGGTTAGCAAAAGCCTGCCTCTTAGACGTCGACGCTTGGTGGTTGACTGTTAACGTGTTATACGAGTCATTAGAGGCAGTAGGCTGAGAGTGCATCTTGGTCATCTTATGGCGGTCCATAACTGGCGTTACAGGCATCAACATGTCAGCGTGAGACATCGCCCGTGCCATCGCCTTCTCCCGGAACTTATCACGCCTCATCGCGGGGGATAGCAGCAATGGATCCTGGGAGTGCAGGCGGTCTGCTGACAGCAGCTGCTCGTCAGAGAGATGCCGGCTGCTGCTGTACGCCGCGGCTGCCATGACACCGTATGACGATAAGCCGTAATCTCCACGTCGCGGCGTCCTCGGGGGAGACAGGACGTGGTCTTGGGACATGGCTCTCTGGACCCGGCGGGGACGCTGCCGCTGCTGGTGCTGCTGATGGTCAGAGTTCAGCTTCACCATGTGGGTCGGTCCCCGGCCACCAAAGTCTGGATGATGATGCTTTCGTGTGTAGTACTCGTCGACATCCTTGTCGCCTTCAGAAGGGAAAAAGGGAATTAGAAAGATACAAAAGGACTGGGACTATTTCAACACATCAACACACTCAGTCACTATTTGGTGCATAAGATGACTGATTCTGTAATAAATTGTTCATATTATGCACCCTTCTCTCAGTAATCATTAATAAAATTTCTTAAATACTATCAAGAACATCAACACTGAAGCAATCAAGACATCACCTACAAAAAATACACTATAGGTACTATAGTGTGGTGACTTTTTCACAAATGCAAGCAAGAACACAAGTATCTTCATACAATGTAAGAATCATGACAAGGTTCACATTTTACTTTTACAGAGACATGATTCTTGAAACCCATGCATGAGCATGCACAAGTCCTGTGGGACAAGATGAATCTGTGAAGAGTGATGATGCTACTATTTAGAACAAAAAAGGTGTAACCTTTCCCATTTAAATAATAGATTTTTTTATTGATATAATTGAAGGAAAACTCTCAAAAGAGAGAATGACATCTTCCTCACTCAAGCAAAGAGCCCTGGGTGCCTGCATACAGCACTTTGTAAGTTTGACAGTGAACCATTGTCATCAAGATGTCTGCATTGCTTTACAGCTCAGCAGTTTTCCCATTTCCACACTGAGTTTAACAATGCCTGAAGTGATAACATCACAGACGTGACATTTCAGGTCCTGTCCCTTCATCAGACATGAGCAGGTGACGAGATGCACCTCCACTGAAACAACCCTGGAGTCACCTGACAGGTCATGTGATACATACAGTAATGTTATCATACAATAAGGGGAATGTATAATCTACAAAAGAGACGGTACATCACCATGACTGCCACCACAAAAAGTATCCTTAATACAACATTAAGAGATAAAAAACACCTAGTATTGGAGGTTATAGAGATGATACAAAATCTGATACTACTGCAGTATTAAGAACAATCTGAGCATGACAGATAGTTGACATTTTGACAAATCATAACAGGGCAGTACATCACAACATTTTCATAAAAAAGAATTTTTTAGCATTAAGAACCCACAATATTGTATGCATAAATAATACTAATATACTCAGCTTTATCAGCTTTTTTGTGTCTCAGTGATAGAAATAATATCTATAACTATAAAGCCAGAGACACACTTGCAGTTTGTCCCTGCGACCCGTTGCCATTATGAGTGTTTTTGTACTTGCCTGTATGTGTCACGTGTTACCGGAATATACCACGAGGGGGCCAAAAATAACTCAGGCTCTACCTGTTGTGTTAGGAGTAAACTGCAAACATGGCGGTAATTCTGAGAGTCAAGGTAACAAAATTAACACAAATAATCAATCTCATTATCAAGTACTAGTTGATGAAAGAGGACCAGTGGTCAGACCTCACCATCAGCATTGCTTGAAATAATCAACCCAAATACCATTTCTTATTTTTTTTTTTGAGTATATAAGCATAATTCCTCTGTCATCATTACATTAACAGACTTATTAACTGTTACACTGGCACCGTCTTATGGGCACCTCAAGACACTCAACACACAAGGACTTGGAGGTCTCGAAAGATTGAAGTTTGTCAAGAATGATCACATCAAAAAGAGGCAACAAGTAGAAAAGGTGCATTAAGTCTCTTGTAAAACACAATTTCACCTGTATCAGTCAGATAAGCTGTGCCCCAAATTATACAAATATAAGCATACCTGTTTTTCTGAAAATAATAAAAACAAATTATTTCTTTTTTATATTTACGTGGCAAAATGTGAACAAATGGAGAAAGAAGTGATTGTGACCACAGCCATTTTTTTTTTGCCAAGTTTTAAAGATGTTTAATTCTGTTGTAAAAAATTAACATCTTAATATGAGAGTTAATGGGACTTGATCTGGCTTTGGTGCCAGCCTCAAGTGGTCATACAAAGTTACTGCAGTTGTTATTCAACGGCATTTCCTTCATCTTACATTGCTGGGATTTGCCACTTGATTTGGGCACAAACTCAAGGTGTCTTTATTGGTACCAGATGGTAAATTTGTTTTACAGATCGGGGAACTCAGCAATCCAGATATAAAAAACAACCACCCAACATACATGTACCATCAAACAAATCACACAACAAGGAAACAGTAAAAACCATCTAGTAAATATTTAAATAAAATAAATTAAAATAATGGAAAAGTGCTTAGAGATCTCCCCGGGTCTTACTAAAGTGCAATGTGAACAATTGCTGTGGGTACAAAACTGTTTCTGTGCCTTTCTGTCCGACCCTTAGGGATCGGATCAAATGAATGAGGGACTAAAGGAACTAGTGAGCCACTCGGATGGCTGCAGATTTTGTTTTACTCATTAATTAAGTTTCCAACACCAGAGATGTATCTCTCGTGTCATAAACAGGTGAACTGATTTCACTGTTCTGCTGGTGACACATAATGAAAATATCAGAATTGTAGCATTCCTTATAGCAACGTATTTTGTTAGCTTTCCTTTTCTGTCTTACCTCAAGTATTCCGATAAGATAAATTAGTCTTGTAGTGCAAACAAAATGACGGAACAAGAGTGACTGGAAAGTAATAACTGTCAATATATTGGTCTCCATTAATGTCCAACACCCTCTAGCTGCTCCTAAGGAGAGCGTTAACCTTTATAACCAACGCCGTAGTTGGAAAGTTCAGTTCAATCCATTTTAAATTGGTTTGTACTTCTTCCAATGAACAAACAGGAAAAAGCAGACCTCCATCAGCTTGGTTGTCCCTCTTAGTGGAGAGGACTCATCAGCATGCTTCAATACCCAACAGTTCATCGGGCGGTCGTGCCTGAGCAGAGAACCAGTCGTTTAATTCCTCTGCCAGAAATCAGGCCGGTCTCTCCGCTGGGTGCACACATGCTCCTAATGGTAAAGTCATTCACGGCTGTGTTAACCACAGGCGGCAATCAGCTCTCTGCAGACTCTTATCTACCTGTTTTTGGCAACATGGGCTCACGTGGGGAGGGGTTCTACCACAGGAGCGCTCTGATTAACCAATGGGGGCAGGGAGTCGTTACCTCTGCAGTAGTTAATTATTGCAGAACAAAAGGGTCGAATGGCCGTTTTAGGACCATTCCACGCTTCACTGGGTCGTGGAGAAAAGGGGTGATGGGAATTGGTTGTCTGGATGCTCGGCTCTTTGGGAACGATGTCGTGCCTGGATGCAGAAGGTCACCTTATTGTGCCTCCATCAGGGGTTTCACGTCCACCGCTCTGTGCATTCCTAATGAAAGAAGGCCCAACTTTGTCCTGTGGCGGTTTGCTCCAGTATTTCTCCCTGAAGGTTCGGTTTAGATGTGACATTATGGCAGAAAATGTCAACTGAACTCAACCAGAGGCTACAAGTATACAGACAATCGACAAGCTGTGGCCCAGAGCTCCATTCATAGGTCAGACTTGAGTGTCCCTTCTCTGTGAGAGATCTGTAGTGATTATATTCTCAAATGTTAATGCGGTGAGAGTCTATTACCTCCTGCTACAACAAAAGAAATACACCATTAGTTCTTACAAGAAAAGGCAGGTTAAGATGATATCCAGGGGTGCCTTTGACATTCACTGTTACTTCTCTGATTTAAAAAGAAGGGGTTGGATTATCATAAGATACCAACCTGAAATGAGAGTTCGAAGATCACAGGGCAAATTTCATGGTCATGCAATCTCATGTAAGTCCCTTGCCTTTGTCTGGTTATAGTTAAAGACATTAGAACTTGAAACCATAGGTCAAAGGTCAAGGTCAAACTTATATTCCATATATACAGCACTACAAGTGATAATCTTTCAACATTGTAAAAATGTTCACTCTTACTTAATAATGATGTGATTAGCATTTTTGGTGGTACAAGGTCAAAGGTCATTGTGTCACATGATCATTCCATACTTATGAAAGTGATCAATCGAGAACGACCTCTTTAACCTAACGCTGTTCAGAATCAGAATCAAAATGCCCTTTATTGACATCATACAAAATGTACAATGAGATTGGAGAGCTCCTACTTCTTCAATGCAATAGATAGTTACTAAAAAGGCAGAAGTAAAGTATAAAATAGTTATAAAAAGTATAGGTGCAAAATAAATACAAAATAAAATCCAACAGGACAGTGCAACTGAAAAATTCTACATACAAATATAAGAAAGAAAGGATAAATATTATTGTTACTTTTATAATTATGCTCAATCCATCTATATTACCAAATATTTTTTTCTATATTACCAAATCTCTGCTGTTTGTCCATTTCTTGTGCTCCGGTTATTAAGGGGAGGACAAGTTTATCTCAGTTAACTTTATTTTATTTTATTACCCAAATGCTTATATTTTCAATAAAATTGTTAGCCACTGGTCTTAACCTATATCTATATATTTTTCTATTGTTTCACCCACAAGACAATGTATTCAATACTGCAAATAATCAAGATGAATAATAATAAAAATAATAAAAAATTGCTCACAAAAAAAGAAAGGATAAATATTAAGGATAAAAACAAATATTCCTATGTATATATGGAAAAAAAATGTACTGCGTCTTTGTGCAACTATTTTTCATACATCTATTCGTATGTTAAAATGGATCATATTTCTTGAGGCAAATTTTTGACCCCCAGACCTGAAAGGGACAAGAGAAGAGGGCGGGCCGGTCTCCAAGCCTCAACAACATGTGTTTTTGCCTTCTCAAGCCATGATCAACCATGACTGATGTTTGTACAATCTGTCTTCTTCCTGTCCTCGAAAATGAGAAGTCCGGAATTAAAACGACAACGTTGAAACTGATGATCCATGACATCCTTTGGAGATATTCGCCAAAATCTCTGGGTGATGGCCCCTCCATCGCTTACTAACCCTGCTCAGCTTTTCTAGTCTTTTTTCACGGTACAGCCAGAGACCCTCTCCTCCTCTCTCCCAGCCTTTTCTTTCTCTCGTGGATGCTCTGGTAGTTCTATCATGAGGTTCGACATATTTTCTCTGGTGAACACACTAAATCACTGCTGGTAAGCCAGAGCACACACCAGCAGCCAGCTCGCTGCTGTGCGAGTAACTTCATTTGGGGATGTCAACAGATTTTGGTGGTGATCCAAACATGAATACGGATCCAGGAGTTTTCGTAAGGATTTGTTAATTTGCAAGGTAAGGCTGTTTCACATATTTTCGAAATTAACTGAAAAGTTCTCACCAGATTTTAAATTAATTTTCTGGGAATGTTGGTCATGGCACAAAGGGAAGTTTTTACATTTAGGTGGTGATCTAAATCCAGATTCAGAGCCAGGAATTTTTTAAAGGACATGTTGACATTGCATGATAGGGCAGTTTTCCTAATTTATGCCAATAACTCAACAACTTTTCTACAGATTTGGATGACATTTTTAGGGAATGTTTGTCATGGCACAAGGAAGAAGTGATTAGATTCTAGTGGTGATCCAAATTTGGATGTGGACTAAGAAATGTTTCACAGATTTGTTAACAGTACCAGACAGTACAGTTAATACATTTCCGCTGACACATGTTCTTTTGCAAATATCCATGGATATATGATGCACTTGTTAAGCGAATGAACATAAACAAAATTTTGACAGCCTTAAAGCTGACAGATGGGCTGTTAACATAACGTTTTCACCAGAAACGGAAAGGTTTTTCCTTTGCATTTCCAAAAATGATCCGCCTCCACATGAAGATGCGAGAATGACTGATAACGCTGTAGCGTGCATGCCAGGCCAGTAGATGGCGATGTAGGTTTGTCAAGAAACAGCGGTGTTAAAACACACGTACGAAGAAGAAAAACTTTTCACAAACAACAATGGCGAGTGGACGCACAAAGACGCAGGAGTTTCTTGTCTGGACAACAATTCAGTCGGGATAGTTTTGTCCGGATAACGAACCGAGCACAGCAAACAGCACACATGTTGCTTGGTAGATGGCTGAAGCTGTTGTTGTTTCTGGTATGGCGTGCACAGCCTTCATGTGAATGAGTACTGCGAATGCAGTGATGTCAGCATTTCACCTTGAAACGCTGAATCCCGTCTACACAGAGCCCAACACTGATACGTTTTGAAAACTCTCCACTCTGGACCCTGGTTTCAAAAAGTTGGCGGATTCAGGATTCTCGTGTAAACAGGAGGCGAAAACACAATGAAAACTCTCTGTATTCGTTGTCATGTAAACACGGTCTGAGACCATCTGGTGCCTACATTTGGGGGTCCAGACTTCAAGTTGGAAACCAATACTTTATGTCATGGAGCCCCATGTTCATCCCTTGCTTGGGAGTCAGACTTGGCACATATAGTTTTTAGACACAAGGCCTATATGTCCAGATTCCAGATGTTCTCCAAGACAGGGAATTCCCTACAGTATACCTGCTACATCAGAATATGCTACTCAAGCTGCTCCCTCTTTTCCTTGAGCTCCTTTTATGACCATTTGATTTAAGACCTCCTTATTTTACACACGTACACTTGTTAAACTGTTTACACTTGAAGTGCCTAAGATGATTTAAGAGGAAGCGATGCGTACTGCTCGATCTCATCTCATGTGGTGTTGATAAAACGCTGCACTTTACAATTAACATGATTGCGAGGGGCTAAAGGGTCCCGAACACTGAAGAGAACTACAAACAGGAAACTGCTAACAGCGGCTAATTAAAGCCCAGTGCCCCACTCTGCCTGATTAGATCCAGTATAAGCAGTATATTTATGTGCCGGCTATTGATCGTAGAGAAGTGTAATCATATAATGAGGTAAACCCTTGAAAACTGGTGGAACATCAATTATAAACTGATCTTTGGAGAGCGTTGGAGCAGCAATAGCAATGAAATTAAAGGTAGAGGTGAGGCTATACTGGAGAATTAGAGGTGGTCTGTTTGTTCTGGAACGTCTGAAGGGTTATAGAGGTGACTACAGGGAGAAAAGAGATAGGACTGGGCAACAAATTATGTTTCTAAGATTAGTTAATATATCTTTTTTGTATGTACAGCACTTTGTAATACATTTTTTGTATGAAAAGTGCTTTATAAATAAAGTTTGATTGATTGATTGATTGATCCTTTAGTAGGTAGGAGAATAACGAAGCATGGACTGTATCATTACATGCTTACCAACCACTTTATAGCTACACTCTGCTATCACCAGACTGACTTTAGAAATGATAAGATTTTGGTGGTGAACATACATTCGTCTGGATGCAAAAACTTCCCAATATTTAAAAAAATCCCATAAGCTACAGTGGGCGGATAAAAAAAAAAAAAAAAAAATCATGTCTCTGCCATTTTTTAAACGGATCCAGATTGACGTCACAAAAAAAAACATTAAACTTTATAATGGGAAATCCCATTGATGATCTCCAATAATTCATATAAAATCAAAATATTAAGTGATGTTCCCAAAACTTGTTGTGTTCATACAGGATAACAACCTCCACGTATGTGCTGAGTTTGGTCTGGATCCTGTCTCTATTCTGGGTCTGGTGATCCAGAATTGTATCTTTTACAGGAGGTTTTGAAAAAGCTACTACAGAGGTCTGCGCTCTCTTAATGCTTTCTAGTTTCCTATTTCCATACACATGCAAAGCTGATCTCCGTCACTATGGCTAATGCTCTGGCTAATGCCATGTACCTCATATGACCACACTTTGACCTCAAAAATCTTGAACTATCTCTTTAAATTTAATATAATTATGATGAGGTACACCAAAGTGACCTGCTTATTATTGCATTTTTTTTGTAGGCGACTCTCAAAAAAGTCCGAACAGCCCGATTTGTGCACTTTTGGATTTTAATTGAATTCTTAAAAAATATATATTTTCTGTTGTGACAACCCTTTTATTTGTTTATAGTAAATGAATACCATGACATGTTTGATGGCCATTTAGCTTAACATGATATTATTTTCCATTCCCAGCCCTATCAGATGCCTAAAGGTTTTTCCTTCTTTCTATGACTAACTTGAACGAATTGCCTTAAAGGAGCGTCCTCACTCATTGCCTTGTTGACGCCACTGAAGGTCGGACAAAATGGAATAGACGGTCATTTAAATTGGCAAACAAGCTGTTCTAATTGAATTTGGAAGTCATCATCCCTGCAGATGGTTCAATTAAAAAAGAAACTAATTATATTACTCTCAGGCTTGTTTCCAAACACTTTACTCGCGCTTGAACCTTCCACTTAATGCCTTTTCTTCTTTGGGGACGACTTCGCCTGCTGGTTTGACAAACTCTGCTGGGCCTTCTGTCTTCAACTCCAAAAGCCTCTTTGTTGTTCAGCGTGATTCATCTCCTGGTTTTTCTGTTAGAACAAGGCTCCGGCGAGATAAGAGCAAAGCCCAGAGTTGATAAGGGAGAGAAAAGGCAAGAAAAGAAGAAGAATGTTGAAGACGCTGTGAGGAGATTGAACAGATGTGTGTTTTTCTAGCACACAGCGATGCCATAAAAGGGCTAAATGCATGTTTAAATGGCGTTTTCTCAGTATGTGACTTCTCTGAGCAGCCAAGGACACAGCGAGGGCACTTAAATGTGTTTAGTAGGACAAGGACATTCAATATCTACTGTGCATCAAATATGTTACAGCAAATCAGTCTTAAGAGAAAAATAAGAGCATGTGCACTGGCTCTGAGTGTAAATAAAATGTTGTAAAGAAGGACTTGTGTCGACAAAAGTGATAAATATGGGGACTTTGTACTGAACAGGAACAACAAGATGGTAGTGCTTTTCCAGTGATCCATAAGAGGACTGGGTGACGCAAGCCTTGTTTTCTCTGAGTGGTCTGGTTTGGTTCAGTACAGTTCAGTAGAGATAAATATCGATTCTGATTTAACAAATCAATTCGACTCGATTCACAAGGAGTCGATTCGATTCGCGATTCAATTTGATTTGATTGATTTTGATTCAATTAAGGATATTTCAGTCACAGTACCAATTTTACCTGAATATGGAAGAGATTCTCAGAGAACTAATGCTGTAAATATTAGAAACTAACTCTAGCTTTTTGCATTATTAAAAATCTTAATGTTTACATTAAGAATTGAGCCCAAAGCAGTTACAGTAATCATATACTTTTTATTAAACACAACCTGACCAAAACAAAACTGTAATAATTTAAATCAAATCAAACCACAGGGCAGGCAGTGTAAATAAGGTGGCTACAAACAACACTGTATGGTCGTATGTCCTTGCATATGAATGCTGCAACGGCATTAGTTATTTTCTGGGCTCGTCGAGAGTTTGCTGGTAACTTACATACAAATGCCTTCTCAGCTATGTTTGCTTTGGGTCCGATGTCTTTGCAGACTGTGTTTCCGGGCAGTGTCTCATTAAATGATTTCGGAGATTTGTTGTGTTTACAATATGTCACCTGCACGCTGCATATCGTGCATATAGTTTTGCTGTTGTCCAGTTCATTGCTGCCTTTGTGTTTTTTAAATCCAAAATGCATCCAGACATCTGCCTTCAAATTTGTTGGCAGGGTCTTAAGTGCTCCCGCCATGATGTTTTGTTTAAGAAAGCTCCTCGCCTAGTGACGAGATCTCGCGAGATCTCTGGTCTGGACACACGAGAAGTGACATGGCATCATGGGAAATGAATGGCTGGTCACGCGAGACTACTCGACATTAAACTGAAGGCTGGTTTACACACCGAGAAAAGACGTATTAAAAGATCAAATTAAGGATTTTATGAATCAATAGTGGGCCATTCAATGGAAAATCGATTTAAATCAATGAATCAGTTTTTTTTAACCCAGTCCTACAGGTCAGTACAGTTTGGAGCAGTCAACCCTGATCTCGTTTGTGTTTCCACCATCAGCTGTACCTTCACTTTAGAGAAGGAAAGTGAAACAGAGGGTCACACCAGCAACACAAATGTAAGACATGACTGAAAACCAATGGCAAGAATGGAGAACAGCCAGTGCTCCAGGACTTTGTGGAGCTTTGTTTGGTGCGGTCATTCTTTACAGCAAAAGCAGTAAGCAAATGCATGGATTCATGGAATGAGCAACACAACTAAATGTGTGGGTCAAAAAAAGTCTGTGGAAGCTGATACGTAGAGTAGCATGATTATTTGGTGTCAGCACTGGTACCATTTCCAAACTTAGGACCAAGTTCTGGGAGACTGGTGAAAAAGACAGACTGCCAAGTGGGCCAGGAAGTCCACATCCCGAGAACTGTTTCTCACCCTTGCATCACTGAACCATAGGCTTTCTTTCAGGGGCAGAGGGGATTATGGCACTTTTTTGGACGGTGCTACCTACACATTTAGCTGTGTTGCTCATTCCACAGTACACGATCCTCAGAACTTGTACCTCGTAAATGTAACTTGATGGAAGTGCTGCTGCTCAACTTGGTCAGGACACTCTGAATAAGATTCTTAATGTCAAGGAGGTTCTTCTGGTTTGATTAAGTTTTAATCTGAAAAGGTGACGAATCAGACTTTCCAATGATTTACAATTTAATACCATCTGGCATTAATAATTAATAAAGGGGATAAATGATCAACTGAAATAACGTTCGCTACTTTTTTAGGGAGTATACAAAAACTTAAATCTCGTACACCTTTCACTAAACATATGTCAATGTCAGCTTTATTTATATAGCACATTAAGACAGTCAGTGGCCTACTAAAGTGCTTTACAGTAAAATAGAAGCCAATAAAAAAGAATAAAAAGCCCATAAAAAAACAAAAACAAAGCAATACAGAGAAAACATAAACTAGAAAAGCACTCTGGGAGCGCAGACCTCCGCCAAGCAGCTCAGTTATGGCAGTGGCTTTTCTGCACATGTCTGTCTATGTGGAGAATGCTGTGTTCTAGTTACAAAGTCGGAAAAGATGTGCCTATCTACCAGGCGACTGTTAGCCGTTGTGTTAGCAGAACTCCTCCGCTGGCATTGCATGGGAAGCTGGGAAATGTAGTGACATAGACCTGAAAACGTTGACGTCAGTTTTCAAATAAATTACAATTCCCATAATGCCATAAATAAATGGGATTTTCCTTTATAAACTTTATAAGTTTTTTGTGACATCAATTTGGATCAGATCATTACCAAAATGTAATGACTTCTTCCTTGAACCAAACTACACCTATGGTAAAATTTTCATGTAAATCCATCCAATATTTTTTGCGTGATCTTGCTAACAGACAAACAGACAAACAAACAGACAGACCCTGGCGAAGACCCAATAAAAGGGGACTATACTCCACCAAAGACCAAAATGAACAAGTGCGTCTTAAGCGGTGTTTTAAAAGTGGAAAGGCTGTTTGCAGTCCACACAGTGAGTGGTAATGCGTTCCACAGAGTGGGAGCCACAACTGAGAAAGATCGATCTCCTCTGGCTTTTAAAAAGGATCGAGGAACATCCAAAAACACCTTATCACCTGATTTAAGAGGTCTGGAGGGCTAATGTACCTTAATAAGGTCAGGCAGGTATTCCGGGGCCAGCCCATTCAGTGACTTAAAAACAAATAAACAACTAGTGCCTTCGAAATAAATAAATGTTTTGGTTGATTATTTGGGACATTTAGGTTTTTCAGAAAATTGGTAATATATTGTAAAAGGATAAAAAAATAACTGTTGATAAGTGGACAGGTGGTTGTATGTCTTGAGTACTGCTCATGAAAATATGTACTGGTGAACTGTTTGCATCTTTTACTTTTCATCGGCATGCCCAAATAGAAAATAGAAATAAACCAAAAACGAACATCTTCTACAAAGTACAACACAGCATGCTCATGTCATAAGGTTAAATCGACGGCATCCAACATCATCATGGAACTGAAAATGTCACTGCTGAGATAATGAACTGTAGAATTGCCGGGACATTAAAGAACCATCTTGTTGGTGTATAGGAGCCATTCAACTATAAAAACCAGACCTTAATATGTCATTAAGAGACGTTAGCAACATGACATGGGCTGCAGATGGAGCCAAATTACACGCCAATTAGCTGCCACTTGATTGGCCCATAGATGAGTTTGTGGGAATGACTATGGAGCGCATCGTCATGCATTTAAAAGAGATCATTTCCCCTTAAAAAAGGTGAGAGGACTTTGTGCATGATGAGCCACCAAACATCTGGAGATACTTATCATGATGCATGTCTCTATAATGGACATTTGGGTGGGAAAATGGCGACCCTTTAATGCGCAAGGGGGGCACGAGGGTGACGTCATTCCTTGTTTTTTTTTCCGTGCATCAGGCAGGACACAGCGAATGGAGGACGAATGAAGGAGCACCTACTTAATCTGACGAGCGAGGATGAGTATTTACTTAAGTCAGACTTGAGGGCCAGCTCGTAGGAGGGCGGCAGATGGCTGAGGTTCTGGAAGGATCTGGACAGGGACAGGTCGTAGGGCTCCGTGGCCGAGGTCAGGATGTTGTTCATCCGCTGGGGTCGCTCTGCGGGTGGGGGGACAGGGGGAGGAAGTGGTGCGTGTGGAGTCAGAGCACAGTCAGTTAAAGAGATGGGTGAAACACTGGGAGTCAGCTGAGGAGGGAGGAAGGGTGAAGTGTAATGAAGGGAGATTTGTAAAATTAAGGAAACAACAACAAATGAGTAAAGTTGCATTTTGGGGGTATATAAAGTTGAGTTTGTTAGACTCATTAACTTCAAAATGAATGATAACATTTTGAGGTGTTAAAGCCATGGCTGCAGGCAGGGATTGACTTCCTAACACTGGTATTTACCTCCAAAGATGAGGACCCGCTGTTAACTACCTAACACTAAACGGATCCACGATGGCTGCCACGCATCTGGTTTTGGCTACCTGTCTATATTTTACTATTTTAACAATGCAAATTCATGGCGTAAAGCCAGGCGAAGGGTGCAAAGAGGGTGGATTATGTACCTTTATTATACATAGGCATGTTTTGTGGGTAACGTAAATCAAACCAATCAGAGTGTCTCTTTATTCCCTTTAAATCACTGGCAGCTTTTTTTTTGCTATAAACTGGGCAGATGAAGATTTTAGGTCTGAATTTCAACTCTATTATTTAATTCCTCTCCTATAACTCTGCCACTCTTACTGTAAGAAATATCTGTTTGCCCAGATATAAGTGCTTTTTTTCTCACTGAAGCTTCCCAGAGCGCAAGAAATGATAAGAAAAAGGGGTCAGATACTTCCGCAAGAGCTTAAATGCCTCATTTATTATTAAATCTCCCGTTAAAACAGATATAAGCATATATGTGTCTATATGTAAATAACAAATTTGTTTATTGAAAATGAAAAACATGTCGGCTTTGAACAACTTATTTACTCATTTTCCTGCAGGAATCCTTGGCTATGTGCTCTATTACATTCTCAAAACACACTGGACAGCCTATTTTATTATCCGTGAGCATCATTTTCAGTTAGATTCATTAGTATGTTTACAGATATTAGAAATGTAGCTCCATGTTGCCCCATCTTTAATCCTGTGTGTGATTTTCTTGCTTCTGAGAGTTTTATGCACCATGGAATAGCACACAGATGAGTGCTTCAAAAAAGCCACACTGTTTCTGTTCTCTGTTATAAACTTAAAACTGAATTAAGCAACAAATACTCATTAACATTAGAGGTGTGCTGTTGTGCATCACATGTGAATGAAACAAGCTCAGTCAAGTGTGGTCACGTGGATCTTGGCCAGTCTTTCTAATGCGCCCTTAAAACAGCAGAAACGCTCTGTAACCCCAGATTTTAGACTAACTTAGCAGTATCCTGAATTCTCATTTTTAGCCCTTTTGTCTGCCAATTTATCTTTCTACATCTTTCTAATCAAATAACACACAAATAAAAATAGAATATAAAAAGAAGTATGGCTTTGATCTACTATTTTGTAAAGAGTCTTGACATGACATTTGTTATGATTTGGCACCGTGCAAATAAAAATTGATTGATTGATTAAGGCTGCTTTAATAGACAGAAAGAGTCTGTGTCAGCAAAATGGCATGGTCAAAGCATTTGGTCATGAATTGAAATCATCTTTGCCAACCATGCTGAGATCTTAGTCTATGAAGACACACTGCTCTCAACCTTCGACGATGAAGTACAAATTATTTTGACATAATATGCTTGAAACTGAAATACTTATGCACTGACAAAAATAAATGCTTAAAGTATTTCCAGCAACTATGAACTTCTTATCGGCAAATTTCTTTACATCGTTTCCTTCTAAAAAAAGACAGATTTCAGCATTTTAGGATTCAGGGATATTCATTGCCTGTAACTAGACATGAACGGGTACAGAAACAGTGTTAATTATGTTGACTAATTATTTTTGTCATAACTTTCGTCAACAACCTTTTTTCCCCTGACGAAAACTAGACAGTAACTAAAAAGAACAAGTGTACATGGACAAAAATTGAAACTAATTTGACTGACATTTTCATCAACAAATAAAAACTAGACTAAAATGTTTGACAGAGACTTAATCCAATCAGACCTAATTTTTGTCATGTATCCAGTTACAGCTACTTTGGTTGTGTGGAAAGGTTGGATGAGTGAAGAGGGACATCCAATCACAACTGCCCTAGCTTCATGGTGGCGGGATCCAAGCGTAAAACATGACTTCAAAAATTCAAGGAAACATGTCTTATACTTTACACTTCATAATTTAGTTGACTAAATTTACAGTAGATTTCGTCGACTAAAATGTTGTGAAATTTCATCAACTAAAACCAAAATTCAGACTGTTTAGATGACTAAATTACTACTAAAACTAAAAGATATTTTAGGCAAAAGACTAAAACTAAATTAAAAAGTGCAGTCAAAATTAATACTGAACAGAAATAGGCATTTGGCTCTTGATAAATCGAAAAGCAAAAACGAAAAGCAAAGCCAAAAAACAACAGACAGGAAGAAATTTGACCTAAGAGTAAGGTCAATTGAATTTTCACCAAAGAAAGCTAACTAAAGACTTTGATTTCCAAAGGGAGTCAAGCAACCTTCGTCCCTCTTAAGCCAAGGTTATTGTTTATTTAATGTTGATGACACGCTCCATCACTAAAATGTTCTAATCTTAACATCTTTGCCCTTACACTCTTTGACCTAGCATCTCTAAACTGCATCTAATCAGCTCCATTCACACTCAGGTCATCGTGAAACCCTTCAACTCTCCTGTTCCTGGTATCAGTGAGAAGTGTGGCACTACTAAGGCTCCCCGCACTGCACCCAGCGCCTGTGGCTTCAGTATTTGGGACGCCCAGTCATAGGTCAGGAGGCTCAGCGGGTGGGGAAGGCTGGAATACGGTCAGGGACTCTGGTGCTGGATTTAAAAATAGGACGGGTAGGGCGACTACTGCAGCAAAGAGGACGGGGACACACAACACTGAGGAACATATGGCGTGGAGGGGACACAGTCACTGAGCAGGGGAGAGGAGTGTGTCGCTGTGTGGGGGTGTTTGGGGGAGATAGAGATGGTTAAGTGGAGTGTTGAAAAAAAAACAGATGAGAAATACAATGTGGAGGAAGGATTTGGGGGTCGGACTGAGGGTCATGGTTTGTGATGCAGTGGTGTGAAGTTTTCGTGACGGAAAATAAATACACAGGTGCTTGGAGAAGAAAATAAAAATGACTCCCAGTGTGCAGGTTGAACTTATCTATCGCTACGTGATAAATGTGATAGAAAGAGTAAAGAAAATATACACATAGACACCATGTGTATGTGTATTACTTACCATGTCTCATTTGTCTGTGGGCTAACAAATCCAAGTGAGAAAAGAAGGATCAATGACAGTCAGAGTGCACAGTTTGTTCAACCCTGACTCTTCTCATTCATAGTTTGTTCATGAAAAACAATGGGGATACAAAGGGGATATTTCATTATTTTTGACGTTGGGATGTATCAGGTACTTGAAAACAGTCAGTAAAGGGTTCCCAGCTCTCTACCACCAAGGAAGAAGAGCTCAAACTTCCAGTAAGCTACATTTTAGGAAAAAACAAGCCATGAAACTATGTTGGGTCAAATGTACAACTGGACAAAACATTCCAGATTGCTTATTTTTCCTTCAGCACTATGTTATGATGCAGCAAATGGCTGTTTTCCGCCTGTGCACATCATTTCCGTCGATCTATCTTAGGCGGAAGAACGCAGCACTTCAGCAGGTCATTTTGACCATGTCATGCTGATATGCACAATTGGCAAATTAGCTAGTAGCAGTTGAACAAGTGCACCTAACGAAAAAGCTGGTGAGTAGGAGTGTAGAAAAACCCCAATCAGATCGATTTAGAGTCAAAATATAGATTCAACCAGCATGTATTTAACACAGTCATAGAAGCCTGTTGATGCTCTCTAATGGACAATGCCATACTGCAAGCGCTATCTTGACCAAACTTTAGCTCAACCTCCTCACAGACAGAAAGGCCTTGTTAAGGCAGGACTTAAGGCCATCTTACCAATAGCAATGCTGCATTTACAACGCTCAATAAATCCTAAAATTAAAGAAAAATGGGCACGATACAATAAAATTCACCCCCCTTGACGGTGAGCGCACATAGATGTATTAGACAGGAGCTGTTTTTTTGAACCAGGCTGTTACTGAAGTCGTAAAAAAAGGGATTTTCCCCGTATTCAATCATTAAAGTGTCAGGTAACTGCAGCCAGCCCCAAGTGGACACTGTGGGTACTGCATCTTTTGACTCGTCCACATTTTACATTTTCAGCCCAAGAGGTCGCTGCCTGGTTCAGACAGTCTCGCAGTTGCTTGAGACTAGCAGCTAGCGCCTTAGCTTTAGAGGGGGTGAAGAGGATATTTACTCCTCTCACAGCCGTGTGACAACAGTTTGGAGTTTCAGTAATAAGTTAAATTCATCTGGAAAAACATGATCTCCTCTCACTTTAAAAAAATGACTTATAACGCTGCAGAATACAGGAAGAGAAAAGCCTTAAAAGCTCTGAGTGTATTTTTGTGTGTCCTGGTTTGTAGATCAAATTTAACTCTAATTCACTTCTTTTTAGTTTGCCTGCCTTGAACCAGAGATTGCTCGGTCTGGACCTAATGTCTTAGATGTAAAACAACCCTTCAATCTCGTTTCTTCTTTTTTAGGGAACTGCACATTCAAAGGAGACTTTAAAGCAAAAGCTGATAGATGCCTCAAAACAAATGCTGCCTTTTGTGTTATAGGTGGAACCTTTAAGCATTCGGTGACAAAAATGTACAAAATTCCTTGTATTATATAAAACATGACCCATTGAAACAGGAACGTCATTTCAGCCACATCTCCCACATTGAAATATGTCCTTGTTCAGAGGCAATATTGCAAGAAAAGTTGACACTTTTGAGGACGAGTCCAAACCAGGAAATATGCAGAACAGTTATGATCCTCATCAGTAGCTAAATAGACATCAAAAGTGCCGTTTGAAGAGTTTTATTTGGTTCTGAAGTACTTTTCAAACCCATTTTCCTCCTAAAAAGGCTGTCCTGTTTAAAAGGCAGACTGTGAACAGCAGCTCCATTAATGGTGTACAAGTTTTCATAATAACTCAATGACAATCTTTCAGCTTTAACCTGAAAACACAGGAACAAAACATCGTCCTCGCTGGAGTTTAAAACTACTTCAGAGAGGGTTTTTTGTAACATCCTTTTTGTAATTACTCTGTGTTTCATTTCAGTGCCGGTTAGATGCAGGAGTGGTTAATAATCCCACACATTAAACTGTTCTCCTTGTACAGAAAATCACATTTAGTGGAATCGATGGGATGCTTTAACCGTAATTGGGCTTTCAATAACTCCAGCAAACCGCACAGATGATGCTTTGATTATCAGACACTTCTTTTTCATTTTCTCAGAGGACTTTTTTATCAGCTCCAAAGATTTTAATTTCCCGCTGAAAGATATATGTCTGGCCTTGTGATTGAAAACAGTCTTTTCTAAATTTCCTTGCTTTATTTTCATTTAGAGACAGATAATAACACATATCAGTTTCACTTCAGTCAGGTTCATCACCTCTCCTAAAGTCAAAATAATTTGTATTAAAACTTTTTTTTACCAAAGAACACAACGTCATCTAGTTTTAGACTTCAAATGTGCACATTCACTTCAGCAGGGATCATCAACTACATTTACTAGAGGGCCACGGTTCTTCGTTATGGATGGTGTAGGGGCCTGGAATAGGAATAAATGCAAGTAATTGAAATATGTTAGCCTTGCTAACTCATTTTCTCAAATTTTGCATAGCTATGCTTTTATAGGTCCCACGTCTTGCAAAATCAATTGTTTTTACTCTTAATGTTGTTGGAAGGGGTTTGGAGAGCAGAAGAACATTGCAAAATTTACTAAACTCTCAGTTCACAAATAAATGTGCAATACCTCTCCAGAAAACGCCCCGTTTTTAGTTCCTGTGGTTTATGATGTAACAGCTACACAGCCGACACCTACATGTGTTTTTGCTTGTCACAGGAAGACGCCATGACTGTTATAAAATTTTGCTCCATGGCCTATAATCCCTCCTCCGACATCATTTGGGTAGCCAATCAGCTTCAATGTCATAGCCTCCCCAGCCCGTCATATCTGGTTATTACCAAAGGGGAGGGACAAAGAGCTGCATCTGATCTCTACAGAGACTAAGTTTTACATTTTTTTATTTAACTTAATCAAATCCTCGCTTGATAGACCTCCAAGACATTATGTAAAAGGTCAAACACAAGGACATGGGGTCTTTAAAGGTGTGATCAGTCCCAAAAACCCATTCTGCTGCCAGCCACGTTGAGAGTACAAAGATATTTTTGCTGCTTATTTCTGGGTCTTTTCTTGATTTAGCTTAACACTACTAGAGTGGTAACAACTCTTCCTGGAATGAGCATTGTCTCACTTTAAAAATCCACACAAATAACATCCTCCCATAGGCATAGTAATAGACAATAATGACAATTACAACAATTGGAATTAAAATACAAGTTTAGTTAAACTAGCAACATAGAGGGCTAATATAGAACAACTTTATATTAATTTATTTTATCTTTAGCTGGCTAATGTACTATTGGTTGGATATTGACCAGTGGATTTTCATTAAATGTATCAAACAACCACTAAGTTCTTGGGGGTGCTTTAGTTCCTTTACTTCCTCACATTTTTTAAATTTGAAGATGTGGCCCTCGATACGCCAGTTAATGATCACTGCACTACAGTGTCAGATCTATTTTATTTGAAGTCCATACTGTCCTAAACGACTATGTTTTCTTACCCAGTTTGGGCGTGAGCGCTGTCAGATCCAGGTGGCTGTGCTGGTACTCATGGTGGTGGTTTCCTGTTGGGAGGAGAACAAAGACTTAAACTGGATTCAACAATACGGCACGTCCTGATTTGATTATAAGTAGTGTGAACAAATACAAGATTCACAGACCGCCGAAGAAAACCAGAAATGTACAGATTCTGAACAAAAACGATCAATCAGAGGTTAGGATGGCAGACAGCATCAGCACCAGAGTTTATAAATATATCTGCGTCAGTGCTACGCCACAACCTGAGCTCTTGCCTCGAACCAATGCAGAGCTCACTGCTTCAGTGTAGGACCAGATATGACTCACTTTTGAGTGAAACATGTTTAAACAACAAAATACATCTTTAATCAAATATATTATTCACAGCTGCCAAGGGTGTCCCCATCTTCCATTTGTATTTGTATATCGCCAGTTCCTAGCAAAAAGTGTTATCTCAAGGCGCTTTACAACAGAGCAGGCTAAAGACAAACTCTTCATTTTATACATACACGTATATGCATATATACATAAATATATACTTGTATATACACATACAGACATACAGAGATGCATCTGTCCAGGCAGAGACAAAGGAACTGAAAATAAGAATTTATGATAGCAACAAACCAATGGACACCCAGATCATAAGATAGTTACAATACATTTCAGTATAAACACAATAAGTAACTGTAAAATAAAAACAGAAATGTTTTTACAGTCATTTTTACAATCATTAGTAAAAAAAGCAAAATTTTACTGTGAAAGTTTTAAAAACTGAAATATCAAAAACATGTATTCAACCTAAAATTTACAGTTTTTTGGGTAAAAATGACAGACTTTCCTGTTGTGTACATTGAAATTTACGCTATTAATCTACTAATAAGCGAACATATATCCCCAACAAAAGGTTGAATATTGTACTATTGTACCTGATTAAAACCGTAAGATTTACAGGTGTCATCAAAATGCACTTTTTTGTATGAATTCTATCTATTTTCACAAGAGTACATTGGCAACTACAGCTTCATGTAGTAAATTTTAACATTTTAGCCTTAATTGGTTTATAGCAGAGCTTTTTTTTGTATGTTTAATAGACTTTATTGAACAGAAGTACAGTACAGTTTTTTTTTTTTACAACTAATTATAGCTAAAAGGTTTACCATATATTTGTATTTCACAATTCTCTGTTTTACAGATCCCCTCTATATTTTTACAGTCGACTTTGGCAACTACAGCTGCCTGATTTTTTTTTTTTTAAATCTAACATTTTAACTTTGATTGGTTTAAATTAGAGCTTTTATTCTTTATTCTTTAAACACTTTTTTTTTTTTTTTAGCAGGTTTACAGTTTAGTTGTATTTTTTATACAATAAAGTATAGCTAAAAGATTTAGCATATATTTGTTTTATGCTCTATTTTACAGTGCTGTGTTTTAAAGATTCCCTCTATATTTAACTTTACTTTGACTTTAGCATACAAAACAACTTTTTTTTACAATGCACCTATGCTCGATGAAGGCACATAATAAATACTCTTTGTGCACTGTTCCAGGCTTTAGCATCAGTGTTGAGCATCATCTAGATTGCAAAATTAAGACCGACAAACCCCAAACTCCTGTTACTTCACACTGTCAACAAAGGGCCCAGTGTTTTAAGGCCCTCAAATTGCAGTTGGGGTTTAAATGAGCAGCCAAATGCTACAGAATGTGATGATTTTTGTGTGAAATTGCTGTCAAACGAACATGACCTGAAGATACCCTTTACACTCTCTGAACTTCCAGGATGCTACGATAGAGGGAAACGGGTGAAAAATGTGTCTTAGGGATTAAATAAACTGACCTCTCTTTATAAAAAAAGTCCCTTTGTGTGTTGAGCAACAACAAGCAGCACTCAGCGGATCAGTCTGCTTTTATCCGCCACTCTCAGTGTTTGCTGCGTCCCCAGATATGAGAGCTTTGATTTGTTCAGCGTGTCTCGAGTGAGCAGTAAACTGTCACAGTTCAGTTACAGACCTGCGAGTGTTTCTTCCATTTGACAGAACCCTGAGTGTGCCGCCGCTTTGCACAGAATGATTGATTACAGCGTCTTCGTACAGGGGGGCGATGGGACCGCCGTGGCTCCCCATGATCCATCTTCTGTGTAAGTGAGTCATTTCTTGTTGCTCTAATATCGTTATATGTTGTTCGAGTGGTTAAAGAACAAAGCAGTGTCATCCGAGGCCTCCGTCACTGAGCTGCAATGGGACTTCAAATAATTTTCAGAGTGAAAATATCGCCGTTATTCAATTAAGCCTGGTGTTTCCGAGCATACAAAACACAGATCCGTGATAGTTGTTCCTTATTTGCATTTAAATATGTTCATCTATCATCCTTGGAGAGCGCTAAAGTCAATGAAAAGGCTGCTCTGATAGCTCCAAACTACCCATATGAGCTCTTTGAACTGACGACAGGGGGGTTGTTTTCTGCTTTTGTTAAAGATCAGCGGCTGTATTTTAATGATGATGCTTTCCCAGCGGGTGGATGTGACATTTCTGACAAATGTTATTTGACTTCTGATGAGTTCTGAGCTCGTGCAAAAGATTAATCTTCGGGTTGTTTCTTGGAAATCTCGAGTGAAATTGCTATTCAGCTCAGAAACTGAAGGAATGACAAGACTCAGGCCAGATGTTTTAAACGTATGGTATGCAAATTCTGCCACCAGGAGACTCTCATTCAAAGCAATAACTAAAAGTGACACCCACCCCTAGAGGTGCCATAAGGAGCTGTTTGCCCAAATCGACTTGGAGTGAAAAGTCACACCTCTTAATGCATAGCTATAAATCCGTGTCACTTTGCATATTATTAAACCCAAAAAGCAAAGTTTGATCATTCTTTGGTGTCATCTGCAGCCATGTTTATGTGTATTTGACATGTTGGCTAGGGATGGGAATCAAAAATCAATTCCACTTGAAAATCGGTAACAATTCTCTCAAATAATCAATATCATTAGTCTTGTTTAACCTTCCTCCTGTGTTAGGGTCAGTGCCAACCTGTTTTAGGTTTTAAATGTATTAAAGAACCGCTTAATATATGTTTATTGCATCAAGGCTTATGATTTTGTCAGGAACCTCTATTTAAACAAAAAAAAAAGAAAAGAAAAAATAAAAACAATAAATTATAAGTGCTCTGTTGAAATAGTGTCATCTATGTTGTTAGGGTCGGTTTTGACCCAGTTAAAAAAATAACATTATAAAGCAATAATTAGAGCCAAACCTGAAATCATGGTGCATCTGTGAAGATAAACAGATAAATGTTCAGAAATATTCACAAATATTCATGCTCATAGATCAAGTTCTGTTGCTAAAAAATACTGTTTTGCCATTTTCTTTACGTAAATATATTTGGGTCGAAATTAACCCATCACACCATAGATGTTAATGTAGTTAATAATATTAGAATGGAAAAATGTATATACATATACCTCTACGATATGTGTTCTAACACCCCCTAGTAATAGTAAGGTAACATTACAACCTCTTATTAATTTATATGATTCTCTTGAGGTTCATTTTACATTTTTTTTATAGAAATTAAGGGGTATACAGACAAAGAAATGCCCAAAGGCCCACACTAAAATATATTAAAACCAACATTTTCATGGATAATGAAGCCTGACAAGCTAACCTAGAGATGAGGGGAAATAATGCAGGATAGACGATTGATTTTAGTGTAATTTACAGCTGGTTTAAGGCACGGGTCAAAACCGACCCTAGCATTGAGCGTGTATAGAGAAAGCTAACACAGTACAAGGGTTAAAAGGATACAAAGACTTTTTTTTTTCTTTTTGTGTCTCTCTTCACTCCAGAGTCCATGACAAGCAGATAGACACCATTCTTTCTACTGTGCGTGCAGCAACAAGGAAGACCTCGCCCACCGCTAATTAGCTTAGCTCAAACACTGGGAGTCAAAGGGAAGTGTTAGCCTGCCTCTGCTTGCAGTCATCAGATAAGCTGTTTGGTGACTCTAAACTGTCCTGTGTGCTTGTTGTGACTCGTTTTTTCTCTGCGTTATGTTACGTTATCTTCTACTATCATCATATTATCTCCTTCTGCTCATAAACAGAGGCTTTGTTTTGTTGAACTACTTGCGCGACGGTTTGCGCTAAAGATGTGCAATTTGCAAACGAATCGAGTCTGTTGATCAGCTCTTTTAAGTGAACGATGAGAAGCTATTTGCGTAGCTGCGTGCACAGTCGAAAGAATGGAGTCTATCTGCTTGTCATGGACTTTGGAGTGAGACAAGACACAAAAAAATAAATGTTGCTGTATCCCTTTAACAATTCCTTATCATGTCATTTTGTCATCCATATCACTTTGTTCATGTCAAAGGCAGTCATTAGAAATGGTAACAAAGAAGCCAAAAATCATAGCATATAAGAGGTCAGAATTGTGTCTTAACTTTCAATAAACAGAGTCGTTTAGTGAAATCCCAGCAACTTGCAGGAGCATTTGTTTCTGCAGACTGAAGCCGAATATCAGAAGTGTCGTGTGTTTGACATTGTTGCCACTGAAAATCTAAAGGCAACTTTCTTACACACAGAAAATCAGGAGGAATTGATGAAAGATTTGTCAAAGAACTGGATCAGTAAGCAGAATCTTTAATGGTATCAATAAAATCAAATAAAAATTCCAATCCTTTAGGTTGACATTAATTTACAGTATACACAAGATAGTATAAGGAAGCACATGCTTGGTGTTTTCTTTGAGAGTTGCCTCAGCACTTCACAGAGACTTTTGAAAATTATTATTTTTTTAAGTCAATTAATGACCTTAAAGATGTGGCTAAGTGTTAACTATAATTCAGAACTGAAGAAGCCTTTTGGAGAGGAGGTTGAAACATCCTCAAGAATCTGACCCAGTCCAGTTAGTCCAGTTGCTTAGATCAGGACTGGATAACCATGACCTGGATGACTGAGAACCTGCACAGCAAAATCTTGACAAATAGATTAACACTGTCAGAGTTAAAATGTAAACTTCTAAAGTGTCTATGTGAGTCCACACCACAAAGTGCTGCTTTTACTCTTGTTGAAGAGTCATTACTTAAACTCTCTTCAAGTGCAATTGTTGACTCACTTTGGATTTAAAATAAACAAAAATGTATGATCAACACTTCTGTACAGTGTTAGCAATGCACTCACTTTGAGTATATTTTCAACTACTTAGGTGTTAACTCTATATTGACACTGCAAAGTGTAAACATTGCTCTATTTATTTACTGTATAATAATAGATGAAAATAAGACACATGGTTGGCTAGAGCACATATTCTTATGAAAAACATTTGCACTGCAGTTTTAGATGATGGAGTCTTGTGGCATATCCTGGTACTTGTCCAACAATGGGGGACAGACGGGATGATTGACTCTACAAGTGTCACTTACTGGTTCAGAGTTAAAGATCTTAGTGACATCTATGGATTTGATTCACTGGAGCATTATTTTTACACTTGTTTTTGACACCAACCCTTTCTCAACTTGGGATTTGACCCCATCCAGAGTAAAATAAACTCTGCCGTTGCTGAAATTAAACACCAGAATGTTTACTCTACCCAACTTTCTGTGTACACATATGGAGGAAACTTGAGCAACAGAAAGCTGAGTAAAAGGCAAAGAATAATGGTTTTCAATCACCAGCAACAACTTTTGGCATGTTAAATTGTAAATTCCTGTAGGACTGTTGTCATGGTGGCTTATTTTTCATTTTGGGCCATTACTACTGTAAAGATGTTCATCTCAGCTCGCCTTTCTCCATTGTTTACTTATTGTTAGGCTTATGTTGCTTATTTGGGCTCGTTTTTATTGACATAGTTGCTTGTTTGTCTTGTGATATCTGGCTTCGTTGTCAATCACAAGTAAGCAGCACAAAGCATAAATTGGATGCAGGAACAGAATGACAACTTCCAGGAACAGTTCCAACTTCATTAAAAAGCAGTATTTTTACAGTGTTTTTACAGCATCAATAAGCATGCCACATCTTTCAGAGTGAATCAACAACAATTAAAGGATTTCTCAGTCAAAGCTGCTGGAAATATTCAGGGTCATGTTTATTACAATATGCATTCATATGATAGGATGGTAGGATGTCATCATGCCGGTGCAAATTATTTTACACAATGTTCCTTTAAAGAAAAAGTGTATAGTAATTAGATAACAAGTCTTTCCCCCTGAAGCTCGACTCTGCTATAGACAAACAGCTTTTATCCGGGGACTCATTATAGCAGTTACACAACACTCAGCCATGAACCTGAAATCGAAGCAAACAACCTTTTTCTCTGTTAAATTATCCAACCAAAGGCACCAAAAGTGTCAAACTGGAGCTCAAAAGTTCAGTGCCTTGAGAGGGTAGTTTTTCTTGTCAGGGTAATACACTCACTGATGGCTTTAGTACGTACACTTGCTCAACTGCTAATCAACAAAAAGAGCTAATTAGCTGATTTCATGTCAGTAACTCAAGAAATCTAGACATATTCGAGATGATCTGCTAAAGTTCAAACCGAGCATCAGAATGGAGAAGAAAAGTGATCTAAGTGATTTGAATGGGGCATTGTGCCAGACAGGCTGGTTTTCAGCGAGTGGTCTGAAAAAGAGGAAATATCCAGTGAGCAAAAGTCCTCTGGAGAAAAATACTTCATTGTTGGAGGTCAGAGGAGAATCACCAGAATGGTTTGAGATGATAGAAAGTTAACAGAAACTTAAAAAACTAGTTTGAATGCACAACTCATCATATCTTGAATTAGATTAGCTTTAGAGGACCACAGCGGGTGCCACTCCTATCAACAAGGAACAAGAAATTGAGGCTACGATTCATCCAGGATCACCAAAATAAGACAACAGAAACTTGGAATATGTTGCCTGGTCTGATTATTTATCATTTCTGCTGGCACATTCACATTGGAGGGGCAGAATCTGATGGAAACAACACGAAAGCATGGCTCCATCCTGCATTGTATTGGTGGTTAAGGCAGCTAGTGGTGGTGTAATGGTGTTGGGGGTATTTCTTTCCACAATTTAGTTACTTTATTGCGAACTAAGCATCATCTGAATGCCAAAGCTCTCATGAATATTGTTGAAATTATCTATCTCTTTATGATAACAGTGACCATCTTTTGAAGGCTACTCCCAGCTGGATAACACATCACGTCTTTAAGATAAATCATCTCATACTGGTTTCTTGAGCATGACAATGAGTTCATTGCGGCCACCACAGTCACCAGATCTCAAGCCAATAGAGCATCTGTGGGACATGCTATTATGTAATATGGACCAAAATCTCTGAAAATGTTTTTAATTTAGTTTGGTGGACACAGAACGGGGTGTCATCTGCATAGCAATGGAATCAAACATTAAATTTACAGAAGATATGACTAAGAGGGTAAAAGAAAATGAAGAACAGAAAGGGCCCCAGGACAGAACCCTGGGGAACACCAATAATGACAGAATACCAGTCAAGTTAAACGGTTAATGTGCTTGAGCTTCTGGTGGGTCTGGCTACTCAAAGTGCTTTTTCCCCACAGGTCACATCCACCCATCCACACCCATTCACTCACTGATGGTTCTGGTTCTGAACAAGTTATCCGTCAGTATTACCTAACACAGCCTCGCCCTGTCATACCCATTTACATGCCACTGACGCAGCAGTGGGAGCGACTTGAGGTGAAGTGCCTTGCCCGAGGAGACATCGACATGTGACAGCCAGAAGTGGGCTCAAACCCTCAACTTTGTGATTGATTATAGAGCATACTGCCAGACTAAGCCACAGACAAACCAGTGGCATGTGGCGAACAGGCTGTCCTGTGGAATATTATGGAAAATTATGCTCAAGATAGCACTCAATCAAGGAGGATGAGTGTGGTTACAGAAAAAAAAAAATGCAGCACCTCCAGCACTAAACTGGACACAAATTGTCCAAAAAATAATATCAAGTTGAGGTGATTTTGCCTGAAAAGTTGGCCCCACATCTGATGTTTTGGTGTGGCATGAATCAGCCAGGGGGAAGGTGAGCAATCATGCAACACAAAGCTGCAGAGGAAACACACTCACCACAAATACAGTCATTTCACAGGCTGGAGTGTTTGCTGCTGGAGAGAAATGTTACCTGAGCTCAAGTGGAACCAAGAAAAGTGCAGCAAGGAGCCAACAAATGTGTGTGTCCTCAAGTAAACTTACTGGAGTTCAACAACTTTAAGGAACCAATGCAGATAAATGCAAAGGCACGTGGCATTCCCCTGGAGATGTTCATCATGATTACAGCATTTTTGAACATGGGTTGTATGAGGTACTCAAAAATAGTCAAGAGGCTGAAAGGGCTCACAGCAGCACTGTACCTTTAAGAAGAACAAGCTGAGACGATCAGTAAGGTACACTAATGTTAATGTACAGTTGTTTCACATAATTGTGTGAGTATTAATGTAAAACAAGCAACAAAACGATGTTGGGTCGAATGTATGATTGGGCTAAAACTTTCAGAAAGCTGTATTTGGTACTAATTTACAATGCAGCAAACTGCTATGTGTTATTCCGACTTCTGATTTGCTGTTTCCCCTTGGGGCTCAGGAACAACACAACAACAGAGGAAAGTAATACTGAACCAAATATGAGTGATTTTGACTTAAGTGATGATGATGTTCCTTTAACTGTGAAGCACAGTGGGGTTCCCTAATGAACTAAAGTACACATTAGAAGAAATCCTTTAGAAGTAGATTCAGTGAGAAGAATTAATGCCTGCAGGCCTGTTTGTGCTGTCAGCCATGTTTGTTCACACAAGACTTGGTACACACAAAGATTTTTAAATTACACATGAAGACAGACGATGCCAGATTTATTATTTTTGTTCCTTCAGTGTGGTGAGCCACAGAGAGAGACACAGGACACCATAAACCAACCAATTTATTTACCAAGAAGGCAGTGCCTCTGCTCACACAACTTCAATGTAAACAAACATGGCAGACAATGTCAGAGGACTACACGAGGCTAGCAGTTAGCTTTCTATAACATCTTTGGAGGTTGTGATTTCTGTCCAGCTCCTCTCCCTATCAGCTTGTTATAAATAATTTTCAGGTTTGGCTGTTTACACGACGCTCCACCTTTACTTGTTGCCATGACTACGTTTGCTTCCTGCTTCAACCAGCTTGCTCCCTGATTGGCTTTGCTGGACGGCGTGACAAAACACAGAGGATGGGCTCGGCTGTCCTCGGTGCACTCCATACACATCAGGACTTATGGTTGTAAATACTAAACATGTTTGATATTTACAATGTCAGGTCACAATGGACCCAATCGGCCTATACTCGCAGTGGTGTAATGTGATTTTAGTGTTAACAAACACAGCTGACAATGAGCAGGAGGAGTTAAGGCTAAACATGGCTCGCAACTAGCTTCCAATGACATCCTACGCAGCTGTTACTTTGGTCCAGCTCCTCTCTTCAACAGTTTGATGGTAATTTACAGCTCATGGTGTTTGCCACAAATAAGCAGATTGATCCATTGTTTCTGACGTTGGCTCTGCTTGCACGTTGCCATGGCTTGTTGCAGTCCACACTTCAGGATAATTGATTTTCTAAATATGTTTAATATTTACGATTTCAAATCAGGGAGGCTGTGCTCTTCTTCTAAGATCATTGTGGGTGATAAAATCACTCTTAACACACCTCACACCACAAAATAATCTAGTAAAATAATATTTTAGACCACCATATAATTAGGCTTTTGCTGACTTTGGTTTGAAGTGAAGATCCCAGCCTAGTTTCAGGCCAGTTATAGTGTGTGGCTTGCTTGAAATAATCTGTAGGACCACCTAATAATTTGGCATTTGAAAAAGGAGAAATGCGAGCAAAAGTTGTGCTGATAATCTTGTGGTGTGTTCCTTGCACATGACCCATGTAATGGCTGCAGCTAACAAATTAATTCAACAGTTCTTTTTGTCCCCTTGCTTCACATCTTAGGCGTTACTTGACCATCTGAGCAGCTCCTTAGCAGTTTGAACATCTATATAAAAATTGCAAATGACCATGCAGTGGCTTTCCTCCTGTTTTTTTAAACAGGATCAAAAATAAGGCAGATCAGGTATAGAAAATACATCATTGTTTTTCAGTTTTTCTTTCTTTCCTGTCATTACTTGCATAAACCTGCCATTGGAAGTCGATGAAATTGATCACACAGATGTTACAGTCTGTTTAACAGCTGTGAATGGATGGATACTTTTCCTATTGATTGCCACACCGTATCCGCTCCACCTTCTACATGAATGACTTTAAATGGAATAATCCTTGACAAGAAAAATATACAGCAAACAAAGACGGTGATGTGCGTAAAGGAAAGTGAGCTGATGTTTTTCTGTCGACAATATCAGGCACAGCAATTGCTTAACAATTTTAGTTCTGGGAGTCATCACAGTTACTCGGTGGAATATGTGACAAAAAGCATTTTCAGAGTTTCCAGTCCCTGCAGCAACATGCCCACACAGCCCTGTGAGCTTTGCTGGTTAAATTTCTGGAATTTGTGTTTCAGTTCATCTCAGAGGTGTTGGATGGGTTGAGGTCGGGGCTCTGCGCTCTTTCACACCAAACTGGCAAAACCATTTCCTGCACATTTACACATGGGGTGCAGGGATGGCAGAGAGAAACAAGACAGAACCAAGTGGAAGAAAGGAGGGAAGAACAGTAATATGCAGCTGGGTCATTGGGAATCAAACCAGATTCTCATCATAATTACAGAATCTATTTTGAAAGCTTAAGGCTAAGCAGAGGTGTTATTTGCATTAAACAATTAACAGGTGGGAACATCAATGTTTTCTGAGCTTACATTGAGCAAGCCCCTTTCTGCCTCTCTCAATGCCAGAGATGTAATTGCTGTTAACTACAAAGATGAGGATGTATGATGCCACCATACGTCCCCTGTATTGTTTCAACCTGTTAGTTGTGCACATCACCCAGATCTGACTCAACACAGGCGCAAGCTGCAGTTCACACATAAACGGTAGAATCAGTTTAGAGGCAGAGCAGGTATGACAGAGCCACACAGCAGCAGAAACAACTAGAAAGCAGTCAGAGAGTGCAAACCTCCACCAAGTAGCTCACATATTGCTGCTACATCTATGAGCAATATTTCCATGATACAGTTACCATCGTAATATGATTCCTTGACCCTGAAAACCCACACCTAGCACTCGGAATCATGTTGATATCATTATTAGTTAGACAGTTATTAAGCAAAAACGATCGTTCGCTAATGGCGGTTATCTGGATCACCACCAAAATCTAATCATTTTAAAGTTGGGCCATTACCAACAACTCCTGAAAATTTCAGCAAAATCTGTCCAGTAGTTTGTGTTATTCTGCTAAGGAACAAACAGACAAACAAACAAATGTACGCCAGCAAAAACATAACCTCCTTGGCGAAGGTAACTATAAGACAAACTGATAAATGAAGAGTTCATGACTCAGCGTATCAACATGTTAGACCTAAACATGTCTACTCTCTACAAAGTCGGGAACCTCTTTTGGAGATAACTTTGGTGTACTGGTTTAACATTTGACCATGTAAGTTGGTAGCTTTTGGTTAACTCTGAAAGTAGGTTAGCTTAGTCTCTGTCTGTATTTTCTCACAAAAAACCACTGATTAGTATTTTTGATACTGTAATACGGAAACGCCTCACATTGAAGCATTGGATCGTAAACCCTCTTTTTTTTCTACCATTGCTTTGACTACAACATCTATCAGCACATGTGGCCACAAGTCATCAGTTAACACGATCACTCATTAGACCATAACACCAAGATAGTACAATACATTCACAGAGGAAATATTATAGAAAATAAGTACAGATGATGCTGATGTTGAGGTCTGAAGACTAGTCATCAGCTGTAAGCCAATATTTGAATATATATTGTTTATTGGTGTTTATTTTGGTACTTCTGCTCTCAGAATTACTGCCATGTTTGCAGTTTACTTTTATTTGAAGATATATTAATTATATGTATTTATTTTGTTACTTTTGGGCGGCACAGTGGCACAGCAGGTAGTGCACGTGCCTCACAGCAAGAAGGTCACAAGTTCGATCCTTTGGTAGGTCAATTCCTTTCTGTATGGAGTTTGCATGTTCTTCCCGTGCATGCATGGGTTGTCTCCAGGCACTCCAGCTTCCTCCCACAGACTACAACATGCTCATTCGGTTGATTCGTGACTCCAAATTGGCCTTAGGAATTAGTGTGAGCGTAAATGGTTGACTGTCTCTGTATGTGGCCCTGCAATTGGCTGGTGACTGGTTCAGGGTGTAACCTACCTCTCGCCCAATATCAGCTGGGATAGTCTCCAGCCCCCCCCCCCCCAGGCCCCAAAGGGGATAGGGGGTATAGGTAATGGATGGATGAATGGATTTTGTTACTTCTACTCTCAGAATTACAACCATGTTTTCAGTTTACCTCTAACACACTGTCATTTGAAAACCATCTGTCATGGCACAGGTTCCAGCCTCCCTGCAACCCCCCTAAAGGGATAAGTGGTTTAGATGATAATGGATGGATGGATTACTAACCTAGGCAAGGACCCAGTGTAATAAAACATGCTATACTGAGTAACATTATTTCATATCTATTTCTGCCGTTTTAGAATTATTCATTTGAACGATGGGAGACTTGAGGGAATTGTATCTCTTTTAAGACTTGAGACCTGACTAAGAAGTCTGAACAAGACTTCAGACTTGGTTTGGACTTGCACTGAGTGGCTTCTTCTGTCTAAGTCTGAAGCTAAGAGCTAACACTGCTTGCTTTCTATAAATCAACAGTGTTGAAAGTTAAAAATAGTTGCTTCTGCAGAGGTCACCAAAGAAAGTGGAGCAATCGTCCAGGGATTTCTTCCTGTTCCTCTGTATCTCACTTTTGTCATCCACGCTGAGGTGCTGACATCCAGCTGACACAGAGCGCAGCACCCTGAGCCGCACATGGAGGAGAGCATATACCTGCTAAGTGTTAATACATAATGCAGCAGCTCTCACTCACACTGAAGCGTGTCACATGGATTGGCTGCGGTAACTCTGCCACAAATGAATCGAATGCTTCAGGTTCCGGCGGGCAGGCGAGTGGACGGAGGGGATCCCACTGTGACCCAGATCCATTTTAAACGGCTCGCTGTGGGAGAGCAGGGGGGAATGGACGAGAGAAGGGCCCAGGCTGTGTCATTATGGCAGTAGAGTGTGAAGTACCTTTTGGACCTGGTGGGACTCATCACCTCACTTTGCCCTTGAGCAATTGTGTGTGAGATGGAGAACTAAAGAGAATAAAGAATGGAAAGTTGCTGTCATTGTGAATGTTGTAAAATTCATCCTGCCACAAAATTAGGGAAGAAGGCTGTCAATTTTAAGGGGCAACAGGAGAACCTCTACTGCCTGTTAAAAACCCAGGCCAGTGTGTACCAACCAACATACACAGAGTATGCTAGTTTCTGACTGGTCGGGATACTATATTTAAGTTTGAACAGTGTCAATGTCCACATCAATAGCACCCAGATACAGATCATCAGTTTAGAGGGCACGATAGAGAGTGTCAATGTCCATGTCATCAGTGCCCAGGTCCAGAAAATAAGTTCCTTCACCAGAATATCAGCGCTCGCATCCACATTGATAAGTAACTAGTCCAGATCATCAGTGTCCTGGTCTATTTCATTAGTTTTAAGGCTAAGAATAACACTGTCAATGTCTATAACATCAAGTCTACAGGTCCAGATCATTAGTTAGCTGTTCAGATCACTAGTGTCCTGGTCCAGATCATCAGTGTTCTTGTCCAGTTCATCAGTTTTAAGGACTAGATAAACAGTATCTATGCCCATATTATCAGTGCCAGGTCCGCATAGTTATCAGTCTAGATCATCAGTGCTCAGGTTCAGATGATAAATGACTAGTCCAGATCATCAGTGCCATGGTCCACATAATCAGGTCCAGATCCACAGTGTTAAAATCTAGATTATCAAGATCCAATTCCAGATTATCAGTACCTAGTTTAACATTGTGAGTGTTTAAGTCCAGATCATTACTTCAAAATTCAACTCTTAAGGTCCAGGTGGTCAAGGTTCAGTCCTTTGGGGTCAAGATCAAGATCATCAGTGCCAAGGTCCAGACCATCAGTTTTTAGTTTTAGATGATCATTATCAAGTCTTGATAAGCATTGCTCAGGTAAAACTCTTCAGTGTCCAGATCATCAAGTTTCAGACCCAGAACATCAGTTACTTGGTCCAGATTTTCAATGTCCAGTTCCATATAATTAGCATGCAGGTTCAAAGTCGACATTATAAGCACCCAGATTCAGCTCCACAGTGTAAAGGTCCAAATCACCTGCATCCAGGTCCATCACATCAATGTCTGCTTTCTATTGTCAACATCTGTCAAGGTCCAAGTCTAAAACCACATAGGCAAGGTCCAGATCATCAGGATTCAGTTCCAGATCATTATTGTTAAGAATGTCCTGTTCAAGTTCAGATCAATACTCCCAGATTTAACTCTTAGGTGTCCAGGTCCAGATTAAGAAGGTGTCCAGACCTGGCTAGTAAATCCCTAAATCCACATAAAAAATTCATTGACTCAAATTACCAGCATCCAGGCTCAGATCATCAGTGTCAAGGTCTTGTTCTTAAGTGATGCCCCTAACCCTAACCCACCCTAGTCCGAGGTAAATACTTGATTAATATCCAGATAATCAGTGTTCTGATTGATCTCCTCAATGTCCAAGTCCAGATTTTTTGGGCCCAGGTCAACATCTTCAGTGTCCAGGCCAAAATTATTAATGGTTAGGTCTGGATTGTTAGCTTTATAACACCTTTGAATATACAAAGACACTGCAATGTTTCCTTGTAATCTATGATAATGCACCATTCTCATGCTTTTATCAAAAAACGAGGTCCCTACCTTTTTAAATCAGGCCACGAATTAAATTACATTGACGTCCCAGAACTACTGATTTATACAAGACATAAGAGACACACATTACAAATGCATATTTTTGTGTCATGCATATTTTATTCTATTGGCTGGATCATTAATCATTGATGTCTTGTTGATGCCATATGTGCCACATTTTCATCTCTCAAGAAAAACCCCAGAACCTTAGAATGGCTTATCTCATAGAACTGGATATTAAGAAAATCTACACATTCCCAGAAGCAGTTTCCAGTTGGTGCACTCGACTCCATAATGGTGTTTCTGTCCGCACATGAAAGCATCTTAATTCAGTCTGCAACTGAACCAAATCTTCCTGGAAATATAACTTCTAGTAAAAACTGAGCCATTTAAAAAATATGTTTTTGCTGTAACATCCTCTGCCGAAGACAAATCGGTTAATTTTCCGTCTCACAGGCTGCAGATGTGTCGCTCTATCCTGCTTCTTTTACTGCAGGGAGAGCAGCAGAAAGAAACACAGATACCCTCCGTCTTACCCACACAGCGTCACCGGCTCCATGTCGACGTCTCGAGTAGCTTCTGGAGTCTGTGATTTACTAACAAGGATAAGCACAGATTTATCTGATGTCTTCTCCGATATGTCAGAAGTAACATCACACAAAGCTGCCGTTATCCTTGCCGTGGAAAAGGGACTCCTTGAAGTAAGAGGAAGGGAAGTGGAAGAAGTGGATCTTGAATGATGTCTGTGTGTTAAGAAAGAAACCTGCTGTATGAAAGGAGTCTGCAAAAGCCAAAGTGAATTCTAAAACTGAGCACAAGCTGAATAAAAAGTTGATTCCACATGTCAATGGCAAATGGACTTGGGCTTGTTGAGCGCTTTAAGTTGGACAAATCAAATACGCAAACTGAGAGTCACACTTACACTGAATATACACTGATGCTGGATGATGCTAGATAGTCCACCTTAAAGGCCTGGGCTGTCACTTTTCCCCAAAACTTGTAATTGATCTGTTTTTTAGTATATATGCTTGTAACATAAGATATTTCAAGCTTAAAGGGATATGCCAACACTTTTTTTGTTCTTGTGTCTTACCTCACTCTCCACCATTCTTTCAACTGTGTGTGCAGTAACAAGGAAGAGACGGGCAGAGCTCAGAGACCACAGGTTAGCTTAGCTCAAAGGCTGGGAGTCAATGGGTAGAGTTAGCCTGCCTCTGCCTACAGTCATCAGATACACTCTTCAGCAACTCTTAACGGTCCTGTGTGCTTGTTGTGACTCCTTTTGTTTGTTTTTTTAAACCGTTTTACGATACATTATCTATTTTTAGACTAAGATTAGCACTTAATGTAATTTCAGAAGAAATACATACAAAACTAAACCACAGGGCGCATGAGCAAACCACCGCTGGCATGCTTCTAAGTTGGTCAACAAAACAAAGCCTCTGTTTACAAGTAGAAGAAGATTGGTACTAAAAATTATGGCCAACTTTGTAAGAGAGGACGAGGATGATTGGACTGTAGGCAGAGGCAGGCTAACACTACCCAGTGACTTCCAGTGTTTGAGCTAAACTAATTAGCGTTGGGCAAGCTTTGCCCGTCTCTTCCTTGTTATTGCACTCACAGTCGAAAGAATGGTGTCTATCTTCTTGTAAAGGACTCGGGAGTGAGATAAGACAAGAAAAGAAAAAAAATGTTGCTGTATCCCTTTGAGCGACTTTGAATGTGGCAAGCTTGTGCCAGATGGGCTGGTCTGAGTACTTCTAAAACGGCTGATTTACTGGAAATTTTATGCTTGTTCATCAAGACAGAATTAAGTCAAATAACCACTTTAAACATCCAAGTTATCCAAAAGACCTTTTCTGAACACACAACACATCAAATCTTGAAGCAGATGGGCTACAGCAACAGAAAACCACACATAGTGCTACTCCTGTCAGCTACAAACAGGACACTAAGGCTACAGTTTACATGTGCCTACCAAGTTCGACAATATAACATTTGAAAAATGTTTTCTGGTCTGTTAAGTCCCAATATCCACTGCAGACGATGCAACAGTTTCGTCATAAATGACGCAAATTCATCTCATTAACTTTCAGTGTATTTTCATTGCGCAACAAACTGAAAATCACATGTGGTGTGAGCGCAGCTTTACTACTCTATCTTTGGCTAGCCTCTTTTGCTCCAGTAGTCTTAAGTGGTGGTCAAAGGACAACAGCCAATCAGGATTGATGCTTCTGAGACATACACAGGGAAGCACATCCCAGTGTGAGCCATTGAAACAAATGCTATGAATAAGAACCCTATCTGTGGAAACTGCTAAGTGACCTCCTCTAAAACAGAACTCTCCAGAACCATGAAGCCCCTTGCTTTCTTTCCCATGAACATGATCTTCATCTGTAAATGCATTTGCAGTTGTTTAATATAGTTGAAACTAGACCCAATAAAGTCCAGAGAAAAGTACATTTACATTCAGCGTATCCAAGATTCCACTTCTGATTAAACTCTATCAAGCTTTTTGCCAAGAATCATGCAGGCTGAAAGCGCAATCAGTTGGTTAAAAAGAAAGAACTCCTCCTGGAAATGTATTCATAATGAATCTTTGATGCTTTAAAGTTGAAAATCAGAATTCATAGAGACTCATGGCACAGACAGCACAGTAAAGTAATTAAGAGAATAAGACACACGCAGCATTTTAAAGACTCTCTTATCTCATTTGTTGTGAATGAAAAGCAGCAGAGTATCCCAAAAACGAATTTTCCACTTAGTTATTTTTCATAATTACGCTCCATGTTTTCCTGTAATTACTTTCTTCGTTTAGCACAAAGCAACTGTTGATGTAACGATTAAGTAAAAGGAGGAAAAGACGAGGCTTCATGAAGACAAACAAAGTGGAAAATTACAGTGGAGATCTTTTAATGCGTCTTCAATTATGCTCCACAATCTGCTGCTTGTTTAACTTTCAGGAAGGGTGAGCTGAATGTTGAGTCTTTCACTGTAGTTTTGTAAAGCCTATAATGTGGGACACCTGTAATGGAAGCCAGAGGTTGGAAAGCTTTTTGAGGAGCCATTTTAAAACTTTCCTGTTACCGCAAGAGCCATCTCAACAATGAAGTACATCAAGTTTAAGAAGAAAGAACAACTAAATTCCACATAAAAATGCCTCCATATTTCAAAACGATCATCATCATCTAACATGCAAAAAAGTCAATAAATATGCTCGTTTGAACAGCACTGAGATCCCTGAAACATGCTCTGCCCATTTACATCTTAGGTCTGACGAGGGAACTGGGAATGACGTTGTATCCGAGTTGAAGTTTCACCAGTAAGCAGAAGACATAAAGCACTTTCACGCTAAGAAAACTTACATTATAAAATAACAGCTACTTTTCTTAAGATCATATATTAGTGAGACTTAAATGAAGTTATCACATTTTAGTGGCACTTTAAATAAATCAACAGCAACCCATTGGAGCTCCAGCTGCAGTTAGCATTGTTAGCTCATAACGGAAATAAACGCTAGCTACAAGACAATTTTGATCAAAAGTCAACATCACAATATATCCACATGTAGACGGTGTACAATACCATCAATGTGATCGATGTCAATGCATAAGATTAACCCTAAGTTGTTATTTTAGGTAATACTGCACTGCTTTTGCTAACCCACAGGGTCTGTGAGGGTTGTCTGAGTTTCTCGATAGGATGTCGATAACATTTCCAACTGGGACCTCAGAATTTCTGACTTCCAAAAGGGAGCGCACAATGGCCTTAAGAGTATCTGCTTGCTTGGGATTGGAGTATAGATAGTGAGTAATGATACTGTCACAACTACTCTTTTGGTATTTGTTAGTCCCCTAAAGCATCGATACCAAATTAGCACTCAAACAAAATGTATATTTGTGAAGTTTTATGGACTGTTTTCAGTCTGTCTCTCTTTCTAAATGCCAAGGCAGCGCCACTATACTGGTCATGTGACATTGGAGACCAATCAGATGTATCAAACTGTACTAAGTTGCATAAACACGGACACATATTTCAGTTTGGTGGAAAACCAATGTAGTAACGACAGAAAGAAAACACAATTTTTTGGATTGTCATTTCAAAAAACATCTTAAAGTCACGTTTTAAATAATGCTGAGTTGATTATGTTTGGTTTAAAAATGTATAGATCAGTGCAACATTGTTCACGTTATTGTAATCACGTTATTGACTTAAAACTTAACACACCTTAAGATCTGATGGTGTAGAGTCTAGACTACATGTTTCCTTTATGTGCCTTCAGCTAAAAAAAAAAATGTAAAAATTCATTAACATTTTGGATGCATTGCAGGAGATGATTGGTAGGCCTATCTGTATCAGAAAATTTCAGAAAAAGTATCAGTATCATATCAATTCGAAAAAGTCTGGTATTGCCCATCACGACTTGTCAGTACGGCTGGTGAATACAACGGGCTTGAGAGCGATAAACTACGGTAAAACTGTCCTACCTGTAAAAATGCAGCTCCTGTGATAATGCACTGCTGTAATTTCAGTGACTGCAAAGTTTGTCAACCACTGTGTTGAACCTTTGGCGAGTTGGGCCTCCATCTTTGGGAGATCTTTGGGATGCATTCAAAGCAGTTGGAAAAATAAGTTGGACCGATGCAAATAGCAACAAGAAAGCAGTCATTTAATAATATATGTAGAAAAAAATCAGTTGTTGCACGAGTGCCACTAGTTAGGGACAAATTTTGGAATGTTGACAACTCGACCCGACCCTGATTATGAGTACCCCAGCCAATTCCAAAACTCCAGACAACCAAAGATTCATCCATTACTGCAATTCATCTCATCTTCCATTCTCTCCCTCCTCTCTGGAACAAACAGAGGCCGCCTCAGCCTCACATACTGGCACTGCTCACCACCAGCCCCCGAGGCCGAGGATCTGCGTTTCGCCTTCATCGATTAGGCATCGTGTGTCGCAGATCCTGAGCACATGGCGTGCTCCCGACATGCTTTTTCCAGTCATCAGGCGTTCTGTCCCCCTCGCCCTCCCCGAGCTGACCTTGTGACTTCACAGAACAACTCAAATCTGAGGGCTGGAGGAAGAGACAAGGACGAAGAATTTGGAATATTCACTGAGAAATTCTTTATCTTGTCTGAGCTCTGGCAGCAACCGAGGACACACAGGTGATGTTTTTTGAATATATTCGTAAAGTTTTGGGACGAGGTAGGTACTTGGTGAACTTTGAGGGTTTTCATGAGCTGATCTAACAGGCCAAGAGTGCTTCAGTTTAGTTGCCAAGTGAATTCATTTGATTGGAAATTAATTGTTGATCTTGTTTTAACACATTGAGTCATATAATTATGCAGATCTGGTTATGCCTGATAAACAGCGAGACTGTCTTTGTCATTTTTGATATTAAGTCCTCCCTCATGCCTACTGGTACTTTCTATCAGGTTTTATTAATCCATTAGGAAACTAAATACAGACACGAATCAACTGGATGAGTACAAAAAATGCACAAATCCACCAAAATTTTAAAAACTTTAATACTTTTTGTTACCCGTGTCCTAGTGGATACAATATTTGACATCCTTAAAGTCTAGGTCCACAAGCTCATGGTGGAAAAAAGCACTGTGAACTAGTATGTCTGGTGGCCCTGCATTGCAGAACACAACAACTCAAGAAAAGACACAAATCAAAAAACATCATCACAATAAAAAAAAAAAAACACAACAGTAAATTGAAAATTAAAAAAGAAAGGTTAAAAAACTAAATGACCATGCAACAATCAAACAACAAATGAAAGAATTCAAGGACAAATACAAAACCAAAGTCCATGTTAAAAAAACATAAAAACAAAATGTAAATTAAATGAATAAAAACAATAAAAAAAACTGTAACTACCTTATAATTGTAGTTACACTGCTGTGTATACAGTTATTGTGTTTTTCTGTGTTTTATTGTCACTTTTTGCAATGTTGTTTCTAATTATTGATCTGTTTTGTTTTTCTTTTTGCAAGCCTTTTTTGTGTTCTTCATTTGTATTTGATTCATGGTTCTTCTTGGTTTTTTTCCCCCTCGATATTATTTGTTTTTTGAAAGAGTTTTTCATATATTTTGGTTTGTTGTGCCATTTTTTTTTTTTGTCATTTGATATTTTTGAAATGGTTATGTCCATAAATAAACATTTAATTTGTTGTCTGGTTTTGTATGTTTATTTGTATTTGCATTTATCATTTTTATGTATTAGTATTATTTGTTTTGCATTTGCAGATTTGCATTTTGTTTTTGTGTTGAGTTTGTTTTATGCATTTTATGTTTGTTTTTGTGTTCTTTCATTAGTTTTTGGAATGTTTTTTGTTATGTCTTAATTAATTTAATTTTGGTTTCTTGTCTTTTTATTATTGTTGTTTTGTACTTGTTTTTGCACTTTGTGTGTGTTTTCTTTTAGACTTTGCTTCATTTGTTTTTTGCACTTTACATTAGCTTTTGTTTGTATTATGTGTGCCTTGTATTTGTTTAATAACTTTTGCTTTGTTTTGTATATTTACATTTACCCATTTTGCATTTTTTTTTGTTTTTTAATTTGTTTATTTATTTTTTTCTTGCAATTCTTATTCTTTATGTGTTTTTCATCCCTTTATAAAATTTGAATTTGTATTGTAGTTCTCTTGCATTAAGTTTATTTTTTTAGCCTCTTTTGTACCTGGTTATATTATGTTTTATTCTTTTTAACTTGCTTTCAATTTTTGTATGTTTTGAAATTTATTTGTACATATCTCACCTGAAGTAGCTTTTCTTATTTGTTGCTGTTTTTTCTTTTTCATTTTTTCTGTTTAGTATTTGTTTAGTATTTAGTATTTGATTTGTTGTTGTGTTGTCCTCTCAAGGCCACCATACAGATGACTGGAAGGAAGAAGCTTAACTCGTCTTTAACAGAGGTGCTGTGGACACCTGTTTGACATCATTTATGAATACTTTCACTTGTCCAAACATAACCAACATATCTAAACAAATTACAAACTGCTCTCTCGGTTAAAATCATAACAGAGAAACATAAAGCTTTTGAACCTTAAAAGTCAAAATATTTTGTCCTCACACTTTGTTTTTCTCCGCTAAATGGGGAGGGGCCTCATATTACCTTTTGCCTGGTACTTTCAAATGACTGGAACAGCCCGTGAGTGCATAAATCACAAACCCCCACATTAAGGGAGTTCACCACGTAGTGCATCCGCCATAGTTAATTACCATCATCGTGCCCGCTTGTTTACTCGTGGTGAATGATCATTTAATTAATGTGACTTCATACGAAGGATCCAAATATTATGGATAGATTACAGCAAGATCAGCGACAAACCGCCCCTGCAGCAGCTTTAGGAGGCTTAGCGCTGAATATCAGTGACACATTTACATGTAAATAGCCGTAATTATCTGTTCTAATCATCACACATTACTCAGAAGACGGCTGCTTGTTGCTTTCATTCAGTAAAAGTGGCAGAAGAGTGAAGGAGACAAAGACACAAAGAGCGCTGCAATGACGGAGGATCTTTTTCTCTGCAGGCTTTTAGTGAAAGAAAGGCTGGTGTTACTTTACAGCCAGTCTGAGAGCTCGCTAAATGATCAGACACTGATGCCATTTCTCCGCCTTTTCTGCACAAAAACCAAAGTGAAGAGAAATCCAACACATCTGTGGGAAAAGGAGAAATCAGGATTCTTACTGATCCAGCCTGCATCGTCTATATCATGAATGCTTTATGTGGTGAAATGGCTTTATCACTGTCACTAATCATAAACTTACAAAGCCCAATTCCAATGAAGTTGGGACGTTGTGTTAAAAGTCGCCAAAAAAGAATTAAATGATTTGATCAAACTCATTTTTTGCAAATATTCACCCATTTTAATTTGATGCATGTAACATGTCCCAAAAAAGCTGGGGCAAGGGCAACAAAAGACAGAAACAGTTAAAGAATGCTAAAAAAACATTCCCACTTTGTGAACAACTGCATGAGCAAATAGTCCAACAGTTTAAGAACAATGTTTCTCATCATGGTGATCCTTGAAATGTATTGATTCTCTTTTTATCTGCTTTACCTCGACTATCCATCATTTTTTATCTACTGCACAGCACTTTACTGACTGAATGCACTTTATGGATCTTTGTCTGATTCTTTAGCCTCTGGCTTTTCGTGGTTTAAGTGCCTTTGCTTTTCACTTGTGCTCAAGATTTCCCTGATTTTCCTGATGCCTTTACATTTTATGTTTTATCATGTACTGGTGTGCTGATGCCTGCAAGACAAATTTCCCAAAGGATGACAATTAAGCTAAAGTTGAAGTACTATTGCTTAGAAATGTAGGGATTTCATTTGTAAGTCCATAATATCGTCAGAAGATTCAGAAAATCTGGAGAAATCTCTGCACGTAATCAGCAAGGCTATAAGTAACATTGAATGCCTGTGACTTTCATCCCTCAGGAAGCATTGCATCAAAAGCTGACATCATTCTGTAAAGGATATTACCACATGGTCTCAGGAACAATCTGGAAAACCAGTTAACACAGGTCGTCACTACATCTACAAGTGAGAGTCAGAACTTTACAATAAAAGCCAAAGTCACATATCAACAACACCTGAAAAAAAGTTTTTGAAAACCATGAATGTCATGTCCGGGCCAAGGAGGAAAAAGGACCATCCAGACTGTTACCAATGTGAAGTTCAAAAGCCAGCATGTGTGATGATGAGGGTGAGGGTGTGTTGGTGCCCATGGCATGGGTGACTTGCCCATCTGTGAAGGCACCATTAATGCTGAAAGGTACATACAGGTTTTGGAGCAACACATGCTGCCATCCAAGCAAAATCTTTTTCAGGGATGCCCTGCAAAGTCAAGACACATTCTGCACGTGTTACAACAGCGTGGCTTCACAGTGAAAGAGTGCAGGTACTAGACTGGCCTGCCTGCAGTCCAGACTTGTCTCTAATTGGACAAGTGTGGCGCATTACGAAGAACAAAATACAACAATGGAGACGCAAAACTGTGGAACAACTGAAGTCTTGTGTCAAGCAAGAATAAGAAAGAATTCCGCCTAGAAAACTTCAACAATTAGTGTCCTCAGTTCCCAAACACTTACAGAGTCATAGTTTTAAAACGTCAATATCTTTTTGTAATTTTTTAAACCAGAATTCTGATATGCGTTTTTTAAGGATTTTATCTGTTCTGAGTCATGTCTGTTTTTGAGATGAAGACTTTGTCGGTGACTCTATTGATCTGAATAACACAATCTGCAGGAGCGTTTGTTTGTTGTCTCCATCTGCAGGCCAAGCCTTTCAGCCCAAGTGGCAATTTCCTACTGGTGGAGCACCCCTTTTTAAGGGCCTACTGCAGCCTAGCATCTGTTTGCATGACTTCCTGATGAAGGCTTGATGCTGAAACGCGTCAAAGTTTGCTTTTAAGGATTACATGACCATGCCATTAAAATAAAGACACTTTAATAATATAAAGAGAGTGCCTTGGAGTCTTCTCTCTTTGCTTCGAACACTTACAGAGTGTTATTCAAAGGGAAGGTGATGTAACAGTGGTAAACATGCCACTGTCCCAGCTTTTTTGGAACAAGTTACGGGCATCATAATGAAAATCCAATCATTTTAATTTTTTTTTTTTAATCCAATCAAACTTAATTGTCATCAGAGTTTGTAATGCTGACCTGTGCAGACTAGATCTTGAGCTTCCTTGGACCACAAGGCTTCGTCCAATCATGTTCCTTTACCTAATGGTGAAACTGTCCCTGCCTACAGCTTCATAAAGAGTGAGAGGTGTTTTTCCAGGAGCAGCAGAGCAGAAGCGACAGCAGCCCTGCTCGCTGCCTGACAGGCTGCAGGGCCGAATTGATTAGGCGCTGTCATCCTCGCTATCGACCTCCCTCATAAGAATCTCAAATGAGCTCTCGACTGATAATGCCAGCGCTCGTTAAAATGTGCGCACAGTGGGACTTCTGCAAATGTCAACATGAACCCAAACGGTGTCAGAACAGGAGGACCTTTTTTTTTAATCCCATTTTCATAGCAGCGCCTTGATTGTGTTTCCATAAATTTAAGATATAATCAAGGCTCTGGCTCTCCACGCTGGGCTATTTTAATTGCCTGAAGCGTCTCTGAAGGTGAGGGTGTGGAGAACATTTGCTCGCCCCGTATTTCCGCGTGTCAAACATGCCCTGCAGTCAGGTTACGCCTCAACAGGTACACAGTCAGACTTCTTATTAAAACTCTGGCTCGGAGCCCGCAGAGCCTCCAGGTTCTTTGGAAACATACAGCAGCTCCATGGTTGGTGGGCTGCAGGTGCAAAGTGTTTGCCCAAAGGTGTGTGGTTGCAGGTTTGACCTCGGGTCAGACTGAGCCTCCATTTCCTTTAACACCTCACAATAATCCTGACTGACACTCTCAGGGACACTCACTTTCACAGCCTTTGAAATGACCTTCAGTTGTGTTTCTGTTAAAGGGGTTAATTTATGGAATAATCTAACCAAAGAAATTAAACAATCCATATCAAAATTTACATTTAAAAGAACATTAAAGGGCAGTATGTTAAGTAAGTACCATTACCATTTTTGAGATTGATGAAATCTCACAAACATTATAATTATTAGTATTATTTTGGTTGTTGTTGCTTGTTGTTGTTGTCATTGAGAATCAAAAAGGATTTGAGACCAGCAGTGTTGATGACGGCTGTTTTATTTTATTATTATTGCTGTTGCGCATTATGTTGATCATTGTGTTGTTGTTGTTTTGTTGTTTTTGAATTTTTTTTTATGTGTGTAAAAATGGCAGATAATATAAGATTGTTCTTCTTTCTGTTCCTTTTCATTCAATTATATGCTTATATGCCTGTATGAAAATGTTTTATTTCAGATATATGAATGTAATAAAATCACTAACTAACTAACTAACTAACTAACTAACCTGGAGCCATCAACCTTGTTCATTAGAAATACAAACCTCATTCCAATGAAGCTGGGACATTGTTTAAGGCAGAACGAAATGATCTGCAAATTCTTTTTGACCTAAATTCAATTGAAAACACTACAAAGATAAGAAACAACAAAAAAATTTTTTTAACATTCCACAGGTGAACAGATCAACTGAAAACAGGTGAGTGTCATGACTGGGTATAAAGGAAGCATCCCTGAAAAGCCCACAAGCAAGGATGAAGGGACGTACAGTGTGAGCAAATAGTCCAACAGCTCTGAGAACAATGTCTTTCAATGTACAATTTGCAAAGAACTTTGGGATTTCATCATCTATAAACCATAATATCAGCAAAAGAGTCAGAGAATACAGAGATTTCTCTGCATGTAAGTGGCTAGGCAGGAAACCTACAGTGAATGCCTGTGACCTGCAATCCCTCAGGTAACACTGCATTCAAAAATCCATACACATCCTTCTATTTTTACAAGGCTTTCGCACATGGGCTTATAAAACCATTGTCACTTAACACAGTTTGTACATCTACAAGTGCAGGTTAAACATAACGTTAAAGCCAAAGTCATACATCAACAACACTCAGAAACACCCAGAAAGGCTTCTCTGGGCCTGTGCCCATCTGAGACGGACTGACGTGTAAATTATTATTTTTTTATAAATCATGGATGTTGTGTCATCCGGGCTAAAGAGGAAAAGGACCATCCAGACTTTTAGTAAAGTAAAGTTTAAAAGCCAGCATCTGTGATGTATGGGGGTGTGTCAGTGCCCATGGCATGGGTAACTTCCACATGGCTTCATAGTGAAAGAGTGCTGAGACACAAAATACGACAATGGAGACTTTGCACTAACCTTGCGCAGCAGCTGGATCTGCCTGATTTAATGTCTGTAATCTGGCAGAACCACCTTAACAAGCTCCAATCTACAACGATTGTCAGCGCCTCAAAGCAGCACGGTACAATAAGAGCCCTATAGAGCAGGAAGAGGTTGCTTGTACAGAGATTAGCATAGATGCTAACAGCTTGAGTAGCAGTTTTAGATCTGGACCACATTTCTTTAATAAAGAACAAATAACAACACAAAACACTTCTGTATCATCAGGATATTTTGCTCCACTTAGGCATGTTTTGACATGAGTTTGTTAAATGAAGTGGCTCATGTTCTGTAGCGCGGCATTGCCTGCCTACAACGTTTTTGATTGGCCAGTAATTAATGTGATTGACGGAACAATGATCCAATCACCTGCTGGAAATGCTTCTGAAAGGTTCTGCCCTCCCAAACCACTTTCTATGGGCTCTTTCCCTGATGGACTAATATATTCAATAGTGTCCATCTGGTGTGCCAGGCTAACCTTAGACTGTTGAGCAACTGAAGTCGTACATCAAGCAAGAATGGGAAAGGATCCCACCTACAAAGCTTCAACATTTAGTGTCTTTAGTTCTGAAATGCTTTCGGAGTGTTGTTCCTGTCCTAGCTTTTCAAATTGGCCCCAAGTGTTTGGGCTAAATGATCGGGCCTTCAGTGAATGTTGACTGAATCTTTATCATATTGCTTAAAAGTATAAGGTATACTTCAACAGTAGTAGCAGTCTCATTTATTTTTTATTTCTGTGGTAATGAGAGGTCATTCATGTACAGCATGATCCTCTTATTGTCCCAAAAACACTCATTACAAACAGACCCACATGCCTTTTTTTTCCCAGCATGCTCAGCACTTGTAAAAAGTTCACTGTGGCAGGAAACTACGCAACCGTCCTTTTATGAAGCAGGTTAATTGACTTGTTTCTCGGGGGGGTCTTGTTGTACTCGCCGTGTGTCCACAGTAGTTGGTTGTCTACCCGGAGCTCAAAGTGCCCCCCCACTGTCCTTTCTGCAGGAGAGGCCGCTAATTAAGAACAGCAGGGGGGGAAAACTGTGAGAAGGCAGCATAGAGCCATAACCTGGAAAAGCCACAGAGAGAAAATATTTCTTTTCTTATGTGATGTTACTCTTTAAAAGTAGATTTGAAGATTAGGCAAGCTGGAGTTTAAATTAAGAAAGAAATTATCTGTCTATGGGCTGAGCATTGGAGTGATGGAAGGTGATAAAACTGGGCTAAACAATTTTGAAGAAAATCTGTAGAACAATTATTGGAGTCTCCATTTGGTAATTAAAAAAAAGAAAGGATTTAGATCAGATGTCTAGGTATACAATAAAAACACAGTAAAAGTGCAGTTGTGACGCAAATGGAGCCATAAGTAATGACCTTTAATATTTTAACAGCTCATCTATTATTTGGAGTAGATATGTGAGGAAGTTGGGGAGTTGGACCCAATTGAAACTTTTTTCAAGCCCCATCCTTTACAGGAAGTGAACCACTATCAAGCCCCGCCCTCTTTAGTCAACGTTGCTAGGTCAGACAAAATCTGTTGTAGCTGGGCACGCTCCCATTTTGAACTAACTCACTTTTGCTAACTTATTCACGTTTCATCAACTTCCACTTTGACCTATGAACTCCAAATTCTGAATACAGTGGTCCCCCCTCCATCGCGAGGGTCAGGTTCCAGACCCAACCACGATAAGTGAAAATCTGCAAAATAGACTCTATTTAAATATACTCTAGGGCAGTTATGTAGAACGCCGACCACGGTAGAGAGGAACGCTGAACTGAGAGAGAACAAAGCAAGCATCTCTCCTCCCTGCGAGACGCAAAGCCACTTGATAAACAACAGCCAATCAGTGGCCGAGAAAAAACTACCGACACTCTGATTGGCTGAATCGTTATGTACAGGCATTATATTGTGACGCAAAATGGCGAAAATGTACGCCATATCAAAATTAATAGGTCTTACAGAAAAAAAACATGAAATACCAGGGCAGCGAAAACTGAAACTCGATATCACTGGGGTTTACTGTAGTTTATTCATGCTGAATGGACTTAAGTGCAAAGTTCGAGACAAATTCCTCAAAACATTCTTGAGATAACGTGATCACAAACAAATAATGTACACGGTGCTCAGTGCTCTTGACCTCTGACCTTAAAAATTTTTTCATTTTATACTTTAGCTCTGCATTTCTCAAAAAGTGGGGCATGACTGCTAAGAGGGTGTGGTCACACATTAAGTGCGATTCAAACTTCTGCAGTGTGATTGGCTATGTTCGGTGACAGAGGTGGGTTTAGAAGGGGGCTCATAAAAAAGTTATGAAGAAACTCTGCTTTAGCCACTGACTTGCGGACTCATGATACGTCATCAATCATAGCCAAAGTTCTGTTCCAATTCAAAGTCCGCATCGAAACAAGTTCGGTTCACGTACCCGGATGTGGACTCACCCCGCCCCTTTTACCAAGTCTGCTACTGAACGTAACTTGGGCAGACTTTTCGCAAATCCCGCAAAGCAACTTGCACCATTCAGCAGGAAACTCCAACATGGCAAAAGAGAAGTTGCACAATTGTAAGTAACCATTGTTGCCACGTAAAATAATGAATAAGATACTTATTTGGTATAGCGCAGTGCTTGAAACCTGAACGTTGAATAAAACTCTTCCTTGATAAATTCTAAGTGTATGATGTGGGTGGTTACTGGGAAGGCAACTGGATGTGACGTGTAGGTACGTGGAAGGGTACGCTAGCAGAGCTGTGGATGGTAGCAAAGCTGTGGATGCTAGCAAAGTACACTGCCGTTCCAATTATGGTAGGATCGTTCTGCAAACACTCGTACCCCTTAAGTCCAAACTCTGGAATGAACTTGCCAAGTCCAAACTTCCAGAGAACACAAGCTCAAACTTGTGAACTCTGAATTGAGAAACACCTTTTGTTAGGCTCATGGACCTCGACTTTTGACATCCAAAACCATAAAAGTTTGAAGGAAATATTTCAAATGGTTCCATAATATACAAGCAAAGGATTAACATGAAGCTGCCTGACATTAATCTTTGACAAGTGACTCTCAAAACCTTCCATAAATCAGAGGGAAGATTCAAGTAGATTTGGAAGAAAATTTCTCACAGGGTTCTTTAGATATCCCATTTCCAAGAGTGACCGAGGCTTACAAGCATATCGATTGGCATACGGACGAAAACAATAAAACATCACACCTACAGCCAAGGCGGTCGACAGCACAGAGGCATGAAAAGGATCAGTTGAGGTGATGAAATCAGGGACAGAAGCAGAACATGCATGAAACAGTGAAGTGATTGCTGTGCTTTTGAAGCTCTCTGGTTTGTCCAGAAAAGAGGGAGTTCGGGGAACAGATAAGTTCAGAGGAGGTGGTCTGTGGTATGCCCAGGTGAAGAAATCCCCGGGTGCCAAAACAAAGAGAATGAGAGATTCAGGTGAGAGCAGAAGATTGATGGATGTAAACCTCGGAGGGATAGAAGACATTTTCTGACCACGGCAACATCAAAGAGGTGAAGGAGATGAAGACGGAGGACGGAGAGAAACAAAGCTGCTCTATGAGATCAGGTCCTGGGGAGTGAATTGCACAAACGGGAGACGGTCTTCAGATTTGCATGTTGAAATCTCTGAACTGATCAGCAATTGCCAAACAGATGACGAGCAACTTTTAAGGACTTCTGGGGTAACAACAGTTTGGCAGTAAAGACTTTCTGGAAGCGATGTGGGGTAATACAGATATTTGCCCTCCCAAACACTTTCTATGGGCTTTTTCTCACGTGGACTAGGGTGATATATTTAATGGTCCATCTGGTGTTCCAGGTTCGCTGCTAGAGGTCATGGCTCTAGTAAATATGAGTGCAAATAAAGGAGCTTGCAAGTGTTGTCCCTGAGGAGAGCCAGATGGAAGCATTTGAGTTGCTTCCCACTGCCACTCACTGGATATTTTCTCCCATTTGGACCATTTTCTGTAAACTCTGAGATGGTTGTGCTTTAAATCGCAATAGATCAGCACTTTCAAAGTCACCTACATCATCTTCTCCATTCCGATGCAGGGTTTGAACTACAGCAGTTCATCTTGACCACGTCTCAAATGCATAGAGTTGCTGCCATATGATTGGCTGATAAGCTGTTAGCATTAATGAGCAGCAATTCAGGAATTAGCCCTTTATGTGGTGAAGGGTCGAGCTGTTGCAAATGCATACTCAAAAGCAATGCTTGAAGGAGCGAATGCTTCATAATCAAGGCTGGTTTAATTTTGTAGCTGCATAAATAAAACAAATTTACGGTTCTGTTTACCTCGTCCAATTAACATTTAAGCTTTTTGTTGCTTTAAAATTGTGCATCAATAAAAGGCCAAATCCTGCTGTCGAGGTTTGTTTCCCTGATCAGCCGTGAATAATATTTACACCTCCTACTGTAATGACATTTGTAAAACCATGATTAAATCCTGCATTCTGCTCTCTTTGAACAGGCTGCTTTTCTTTTGTGAGTCCGAACACCTGAGTGGCGAAGTTTGCGAATAAAAAAAGCTCTTGATCTGACTTCCAGCAGGTGTTATATTGCAATAAGTTTTCCAGAAAAAGAAAGAACAGCTATTCTTGATTTGCATTCTTCTGTTTGTAGAAAATTTAGACCCGAGGACCTCAGGGCGTTCATTTACAGTCGAGATGAAGAGGAGATATCAAACAACAATTTGTGAGATTGATTCGCTCGGAGCGGCGTGGTGCCTTCGAGTGTCTCACACGGCACAGTAAATGAACTTCCTGCTACCTTCTTGTCTCCGTCTGAGGACTCCCGCTGTCAGAGAGCCACCAGCGCTCACATTCTGATCTCTGCTTTTATACCCCTCGCTCCTCTCTCTCTCCCACCCTCCAACCAAACACATCTCGCCTTTTAATTAGAGCCAGGAAGTGGCGGCTTCACTATTTTGATGTGCATATGTTTTTTACTTCTTCAACCTTAAATATATTATTCAATCCGAGGAGAAGATTGCATTAACCGAGGCGAGAATTCTTGCTGTGTTAAATGCAAATATGACCCTGTGGCTTCTTCACAGACGATCACGCAGACGGCACTTTATATTTATTAAAAAACAAACAGGAAATTGCTCTTCTAAGACCTGAAAGTCGAAATAATAATCAAAAAGGAAAGGGATGAAAATGTTGAAGGATTCGGTTTGCAACGCTTCTGCAGGTGTATGACAGCAAACAACATCCAGCACTTCTCACCATGTACAGAGTGATGCACTAACAAGCCCCTCAGAGCACCGCCTTTCCCTACCGCTCGCTGTTTCTGTTCATTTTGGGTGCCAGACACATCAGTCTGCTGGTTTCACAGGGTTGTGACTGCTCGAAGATGAAATCCTTGTGGGCATTGCATGACTGGAATCCATGTAGTGATTCACTGGGCTGTCTGAGTGTTTCCTCCGACAAGTAAAACATGATGTCAGAACAGCTGCTCTGAGGATAGAGGGGAGCGAAGAAGAGGATGCCGAGGTTTTAATACACACCAGAGCTATACTGCAGAACAATAGTTTTGATCATATTATGTGCTGAAACTGAGGCAGGAGTCGTAGGTGTTACATCCTTTGTGTAGAGGTCTCTAGCTACCAAGCAACAGTCTAGGATCAGGCCATAATTTGGTTCTGGACCACAGAGAAACAAAAGTGATTTATACTATATTGGCTATTTTTTAAAAAAGAAAGACCAAAGCCCTGATGCCACCACACGTCAAAGTTTGTTTTTAAAGTCCTCGTGGCTATGTCGTTAAATGGACTTGAGCTTATATAATGCTTTTGTAATGACAAATTTGTATATCCTCCCACAAGAATGAAATAAGATGAAAAATCAAGGATCTTGAACCAAATGCTGCCTTTGTGAGTTTTTATTACAATAGAAAAATGCAGGCTTGCAAGTCCGAGGACAATCAAAGCAACAGAGATGGACAGTCCATTATCTGCGCAGTGTTAATTTTGACAGCACTTTTAATTTAGTTTGAGTTTTAGTCTTTTGCCTAATATATCTTTTTTCGTCATAATTTATCCATCTAAATTGTTTTAAAGGTGCAGTGTGTAGAATTTGGCATTTGAACAACATCTATCGTTCAGATTCTAGAATGAGCCCAACTGTAACCAAAACATCACATCGCTGAGCAACAGAAGCCTGTGAAGACCAAAAGGGATTGTGAACATGGCATCATTTACTCAAGCGACAAGTTTTGTAACCATTATTTTTATAGATTATAGGTCAGTTGTTGTCCTCTCTCCTCTTCTTCGCCTGCATTCCAGGTAGATTTCAGAACCGGTGGACAGATTCGTGTTTCGTTCTTTTTGTCCGGAAAATCCACATGGCGGATCGTTATGTTGGCCTACATGACGGTAATGTAAATTTTTAGAAGAATTTTCTAACTAAATAAAAATAAAACAAATGTTTATGGGGAAGATTGTACTCCTATTTTGATGGACTATACACGCAAATAGAAACATTATATCCTATATTCACCGTTTCTGTTTGGCGAAATGCTGCCAAATTCTACACACTGCACCTTTAAATTAAGTCTAGTTTTGGTTGATGAAATTTCACATTTTAGTCGAGGAAATCTACTGTTAATTTAACTGACTAAAATATGAATTGTAAAGTGTAAGGCATTTTTTATGTTTCCTTGAATTTCTGAAGTCATTTTTTACACTTGAATCCTGCCACCACAATGCTAAGGCAGTTGTGATTGGATGTCCCTCTTAACTCATCCAACCTTGCCACACAACCAAAGTAGCTGTGATTCCTAACTTGTCCCTACTGTCTACGTGACGAAATTAGGTCTGACTGGATTTAGTCTGTCAAACATTTTAGTTTTTACTTGTTGACGAAAATGTCAGTTAATTTAGTTTCAGTTTTTGTCCACGTGCACTTGTTTTTTTTTAGTTATAGTCTAGTTTTCGTCAGGTGAAACAAGGTCGTTGATGAAAACTATGACAAAAATAATTAGTCAACAGAATTAACACTGCATCTGCAGAGAAACCCTCAGCATGGGGACATATTGTTTGAAAGACACTGAGTATATGGGTGTGTTCGTGGGGTGTAGGTGTGTGTATGTGAGGTGTGTGCATATAGTGATGTGTTTGGCCTATATGAGTGGTCTGTATGACATAACATAAAAAGAGTCTCTAACTCTTTAGTTGGAGACATCTCAGGAACACTAGACATAAACAGTTGATTCCTAGAGACGTGGACTACAGATCCCCAAAAGGTTAGGGATGAGCCAAGGTCAGGACATCTGGGCCTCTGCATATCTGTGGTTGCAAACAAAAAAACAACCACAGAGGCTTTGTGGAGGAAAAGTTAAACATTGTAAAGAACCTTACTGTATTGTCTAGTTGAGGAAACTTAGTTTTTTTAGCAGTTTTGACCAATAAGTGGGTTAATTACCAAGCTATGTATGTAGCTATGTAACAGCTAGCCCCCTCCCCCAGGGACAAAGCTTTCAAGTTCTTTTATTGGCACTCATATCTACTGGTGCAACCAGTATATAAGAGTGCAAACCCACTACAAATAACACGAACTAACCCTTTAACTCCTTGCATGCCCCATCTGCAAGCAACAGATAACCCTAGCTTCTGTGGTGGTGCTTTCTGTACAGATACAGAGCTGATCTCTAAAAGTGTGGCTAATGCTCAAGCTAATGGCACGTACCTCATTCAAATCCACTTAAAAAAATGAACTACCCCTTCAAGTGCTTTAGAATAAGGCTGAGAGAAAGGATCTGATCACTAATCTGCTTCAGAAAACACTCACAGCGAATCAAGAGCTTGTTTTGTGTCCCTGAACTTCCTGAAACCTCTGGGACTTGTTAAATCTGCTGGAAGACAGATTGTAAATGTTGACGCTGTCTGAGACGACTGTTGCTCACACATTGTAGTTTATTTAGTGAGTCTTCCAGATGTCTCCCGTGCAGAATCATGAGTGCAAGAGTGTAATTATGTTTGATGAGAGCAGCATGTAAAAATAAGCCAGAGAGCAAGTACATAATCAGAAAAACTAAAGCAAAAGTGGCCAAATATTTAAGATATTAGGGGTCAACAGAGGTCTGAGATCAACTCTAAACCATCAGGGTTGAAGCTTCACAGATAATCGAAAAGCAGGTGATTTAAATTCATCCCCCTGAGTGAAAACTCTCTGTGAACTTGTGCAAATCGCTGATCAGGACTTTGTGAAAGTAATGAGGCTCCATTATGAAGCGGTGGGCTCCTCCTTTAACTGCTGATGCCGTTAGAAGCCATCATCACCCCGGCAGATTAAAACAATCGAGCACAAACATCTCCAATTCATAATTCATCTTCAGTGTCTGTGTGTTTGATGGATGAACGTTTCGAGAGGAGTCGGTGTGAGCGAGGAGCACGAGTCGTCACATCGGGGTCACAAATAACACGTCCCAGCGGGAGGGAGTTCAAATAATATCCTGCTAATTAAATTTCTCCCAAAAGTGGAGCCAAAGCCATTAAAATGGCTGTGTTGCTGTGTGAGTGGAGCGTTATTGAAATTGCATTCAAGTGAAAAACATCAAAAGATATAAATGGTGATAAAAGGGAAGAATTAACTGTGAACCTCTGCTGGGTCACGCCATGAAAACATACCGTGAACTGAATGCTTCAATTTTTACACAAAGCAGGAGCTAAATAACCTTCACAGCAGCTGGACCTGCCTGATTCAATGTCTGTAACCAGGCAGATCCATCTCACCAAGCTCCAATCTAGAACATTCATGCTCGGCCCAAAGTTACACGTCCTTTAGAGCAGGAAGAGGAACGAGCTACAAGCAAGGCGACATCAAGAAGAGACTGCTCCTACAGGGATTAGCATACATGCTAACAGCTTTATTTCTTTATTATATGAAAAACAAACAATAACACTACAAACTTCTCTATAGTCAGGATATTTTTGCTCCACTTCTGACATGTTTTGACGAGAGTTTGTTTCACGAAGTAGCTCACGTCCTGTAGTGCAGTAGTGCCCACCTGCCACATTATCTGATAGGCCCGTGATCAATGTGATTGACGGAACGATAGTCCAATCACCTGCATATGCTTCTGAAAGGTTCTGCCCTCCCCAAACACTTTCTATGGGCTCTTTCCCCGATGGACTAGTGGAATATATGGAACGTTCCATCTGTAAGGCACTAAGGAACTTCTCTACAAAACAGGTGTGGCCTATTGTGGTGGGCGCATTGATCCAAATATGAATATCATCTATATTAACATTAGTATTGATGTTGATTGATACCAGTGCAATAAGACCGAAAGTTTAGTGTCAGCTCCTGTCCTACATGCACTGCTGCAGTTTCATTGAAAATATGCCCTGTCCGTCTGCACTGGATTGGGTCCCTGCATTTTGAACGTCTAATCTATCATACATCCTTTGTTATTGAAGCTCCAGCACTCCTCATTGCTGCTGCCCAACGCTGCACATTACTGCCACAGGAGCGTGTGATCTGGTAAACTCTGCGAACACTGTTTTTGAATCTTTACACAAATACTGGTGCTCTGATGGATAAAATCACATTGTCAACTCTGGAAAGAGTTGACATTTTTCAGTTTAGACTTCTAACAGCTTTTCAGCAGGGGAACACCGTTGTGCAGCAGGTAGTGCAGCAGGTAGTGCACCTGCCTCACAGCAAGAAAGCTGCTGTTTCGATCCCTGTGGCGATAAGGGCCTTTCTGTGTGGAGTATGCAGTTTCTCCCTGCAGCGGAAAAGCATGTAATCTAAGACAGGCCTCATGTTTGCATGTGGCATTTTAAAACATTAACTAAAGAACATGCTCAATTATTATAACTATTATTCTAACTACTTCTACTCTTAAAATTTCAGGCATTTTCTTGACTCAAAGCAAAATATGTTTCTAATTGGAGCTGGACAACATTTAATAGCTGAAAAGCACATTTCAAAGGAGGAAATTATTTAGTTTTTATGACCAAAATGTACAAAAAAATGATATATTATGAGAATATGTGAACGTATATATATATAATACATTTTTTAAGAATTAAAAATTGCACACTGGATTTTATTTCATTGGAATTTTCATTATTTTGCAGTTGAAAACCCACAGCACCAACCAGCAGATGATATTTTCTGTTGCTACTGAAAAAAGAAACACCTATGATTAAAACACAAAACAAAAAATCAAAACAAAATCCTCTACCCTTCCTTGCAAAACCTAAGTCTATTTTGTTCAAGCCAAAAATGAGTTATGAAATACAATAAGACTTTACCTTTTTTTTTTGTTAAGATTTATTTGGGGGATATTTTGTGCCTTTATTGATAGGAGAGAGCGTGTGGATACTTCGGCTTATGAAAGGGGCCAAGGACACCCTGCAAACTGGCCACAGGCTTGATTCAAGCCCGGGCCAGCAGAAGCATTTATATTAGATTAGATTTAGATAGATTAGATGGAACTTTATTAATCCTTTGGGAAAACTCCCTCTGGAAATTAGGATTCCAGCAGCAAGCACACAGAGATGAAAAAACTGCACACAGGTATCAGAAAAGTAAAAAAGTAAGAAAAAAATGCAACTATAAATATAAATAAATAAATACTAATAAAAATAAAATTATGGCTACAGGCCACAGCTCTTTCCTATCCTCTATCTTTCTGTTATTCCTCCTAACCACTCTGCCAAACCAGCACTCCAATATGATTGTGTCTCAAGGTTTAGATAATATAATGTAGTTTTTGTGAATTTGGGTCTTGAGGAGAAAGTTCTCCTTGGTTCCCGAGGCAAAAAAGCTTGGGAACCTCAGCCTTAACGCATTAAGCTGCAGCCATGTGATTGGCTGATTAGCTATATGGAAGCAGTTGAATAGGTGTAACTTATAGAATGGCTGATGAGTGAATATATTCTAACATTAACTACTAAGCCATTTTAGAACTTTCTCAAGAAACAGAAACTTTGGTCGTGACTGAAATATTCCTAAAACTTTTCCTCGTACGAGGCACATCATTTAACTTTTGGGTGAATGCCCAGACTGTACATTTAAGACTCTTATTGTTCAGAGTAGAGAAAACTGTTGCAGTGATTGCCTTGTGCTCCTTTCTCCATTCAGACACTAAAGAATGCTTGAGAAGGAGATGAGGGCAAATGAACCCGTGTGGGAAGTCCTAAAATAGTGTTTAAGTAGGGCAGCACAGGAGGCTCCAGCTGTAGCGCGCTGCACGGCGAACCTGTCCAGCAGGCGGGACATGAGTTACATAAAGCAACAGGACACACCGCAAGATCCCACACACTGCAGGCCCTGATAATAAAAAAAGGCTCGGAGAGGGCCTCACCTGGCGACTCGGATGGCTGAGCAAGTACGGCAAACAGACTCGAGGATTAACTCTGCAGCTTTGCTTTGAATTTTTAGCACCGCCAGCGAAGCAAATTCACAAGCCGGGTGTTTTAAAACAAGCAAACAGAGCGGCGCTGGTTAAAGATTCATGGGCTTGAAATTCACAGCCATTCGTTTCACCAATGAGGTCTATAGTGAGGGATTAGGGGAGCTGTGCATATTGTTAAAAGTAAATTGGTGCCTCTCAATTCAGGAAGCATTACCCACTCGGTCCTGCACACATAATGAAGCCCAGTAATGAACAGGTCGTATATAGGTGAGCACAATGTAAGCTGTAAGGTGTTGTTCCAAGCAGGCTGCATTTGTCACCATTACAGTCAATATTTGGTGACGGCCCTGAGATTTATGTGGCCCTGGGGAACGATGAAAGAAGCTCTGTCTTATCTGCAGAGGGTCACGGTGGACTCTAAAGGATACAATGGGTAGGTAATGACCTGCATTATGGGCTGTTGACCCCAGACAGGAGCAGCTTTAGTAATTCTGAGACCCAAGTTTTAGAGCAATTCAAGGATCCATTATCTATTTAGCTAAAAAAAGCATTAATAGACTTAAACTGGCCCTGCTCCAGGCCTGTTTCACCCTCTTGTCCAAACATTGCCAACTTAAGCAATTGATTTTTTTAATCTAGTGTTCAATTACCGTTTTTTTCATATTACTTTATGGTGAGTTTGACCCAAGTAAATCTGTTTCCCTTTTTAGGACAGTGGTATTTGGGGTCGTGTGAAAGCTCACACAAACTCTGGTGCGGACCAAAGAACCATACTCTGTTCCACTTTGCATGGGGTGTTAACGCCATCAGAACCAAACAAGAACCAAACAAGGCAATTGAACCGTAGAGAAGTGAACTGTGGCTTTAATTTGGCAGAATGCAACATCAAGCAAGTTAATGTAGCATTGACTGACCATTGATCATTTGCACATTCCGCCACAGTTTGTTCCATTCTGTCTGGATGGCATAAACAGGTCCATACAGCATGTAGCTTAATGGACCTTTATGCTAAATAAATAAAGATGTCCCCTTGGTGAACTTAAACCTACATTTCCAACCACATTGTGTAGAGAATCCTTCTAACACGGCCTTAAATGCCAGTTTTATATATCTGTGGCTCATTTTATAAGGCTTAAACAATCATATGCAACAGAAACACTTTGTGGGCTAACGCTAATGCTAGCAATAACTAAGTAAATGTAACATTTAAAACAAGGCTCTGAAGTGGGCCATTCTAACAAGGCTTTAAATTTCAGTTTTATATATCTGCAAGTCATTTTATGAAGTTTTAGCAGATACTTTACATGCAACATAAACACTTGGTGTGCTAATGCTAATGCTAGAAGTCACTAAGTAAACTAATTAAAAACATGGCTGTGTCTTTATCGAATAAAGTATCAGCATCAGCCGAATACTTATTTTGAAGGTAAACTTTAATTCAGCTCTTTGGGTTTGTCTTTTGAGTTTGAAAGACGTTGATTTAGGTCTGAACAAGTAGAAATGTTTATTACAGCAAGGAGGATCTGCATGACGAGAGCCACTGACTGAAGTTTTACATATTAGGCATGGCCATCATCTGAAAATTATACACCTGCACCAACAGGTAACCTGGATGTCCTTGTGTCCTCCAGCTGGATGGCTGTCAGTCTGTCTAAGTTAACCCTAAGCCTGGCTGGTGACAAGTCCAGGATGTACCCCGTCTCTCGTTCAATGACAGCTGCAATTGCAATTTTTGCAATTCTTGGCCAAGTAAGTTTAGACAAGGATTGAGGTCCACACAGTACCGTGGGAGCCCTCACGCCCCCCAGGCAATTGCCTTTAGCATAATGGTAGAACCGCCATTGACCCCAGCCCTTCACCATCACTTATATCATGATGCTCTAAAACACTTATTCTATTTAAAGACAAATTACAAGGTTAAGGCTAAACAACAATGAAGATACTTGAGGATTTAGATGACTCAAACTTCTCCTTCTCCATTTTATTCTGAGCAGAGCCTGACCCAAATAATAGAGACATAATCACCTCCTTTTCTTTTCCTGCCGCCATCTCTGGTGACCCAGCTGAACACGGAATCAATTCGACTAATTGGGGACTTTAAATGGAATTGTTCTCACTCTCTGAACTGAATTGTTGCCAAAACTGCAGCCTTGTTCAGCCAGCGGAAAACAAATGGTTTTGTTACCTCTATTTGCTTCGTCGTCAATTAACTTTTTATCTGTGAACTTTACTTTTAGTTTTATTGGTGTCATGGCGTGATGTGAGAAGGACTCACATCACGCCATGATTTATTTGGACCTCAGATGTAAATAATGAATTAGCCAGAGGTGTGAGAACTTCATGTTAACTCTGAATATACAATATTGATTAATCAGTTATACAGCGTTTATTTAATGGCAATTTTGGAGCCTCTGCAGATGCAAAAATAGACGACTGCCTTTAACCACGAGCTGCTAAACACTGTTCAATAGCAGCCCACGACCCTAAGCCTGGATTTCCGTGCAGTGGCTTTGCTCTGACCGGTGGCGCTCATCCTTGCCCAATAATGGCGTATTAATAACAGAGCACAGGCCTGGAATCCTGAAATGCAAAATCATAAGAGCCATAAGCAAACCGAAACTTCACAGGTAATTGTGAGTTTCAGAGATAACAGGAAGAAGAACATGTAAACAACAGGTCATATTTCCTGATGATGCAGATTCGTTATGGACATCAATATTAACTATTTCTGATTTATTTTGAAATGATCCATAAACTCTGAGAGCTTGTTTTCCTGTTCTGATTTGATCTGCTTGTGAATATTGCTGCATAATTGAAGCAGCTCCCGTTGAACATAAAATCGTTCCAATGATCCTGTGACCCGACGGACTGATTTGGGCGATTTGCGTGTGGCACAAATGGGCCGTGGTCAGGCTATGTGGACATATGGGGTAACAAGAGTAATTTTATCTGCTCCAAGTTTATATCTTTGACACATGCATTGTGGACTTTTCTTTGACAGCAGCTTTCGTTCACCAACCAATGTTACTTTTAAAAGTTTTAATAATGTGGACAAACATGCAGCTGACATGAAGCAAACCGGTACTGAAGGTGTAGAAATCTGTTTTTTTCCCACAGAAAACCACATATTTTGATGATCTGGATGGATTAATTTTAGTTTATATTCATATCAAATAAAGGGCGAGTGACAGATCGCTGATTGGCGAGCAATCTCTCTTTTGGTAACGTCTCTTTAATTGCAGATTTGAAATTCTGGGCTAAAAAAGCAACTCTAGTAGCAGAAAGCTTCAAGCTTTGAGCCAAGCACTGGCCCTGAGAGTGGGATCAGTGCACACTGTGAGTTTTCAATCATTTAACACACGTCTTGCAACCAAGTGCCAGATTTAGAGTTAAATTGGATCAAATGTATTTGGGTCTTAAAAGTCAAGATCATTTAATGCCCCTTTAACCCAGAGGCAATGAGTCTGCTTTTCACAAACTCAACCCCTTTGAGCCAGCCACACTCTCCTCTGAGGACAAAAGCTCAGTCAGCGGTTCACACTACATGCTCTGGTTTTTCTCTCTGACCAAAGTAATCCAGTTGCAAAGAAAACAGAACTACCTCAGCAGATACGTATATATATTTAAAGCCAGAGGGAAAACTACATTCCCTGTCTTCTTCTGTAACATTGGAAATGATTTATCTTGGCAGGAAAACAACATTATCACATAATAGTCCTAATTCATAACAACTGTTATGTCAAGACAATTTAAAGTAGAGCAGTGATTAATATAATATCAACCATCTGACTGAACTGCAATTAAATTGGGTTAAACTGATTTGAAAAAATTAGATAAATTATGTCTTTTCTGTTGATAATGGAGGGTTGGAGGGGACTGAATATAAGAATTTCTGATAGCGATAAACTTATGGAAGCGCAGATCACAAATCTGTGCTTATATTTATCTCTGCTGAATATAGATTTATTCAAAGTTAGCCCTTTGAGATGTAGCAGCTTGTTTTCAAGAGGGTCCTCGTGCCTCTATGGTTATAAAGGTATTTATTATGGAGATACAATCATTAACACCGTGGCTAGAGAGTTTACTCTAATATTAACATTACCATCTATAAAGAAGATAAACTGGAGAGGACTGATGATGATAAATTTAACAGCATCTAGCTGAACTGCCATTAAAATGGGTTTAAGTGGTTAAAAAATATGAATTTATATTGTGGACTCTAGTTGGTCCACAGCAGCAGGTCATCCATGATTGTTTGTCAAAGCTATACCGACATATGTGAGCTGTTTGCAGACACTATCATGTATTTAACTTTGTTTATCTCTCTGAAGTTAATATCAGGGACTGTAATGATGATTGAATGGGGCTAAAGGAAAGGCCAAATACTTAATTGTAGTTCTTGAAGCTTTACAGGTCCACAGCAGCAGCCAGTAAGCTTTGTATTCTATATTTTATTCTCTGGCTCCATCACTTCATCAACAAACAACTAAGAACTACCCCAGCGTTCATCATTCATTTTTTTCTGGAACCATCTTCACCTTCCACCTTTCATAAAGTCCTTAATCCTCATCACAACCAGCCTGAAAAACCTGCCAGGACGCTGGACAGCAGACTGAAGCAGCGCCTCAGGCCTGCTCCACGTCTCCAGCCAAGGCCAAATATTAGCATTCACAGACCGTACTCTCTTTATGTCCACATCACACCGTGTGCATGTGTGTGTGTGCATCACGTCTAACCTCCCCCCAGCCCAGCACACAACAGGCTACCCCTTTTACAAAAGGTAAGTTGCCATGGAAACCACATATACTGAACTCATATTTATGCACAGCATTGCATTAAATACAGTACCAGTCTGTAAAGGATATTACCACATGAGCTCAGGAACACTTCAGAAAACTATTGATTGGGTAAAGAAGGAACATCCTTGAAGGCTCAGACGTTCATGAGCAAAGAGGTTCATCAATTTGTGAACAAAGAGTCCAACAGTTGAAGAACATTTCTCAACATACAGTTGCAAGAAATTAAGGGATTTCATCACATACAGCCCACAATGCCATCAAAAAATTCAGAAGAATCCGGAGAAATCTCTGCACATGGGGGGGTGAGGGGGAGGCCAAAAACAAACATTGAATGCCCATGACCTTTGATACCTCACTGAATTAAAAACCAACATCATTCTGTAAAGGATATCATCACGTGGGCTCAGATAACTAATGTCAGTTAACACAGTTCATCTCTACATCTACAAGGTCAATGTCAAACTCTACCATGCAAAGACAAAATTAAATATGAACAACACACAGAAACACAGCCGGCTTCTCTGTACCCAGGCTCGGCTGAGATGAACTAACACAAAGTCTGTTGTGGTCTGATGAGCCCACATTTCAAAACGTTTTGGAAATCATGGATGTCATGTCCTCTGGGTCAGTGTTAATTTTGTCGTCTAATTATTTTCATCATAGTTTTCGTCAACAACCTTTTTTCTCCTGATGAAAACTAGACTATAACTTAAAAAAAAAAGACAAGTGCACATGGACAAAAACTCAAACTAAATTAACTGACATTTTTGTCAACAGATAAAAACTAGACTAAAGTGTGGAAAGTGTGGAAAGGTTGGATGAGTTAAGAGGGACATCCAAGTGTAAAACATGACTTCAGAAATTTAAGGAAACATAACAAATTCCTCACACTTAACACTTCATATTTTAGTCGACTAAATTTACAGTAGATTTTGTCGACTAAAATGTAGAGAAATTTCATCAACTGAAACTAGACTAAAATTAAAACACTTTAGATGACTAAATTATGACTAAAACTAAAAGTTATTTAAGCAAAAGACTAAAACTAAAATAAAAAAGTGCTGTCAAAATTAACACTACTCTGGACCAAAGAGGAAAAGGACCATCCAGACTGTTATCAGAGCAAAATTCAGTCAGCATCTCTGATGTATGGGGATGTGTTGATGCTCATGGCATGGGTAACTTGCACATCTGTGAAGGCACCATTAATGCTGAAAGGTACTTACAGGTTTTGGAGCAACACATGCTGCCATCCAAGTTCTTTTTCAGGGACGTTCCTGCTTATGTCAGACAGTGTCAAGACACAATCTGCAGAGTGACTTTGTAGTAAAAGAGTGCAAGAACCAGACTGACTGGCCTACAGTCCAGACCTGCCTCCCATTGAAACTGTGGAGCACAAAAAAGACAGTGGAGACCCTGGAATGTTGAGTAACTGAAGTCATACATCAAGCAAGACTGTGGAAGAAATTCACTTTGCAAGCTTCAAAAATTAGTGTCCTCAGTTTACAGGCCATTATTGAGTGTTGTTAAAAGGAAAGGTGATGTAACACACTGGTTAAAATGCCCCTGGACCAGCTTTTTGGGGATTTTTTGCAGTCATCAAATTAAAAATTAAATATAAAAAAAAAATGAAGTCTGAACATTAAATACTTTGCCTTTTAGTGCGATCATTTGAATATCATTTAGGAAGAATTATTGCATTCTCTCTCCTCCTGACTCTGAAACAGTTTTCCCTCCTTCTGCTGTGAGTATCATGATCAATACCCCAGTCCTACCCCCCACCCCCGAAACAGACTGTCATCCAGCCCAATTTATACCACTGCACACTGTATTAATATTTATATCTTTATTTACACTGTTAAAAAGAATCACAGCTCATGTGTGCAGCTCCATCACTGGATTTTCTCTGTATTATATTTTGTAATTCTATCTGCACCTTCATTTTCTTTTTTTTCATATTGTTATATTTTCATGTACATAACTCCTACACTAAGAAGAAGAGAAACATTTTTTCATTTTTTCTGTATGTTCTAAAAAAATTGACGATAAAAAAGTGACTTTGATTCTATTGTTTTTTTGTATATATTGCTTATTTTCGGCATTTTTAATATCTCCCAATTCAATTTACACTATTTTATACCTGTTTTTACACTTATTTTATTCCTCTTAACCCTTTTTAGTTTTGTCTAACAATATGTTGATTGTTCTTGAACCAACTTATCAAGTCAAACTAAGTGTAAATGTACTTGGCAACAAATACCAATTCGCATTCTGGTTCTTTTTATTAATTTTACACAACATCCCAACTTCACTGGAATTGGGGTTTGTAAATGAATTTGTGGCCTCAGAGGCATCCTTTGCGTAGACTTCATTTTGCATTTTCACATCGTGATGACAACAAAGACGGCCCCATAAAAAAATTTGCTTCGAGCCCCAGTTTGGCTGGAGGTTTCTGTTTTTTTTGGGAGGAGATAACCCTTGAACTCTTTAGCAAGTGACCATTCAAGGGAAAGAATCTGGACTAAAAAGTCTCGGCTCCACTTTGAAAAAAAAATCTCATATCACGAGAAGGAGAATATGCAATATAAAAGAGAAGGGGGCGAGTTTCTGAGCAGTGATAGAATAAGTATTGGGGTTATTAATTCAACCAGCGATCTTGACAGTGTGGATATCCAAGCAGAAAGTAGGCCATGAATCCCAACCAAAGATCATGTAATTTTCTGAAATGAACATCGCCGGAGCAGAGGCCAATAAAGCGGAGACACACCTCCGCGCCTCGCTCTCCATAATGGGGTCAAGTGTTAAATATGCCGCCTCTCATGCTGAATTTCATTTCCTTTCACTCTCTCTCTCTCTCTGATCTGCTCTTCAACCCTCCGTCTATCTCTCCTCCTTCTTTGCGTGACATTTTAATTGCTGCTGAGTAAAAACACTGCCAGAGCAACATCAGTTAGCATCATCATAAATCATCTTGATCATGACGCATGAACCTCAAAGTCTCCTGTGAATAAAAATGTGAAGGAATGTGAATATTTTATCTTCAAACGGCACTAAAGTGAGCTAAAGAGGCTGGAATAAAAGCCGCACAAAGATGACGTCCCTTATCGAGAATTAAGTAAAAACCCTGCACAGCATCTCTTAACCTTCTTTAATCCTGCTGTAGGAGTATTTCAATCTCAAGGTGCAGTTTTGTTTTGTTCAGCTGCATGTGCGCCGATTGTTTGCCGAAGGGTTCCTCATCACAGCGACACACTCCCATGAAATCTAATGAACTCATCAGAAATGTGACTTTTCATCCGAGATCCCCGCTGACTGCTTGGATAATTGCATTTCCCTCCAAAGAAACACATCTTCCTCCAAAAATATTCTGGAGTGATGAGTTTTTAATAAATTCAGTTTCATTGTGAGGACTGAAAATGTGAAATACAATAGTAGAGATGCTTTCAACACTAGTTAAACTCTCGGGTGAAATAATTGATCTCAATCAGTGTTCATTTTGACAGCACTTTTTATTTTAGCTTTAGTTTTATTCTTTTGCCTCAAATATCTTTTAGTTTTAGTCATAATTTAGTCATCTAAATTGTTTTAATTTCACTCTAGTTTTAGTTGATGACATTTCACAACATTTTAGTCGACGAAATCTAGTGTAAATTTAGTCGATTAAAATATGAAGTGTAAAGTGAAAGGCATTTTTTATGCTTTCTTGAATTTCTGACGTCATGTTTTACACTTGGATCCCAACACCATGAAGCTAAGACAGTTGTGATTGGATGTCCCTCTTAACTCATCCAACCTTTCCGCACAACCAAAGTAGCTGTGATTGGATAAATTCCTAACTTGTCCCTACTTTCTACGTGACCAAATTAGGTCTGATTGGATTAAGTCTCTGTCAGACATCTTAGTCTAGTTTATATTTGCTGACAAAAATGTCAGTTAATTAAGTTTTAGTTTTTGCCCATGTGCACTTGTTTTGTTTTAGTTATAGTCTAGTTTTTGTCAGGGGAAAAAAGGTTGTTGATGAAAACTATGACCAAAACAATAAGTTGACAAAATCAACACTGATCTCAAAGTAGAATCATGATTTTAAAATCTGATTAATTTATTCCCATGGTAAAAAGAAACTAGAAAGCACTCATATTTCTATAAGCAATATTTCCATTATAAAGTTACCATCATAATATGAGTCCTTGACCCTGAAAACCCACACATAGCACTCAGAATCATGTTGATGTCAATATTAGTTAGACAGTTATTGAGCAAAATGATCATACACTACTTGTGGTTATCTGGAAAATCTAATCATTTCTAAGTTGGGCCATTACCAACATCTCCTGAAAATTTCAGCAAAATCCGTCCAGTAGTTTTTGCGTAATCTTGCCAACAAACAAACAAACAGAAAAACAAACAAACAAACCGGACCAAAAGCATAACCTCCTTGGCAGTGGTAATCCTGACCTTAGTTACAGTGTATTGAAAAAAGTGTTGCATGATGGGAAATTTAACTTCTTAGGCCTCCAAACTGGCAAAAATCCAGTCAACAGCATCATGTTTGTAAGGTAGTCCATAGATATAAGTGTACACATGCAGGCCATTTTGGATCCATCCTTACATCCATCATCTATACCGCTCATCCCTGTCAGGATTATAGAGCTGGAGTCTATCCCAGCTGACATTGGGCAAGAGGCAGGGTGCACCCTGAACCAGTCACCAGCCAATCACAGGGCTTCATAGAGGGTCAGACAACTATTCACACTCATAAATAGGGGCAATTTGGAGTCACCAATCAACCTATTGAGCATATTTTTGGTCTGTGGGAGGAAGCGGAGTGCCTTGAAAGAACCTACGCATGCACAGGGAGAACATGCGACCCCATGCCCTCGGTTAAGTAGGATTGTGTGGCCATTACGTGCATTTATGGATGGCAGGTCCAGTCAGAGGTCTTTGGTATGCCGGTCCAGGCTTCTCCGTTAGTAAATCTGGAAGGCAGTGTTGCCACAGTTACCTTGAAAAGGTAATCTGATTACTGGTTACTTCTTTAAAAGTAACTTAGTTACTTCACTGACTGCTTGATTTGAAAAGTACTAAGTTAGATTACAAGTTACTTTATTAGTTACATTCAATGTGTATATTACATATATTGCGAGTCAACCGTGTTTAAGGGCAGCATTTCCCCCACAACATACTGCCCGACCAACTTCTTCAACTCTCCCTTACTTACTGGTTTTGCACCGAAGTCCAGTTTTTGTTGTTTGGGTGTTGGAGGACCTCCTGCATTAAGTCGCAGCTCTCTGCTTGCACCACCTGGTGGGACTTTCTCTGTAAGTTTGACTGTGCCGTGCTGCAACTCCAAATGTTCCTACAAATTTGATGCAGTGTTTTTGAAGCTAGATAAGACTTTGTCGCCAGCACAGTGTACAACGAACCTTAATATTGTCCTCTCTTAACTGACACAAACTCAAAATAGTAGCTAGAACAAGCTCATCTCTCTCCTCCTTCCATTGTTGTTTACATTTGTGTCACAGTCGGACAACTCGTGTAATATATGTGAGTTGTCCTCATGCTGAAAACGTGACTTGTATAAGTGACGTCACCCCCGAGATGCAAGAAGAAAGCAAATATATCTTTTTCTAAGGAAAATGACAAAATAGCAACACACGGTGACTTGAACAAGTAACTTTACTCTGGTTACTGGTTTGGAGTAGTAACGTGTTAGATTACTCGATACTTAAAAAAGTGGTCATAATAGAGTAACGTGTTCCCGGCATCACTGGTAGCAGGTTGCAGGCAGGTGCAGATTGGAAAACTGGACCTGTGCAGGAGTCTGAGAAAGACAATCTGGTGTTTGGCTGCAAAATAACAGTTAAAGGTAGTGATACCAACATTTTGGTACCGATACTGGTACCAACATGTATTTCAATACTTTTCGAAACTTTTCCAAATAAAAAGAGAACACAAAAACCAAAGGACTAATGTCTTTAAATGGTATGTTACTATGCTGTAGTCTTTATAACATATTAAATGGCTAAATGTTTATGTAAAAGTTTGTTACTTCATAAAGATCATGCATGTGTGCAACTACAGCTCTGGAAAAATTATTAAGGGATCACTTCAAATTTATCGTAAATCAGCATGTCTACATGTATGGCAAAAAGTTTCAAAATCACTGTATAAATATAATATAATATAGTAATATAAAATAAAATAATATACAAAGGCTATGAAAACCAGAGAAAGTGGTAGCTAATTGCAGAGAAAGGGGCTGGCATCGCTTGCTTTTAGGACTGAATGCGGCGTTTTTTTTCATGGGTATAAATTTAATGCCGGTCATTGAACTTCTTATGCAGTCTGGGTGCATGTCCGTCAAGTGTTTCACCAAGTTGGAAGTGTTTCCACCCTTGGCCAGCCATGTGGTGCTTCAGTGTTAATGGCTTCACCGTGCTCATTTGCTTCAAAGCTGAAGTAATTCCATATTGAACTTCGTGCACCTGCTTCATCTACAAGTTGCGGCGTGGTGAAGGTTGCAGCAGCTGCCATTCTCTCCCTGCTCCTCTCTCTCTCTCAGGCTCCAAACTTGACACACCAGACGGACAGTTCCATACATCCTCCACGGAAATATTTCACTATTTCAGACAATGAATCAGGCAGGTCCATCTGCTCTGCAAGGCTACCAGTCTCCAGCTCCATTTGCTGCTCCATGCTGCTCGCTCACTTGCTCGCCTGCTTGCTCTGGTTTGCTCGCCTCGGCTCAAATTACAGTTCAGTGACATCACGTGGCGACGTAAAAAAAAAGTATAGGTCTCATCCAAGCACTGTATAGTACTGGTATACCGAACAAGCCCAGTTCAAGGTGCACCAATGGACTTTCTGAACCAGAGAGTTGACAAAAACTGAAAAGAAAAGATCTGATTAATCTTTTTGCTGCAAATCAAAATGAAGATAAATAAAAGAGAAATGTCAGTATTGATTAAGAAGCTGAAAAATGAATGGTTGTATTTCTTTTTTGGAAAGTTAAGCTTTAGTTTGTAAGTCATGGAATTTAAATTCAAGCAAACTCTGAGCCAAATTTTGACCTAACAGAGCATGAAATGTACCTCTTCACAAAAAATATATTCTGGTCAGCAGCAGAAGTTGATTAAAAAGTTTCTGCTGTTTATAAACCCTCATTAACCAGAGCGCTGCCCTCATCAGCCGACAGAGAATTCAGCAGCCGGGGTTAATAAAGGAAGACTCTGTGTTCATCTGCATAAAACCACAACACGAAGATCCTCCTCCATGAGACACAAGCAGGACCGAGCCTGGAGCCAAAGAGGATCCTGGAAGTGTCAGAGAGGAGGAACCATCTGTGCACCGCCGCTGAAATGTGACGGAGGCTGTCAGCTCGGGATTACATTCATATTCTTTACCCACAAAACAATGGACAGGACAATCTGATTAGCACTGTGTAACTGACAGAGAGCGGGGGGAGAGGAGTGACAGCAGGACGAAGCTTTAATAACGGAGGAAGTCTAGAATTCAACTTTATATCTGCAGGTGAATTTATTTCAGATTCATGGAGGTTAATTTGAAACTCATGTTTCTTGTTTAAAGAGCAGAATAAAAATGAAGGTTTGCCACAATCATGGGGCTCGATTTGACTCGACTTTACTCAGAGGTTTTGTTTCTTTATTTCGGGACTGTAACGAGTACCTGTCCCACGTTTTTTTTTTTAGCAGGGCTCGCAGTTAGCTGAGCCAAGACTAAAATGTGATGTGGAGACACTGCTGACAACTGAATGGTCCACAAGTCAGGGATGTCCAACACAAAATGAAATGCCTGTATGACTCCCCAAACTCCTCAACTTTGAATAGGATGCTGTTTTGCTGCTTGCAACTGCCTCCAGAACAAATTTTGCACAGTTTGTGAGGTTATAGTGTAACGGTGTGAGGTCTATAGACAAACTTTCTTCCTTTCGTTCTTTCTTTAGAAGGGACCAGTGTTGATTTTGCTGATTAATTATTGTCGTCATATTTTTCATCAACAACCTTTTTTCCCCTGATGAAAACTAGACAGTAACTAATAAAAGCATGTGCACATGGACAAAAACTAAAACTAAATTAACTGACATTTTCATCAACAAATAAAAACTAGACTAAGATGTCTGACAGAGACTAAATCCAATCAGACCGAATTCGGTCATGTAGAAAGTAGGGACAAGTTAGGAGTATATCCAACCACAGCTACTTTTGGCTGTGTGGAAAGGTTGGATGAGTTAAGAGAGACATCTGCCAGGTAGCCTAAATAAAGGTGGTCGCATTTCACACAAAAGTTCAATTTGTTTCTGTTCATTTATACATTCAAACTTTACTAGCATTCAGTAAAGGGTTATTAGACGTTTCATTTTATCCAAATGTAAAACATGACTTCAGAAATTCAGGGAAACATAAAACATGCCATACACTTTTTATTTTAGTCGACTAAATTGACAGTAGATTTCGTTGACAAAAATGCTGTAAAATTTCATCAACTAAAACTAGACTAAAATTTAATCAGTATAGATGACTAAATTTTGACTAAAATTAAAAGATATATTAGGCAAAAGACTAAAACTAAATTTAAAAGTGCTGTCAAAATTAACACTAGAAGGGACAGCACACATAAATATACATAATAAATGTGCTGAAGTTAACAGAAAGCAGATTTACATTCATAGTCCCTTGGCAGGTAACAAGACAATAAAAAGAGACACCCACGTCACATTATAAAGATGAAAGTTACACGATAGTAAAGGACAGGGAATACACATCCAGGCAAAGCAGCAAATAAGTCTGTAAAGTGCAGGGAGACAGATCTAAAGAGCCAGTTTGTACCTTAGTACCAATTATGCATTGTTTGCACACCATAACCTACCCAAGTATTGACGCTGACCACGTCGATGCTTTTATGACCACAGTGTGCCTATCATATGATATCTACTTCACCATGTCACAAAGATCAAATCATCTCAAACCCGTTTCTTGAACATGACAATGACTTCACTGTTAAAAAAAAAAATCAAGGTTGGCCCTTTACTGGGATCATTTTAGGAAAATATTTTAGTAGAATCTTGATTAAAACAACTAATTTTATGCAAGTTGACTTTAAAATATCTCTGCTACTCCTCCATCACATGCACAGGTGATTCTAGAAACCTGAACTATTGAGGTCACATTCTTGAGCCCTGGACCACACTGAAGTTAAAACTGATTGTTCAGTAAAATAACTAAAATTCTTAAGTAATACTTACAAATAAAACTACTGAAATGCAATGTTTTTAATTGTGTTTTGCACAGATACGACAAAAGAAAATGTTTACATTTATATTTGGATATGATACAGTTCATTAAAATGGCCTCCTATTTCCAGTTAATTCTAATAAATTCCAATAATTCCCATTGAAAGTTTACAGTTTGGAATATTTCCAAAATTCCTCAGCTTAACTTTCCATGGAAAGTTTCTGGAAATTTACCAGAAATTTTCCACCACCTAAAGGTACGTTCACACCAATCCCGACGCCCAAGTCACGTCACCTGTCCATAAATACCTCATTTTGGTCACCGTCGCCGTCGCTCAGTAATGTCACGCCCGCTCGAGTTTCACCAAAATCATATCATATCATATAACAGGATGTATTAGCTGACATTATTCCAACTGTGTCCTTTTTGCTCACCTTTCAACCACAAAACACACTGCCATGAAGAATTAAGGCAGCTCTGAAGGCAAAAGGGAGTCCAACCTGGTTCCAGCAAGGTGTACCTAATGAAGTGACCAGTGTGTGCTTATATGATGAGATAAAGCTGATTTTTTTCCGATGAAATAAGAGGAACATAAATATGCTGGTTTCTGTGTGAGCTGGACATTTCACAGAGAAAGCCTTGGGATTCACCTGCTGTCTCCGGGACAGGTTGTTTGTTACTAACAGTGAAGGCTGACAGTGAGAAGCAGAATGATGAAATCAATCGCATCAATATTTCAGCAGATAGTTTCAAAATTCAAGTTTTGTAAACGCAGAGGTTAAGGATTTTTGTTCCAAGCTTCCACAAAATTCTGGTAAAACACTGAGACAAGAGCATCAGAAGTCAGCAAGTGAGACAAAATGAGTTTGATTGACGGGCGGATCGTGCAGATTTTTGATTAGAGTCAGAAACGAAGCAACACGCTGCTTCTTCACAAACAGGGTGGAGAACAAGAGGGAGTGGGAGATTGGTTCAACTGAGGGACAAACTGCAGGCACAATTTAAAGACAAAACAGAAACTCTGCTCCAAGAATCCCAAACATGCATCTTTTCAGTGTTTTTTAAAGTGGTGTTTTTTGAGGTACTAAACAATAGTCAGTGAAGTGGCTCAAAGGGCTGCCAGCAGCACTGCACCTTTAAGGAGAACAAGTCCAGATTAATATCCTCTGAATTTCTACACGGATTTCATCCTCTTAAATAAACTGCAGCACAGTCTCCAAAGGTTTGTATTAATCCGGAGGCGGCACGGCGGTGCATCAGGTAGTGCACGGGCCACACAGCAAGAAGGTTGATCCTCGTGTTTGTCAGGGCCGTTCTGTGTGGAGTTGGCATGTTCTTCCTGTGCATGCATGGGTTCTCTCTGGGCACTCCAGCTTCCTCTCATAGACCAAAACATGCTAATTGGTTCAATTTGTAACTAAAAATTGCCCTTAGTTATCAGTGTGAGCATGATAATTGTCTGTCTCTCTATGTGGCCCTGTGATTGGCTGGCTATCAGTCGAGGGTGTACCCCGCCTCTCGCCTAATGTCAGCTGGGATAGGCTCCAGCCCCCCTGTGACCCCGAAAGGAATAAGCGGTAAGGATAATGGATAGATGGATGGATATTAATCCAGTGTCTAAGTCTGTACTGAAATTCACACATAAAAGCTGATCAGCGAAGCTAAACCAGCAACACATTTACACGTGTTTGGTGATGCATTTGAGGTCCAGTGGAAAATATTGTGATGCCTTCAGGTTGGATCAGAAAAATTTGCTTTTAACAAAGCCCAAAATATGATGTTTTTAAATGTAATTTAAAGAGTTGGAGATCTGGGATTTGGCCGTACCTGGAATAAATAATGTTGAGTGGGGACGAAATTTGTTTTCTTGGCATTTATCAGTTACATCATGTTAATGAATTCATATGTTTATATATTAAACTATTTGGATTGTTTTGCCTGTTGTTAATAGTTTTAGTCATTCCGTCAATAATTCTGTTTATTTCCCATAACAGAAAAAGTGATAAATTAGGCTTTTTATTTATTAATTCTTATTATAATAATGATTATTATTATTATTATTATTATTTATTGTTGCACAATTATGAAGTACACAAAAGACTTATTTGAAGCCTCCACCTAAATAATATTAAGGTTACACAATATTACATGTACAAAAAAATTATTTAGTCTTTTTATTGTGTAATTCAGATGTCTTTACCGTCATTTCTTGAGATCTTTTTGTTTTGCTTTGCTGAGAAAACCTTTCGACCAGTTTTTAATAAAGATCATGAAACATGATTGGTGATCGGTATTGGCCAAGAAAAGCCTGATCAGGGCATCCTTAGCTCAAATCCTCAGATGTATGAGTCTGGGTTAAGGCCCCTTCCTGCAAAAACTGAAAAGATACAGGGGCACATGAGACTGGACAGCATTCAAAGGGTCAAAGGTTATTGATCGTCAGGGTCTTTTTAAAGGCAGACCTCGGATTTCCTTTTACCTTTTCATACCAGCTGCTGTGTTTTTGAATAACTCGTGAATTACCTGAACGAGGTTCACTTGGTCCGTCTTGGCTGCGATCAGGTAAAGACTCTCTGAGGACTCTCTTCTATTCGGGGTTGCAGGTTGTTAATGATCTGTGTAAAACTTTGATGAGCTCTAAAAGCAGCTGTTACACGGTCCATGCTGTGATTCTACCACTCTGTGGGCAGGTCCAATCACACATAGATTTCTCTATCTGCATGTACAATCCTCCACAGGGACAATGTGGAGTCACAACCATCAAACATGTCTGACATCTGAAGGCAGAGAAATAATTGAGCCCAGTGTGGAAACGCTCTTTTGCCTCCAATACAGCAGCGGACTGTTCTGGAACTTTATTAAGACTTTCAAAAGACTGGAGTCTGACACCCTCTCACATCTGAGGACTGTTTGTTAGTAACTCTCAAAGATTTAAGTTTCAGACAGAGATTTTAATAAGAATGGGGTTCATACAGAGTCATGAACTTTAAGAAAATTGAATGTATTTAAGCCTTTGACTTCTTGTCCCTGACTCAGACTCTTACTCTTTCCTTTGATGAGCAGCTATTATTGTTTCTGTCTCCAAGGAGGTTATGTTTTGGCCAGCGTATCTTTGTTTGTTTGTTTGTTAGAAAGATTACACAAAAACTACTGGACAAATTTTGCTGGAATTTTGGGAATGGCCCAACTTAACCCTTTAACACCTTTTGTATCACATTTGATACATACTTTTATGATACCTTCTATCTAATCAATATGATAATGACAAATTACTTAAAAAAAACATCTGAATACAATCAAATAAATGATTAAAATGTGGATTATCAGTTGTCAAAAACACCTAATGTATCAAATGACATACAATATATATTATTATGTTAAATTGTATGGAAATTTGGTTTGTTTTTTTGGATTTCAGCGGAAAGTGAAATAAACATTTCAGCTCCAAAAAAATAGATATTTTCCATCTATAATTTGTGTTTTCAGGCATTAAAGGGTTAAAAATGATTAGATTTTGGTGGTGATCCAGATAACCACCATTATCGAACAATCGTTTTTGCTCAATAACTGTCGAACTAATAATATCAGCATGATTCTGAGTGCATCATATTATGATGGTAACGTTATCATGGAACCATTGCTTATAGATGTAACAGCAATATTTGAGCTACCTTGGCAGAGGTTTGGACTCTCCAAGTGTTTTCTAGTTAGATTTACAATCACCTCATTTTGTCATTAATACTCATATGTTTTATATGATATGATGTTCAGGTTTATATTGTAGAGATGTTGTATGCTATGTGAATGATTTGCAGGATGTGTATCTGCTCTCTTGTATTGAGCTATTTTTAAGTTCTGAGTCTTCATTTGCCTCAACAGGCTATTCATAATGATAAATTAGAACAATAAAATGTCAATAATCATTTGTAACACTAATATTTTTGTTGTAATATTGTTATGAATTTTTTCAAATGCAGTGTTTCTCGATTTTGATTGGTTCATCAACTATCTGCTGCTTTTTATGGTATTCAAAGGTGCACTAATAAAAATTCTTATTGTGGTTTGAGCTCATTCATGTGAGTTTGGGGTAAAATTTCCCCTTTTTGAGTCTAAAAATCTGGACAACCTAGTTTAAGTGGTAATTTTATGAGAAGAAGTGAAGTTTACAAACGGACAAAACCTGTTGACCAGAGTTTCAGACCTTTAAGGGGTTAGTTGGTTTTTATGACGTGGGTTGCTTAAGGGCCCATGGCATGAGTAAATATGAGTGCCAATAAAGGGACTTGGGAGCTTTGTCCCTGGAGGGAGATATCTGGGGGCAGATGTTAGTAGTACATAACATAGCACACATGGTGCCACCAAAAGTCTTATAATTAACCCACTTACAGGTTAAACTACTCAAAAAACTACTTTGGCTTGACATCACCATACAGTAAGATTCTTCACATCATTTACTTGTAGCTAGCAACCCAATGAGCTAACCATGGTCCAAAATGGGGCTGTTTAGCCTTCAATCCTACAAACAAGTATGTACAAGAGAAAAAGAAACAACGCTCGACAAATTAATATGACTGAAAGTGGCAAACTGTAGCCTAAACTTACAGTTAGGTTAAGGCTGTGGTTAGCTGCAAGCTAGCTTATTCTGGCACTTCCCTGGCTCAAAGAAGAGGGCATGTCAAAGACAGATCCTGGTTCTCTTTACAAATCCAGCAATTACTCTTTATTTTCCACAGCTCTGCAGAGCCTAACCTAGCATTTAAATTTTTTTACGACAGCAAATAGTCACACTTGGTGTTGTCGAGGGTCAAATTGATCCCACCTGGTTAGCCTCCTTTATGAAGCACCTGTATTATTCATCACACAATTTTGTACATATAATATTAAATGAACTACAGTCCAAGGCATTAATACCATTTTAAACCTCTTTTTTTTTAGATAATTTACCTAATTCCCTTACCCCCCTGCTCTGTTACCTTTCATAGCCTCCTGTTTGGTTTTTGCAAGCCTGCAGTTACTAATTTTTACCACAATAACATCACTGAACAGAAAAATGTATATGCTAACAGCTTTGTACCTTGAATTTATGTTGCCAAAATCGCAAAATATAGACAAGCACAACCCAAACTGCTGTGTGTGATCCAGCCAACATCTCGTCAGCACGCTTCACGTCTCCAAAATAAAGGACCAAATTGAATGTTGCTTGAATGTCCCTCATAGTTTAAGGCATCATCAACCGATGCCAGAACATGTGGTTGTGTCAACACATAGCAACTTATTCTTGAAAAAAAAATCCAATTTATTTTGCATTATTGTGCTGTTGCCTGTAAACACTTTCCCGAATCAACACAAAGCAGGAACCCTAGGATGTACTCCTTTCAATGCTCTGGTGAGGCCAGAGACATCCCATTTTCAAAGAAAATAGCAGAATTGTCCTTTAATACATGAACCTTGGCAGCAGGCAGAATAAGACCTTGAAGCAGCTCAAAGGAAACCACGTACAGGGGCTCGAGGCCTGATCTGTCTTCAACAAAGGTCACTTTTTGTCCCCTTCCTTTTGTCCAAGCGTAGTCAATAACACGTTTTGAATGAAGTAAGAAAAGCGATGTTTTGTACACCTTTCTGTCAGCCATGGACAAATAGCACGGATGGCACATGGTCAGATGTGTTCATGCCTGGAATGACTCAGAGCGGTTTTTATTTCCACACAGTGTCTGGTTTCTCGGTCGCAGCCTTCCCGTCTCCTTTCCTCCCCTCCCTGGCAGCTCTGAAGGAGAAATTACGAATGATAAAAATGCATTTTGCATCCAATCTCCGAACACACAATGCGTACGCCTCGGGTAATGAAATCATTATTATGCATATCACAGATATCAAGAGGAATGAGCTTAAAAGCTTAGACGTCTAATTGATTAAGGCGGGCAGGCAGCCATGGAGCTTTTCAACAATGGTGGCTGTTTTCTTAAAGGTTGTGATATTTGAACTGCGTATTCAAAGAGTTCTAATTAAATATCAGCAGACGTTGACTTCTATAAATAAACCAAAGTCATGCTGAGGTTTATCCTGGAAAAACAAACAGCTGCATGTTCTGTCTCAGCTGGAGAGAAGATGGGATCAATGCAAACTGAAGTTTACCGACATCGTTATGAAAATAGTCCAAGGTTTGAAAAAAGCAGGTGCTTGATTGAGCTTTTGAGGAACTTTTGAGGAAAAACTGAAAAATTCCCAGTTTCTAATGTGAACATTCATTTTTTTAAATGCGTGCTTTCATCTTTTTTTTTTTTTTTTTAGGATTGTTGCCCAAGAAAATGACTTAAAAAGAATCAAGAATTGGGTTATAGATTTGATTGTGGATGTGACTCCCCAGCAAGTGGATTTCTACATATCCATCCATCTCTCCAACCACCTATCCATTTTTCTATCTATCTATCTATCTATCTATCTATCTATCTATCTATCTATCTATCTATGTTGCCATTCTTGTTCAAGTCTCCCTTGCAAAAGAGATTTTTTTATTTCAATGGGAAAAACCTGGTTAAATGAAGGTTAAATAAAATAAGATATGCATCAATCCATCCATTCATCTATCTATCTATCTATCTATCTATCTATCTATCTATCTATCTATCTATCTATCTATCTATCTATGCACCAATCTATCTATATATCTATCTATCAACTAAAAGTGACATACACTCATCTGCCACTATATTTGGTCCACCTGGTCAACTGCTCATTCACACAAATGCCTCATCATCCAATCATATTGCAGCATCTCAATGCATTTAGGCACGACATGATCAAGACAACACACTAAAGCTCATAAGTATCAGAATGGGGAGGAAGAGGAAGAAGAAAGGTGATGTAAGTGACTCTGACTGTGGCTGGGCTGTTGGTACCAGAAAGGCTGGTCTTAGTCTTCATAAACTGCTAATTTACTGGGATTTTCACACACAACCATCTAAAAAAAAGAGAAAATATCCAATGAGCAGCAGTACTCAGGGCAAAAATGCCTTGTTGATGCTAGATTTCAGAGAACGGCCAGGGCAGTTTGACCTTAGAGGACGAAAACAGCAACTAAAATAAACAATCATTACAACCAAGATGGGCAGAAGACCATTTCTGAGAGCAACATATTATAACTTGAACCAGATGGACTACAGCAGCAGAAGGCCACACCAGTTAGCCTGGGCCTGACCCAATCCTAAGGAATTTTAAAATCTTTATTGATTTTGAAACAGTGTGATATAAAATGTATAGGTCATGTTGTGTTGACGCTTGTGTTTTGCCACAAATTAACAAGTTCCTTAGACTCTGATATCCATCGAACTCTATGGTTCATCTTTACTATTTTCCCTTCTTCAGTCAGCTTGCTCTCTGATTGGCTATGTTCCATTCCCTGTGACAAAAAATGGAGGATGTGCTCTACACACATCAGGATTTCTTCTCTTAAATACTGATCACCCTTAATATTCATGATTACCAGTTGGGGCGGCCACAATCCTCTTCTTCTCATCACTGCACTTTATACTCTTAAAGTCAGTTGGACCTCTTTAAGTACACGTCAACTTGGACATTGGTATGTGTTCATCTACAAAGCCATTCTTGGCAAAATCCCAGACTATCTTTCCTCCTTATTAGCCTTGAAGGACGGATTACATAACCTGAGATCAATGAGCTCTATACAGTTTGTTGTTCCCAGAGTCCGAACCGAATTGGGAAAGAAGGCCTTTAGGTTCTCTGCACCTTCTGCATGGAATAATCTGCGGACTGAATTTAAGATGCAAAACTTGGTGTCTCTGAATGTCTTTAAATCTGCAGTGAAAACTCTGGAATACAGACTTTCTGAATGTCACTGTTTTAATTGATGACTTTTATTGTTTTCCTCACTTATTTGTACTGTATGGAGCATGTGTGACTGTTGAAACTGTGTTTTGCTGCCATTCTTGGTCAGGTCTCCCTTGGAAAAGAGTTCTGCTGATCTCAATGGGACTAACCTGGTTAAATAAAGGTTAAATAAATAAAAATAAAAGAAAATTGTGGAGAATAAAATGACTTTTGACACATCTCACAACACAGGACAATCAGGTAAGATAATTTTTTTGACCACCAGATAAATGGGCCTTTGCTGACTTTGGTCAGAAGTAGGGATCCGAGCCGACCTTTGGGCCAATTATGTTGTAGTATGTTCCCTGTTTAAGAGCACAGAGTTGAAAGCACAATTTGCATGTGTTCATCAAAATTGGACAATATAAGACTGGGGAAATGTTGCCCAGTCTGATGAGTCCTGATTGTTGGCGCTACAATCAAATAGGAGGGTCACATTTGATGAGAATAACATGAAACATAGGTACTTCCTTCAGGATGACACACAGAACTTAGATCATCTCAAACTGGTGTCTTGAACATTATGAGTTCTTAATACTCCAGCAGCCTGCACAGTCATCAGATCTGGATCCAATAGAGCACCTTTGGGATATAATGGAACAGAAGAGTCCCATCACAGACGTGCAGCTAGGTCACCAGTTTGATTGGTGACTTCTGTGTTGCCCCACGATTGGCTAAGCCCCTCCCCCCAAAGGGATAAGCAGTGTAGAAAATGAATGAATGAATGAATGAATAATATTTCCTCCAATTCAAACTTGGCTCCAGATTTCTCATAAAGTAACACCAGACTGTTTTAAAACTTCCTCTCCATACTCCTTGTAGGAGATCCAGATCTTTTTGGGGACACAAGTGATCCACCTGACCTGAAACACCACCAGGCTCTCTGTCACATCCACAGCGTTTCCTCCTCCTGCAGCAGCAGCAGTGGAGTCTTGGAGGCAGCGCTGCGCTCTGCGGTGCAATGTGACCTGGATGAGAGCTGGAGGATACGTGCGCCGCTAATGTGGGGCAGCACAGATTGCATTGTTTCCACGGGGGCCGGGGACCGTGGAGCCGAGGAAACTTCAGGGACACGAAGTGCTTAAAGGAGAACGTTAACAGAGATGGCCTACTCTCCTCTTCTTCTTCTCTGTCAGAGCTTCGGTCTGCTCTGCTCTGCTGTCTGGTCGGAGGCCAAGAGGAAAATTGCAGATACCTAATTGATTAATTTACTCCCTGCTGATTAAATTTCATCTCGCTCAGAGATGACAGTTTGGATGGGTGACGCAGATGTTGCTTACCCTGCATATCTGTCATGTTTTTAATGATTAACATTACCCTTTGACATGTTTGGTACTGGGAGCAAATTAAATCAAGCTTCGTTAGTGAATCCTCTCTTTAAATTGGCTTTAAAAGTTTCAGAATTGCCTTTGGACATTTGTATTCTTTACTTTTTACACTCTGGAGCCGAGAACTAAATTAAACATGATAAATTCCACCACTTGTATTTGATAGTGGAGTGAACATGCAGCGCTTTGGCCCTGAGGCAGCTTATAAGAACTTTAATGCATCGTAAAAAGTCCATAATTCAGTGGATTTAGGAGTTTTAACAAGCATGCACTCCAGCAGTGAATTATCTCCTCTTTATTTCCCTTCTATGTTTAAAACTGTCTGGATTTATCAGGTGCTTTTAGCTCTGAGTAAGTGTACTTCTCTTTCTGATGATGTGTTTGGTTGTTGTCTTCATTAAAAGACTACAAATAATTCCTATTGACTCTGCAGACTTTGAACATTAATCCTGAGCTAAACCTGCCCCAAAGGAGGATTTAATAAAAGGCTTAATGCAGGCTGAAGGGTAAGTGTCTTCATTTAAAAAGGAGATCATGTAATTCAACAGGAGTGCAAGTTTAAGGTGTTTTAGATCAGTAAGTTTGTACAAGCTTGAAGGTGTGCTATTTGCTTCAGTTCATTGTCTAAGGGTGACCTTTATGTTGTTTTCAACTGCATTTTCTTATGAGTGAAAAGGTTGCACGGCCCTTTAAAGAGAAGGCAGGAAACACCTGTATCCTGAATCCATCCGTATCCTTGCATAATTTGTCACTCAAAGTGTGTATGTTTGCAGATGAACGTCCATTTCTAGCATCTTAAACTCGAGTCACAAACACTTAGCAAATTACCAACCACAATAAAAAGCTGATTTGATCTCCCATTTAATGCAACATATACTTTACAAAGACTTTAAAGGGATAGTTCAGTACTTTTGAAGTTGGGTTTTATGAGGTACTTCACAGCAGTCAGTAAAGTGAAGTGGTTTGACACGGCTTATGGGCATTTTCACGAAAGCAGTCTGTTCTGAGCAGGGCTGAAACAGAGTGGTTTATACATATGCCAAAATAAGATAGAGATAAGATAGGATAAGATAATCTTTTATTGATCCCTAAAGGGGGAATTCGAGTGTTGCAGCAGTACAGGGTTAAGGGTAAAGTAGCATGCATTAAAGGTCAATAGAATAACATAGAATAATCAATGCAGATCAATAAATTGTACAAATTGCAAACAAAGAAAATAGGATAAAGTTGAGGTATTTACGGTTATCAAAATTAACAGAGTACATTGTCATTCAGGACAAAATCTAAAGAAATATCTGACGAGATCCACGACCATCATAAAAATGTGGAAAATTTGTCTTTTAATTAAGGAAAAAACAAACTAATTTCCAAAATGGTGCAGCTGAACATGTAAAAGTATTTAACACGGACCTTAACTCTCCCAACTCAATGGGATCGCCAGCACCCTTGAGCAGTAAAACTGGCATTGTTGACATTTATCTATAAAACAGTACACTGGATCTTTATGAAAGCTTTTTGGAAGGGTTTAGGTCAAGTATGTCCTTCCCAAAAGTTTTGATCAGGCAATAAAACAGTGTTTTTTTTTCCCTGAAATTATATACTTTTGGATCCAGGGCTTCAAATATGTAACTAGGAATATATATATATATATATATATATATATATATATATGTATATAGAGAGAAAAATGTAAGTGATGTATTGTGGCTCGTTGTAATATTTGAGACTCAGACTGTGTCCAAGAGCATCCAAAGTCCAGGTGGACAAAAAACAGTGGAAAATGGCTTGGAGTTTTAAGGGCTAAAAGACAAAAAAAGGCATACTGTAAAGAAATTGATGCCAAAGCATTCTTTGACACAGATGGTGACAGATACTTTCCAGCTGGTTACACATTATTTGATTTTTGACTTGATTTCCCTTCCCAATAATAAAAGGTGTATGATCAAATTTATGGATTGTCACAATCAATCAATGTACACATATCCACAAGTGATGTTTATCTCATTCTTTACTGCTTCAATGTGGGCTTGGACTTCCTGATCTAAAAGAAAATATAAAGAAAATCTCTTCTCTCCCTCTGTTAAAGAAAGCATATTCTCTCCTCATGTATACCCTTGAATCCCGATACAGTTCCAGATGGCTAAACCAGTCCAGCTGAGGTGGAACTCAAAGGTTTCCAGGACTACTGTGCCTCAAATTATTTTGTTTCTTTCCCCAACTGGTTCTTTTTGGTGTTTTTGTATTACTTTGAACGATAATGCTGGAAATAATGAACAAAATAATCGGACAATTTGTGAGAAGGTGGATTATCTCTATTACCCAGGTCAAGATTTAACCACAGCCCAGAAAACCTGAAGTGGACATGAAATCATTATCTTCCCATCCATCATCATCAGCCTGGCAAGACGGCTTTAACAACAAATCCTGTTCCTCTCCAAAGTAACGCCTCTAACAAGCCAACAGCATGCCTCGCTCACTCTGCCACAAAATCACGCAAGTCAAGTGATCTCAGACATCTTGTCGAGGAAACTGACCACAGATCCAATGAGCGCCCGTGGGCTTGGCTGTTCCTTCCGTCATGGGCAAATGGAAGATGGGCCGCACAGTCGCCTCCTCGGGGCCGGACGCTGGTCTCTGCCCGGCGTATCGCAAGTTCAATTAATTTCACAGTTGGCGGCATCCAGTCATTTCAGCGGGGCCTGTTGTTTGGAAACTGGAGAGGAACAGAGAGAATATGATGCAGCTCTAATGCCCCCCACCCCCTCCTCGTCCCATGAAGGCTCCACTCGCCCGGAGCCACATCAGATCTGATAGGGCCGAGGCTACACAGCATATTAAAGCTCATATTGTGGCGATAAGGAGAGAAAAGACAAGCCGCATGCATCATTACTTCTCAAAAAGACGACTCTTTTCTGTCTCAGACATTTGAAAAATGAAGCTCATTGAAATGCTGTCTTCATTGACAGGATGTGCAGATTGATCACATCAGATGGATACTAGCTGGAATTGATAAGAGATAAAGCAATGAGATTTTTAGACATGACCTTCATCAAAATCAAATCCATTTGAACGGGTGAGCTCATTGCCTGCATGGACATTAGCTTTAGTATTTCTCTTTGTCTGAAATTGGCTGTTTTATGGACATTTTGAAGACTTCCACATAAAAATAAACTCAATAAGCAGAACACGAAAGGTCAAAACAAACCAGTACTTTGAGTTCAGCTTGAAAGATTCAAGAATGATACTGAAATATCGTTATTTTGATTTAAACAGGCAATAACTTACCAAGGCAAAGACAAAAACAGTGAAGAGGGGAATTGTCCTCTTGTATTAAAAGCAACACTATTCAAAAGTCTATGAGAAACTGACCCTACTTATACTTTATTGCAGCCCCGCATCTATTTCCTCGAGTTTATGGTCTGAGTCTCAAGCTTGAGTCTTCTTCAAAGGGATAAGCCAACATGTTTTTCTTCTTTTTGTGTCTTGCCTCACTCCTGAGTCCATGACTGTGCGTGTGGTAGCAAGGAAGAGACAGGCAAGAGCTCACCCACTGCTAACTAGCTTAGTTCAAACAGTGGGAGTCAATGGGTAGTGTTAGCCTTCCTCTGCCTACAGTCATCAGATAAACTCTTCAGTAGCTTTAAACAGTCCTGTGTGCCTGTTGTGACTTGTTTTTTTTATTTTTTACATTATGTTAGGTTTGTCTAATTTTAGACAAAGAATAGCACAATATGGTAGATAGAATTATTTGTCGTTCAAAATATACACAACGTGCACACACGAACGAAACTTTGTTGAAAAATGGCTCAGATAGCAACACTTAAGGCACAAGAACTTAGAATTAAGTAAATGTTTAAAAACAAAAAAATCAGAAGGTATAAAACAGTCAGTAAACATATTAAAGTGATAAGAGCATAAAACTAAAACAGTACCCAGAGAAAAGTGCTGGAGTGCTTAGAACAGGAATGAGAACAACTGCACTACTGCGCTGAAATTTTCTGAAATTATTGCAGAATACCACTGGACTATTGAATGAAATTTGCACAAATGCATTAAGTTATTGCACAGTTGCATTTAATTATTGCAAAGTTATTTCACTGAATCATCGTCCACAGACCTGACAGCAGACTGCAAGCCATGTACTGTTGAGACATCTAGTTGCCTGAGGTATGAAGCTATTGCATAGTCTGGTTGTTCTATGTAATTTTTGAAAGAAATATATATGAAACTAAACCCCAGGGTGCTTGAGCAAACCACAGCAGACATGTTTTGACCTACTTACTAACAGTAACACTACCCATTGACTCCCAGTGTTTGAGCTAAGCTAATTACCGGTGGGCAAACTTTGCCCGTCTTTTCCTTGTTACTGCACACACAGTCAAAAGAATGGTGTCTATCTGCTTGTCTATCTGCTCTGGAGTGAGGCAAGACACGAAAAGAAAAAAAAGTTGGCGTATTTCTTTCATGTAGCTTGAAGATTTCACGTAGAGCACCCTTCCTCCTACTGCATTCTCTCTCCATCTGACTCTACCTCAGAGCTCCTGCCCCTTTAAGGCTCTCTTTCCCACACATTACCAGTCTGCTCTAATTGGTTGACCAGCCATGTCTGTGGTAGTTGTTGAAATCAGTGCTGCTAAGCATCATTTTGTCAGTTCGTTCTATAGTTTCTGCTCTGCACCGAGACATCACACTGGTAGGTCCATTTGGGGAGGGGGGATGTTGGGGAATGACTTATTTCTAGCAGCTTCTGGCGCCATGAAGAGGGGAACAGGAAGAACTCCTGATTCCCTGACTTATTGTCTTGCGCCTATATGTACTCTTTAGTGAAACACACTAAATGTAGTTATAAAGGCTGGCCTTAACTTTGCAGTGCAGCTGGATCCACCTGATTCAAGGTCAAATTAATCCATTAATCTGAATTCATGGAAGCATAATTGTTCATTTAGACTAGATTTTCTGTAGGCCCAGCAGGTAGTGCACGCGCCTCACAGCAAGAAGGTTACCTGTTCAATCCCCGGGTCAGGCAGGGCCTTTCTGCGTGGAGTTTGCATGTTCTTTCCGTGCATGAGTGAGTTCTCTTGGGCACTCTGGCTTCCTCCCACAGACCAGACATGATAATTAGGTTGATTGGTGATGCAAAAATGGCCTTAGGTATGAGTAAGAGAGTGAATGTTTGTCTATCTATGTGACCCCGCGATCAGAGCCAGTTGGCAATATAGGTAAATGCTAAGGGTGCCATGGCCTCCAGGGGGCACCAGAATAAGGGAAAAAATTCACCTTCAATATAATTATATTAAAACTAGTCATTACTATTAACTCTGAAAATGGTAAAGTTCACATTATTTATTTGCAGTTTTTTGAAGGATGTAAATTGGGTAATATATCTTAGAAATTAAAGACAATGGTAAAGACAGTTCTCTTCAATTTCTTTCGTGAGCGTATGTAAATCCGCAATGGAGGGGGGGGCATATAAAATCTCACCTAGGGCGCCACATTCGGTAAGGTCGGCTCTGCATGCGATCAGCTGGCGACCGGTTCAGGGTGTACCCCACCTTTCGCCCAATGACAGCTGGAATAGGCTCCGCCCCCCGCAGCCCCAAAAGGGATAAGCAGTATAGATAATAGATAGATTGATAGATTTTTTGTTAAAGGATAAGTCTTTCACTTGATTGTGCTTGAAAGAGCTGAGGTTCTACGTGCGTGTGGACTAAAGCACCTTGGAGTTATAAAGGTTAAACATTGCATCCACAAGAAAGAGACAAACATGAAGCCAAGGACCTATAATTTTTGACCTATGACCATCAAACTCTAGTAAGTAGATCCTTGAGTCAGATGGGATATATGTTCAAAACTGGAAGAACAACTCTAAAAATGTTGTGAGAATGTCAAATCTACAATGGCCTGGATGATCACAAATCCCAAAGTCTGTTACTTCAGCTGCCACATATATAAGGGACGCCCTGTTTTGTGATAACATAAAAAATTCAACACCCAAAAAGCACCCCGCTGTGTGAATAAGAAAGTGGACTGCAGGAGTACGACACTGCAAAAACCATGGAATTAAACAGAGGTGTGAGAGCCAAGGGTGAGCCACAGTGATAGCTCTGTGATTAGCACCCATCCCTCGAGTGTTGTCCTGGAAAAGCAACCAGCACGCACTGGCCTCTCTCCCGCAGCTAGGCAGCAGGGACACAGGAAAAAGGAAAGGAGAGATAACTGAAGAGGGGCCGGCTGATTTTAAAGGTTTGGATATTCTTCAGGGAGCTTTTTCGCCCCGTAATGTGAAACATCAATCAGAGATGTTTCAACAAGCTGTGTGGCCACTTTTCTTCGGCGCTCATTAAGAGGAGACACCAGCTGGGAGGCGGCAGGAATGCATGATGGTTCATTATAATATTTACACAGTTTGCCCTCATTCATCTTCCAGGATAATGTGGTTTGCAGAGCACCATCAGCCTTAGGTGTTAATATGGGTGTAAGCTGGGTGAGCAGCAAGCAGCAGCTCATTTGCCTCGCAGTATTAAAGGTCCTCAGTCGAGACATTCAGTACTCCAACTTTCCAATGTTGGTTACAACCCATTTCCTAAATGAAGGTAAAAGATTATTTGAAGACTCAATACGAGGATATATCTTGATCCAGTCCGCTGAGTATCCTACTGTTGATACTTAAATTAGAGAAAACAACTGAATGCAGCCACGGGGAAGTCAGCGTGATTGGTTTATTCATGTGCATTATGAAGCCATAAATTTGGTCTCTATCATTCGCTGTCGTTGCATAACCTGACACACCAGATGGACGATTCAATATATTTCAACAGCCCCTCGAAAGTGTTTGGGAATCAGCAGAACCTTCCAAAAGCATATCCAGCAGGTGATTGGACGAACATAAGCCACTTTGTTGAACAAAATCTTACCAAAATATAACGGAAGTGAAGCAGACAAAAATCCTTTCTATCAAGATGCAGCCCGTGGAATTTGATAGCTACAGGACACAATAGCTTGGGGTTCTTGTAGCACAAGTTTCATTTTATTTACAAAATACGGCAGTGGCACAGGCAGTCGCCTTCCAGTTTCCACTTTTAAAACAAAAAATAAATAAAACTGTATACCATGTAATTCTAGCACAACAAACTCACATATGGTACTCAACTAGCCGCCATTACCTTCCAAATCAAACAGTGTCCGTGGAAGGTGCCAAAAATCCATAAACAGCTACCTCGGCAGAGCCTAAAACACATCATCTTGTTACAATACGTACACAAACATTTTGTTACAATAACATTCAATAAGATGCTTATGTTTACACACTGTTTTAAATGTTTTTCAAGCACAGAAAGCAGAGTCATCTCTGCAGAACCGCTGATGATCGCGTGAAAAACAGGAAGAGGAAAGAAGACCGTGATGCACCTGGCAGAGTGACGTTCTTTACAAGCCGATGCTGCCACCTAGTGCCCATAATCCGCAACTCCCTGTGGAATTCCACTTACAATCTACCACTTATTTTAATAGTAAAACGATATCAAACACATAGGAAAATAACAGAATGTGGATTTGTGTACCAAAACAACAAAACAAATACCCAGTGGATAAGATAAATAACCATTTTACCACCTGGTTACAAAGAGATGCTTTCAGTGTTGTTATTTCTTTTCATTTAATAAAGAAATGCAATCCAGATCGGATAAAACTGCTACTAATGCTGCTAGCATCTAGGCTAATCTCTAGCCAAATTCACAGTGCCTTCACGCAAAGTGGCGAATTGAGGTCCCACTATATTTGCGTCTAGAGACATTCACATTAATTTCTGTGCGGCCATAGTATCTGTGTCAACTGGGGTGCTGGTTTGGCGGGCAGCCAGGTACGACCCATGTAAATGCTTCTGCCGGCCTGGGTTCGAGTCCAGCCTGTGGCCAGTTTTGCAGAGTGTCTTCCCAGCTCTCCCTTGACCCCCTTTCATGGACCTATCCACTGTCTCTTTCAGCTATCAATAAAGGCACAAAATGCCCAAAGAATAATCTTTAAAACAAAAAATAACTGTGTCAATTTATGCTGCAATACTGCTTGCTTGCGCGCAACATGGTGCGTGCCCCCACATACTCACGAAGGAAGAGTCGCTCCTGTCTCCCGCTGAGTCTGCATTCGCCCCTCTTTCTCCAATATCACGCCTGTGTTACTACCTCTGGAGACTAAACAAAGAGAGGGTAAGCGCGTTTCCCCAATTCTGCCTCCAGGATGTTCACAGTGGAGGCGAAACGCCACAAAAAAAGGTAAATATTACGCCTTGAAATGGCAGTATGATTCGGGCTTCAGAAAGAGCATTTGGCCGATCTGATAGGTATCAAAAGAAAATATTTTTACCAGTTGCACAACGACCAATGGACATTAATACAACTTCCAAGGGCACATGACCACCTAAAGGAGTTTCGATTTTCTCTAGAGAGATATTTATGAATGGATTTACTTTGTGGATGTACGGGTTTGCCCCGAAGTTCACAGGAAGCAGGTGGGAGGCTTACAGAAAAACATGCAGCCTCTCTCATTCATAGGAAGCCCCCAGAAAAACCAGCTAATGAAGCATTTAGAGGAGAAGACTCTAAACCTGCAGATGAGTCACAATTGTAATTTCTGTTGCCATTTTACATACAATTACCAGCCATTTGTGCTCGGAGTGAGAGCTTGCTGTCTCTCGCAATTTGTCACTTGAGCAGCAGCGGCGGCGGCGGCGTGCGAAGAGGAGTGGGAGAGAGTGGGAGGTTTGATGTGGCACAAAAATCACGTCTCCGCTGAGTCGGGTTATGGTTTGTTTGCAGAGCAGCTTTCTGTCTCTCTGATGAGCTCATTGTGTTTTTTACTGAGGCTTTTGTGTAACCCGTGTGAGGGTTTTTTTTGACTGGATGTGTGAGCGCTCCAGATTGGATCATTGTTTTGTTAAAAACACTATGCTCAATAAGGAGTTACAGTATGATGCTTTCCTACAAATAAACATGTTTCTCCAAGTCGTCAGCTCTGAATACATTTAAATAATAATATGGATGTATCTGTCGTTTCTTACTGAAAGTGTCAGTCCATGTGAGCACAGGACAGAGGAACTTAAAGGGATACGCCAACAATTGTTTTGTTTTCGTGTCTTGCCTCACTCCAGAGTCCATGACAAGCAGATAGACAAGGTTCTTTCAACTATGCGTGCAGTAACAACGAACAGACAGGCAGAGCTTGCCCACTGCTAATTAGCTTGGCTCAAACACTGGGAGTCAATTGGTAGAGTAAGCCTGCCTCTGCCGACAGCCATCAAATAAACTCTAAACGGTGCTGTGTGCTTGCTGTGACTCTTTTTTTTTTCTTTTACCCATTATGTTACGCTTGTTTTGCTTGTCATGGACTCGGGAGTGAGGCAAGACATGAAAACAAAAGAAAAATGTTGGCGTATCCCTTTAAACAAAGGGTATTTAGTCAAATGATAAATCACAATTAAAGAGCCTATTTATGCTTTTTTGAGTTTTATATACACAATAGTCTAGGGTGACCATACATCTTCTTTTGCCTGGACATCCCCTGCTTTTTTGGACTTAAATTTATGTCCAGGGAGATTTTATAAAATTCCCTAAAATGTCCAAGTTTTGCTTAGCTTGCAGACGAAGCTGTCGCCGGTGACAGAAAAAGACATGCATGACTCAAACTACCATAACTCCTTGACTATCCATGTTATCCACATAATTCCAACTGATTCTGAAAGCTGAGAAGCGGAGCTTTCCACTGATATAAATACATTACAGTAATGGCTGGATTGGCTGGGGAAGAGGTACGGGAAGTGAGCTGACTGAGCTAGAGAGCAGACAGAGGATTCAGAGGCAAATCTGTGAGTCATTTATCGGGGGTTTATCGGTAGTTTCTGTGTAAATAATGTAAAAATATTGTAAATAATGACATTAATATCATTCTGGAGAGTTTTCTTGCTGTTCTTTTGCTGCATTTTTGCCTAGTTCATCTTTTGTTGTCATCGTCTTTTTCATCATAGCTCATATTTTATGGATTTCATAAATAGTTAAATAAAGCAATAATATACATGATAATAAATATAAAAAAAATAGATTAAATACTTGCCTGAATGTTTTATATTTACCAGAAAAAGGTGCGAAATGCTTTACTGAAAGGGCATTTTCAGACACATTTATTGACAAAAAAGGCAAAAAAGACCAGGTGGCCATTTATATCCATAGTAGTTAAAGGGTTAATATTTATAATAAAGCGGTACCACTGGCCTAAAAACCCAAATGCAAGTATTTTGATTGTTTTTAAAACTGCAGAAATCAGGTCATCAGCCAAGTTTACATTTGACGACTGCAATCGCAGGAGATTTTATTCAACTTTGCAAATTTGCAATTTTAAGACCACAGGGGAAGCCACGTGTAAGGCAGGCATGAGTTTAAATGGGGTGGTAAGAACTTCCTCTCTTCTTGAGTCACATTTTCTTGGTTTAGATTCTTAGAAGAGAATCAATCAGTAAAATGTTAGTGGGCGTATGCAGGTTTGAGTCTTTTGTTTGTGCATTTAAGAGTGAAAGTATTCTGAAATTGATCCCTATTTGTTTTCCAAATGAGGACCTTGTCCTTCACAACACATGCATTAACATCCAGCCTCTACTCTCCACACCGAGGCCGTTTCTCGTCCTTGCTTGTCAGCTTTTTCCCTGAATTATTCTGTTGTTCTGGCAGCTTCCTGGTCTGAACACAATCCCTCCTCATTGTTAAAGGAGAATACTTTCCCTCTGATAGAAACAAATGTGCCCCGGGCAGGTCTGCCCACTGTATCAGAGCTAACTCTCTGCATACCAATACAGCCCGTCCTCTTCAGTATGGGTGTTTGGTGGTGGCCGGCGTTGCTGACAGAAGCAGTTTCATGTCCAGCTCTGCCCCGTCCTTGCCCTCCAACCATAATAGATATTGACAGGTGCAGCGCAGATAACGCTAATCTGCATCCTAACAGGATTTCACGTGTCATATAAAGCTTTCTCGTCGTAGCCGCATTCAATTCACAGCTTTGTTATGCTGCTAATAACGTGTCACGGTGGCACAGCCTACGGCCTTCACAGGGGAGGATGTGAGAGTGAAGCCCGATTAGTTCACAGATCTGTGGTCTGAGCAGGGGGACCAATACTTAACGGAGTTAAACATGTAAGAATTCTCATAAAGTCCCCTGACTTTTAGGGGATGTGAGATCCTTATTTGAAAGAGTTTGACTTGTGAAATGTTCAGAGAGTCGGGATATTCTTGGAATTCTTTAAAGCTCATAATTTTGGACTTCTTCGGTTAGAAATGTCAGGTTTCAGGTGCTGGTTTAGCGAAGTGGTAAGCAAACAGGTACCTCCCAAATATGGCTCTACTGTCCTAGATTGGAATCCAGCCTGAGGCCAATTTGCAGGATGTCCTCTCCTACTCTCTCTCCCCCTTTCATATGCCTGTCCACTGTCTCTCTCCCGCCAATTTATTCAGTTAATTTCACTTTATTAGGTACACCTTGCCAGTACCGGGTTGGACCACTTTTGCCTTCAGACCTGCCTTAATTATTTGGCAACACAAATTCAACAAGAATCTGGAAACATTCAGAGATTTTGGTCCAGATTGACATGACAGCATCACACTGTTGCTGCATTTTTGCCCAGAAAACTGCCTCTCCGTGGACATTTTCTCATTTTTGGACCATTCGCCATACCCCTGGAGATGGTAGATCAGCACTTTCTGGAGCAATCAGACAACAACCACACTGATGTTTGATTTGAACTTCAGCTCTTCATCTTGAGCATGTCTACATGCCTAAATGCTTTTAGTTACTGCCATTTGTTTGGTTGGTTAACTTAACATTATCCAATATAAAATGGCCAGTGATTAGTCTGCCTAGTGAGTTATCAAAAAGACAAGTACCTCAATTTGAAAGATGCACCCATCTGATTTAAAAGCAACCCCTATGAACTTAAAGGATCTATAAAGATATTTGGAGTAATCTGACACAAATAAAGAAAGAAAAATATGTAGGAACCTGGATATAAACAGCAAAAAATGGTGTGTATTTTAGACTGAAGATGTTTGGAGAGGATAAGTGGTGATTCAGTATGAGATATCCCAAGCTGACCCTCACTTGGGTTAACTCTTCAGACTGCCTCTCAGTGTACAAACATCACTACATAATGCATGAGGAGAGGCTGGATCAGAGGAGGTGTAAACAGCCATCCGTACGTGCGTGTGATGTATGAGTATCCAGTCCATGTGGTAGAAAAGACTTCTCCGAGTGTGAGTTTCATCAGAGCGACCTCATCAGGTTCATTAGCGGGGCGTTTAATGGACAGCGAAGATAAGGAGACGAATCAATTCATATTGTGCTTTTGGCCATCGCAGATCTGAGAGGAACGTCCCCCCCGCTGTTCTGAATCACACTCATTCTGAAAGAGACGGAAATTACCAATTCTGTGAACGCCGCGCTGACTTCAAATGACCTGATAAAGACTGGGCAGAGTCTGGATGCTGCAGAGAAAACTGCCTAAATCAACATATACTCCACGGCAGTGTTATTACCGGCATTACAGCTCTGATAAAAAGTTATTAAACCGCAGGAAGACAGCGTCGATACAGCTCTATGATGCACAAAAGCAAACAAGAACATCAGAACAACACCACTAGTGTTAATATGAACAGTTCAATGAAGCCAACAGATGCTTGAATTGAGAATGGGGCTGTAGGACTAAACTATTTAATTTTGATTTATTGCTGCATTTTATCAGTTAAATTTAATTAATTACGGTTTTAATCATGTATAAAATTACCTATATATTACCTATAATAAGGCAATTAAAGGAACTTTATCATTTTGACTACAAGGGACTAATAAAGGAATATCTTATCTTATCTTATTATTTCTTATACTATTCTGTGAATCACAACCTTTAATGCTGTTATGCCTTTAGAAATATGTAGGCCTTCAGAACTGAATGTGGTAGGGGTGTAATAAAACACTGATACACCAATATATTGAGTTATTTTGAAGCAAGATTTTGCATTAATATTTTTGCATACCTTGTTTAATTGACACCAAACATATTTTGATCCTCACCAAGCTCTCCCTTGATATGCTGACAGAAAGTCCAGCATGCTTAAATTTTGTCTCGTCTTCCATAAATTGCTTTAGATGTATCGACAACACGTCACTCATCGATGAAACAAACGAAACAGCAAAGAAAAAGAATTAAGTTTCTGCTTTAAGTTGGAAAAATGTCACAATGTGTGTCAACCTCTGACAACTCCCCAGTCTTTTTTTGTATGTTATAGAGGAGCTAGCACTTCAGACTAATATAAAAAAAATTATGAAGGTAAATACTGGAGACATTGTAGTACCTTGCTGAGTAACTGCTAGCATATCAAGCTAACATATAATTTGTCCCTCTATTAACCTTTCATTGAATAAACTGCGTCGTCGCTTGTTGACCAAGTATGACTCTTTAATCATCTTGTCACCATCTTAACTGAAAAATGATGTAGTCTTATCTTGGCATGAAGGTGCTTTTTGTGATCAGAATTTAAAAGATGCTTTTATTCTGAAAGAAAATTGGTACTTCTAGTAACAACATAAGCCTCAGAACAGAAAAACAGAACTTGCTGTGGATCAAAAAATAGATGAGAATTACTTATTCAAAAGCCAGACATGATTAAGCACAGCCAAAGAAGAACAAAACTGTCATTTCATCTTCTGTTGTTTGTCACTGTGGAAGCCAAACAAGATCACATCTGGTATACCTTTGGACCTCCCGTCAGAAAGTCTAAAATGCTGGATTTTTGCCCTGCATTGAATAAGTTGTTTTGTCACATTAGAGGTGTTAACCAATGAGAAGACAGTCAGAGATGTAAACAAACCGAACAGTAGAACAGAAGGATGAAGTTTTTGGCCTGAGATGCGACTATGAAGTTAACATATTAACCTTCAACATACAACATACATGCTAATCAACATATAGACCAAGAAACCTTAATCTCACTGGGTTCAATGTGTCGAGACTGACAGTGTGATGTAAAAAATGTACTTTTCCCAAGTGGAAGAGTAAATCAGTGTTCAATGCTTCTCACAAATTCTTCCAAAACAGTGCTAATGCTTCTAAGTTTTGCCTGGAGACTGATTATTTCAGTGCTTTCTGCTTAAAAAAAAATGGATTTTCTCTGAAAATGTAACTCCAAGCTTGCCTAAAAACTTTATGCAAATGTGCCAATTACTCTCAGGAATAAATATGCATTAGGTTTTTGGAGAGGCACTAAATGCAAAAAGAGTTTCATTTGACCTTGTCGCCACCCGCTGATTTAACAACCGCACAAAAGTCACTGCTGCATGAGCCGACAGAGGAATAAATATTTCAGTCTTTTCTGCCTGTTTTCTCTACTTTTACACAACAGACTCTCTGTGGTAATGGTTGTTATTTTGGTCAGGGTGCACAGCGCAATGAGATTTTTTTGCATCTGTCAAACACAAGCTCTTTTTTCTCCATTGTCTTTTGTAGTTGCTGTAAAGCTACTGTGAATGAGTTGTGAATTGTAAGTGGCAATACCAAATGAGCCAAAAGCCTTGTTCCTTTATTTTATGAGTATTTTGGCACATATCACTTTCTGATGGGACACTATTCAGCAGTTCTGATATGCAGAATGAAGGCACACACTGGGGTAACTGGGCCTTCAATGAGACAAATCACTGTATGATAGCATCGCCCTGAGAGGCTGCAACCTCTTGGGCATCAGCTTGATCTGCCTGATTTAATGTCTGTAATTAGATCCATCTTGCCAAGCTCCAACCTTCAACAACTATGAGCAGCCCAAAGCTGGACAGCCCAATCAGTGTCCTTTCGAGCAGGAAGAGGTTGGGGCTACGAGTAAGATGACGGCAGGAAGTGACTGCACGTACAGAGATTAGCATAGATGCTAACAGCTTCAGTAGCAGTTTGATCAAATCTTGAGTGCATTTATTTATTACGCGAAAAAGTTGAGTTTATTTTACAAAGTAGATCATGTTCTGTAGCACACTAGTGCCTGCCTACTACATTAACTGACTGGCCCATAATAAATATGATTGATGGAACGATCGTCCAATCACCTGCTGGATATGCTTCTGAAAGGTTCTGCCCTGCCCAAACAATTTCTTTGGGCTCTTTCACAGATGAACTAATGAAATATGTTGAAGGTACATCTGGTGTTGCAGGTTAGCCGCTAGAGGCCCATAGCACTAGTAAATATGAGTGCCAGTAGAGGAACTTCATCTGCTGTGCCAGGTAAGAAACTTGGTAGCCTTGTTTTGACTCGAGCATCAAGGTTATAAACAGTCTGTTAAGCCAATATTCTCATGAACAGGGTCTAAAACTCTTACTGGTCTATTGTACAAGTCAAGCAAAGCATCTTAGACATGGGGCCAGACAGTGAGTGTTAACATGTAAAATACATTTGAACTGAAATATTCAACAATGGCATTGGGACATTTAGATATTTGCACTGAAACACATATTTGGTTTTGGAAGTAGTTACACAGAAAAATAAACACAATCATTTAAAAAATACAATCTAATTTACTGCTTAACTTTTGATATTTTACTTGATGATGTGTTTTTCATTTCCAGTCTTCGTGTCTATCTCCTTTCGATGTCTGGTTTTCTTCACAATGTCAGTTTTTTTTTCAGTGTTACTGGTTCTCACTTTCAACTCACTGTCACTGTTTTGGCATGGAGGGGAGAGGCGTGAGGGGAGGGACAAGGTATTTGCATGATATTTGCATACACTTCAGAAACCTCCACTGCTGTCTTCTGTCCATGAGAGGAGACCAGACATGGCCACACTTAGGACATCCTCAGGTGTGAGAGTCAATGAATGGCCTCGGATCTCAGGAAAATCGGCCTCAGGTGTCAAGTCTCAGGGAAAACTCTCAAGAGTTTCAGTAAACTGTTTTGCAATATTTTAATCTATTCTTTCTGTTGTTTTGTGAAGCCAATAATGTAGAACCAATTCAAGAGTAAAACCAGACAAAAGCAATACATCCATGATACCTCGAACTCATAGACCTTCACTTTAACATCAGTGGGAGGAGGTATAGCTCAGTAATAAGAATGCTGGCCTTACGTTTGCCAAACTTTAGGTGTGAAAACGACCTTAGAAACAGGGAACGAGACTTCAGGGTAATCTATGAGATACATTTAAGAGCTAAATCAGAGACAAAATGACAAAAAAGCAAATTATTTATCACAATTACTATCAATAACGTTTTTTCGAGGAAAAGTTAAACGCCGTAAAGAACCTTACTGCAGTGCATTGTTGAGTGAGCATAGTTTTTTGAGCAGTTTTAACCTAAAAGTGGGTTAATTATGTCGTTTTTTTTGGCACCATGTACTGCCATGTGGCTACAGTGTTTCTGGCCTCCCAGGGACTCGCAAGTTTCTCTATTGGCACTCATATTTACTAGCCCACTTCAAAAAATCCTGAACTAACCATTTAATGTGATCTATGCAACATTGCCTTTGAGTTCAACCAGTGAGCCTTGCCACTGAAAAATCCAGTAATGCTTGTTCCACAATCATCAAATAGGATAAATGTAATCTGTAGCTTTAGTTTTCAGAATTTCTGAATCTCACAAAGATGAAATCTCACATTCAGAATCCAAAAACATCAACCCACTAAAAGCCAAAACAATAAAAGCTGCATGAATCTGTTAGAATAATTTAGCACCTTTATCCACTCTAGTTATAATGGGACACTGAAATAGTGAAGTGAGGCTTTGTGGTCCACATGATCTGAAACTTAAAGCTGAAACAGATCCTCCAAAAGCCTGACTTACTGTTCGATCTTTGAATCAATAGAAGAATCAGAGTCTGGACGGTGAACATGAGTGTTCGTCATCCCGGTGATGTCGCATGATTCATCGATCTGTGGTCCTAAAAGTTTTCTGCTGGAGTTCAGAGACTCTACCCTGCTCTAAACACGAAGACAGAAATGGCGAATTGGGCCAGCGATACCTTCTTGGCACACGCTCGTACACACTCTTTGTATTCCTGCAGGGACCGGGGAGCGCGGGGAGGTGGAAGGATTGTGCGGCAGCTCGTCCCAGTAAGACAAGGTCACCTTAAGTGGATTGGGATGAGAGAAGGGGGGAGAGTTTAATCCCCCCAGGACAAAAACAGGGAGCAACTCATGAAAAAGTAATTAAGCAGGATGCACATCGGTGGAGGCCACAGGCGGAGGAGGCAAGGAGGGGTGATGGAGATGCCTCGAGAAAGCTCAAGGAAGACGAAGGTGTTTCCGTACAAGATATCTGGAAGAATGTACAAAATGTGAGTTTAACCTCGGACTGTTTGGGGCTTATGACGTATGTTGTCTAAAACTAAGTGAAGTAGGGCCAAGAGGTTTTGGGTCTAGCACTGCACAGCTCTTAATTATCCAATCAAAGGTGAGGCAGCTGATTTCCAACACATCCCTGCTCCTAGGATCAGCTCTGAACCAAGCAGATTCTGCCATGACCTTCTTTGACCAATCATCCTGCTTATGTCATAATTTAACGTCCATTCTGAGTTCCCCCACTGTCAATCTGTGTTTCAGTCTAATCACAACAACCCTACAATCCTCTCCTGCAGTCCATCTTATCAGTGTCCAGGTCCAGGTCATCAGAAGTCTACTCCTCATCTAATCCTGTAACCCTCTATCACCACCTTTATTTCTTCCAAACTCCAAAATAGTCGAGCCGGGCTCCCGTGTCTGTTTGCTGCTTAGTGCAGGAGAGCTAATAAGATGGAGTTAGCCTTGTTTACTATGAGGTTAGCAACTACCTTTGTATAGATTTTAGGGGTGTCCCAATCCGATGTTGATGTCGGATATCAGTCCGATATCAGCTAAAAAACAAATATCGGATTATATCGGCCTGCATCTAAAATCTCCGATATAATCACTCCAACACAAGCAGTCCAATCTAATTTTTTTTTTTTTATTTATTTAATTCAGTTTTAGAATATGCCTATGTTTAAGTTAAACACAGTGATTATTTTGCAATTTAAAAATACATATTTTTTTGTTTTTATTGGATTTATTTAGGTTACTTTTCAGGGTCTTCTAATTTATTTTTTATTTATTTTATGTAATTGTATGGGTCAGGTTTTCTCATACCTACTATTGCTGACTACTGTTCTCTGTTTGAGCAATCTCACTTGATCAAGCCTTTTCTTACAGTCCATACTACAAAACAAGTAATTAAAAAAAAACATGTATGATTCCTGCTGATATCGGATCGGATCGATATCGGTATCGGCCAATACTCAAGGCTGCAATATCGGTATCGTATCGGAGGTGAAAAAGTTGTATCGGGACAGCCCTAATAGATTTAATAAAAATAACTGTATTTGAGTTATTTTGCAAACTCAAAGGCCTAAAATGTATTAATCCCAAAACTTCAAAAGATTTAAAAAAGGCTCCTATGTCTGTTTGCTGCTTGGCGCTGAAGGGTTAGGAACTACTTTGGCTATAGATATAAAGAAAAATGATTGCATTTGAGTTATTTGTGCAGAAAAACCACCACTGGTGTGCAAAGGCCTTAATTGTTTCAAACCTCAAAACTCAAAATTGTCAAGCTGGGCTCCCGTGTCTGTTTGCTGCTCAGTGCTGGAGAGTTTACAAGATGAGGTCCAGCTTGTTTGCCCTTAAGTTAACAACAACTTAGGCTCTAAGTTTCTAGACTTTGAAAGAGCATGTTGAGAAAGAACTGCATGATCATGGTTTTGGGACATTTCAGCAAACTTATGAGACAGCTAAATGCCTTTCTTTAAAACATACAAGCCACATTCAGGATAACTGCATGATCCATCACAATGAGCAGGGATGGACACACATCACCAACTTTGATGTTTGGCATAAATCCACTTTTTACAACCTCAGGTAGTCACATCAGCAAACATCGGTGCAGGTACAACCAGCAGTGAGTGTGTATGAAGCCAAACAGCTGAGAGTGTGTGCTGTTATATCACACACTCACATGAATATTAATCACAACATTACTCTGAGATTTGTTAAGCTGCTTGTTAGTCCTGACGTACATTCAAATGTGTTCTGTTTGTGCTGTTCTTTCACCGCGCTGCACCCACGCAAACAAAGTTAAACATGTAATCAGGTCATGGTTTTATGACATGTTCAGTCTGAGAAAACAGAGGATTTCCAAGGAACTACTAAGAGTGTCAAACTAGCAAAATAAATTAAAGCAGATAATAAAGATGCATCAGAGCTTTTGTACTTTGAGAGATATTTGTGGGACTGGATATAGGTCAGACCGATCATGGAGTTTTTTTATATGAGCAGGCTGATAATCCACACACATGCAGGAATTAACTCCATAAATTACAGCTATTACACCACCAGTACCATATATGGTCATCTGAAAGTGCTTGTTTTACCCCAGAAGTGAAAAAAGAAGGTTTTAAGTCAATACAGCACAGTCCAGTTAAAGAAAACACAAATCTTCGTTACACCAACAGCCAACATTTTCTTTCTGATGTAGTGAACCAATTCCCTGTTCTGAACTTCTGCTCCCTCTGATCTGTGCTTTATATCACACAGAGTCTGAAATAAAGCTGTCAGGTTAAAATCTTTGGCTCAATGAAATAACACCTCCTGCTGCCCACAACTATTTCCTTCAGACAAACATCTTTTGGCAGAAGACGCTGTGGATATTTATGTCACTTCTATTGTTAACTGTGGAGCTACCTGTGAGCAACAAACTGAAGGTCCTCAAAGGTCAAATATAACAGATCAGGGCTGAAAAGGAGCAGTGAAAGAGCAACGAGAGACTGGCACAGGGAGGAGCATCACAAAGCCCATTCACACTTGCCCATAAAAAAAAAAAAAAAATGGAATTACCCGGAATTTACACGGGTGAGCCGCATGTGTGAACTCTAACAGACAAGTATTTCACTCGGACTTTACCCAGGTAATTTCCTCTCGACCCCTCTAGTATTTTACCTGCATAAAGCTCAAGTGAGCTGATGTCTGAATGCAGCAGCAAATAGCCGGGTTAATTCACTGGCTATGTTTACATGAGAGCTTTAATTCCCCTCTAATTCAGAATAAAACTTAAATCCTCTTTAAAAAGATTAAAACTGGCCTCTTAAACACCTAATTCCAAATGAAAATGACCATTCCAGATTAAACTTAATTCCAAAGTAGGTGGCTGGTTTATTCTGATTTTAAATCCGAACTGAATAATTCCTCGATCATGTATATGTTCATTCCTCTTTAAATTAATTCCGGTCGCTTTGTGCATGCTCGTTCCTTAATCCTGTCGCGATGACGCATGTATTCTGCGCTGATGGGAGCAGGATGGCCGCCCGAAGCAAGCGTTAGACTCGAGCCAAGGCAATTTATTTAATTAGAGCCTAAGAAGATTTGGAAATAATAAAAAGAGTGGATGGACGTAAGCATAAAAATGCAGACCTTTTTAAAGTTGTAGCATCCAAGTTGGATGAGGTTTCCCTGAGAGAGACGCTGAACTGGAGTTTGTTTTCTTACGCTAGACGTAAATACGTCATGTCCACCCCCTGTCCAATCAGAACCATTCCCAAACCCCTGACCTTAAGTGAAATTGAATAAAGAAGAATTAACATGTTTTCCATGTAAACCTCAATTTGGAAATACTATTTCCATGTAAACTTGAAGGAGAATACTGTAATTCCGAATGATTTAATTCTGAAAACTTAATTCTGAATTAAAAAACATCATGTAACCGTGGCCAGTGTGGGTGAGTGGGGAGGGCTGATGACATCATCCTGTGCGGCCGGTGTGAAACCAGAAAAGGGAGACTTGACAGAACAGAAGAAAAACAATCGCTGTTGCTGGAGAAGTTCCTGGAGAAGTTTCTGATTGTAAGGACAGCAACTCAAACGTGCGTCTTGACATTGGAAGCATCCACTGCCCAGCACTACTATATAGGATGTTTTTCACGAGTGCATCTCGGCAACAGCCCAAAGAAAAGGTTTGGGGAGGGAAGAACCTTACAAAACTAGAAAAGCACTCAGAGAGCGCAGACCTCCGCCAAGCAGCTCAGTTACGGCAGTGGCTTTTCTTCTCCACATGGACAGTTGAGTCTCTGCTCATGTCTGTCCATGTGGAGAGTGCTGCGTTATCAGCATTCTAGTTACAAAGTCGGAAAATGTGCTGATCTACCAGGCTATTGTTTGCTGTTGTGTTAGCAGAACTCCTCCGCTGGCATTGCAAGGGAAGCCGGGAAATGCAGTGACATAGGCTTGAAAAATGTTGACGTCAGTTTGCAAATAAACTACAATTCCCATAATGACATAAATGAATGGGATTTGCCATTATAAAGTTCAATGTTTTTTGTAACGTCAATCTGGATCGGATCAGCACCAAAATGTAATGGCTTCTTCCTTGGACCAAACCACACCTCTGTTAAAATTTTCATGTAAATCCAGCCAGTAGTTTTTGCGTAATCTTGCTAACAGACAAACAGACAGACCCTGGCGAAAACATAACCTCCTTGGCGGAGGTAAATGTGCTGAAAGGCAAATAGGTGTTTGTTCTGTCAGTCATTATGAGCCAATTAGATTGTTGAGCAACTAAAGTTGTACATCAAGCAATAATCGGAGAGAATTTCACCGAGAGAGTTTCAATGATTAGTCCTCAGTTTCTTAATTGCGTGCTTTTAATAGGAAAGGGGCTGGAACGAAGTGGTAAGCCTGCCACTGTTCTAGCTTTTTAGGTACATGTGCAAGCATCAGATTCAAATTAGTAAATATTTGAAAGAAAAAAACAATACAGTTTATCAGTTTGAACATGAAGTATCTTGTCTTTGTAGGATATTCAGTTGCATATACTATAGCTGGAAAAATGTTCGATATCACTGTATTTTGTTTCTATGTACATTTTACAAAGATTCCCAACATCATTGGATTTGGGTTTGTAGAAGAAGAGAAAACAAAAGATTTAGGTCTCCATTAGCCAACACTCCAGTGGATCCATGACATACTATTGTACATGTGACCAACATTGCACTTCCTGAGCTGTGACGTAAAATCGTGACGGTTTAAGATCAGTCCTCGAATCCTAGAACTGGACTTCAGAGTCCTGACAGGTCCAGCTTTAGCATCCCTGTCAACATCCCCAACATCATATCAAGACTTCCTCAGGCTGGCTACATTAGACCTGCAACCAGTGATTGAACAAAAAGGCTACACAGTCACGAACATTGATAACTTGACAAGTTTTTCTCTTCTTGCATCTAATAGTCATCTAGAAAATATTGTGGATAGCCCTTTAATAGGAACCACCTGTCCAAAGAAGTCAATAAACTTTGACAGCAAATTCAAACCTGCTGTCAAACAACCACCAGTGGAGATACTCTCCCTCCAAATCCACCTTTCGAAAGCATGAATAAAATATCATGATTCTGGCACTCTTGCTGCAGTCAAAGACGAATGCTCTCGACGGGTTCATGTGTGTGTTTGTATTTTCTTATCAGATGAAAACAGAAAGCAGCTCCTGTGGCTTTTTCTTAGGAAGTAATCATAAGAGCAGGAGGAACGTACCGTGAGAGAGGGGCATGTCCAGGTCCATGCTCCAGGGCATCTGGCCTGATTCGTCTATGGAGTGCTGCGCTGTAAAGACATGACAACAGGCCTTTTGTTTACAGCCCATTCTCGCCCTGGAAACACTCGTGATTTATCCAAACTCCAATGAAAGACAATACTTTGTAGAAATGTATGACTGTGCGGCGCTGCACTCGCTCTCGCCACCCGCCAAGTGTGACTTTGTCATTGAAAGTGAGGATTTAATCATAGATAATAATGTGAGTGAGTGTGTGCGTGCTTTTGCAAGATGTCACTTCAAGCCATCATGAATTGCGATGTCCAACTTCCACAGAGCTGAAACTAAAGTCACAGTTTTTTGTCTTTGGCAGACACACAATGACAGCATGAGTCAAACGTTTATTATTCTGAGTCTGTTTCAAAGTGAAATCAGATTACCAGGATGGACTGTACCTTTCAAATGGCCCCGTCCGAGTGTCACAAACCCAGAGGAGATAAAGTTGTGCATGTCCTGGCCTCCGCTGCGCAGGTTTTCTTTCCCATAGTGCCCTGGTGAGACATTAAAAAGTGAGGAGGGTGAGTATTTCAGAAAATATTTAAGATCAAACTGATCTCAGCAAATGTGAATAGAGAGCCAAGGTCCAAGAAACATTCCTGTTGCTTTTTATTTTAGTTTCTTTTGCATCACTGAATATCATTTGAATCACGACTATCATGTAGGCAAAAACAGAAATGACATGAAAGGACTAAAAATTCAACACAGCTTGACTATCAGATCATTAAAAAGCAAAGCTGTCACCCTTTTTATCCCTCAAACAGTAGCTCCCAACCTTTTTTTCCTTCCTCTCCCAGTTGTACCTAAAAGGAGTCAAATACGGTGGCCGAGGGCAAACGGCCTACAACGGCTGGATGCAGTTCAGTAAGAGGAAAACTCCTGCAAGCAGCATAACCAAAGACAACAATAAAAGTGCTCCAGGCCTGCAGGGGGCGCTGTGGCAGGCAGAGCGACAGAAGAGAGACTACAGTGAAGGCAGCTACGCCTCAGTCTCCATGGTCAGATCAGCTGTTCCTAAATTTAAAGTGCTTGTGTATTTGAACCTTTACGGTAAATGCTCCATGCCGAAAGCATGTGCTACGTGGATTATCACTGCTCAAGATACGCAAACCAAGTTTTGCTGGAGCCTTTCCCTTCTGTTGTTGGGGGAGAGGTGGGGTAAACCCTGAACCTGTGCCAGACAATCACAGAGCCACATAGAGAGACAGACAACCATTCACACTCACACTCATAACTAATTTGGAGTCACCAATCAACTGAATGAGAATGTTTCTAGTCTGTGGGAGGAAGCCAGAGTGCCTGGAGAGAACCAAAGCATGCACAGGAAGAACATGCAAACTCCACACAGAAAGGCCCTGCCCGACCCAGGGATCGACCTTCTTGCTGTGAGGCAAGTGCACTACCTGTTTCACCACCATGCTGCCTCCTACAGTCTTAACTATTCAAATTAAGACTGAATTCACAAGATGGTTTAAAGACTTTGAATATCAAATCAGGGATAGTTTTCAACAGAGGCTTGACCTTTAGAGGCATGCTGCACAGCAATCATCTTAATAAACCTATCTTTTCAGCTTCTAGGTTTCCAGCACTCATTCACTCCGTCAATGCTGCAAAGTTGAAATCAAAGATAGTGGATTCATTCAAACTATTATGTGAAAATCAGCGTCTAATGTCATGTGTCAATGTCATATCTGACCATCTTTGAGTTTTGTTGTGTCTCAGCTTTAATACAGAGGAGCATTCATAATAACTCAGCAACCATTTTCTGCTTAATTTAGAGTAACTGTGAAGGACAAGAATACTAAACAGGGCTTAAACGGAAAAAAAAAACAACAAAATTGACTCCCAGACAGAATCATTGGCTTGAAAAGGGATGCCAGAGATGCAATCTAAAGTTTCAGGCTTTTCATGCTGCCATTAATCAAAACCTGCCTCGGATTCTCCACGGTGAGTGAGGTATTGAATTTAATATGACAATAAAAGTGCAGCACTTCCTGCTCCTCAAAGGTAAATGATCTGTTTTTGAGACTCTTGATTTTCAAATGATTTAAACCTTTCTCTCTGTGGAAACGCTCGCACACCTAATGTTTACACCCCCGTGCTAACAAATCTCTGTAACTCAATTTGTAGCTCTGTAGCTCTTAACCTGTGCTGTAATTGAGAGGTACTCCTGAACACAAAGGAACGAGACGAGATGTCTGCAAGGAGGCGAACGAAATACAATTGTCCTGCCAGTTACAGACAAGTCTCACGAAAATAAAGGGATGTGGTATTGATTAGGAGGAGAAATAACAATGAATCCAAAATCCAGAGAGCTGGTTTACCAAACATCTCCCCTCGTTCTCCGTTTGTCGTGCTTCAGCGTCGAGCCAAAGCAGCTAAATGCCTCCTTCTCTGAGGAACCACTTCATAGTCAATAACATCACTCAGACTTGTGGGCTCGGGGACGCTGGGATCGAACCGCATTTTCAAATTATCATAATGAGAAGGAACACGAGGGACCATCAGGCCCGCTCTTCATCACTCTGAGGTGTAACGCTCAAGCATCCGAGCTCATTTGTTTCTGTTTATCAAACCAAGGGGAGGAAAATTAACTGATTACTGACGCACTCGGGTCATCTTTGTTAATCTGGGACCTGTTGAAGTAATAAGAGGGTAAAGTAATGATGCTTTTCTATTCGTGGTATCTGCTCAACTCTGCTCGACTGCACAGTTTGGATAAGACCTGCTCGGTTTCCATTACAGTATAGACTGTTGAGAATTGTTTTGTTTTCAAGATAAATACGCATTAAAATATATGATTCATAGTGAAAATAGTTCATTAAAGTATTTGTACTGTTTAATTGGCAGCAGAGGTGCAAGATTTGTTTGTTTGTTTGTAGATTTGTTTTATTTTGAAATGCATTTAGCAACGAATCTTCCAAGTGCTTTTATTCTGAAATGAAAACCGTTTATGTTTTTGTTGTTCTGGCATGATGGAAGATGGATAAAAACATAATGGTGAAAAACAAACAATTCACTCATTCAAAACAAAAACTTAAAAATAGAATGAAAAATCTGAAAAACATACCGTAAATATTTTAGAAAACACTGAAAAATTATGACCATAAATATCAAGTAGAGAGAATGAAATCAAATTAAAAACAACAAATCAAAAAGCAAGTTATTAAGAAAAAAAGTGTATTAAAAATTCAGAGACAAATTGAAAAAAAAAAAAACAACAATTATAAATAAAAACTGCAATAAATACATCAAGTTGAAATAACACATTGGGGGAAGAAAATAAAAATAAAGCACACAACATCATTGCTGAGAACAATGGTTTGCATTTTTTTATTTGTTTTTTTATTGTTTGTCTATTTACATTTCCTTGTTATTTGTGTGTTATTTTGAATACTTGCATTTTTTCCTTGTTATCTGTGATCTGTTTTGGGCTTTTTGCCTTCTTTTTATATATTTGCTATGTTTTTACAATCATTTTTTGATACCACATATTTTTTTATCTGTTGTCATGTTTTCCTGTTGTAGTAGAATTTCTTATTAATTATCATTATTTCTTATTTATTTGCTGATGGTTGTGTTTCTTATTTGTTGATAGTTTGTAGATTTATTGAGTTTTGTAATCTGTGATTCACTTTTTTTATTGTGTAATAATTTGTTATTGTTATTGTTATTGTTTATCTGCTTTGTTGTTGTGTTTCTGATTTCATGTTGCTGGACCTCTGTTTTCAACTGAGAGGGTTACCGGTCCATTAACCGTAGGATAGAAGCTTCAATCCCAGCCCTAAGTGACCAGTAATTGGTCATCTGGGGCCAGCCATTATGTTTTCTGATTTGTTGTTTTTTTGTGATTAGTTGTTTAATTTTTTTTTTTGTTATTGTTGTGTTTTGAGCTTCAGTACCACAGTTTGCCGATGATATAACCGTATATCTCTGTAACATCTCCCAGGATGAAACGCTGATGACTCATAACCTCCACCTGCCCCAAGGACGCCACTGCAGAGCTAAAAAGCAGGTATGTGAGGATGCTGACTGTGAGATAAATTGTTCCCATGAGGCAGAATAAGCCTTGAGTCTGTCATTATCTCCAGAAATGTTCCTCAGAATCGCCTTATTGTCTCTGCATTATGAAAAAGGATCCAAAGTGGGTGTCAAAGAACAACCATCTATTACATCATGTCAACTTGAATGAAGGGCAAAGTGTTTTGTTTTAAGGATAAAAAAAAATCTCCTGATAGAAGAAAACAAAGAAGAGTGATTTCAAATGGCCTTTTGGGAAAAGTAAACAGCCGTTAAATGAAAGACTCCAGTGTTCACATTAATGCTCCCCATTCATGCAGAATGAGAGATGAAGATAACTGGAGATCACATATTAACTTTTCACACAATCTTCTGCAGATAGTGGTTTTAACAATAAACCCTAAGACATGTCTTTAAGTCATTTTTGTTTGATTTTTAGCCTAAACTACGAAGCAAGACTTTAGTTCAACAGGATGCATCAGTGAGACAATGTTGTTTTATGATCATTATCACTGTCCAAACTCAGCAACAAGTTGCAGCCACTACATTATTCAAATTGGATCAGTAAGCATAAAGATTGCTGTAATTTAAACTTAATTCAATCATGTTTAAAGAGGTCATATATAAACCCAATTCCAATGAAGTTGGGACAGTGAAAAACATACACAAAAACCTTTTTGATGTTCAATTAAATACACCACAAAAGCAAACTACTTGATGTTCAAACTGTTATATATAAGATATTCACTCATTTTGAATGTGATGCTTGCAACACGTTCCAAAAAAGCTGAGACAGGGGCAACAAAAGACTAGTAAAGTTGAAAAATGCTCAAAAAAACACCTCTTTGGAACACTCCACATGTGAACAGGTGAGTGTCACATGTTTCACAACGAACATTTACAAGAAATTTAGGGATTTAATCATCTACAGTCCATAATATCATCAAAAGTTTCAGAGAATCTGGAGAAATCTCTGCATGTAAGCTGCAACACTGAAAATCAGCACTGAATGCCTGTGACTTGTGGTCCTTCACTTAGCACTACATTAAAAACCATCATCATATATTACTATGTGGGCTCAGGAGCACTTCAGAAAACCATAATCAGTTAACTCAGTTTGTCGATTTGTCTACAAGGTCAAGGTCAAATTCTACCACACGTAGAAAAAGCCATGTATCAACAACACCCAGGAACTCCACAAACTGTTAGTGCCCATGGCATGGGTAACTTGTACATCTATGAGGGGACCATTAATGCTAAAAGGTACATTTCCCATTTTTTCCCAGTAGTTTTCCCAGAGGCTACGGCCTCTTCTGGATGTCAAAGCTGCAGATTAATAATGCTCTCTGTCTTAGACTGGCAAACAATAATATCTCAGTGACCAGATACTGCCGGCCTAAACAATGTCAAGTAAAATGATGGCTGCAATTAAATGAATACATATGCTAGAGCAGCCTTCAGTTTGATAAATATGGACATAAAACAGTCGCTTAGTGTTTTTTCCTCAGGCAGTCTGACACATCCAGACTCATCATCATTAACAACATGATGTCAGTCTTTGAAAATATCAACCCAAAAAGTCGGTCTTATTGCAGCCTGCTGAATTCCTAGCTGTGAAAACCTGCAGAAATTGTCCATAAATAAGATAAAAGCCTTTCAGATATGGTTCCATTTCTTGTGCGCCATGTTTAAACATATTTCACTTATTTTCTCAACTGCGTGGACAGAAGGACAAAACACACCAAAAAAGCTGCTTTTTCAAAAATGCTCACCTACGTGTGGACATGGCCTGAGACAGGACCAAACCACTTCATGTCAATGGAGGGGGGAGCAACATATTTTGCTAAAGCTAGTTTTGTTCATACAGTCTGAAGAAAATCTCACAGAGCACCTTGGGCATGGAACAACCTCCAAAAAGAGCTAAAAATAGTGTTATTGAACTGGTAAAGAAAATTTCTCTTGGTTACCTTGTCAGGCTTCATTATCCATGAAAATATTGGTTGTAATATCTTTTGGTGTGGGCCTTTGGGCCTTTCTTTGTCTGTATACTCTTTGATTTTAATAAGAAAATGTAAAATGAACCTCAAGATAATCATATAAATATATAAGAGGTTGTATTGTTACCTCACTAATACTAGGGGGTGTTAGAATACATATTGTAGAGGTATATGTATATACATTTTTCCATTCTAATATTATCAACTATAGTTACATCTATGGTGTGATGGGTCAATTTCGACCCATATATATTTACTTAAAGAAAAAGCCAAAACAGTATTTTTTTAGAAACAGAACTTTATAAGCATGAATATTTGTGAATATTTATGAACATTTATCTGTTTATCTTCACAGATGAACCATAATTTCAGGTTTGGCTCTAATTATTGCTTCATTATCTTATTTTTATAACTGGGTAAACCGACCCTATTTTAACAGAGCACTTATAATTTATTGCTTTTTTTTTTTTTTTTTGTTTAAATAGAGCTTCCTGACAAAGTCAAAAAGCCTTGATTCAATAAATAAATATTGAGTGGTTCTTTTATGCATTTAAAACCTAAAATGGGTCGGCACCACAGGAGGAAGGTTAAATTGTGAGTTGTTGTGCTGTTTAATGTTTTGTTGTTGTTTCTTACTGTCTTGGCTGCTATCTTGGACAGGCCTCTCTTGTAAAAGAGATTTTTAATCTCAGTTGGACTTCCTGGTTAAATAAAGGTAAAATAAAATTTAAAAAAAAATCCTCACTTTTGGCACTTGAATGTGTTTTTTATTGAAAAAAATAAAGAACTAATGTCTTTATATCTTTTAAAGCCAATGCTAGTCATTCGTCACCCCATTTCGTCCTGGGGCTGGAGTGAACATTTTTGCAAAACATGAAGAAGATCCCTCAGAGCCATCTTAGGACATCTTGTTTAAAAGAGTGGAACAGATAAACAGATGGATGGATGGATGGATGGGTAAGCTAACATCTGGTGAGGAAATAGAAAAATGTGTTGAGTAAAGTTTTCCTTAAAGTCTAACATTTCAAATTTGGTCTAATGGAAGTTATAAAACAACCAGTATGCCTAATTACCTATGCATATGCACAAATGAGTGGTATGTTAATGTAAAGAATATTCTGAAACATTTTTATCTCTAACACTGCAAGCATTAAGCTAAAAAGCTTGAGCTAAACGTGGAAAATGGCCTGGAGTTGTACTTCAGACCGGATGATTTTTGACCATCCTCACACATAAAAATGAGTCCCTCTTAGCTCACCGCTTTCTCATAAATTTGTCATTAAAATGTGAGTCACGTCTTCCCCGGAGTGCTTCCATCCCAGCTTGGACACCCTCCACCCTCCTCTCCGAGTCTTTCCTCATTCAAAAGCATTCACCCCTGCAATGTGACGTCCTGGTGCTCCTCAGCCGGCACACTATGGGAGGCTGATATGACACAGGTTGGACAATGAAGACATCTTTTCTGTGGGCGGCTTCGTATCAAGAACACAATAACAATGTGCGGCTTTGTGAATCACTCCAGGAGTAATCATTACTCCGTGTTTGCACTTAATAACAGACGCACTGTGGCCTACAGAGAGCACCTTGTTCAGCAATTAGCAGGGGACCAACCATCATATCATTTCTATATCGTACTGTTTATAATTTTCTCAATGGTGTTGCAATTACTTTCAGTAATGCTCCCTTTTAGGTTGAACCTTATCACATATTTCAAGTTGCTGACATTTTGCAGTACAGCTACAAAAAAAGGCCAAATGGAAAAACAAATTTATCATGCAAGTGTTCAGCAAAGCATGTAAAAAAACAGTTTTTCTACAGAATGCTTTTCAAACTGGCTTCTTGAATATGACAGTGAGTTCACTCCACAATCACCAAATCTCAATCCTATAGGTCAGCCTTTGGATTGTGGTGGAACGGGCAGATTCACATGATTGATGTGTAGCTGACAAACCTGCAGCAACTGTGTGATGTCAATGTGTACCAAAATCTCTGTCTCCAGCACCAATATACCATGAAAAGTTAAGGCAGAACTGAAGGCAATTGAGGATCAAATGTTATACAATGCAGTGTACCTAATGTAGTGGCCAGTAAATGTATATTAGTGCCAATCCTTTTGCTTCTGCCTGTTTCTCCATGTATAAGCCTCTCCATCAGGATTAGATTCTGGCTCAAATATGTAAAGTTGAACCAGAGTGGGACAATAATACACAATTTCTCTTCAATCAGAAATCTAAACTGCATCTTTGTTTTCATCTCCATAGATTCACACCACGTTATTGACGTCAGTATGTCACTGTGATGTGACTGTGATGCCCTCTCTAAATTAGACTACATTTAATAGGACTTTTGGGCATATAGTCCTGCGATGTTTGGTCCCAGCTACATGAGTAACCTTGGCTCTTACCTTTTATCTTTCATTCCTTACCTTCTTTCTTACTCTTCTTTTATTGTTGTGATTCATATTCTATTTTATTTTTATATCTGTTTCTTAATATTGTGTTCATTTTTATTCCATAACTGTTTTTAAATAAGGGTATGCATGATTATATTGTACCCTTGACTTGACTTGTCTTGGAACAGTGTAAACTTAGTGAAAACAGTATAACATGTGACTTTTAAGCTGCATTTACACTAAATGCCAATTTAAGTTTGGCATGCAACATAGATATATTCAAGGTGAATGGGAAGATACTGAATTTACCATGCAGCTGTCTTGCCAATGGCTAAAAATTTCGTTTGACCAACTTGAATTGTGAATGCCGTGAATTTCACCTCTTCAAAAAATACCAAACCTCTGCAACAAATTTGCCTAAAGCTGTGGCGCCAACATCAACATTGAACAGTGACTAGGATGACATCACAGACAGAGGAAGTAAACATCATCATCAAGTTCAGCTCATATTTATTTAACACTTTTCATGGGCTGTTGTCTGAAAGGAGCAAAACTAGCTACCAGCTGGCTGCTGGCGTGTTTTTCTGATTAACCAGCAGGGATTTAAAGTGTTTTTTTACCAGAGAAAATATGCCGAACCTTGCGAAGAATTACCGGAACAGTGAAGAGCAGGCACGCAGGAAGATGTTTCAAGTAAGGCGGCTGCCAACTGAATGAACGAATGACTGGCTGCCATAAGCTACACACAAATAAAACCTTAAGAAGTTCTAATACAGGCATCACCACAAGGCAGATCTCGGTCTGGATCCAGACTGAGTGATGGCTCTGTTCGGACCCATGACCAATCTCTGAAAAATTCCCGAGAATAAATTTTAATGGAGCACTTTACCGACGATTGCGGCAATAGCGCTACGGCAGTCTGGCGGTCTGATCACAAGCCTGTCATGTAGTTAGTTTTCCTAAATAGGCTACATGTTCTGCATGTGTCTGAAGCTCATAAGGTTGTCTAATGAAGCACTGAAAGTTTCTTAACATTTATACCTCCAACTTCTGCAGTCACACAGATGCCGTGGAATGAGACATCATGATATATTAAGTGGAGGTGATTTCATCGTGTTTGCAGCCTCAAACTGCAGCAGCCACAAGCACCAGCAAACAGGAGGCAATGCCAAATAAACAGCAAGAGCCTACAAGTGACCTGCTATGAGGTCTGGGAGCTTTTGCCCTGAGTCTGTGATGTAGGAGCACTGCACTGTCCGTGGTGCTGATCCCGTTCAGTTGTCAGGTTAATTTTCTAATTCTTTACAAATCGAGTTGATCATTTGTTCGTGCTATTTTTATTCAGTTTTCCCACTAGTTTGTTTTTGAATGTTTCATGTTTTGCCAGTTCAGGCATCATTGTTCTCTTTATTTATTTATTTGGCTATGTGAGTGTGGGTTCATGCAATATGTGTAATGCTGTTTGCGTGTGAGAAGAGAAAGAATGAAAAAGAAAGAATCACAGAAAGCCAGAAAAAAAAAAAAAAAGACAGAGAGAGAGAGCGAGTGAGTGAGCGAAATCCAGAACCTGTGCAAATAAAATATTTATCTTCCTCTCACTTTCTCGGATCTCTTCTTCTGTTACATTATATTGCAGCAATATAGTGGAAAAGCAATTACATCCCCACAACTTTGTTTAAACCCTTTCCACACATACTCAAAATAGTTTTATTTATTATTTTTTTTATTTAAAATTTTTAAGTTTACTGTTACTGCTGAGTGTAAGATGCTACAGCCTGCAGCCACCACCAGGGGGGCTGCTGGCTGAGAGAGAGAGAGAAGGGTGTTATGGATCATCAAATGGAGGTGTTTCTATTTTGGACTATTCTGGGACATTTAGCTTCTTGTTTGAGAAAAAGAAGAAGACAGTGATTGCAGATATATCCACCATGGTTGATCATGGATCAAGAAGGCGGAAACACATGTTGTTGTTGCTTGGAGACAGGCCCGCCTCCTTCTCTCGTCCCTCTTGGGTCACAAAGGGAAAAGTGAATTCGCCTTAATAATTGTGATTGATTAGAACATGCAAATACATGTGCAAAATTTAGCCGTGACACAAATATTTCTTTCGCTTTTAGTGCAAAAACAGCTTTAGAGATTTTCTTTGAAAGAATTTGTTGTTTGACTGGAGAAATGTCAAACTTAAGGGTCATTGTTGGTTTGACCTACAACTTTCCCTGATTTGTCTTGTTTGTACAAAAGTCTCTGTCAAGGAGAAGCTAGCAAGTCCCAAATGAGAGTTAAAAGACTTAAAGCAAGCCAAAGAGTGGTTGAAAAATACACAAGCAGATCTGGCTTTAATGTCATAATCTCCTCCCTCTAGTCTAAGCATTAAGTTATTCAGAGAGCGTAGAAAAAGGGCATTAATTATGTGAAAATGTTTATTATATGAATTATGCAAAAATACAGAAAAGAGGAGATCATAGAGGACATCATTAAAGTATAATCTACTTTTCTTTGACACAAACTCATAAGCTCTTGGCGATAATCTTCCTTTTGACAAAACAGTTAATATTCCATCATTCTTTCTATAGAAACGTGACAAAGGAAGCTCACATCCTGCTGATCACAACAGTGTGTATCACCTTCCTCTGACACATCCCTCCATGCTTAGTGCCCAAGGTGGTGGTAGTGGTGGTGGAAAGAGGTTGGAGGCAGGCTGACACCAGAGTGAAACATAACACTGTTGAATCTGGGACACCATACTGGGGCACTTAACGAATGGGCTGATCCCTGGAGCTGGGATCTGGAGACTGATGGATAAAAGTAGGAGGAACAGCGAGGCACGACAGAATTATCTCCGGACAAAGAGCTTGAAGAAGACCATAATTTGCATCTCAATTTTGGAGCGGGTGCTGAGTAGGCTTATGGGATGGAGGCATGAGGGCCTGGGCGCGAGTGCATTCAATTTACTGTACATTTCCTTATGTGTTGTTTAATAAGAATTGAGGGAGAACGCTTATAAATCCCAGCTTGTCCATCTACTTCAGTGTGTGCCAATCAGTGCTGTGGCAGATTTATTAAGGGAGCAATATGGATTTAGAATTTATAACTGGATATGCATGAAGGGCTTTATGCTGTCAAGTATGATCAAGCTAGAGGTTTGGTTACATACAGCACTGTAACAAACACGTGCTGGGCTTCGGTCAAAGCACATTTTCAGGCTATTGGCATTGCCGCAAGCCAGAGAAGGCAACTCAGACTTAAATTGCACCCAGTGGTGACTTGACACTTGACTTAGACTTGCCCCTCAAAGACCTCCGACTCAACTTGGACTAAAGGTCTGGGACTCACGAGTTGCATTTTCATTGATCCCAGGATCATGCGAGCAGGAACCGATCCCAGTTGACATTGGGCGAGAGGCGGGGTGCACCCTGAACCATTTGCCAGCTGATTATAGGGCCGGATCGAGAAACAGACAACCATTCACGCTCACACTCATACCTGAGGGCAATTTGAAGTCACCATTCAACCTAATGAGCATGTTTTTGGTCTGTGGGAGGAAGGCAGTGGGCCCACAATGGTTGGTTTTGCTCTGACCGACAGCACATATCCTCGCCCACTGGAAGCCTATTTAAAGCCCTGCACAGTGGAGCGCGGCCCAGATTAGCTTGAAAAACAAGATCATATAATTGCAAGAAAACTACAAACTCTCAAGGTAATTGTGGGATCATGAGATAACAGAAAGAGCTAAGTGTAAACATGTTTTATGTTCTGCCTGACAGTGATTTGCTGCCTGTGTCAATACTATATTCAATGTTACAGCTGTTTTTTGAAATTCCAAAAACTCTAAGTGCTTGTTTTCCTCTTTTGGGTTTTATACTTGCTGGAAACTAATGCAGGGTTGAAGTGGCTCCCAGTGAACTCAGCGTGTATTTCCAGCGAACCAGTGCGGAGCTGCACCACTAGCAACTGATTGAAGAGACTGGAAGGGGATTTGCTGCAGATTGCGCGGCCCATAAGGAACGCTATACTGTAAGATTTTGTTTTGGGATCACTAATTGACCTGAGAAGTATGGTTTTTGTCTGTGAGGGAGGACTAGAGTGCCTGGAGAAGACCTACGCAGGCACATGGAGACCATGCAAACACCACAAAGAGGAACCCTGGGAGTCAAACCAGCAATCTTCTGCTTGCTTTGAAAAGATGATAAAAAAATATACTAAAATGACTGACAGACCACACTGAGGGAGTAAGGGAGCTTCATGTGGCCTCCTGGTCACCAGATGCACATCCCTGATCCAAAGCTTCAGACACTGAAACAGCCTGTTCTAAGCAAGGCTGAAACTAAGGGGTTTAAAGGCATGCCTAAACCCAACATCTGAGTGGATTTATATGAAAGAAACTTTCAAAGTATGTTCTGGTGACACATAGGACCAATGTAAACAAGCACAGCGCTGTACCAAAAGTTGAACAGCTTTCAACTGATAGCCCTACCTGTGCAGGGACAAAAAAGAGGCTGTCCTTCAGGGCGGAGAATGCTTAAAATGCCACTTTACACAAGTTTTCTATGGAATATGAGTACCTGCTGCACTATATCCTGCTGCTAATAACACCTTTGGTTTGACATAAATCAAAAATACCACCTACCATGATTGGAGTGAACAGGTGTGTAATGGTTCTTTGAAGTCCTAACCGGCGTCTCGTCTTTGGGTGACCCATCAATAGCAGCAATGTTTTCATGTTCGTACTGCGATATTGGAACCGGCCCTTGTTGCCTCAGGATGTCTGCCAAGGCTCTGAAAAAGAAATAACATAAGTGAAAAAAAATGTTTGAACAGAAATGTTTTCCAATTACCAACGTTTTCTTTTTTGTATACAATTCACAATCCCCCTAAAGGTCCCTCTAATTTATTTAGCTACAGCTCCAATTTGAATCAAAGAGGTCTGGAGCCGTGCAGAGAGGAAATCCTAATTACACCCACAGTCACAGGGGGGGTTAGATTTTCAATGGCATGCTACACAAAGTACAGAGGAGTCCTATTTAAGTGTCCAACTCCAGCTCAAGGCCCATTTATTATCAGTTACATTAAAGTTCTGCTCACCAGCCACAAATAACAGCAGTATTTCACAATGTTTCCCACTGTAAGAGGCTCGTATTCTTTCTGTAGGCAGGAGAAACACAACGGCATCACCATTAAGGGTATGAAACAGCGATGTAACTGTGTCAAAGTCAACCTAAAGCCACCGCACAGCCCTCTTTTCTATAACTCTGTGACTTTGAGAGATATACTGTATATTAATAGCATTTCCCTTCCAGGATAAGCACACTTTAGCCGTTTTCTTTCCCACAGACGGAGGCGACCTGGTTTTAAATTGTCCTAGTTGGCTGCTGGAGTTGGAGTTAAAGTAGTCTTCAGAAACAGGCCTGACTTTTGACGAGTATTTTAGTAGACAGTAAAGTCTGCATGGACAAATTAACACTACTAAGTGTCTATATGGGTCTACAAGACAAATGTTGCTTTCACTCTTTTTGGAGAGTTCGTACTTTAAAGGGATATGACAATTTTTAATCTTTTTGTGTCTTGCCTCACTCCTGAGTCCATGACAAGGAGATAGACACCATTCTTTTAACTGCGTGTGCAGTAACAAGGAAGAGACGGGCAGAGCTCGCCCACTGCTAATTAGCTTAGCTCAAACACTGGGAGTCAGTGGGTAGTGTTAGCCTGCAGTTCGTCTACAGTCATCAGATAAACTCTTCAGCAACTCTAAACAGTCCTGTATCTTTATCTATTTTTAGACTGAGATTAGCACTTTATGTAATTTTTTAAAAGAAACACATACAAACCTAAACCGCAATGCGCCTGGCAAACCAAAGCGGACATGCTTGTACGTAGGTCAGCTGGTTATCTGATGACTGTAGGCATGACTGTAGGCAGAGGTAGGCTAACACTTCCCCTTAACTCCCATTGTTTGAGCTAAGCTAAGTAGCGGTGGGTGAGCTTTGTCCGTCTCTTCCTTGTTACTGCAAGCACAGTTGAAAGAATGGTGTCAATCTGCTTGTCAGGGACTCAGGAAGGAGGCAAGGGCTGCCTGATTGTTACCTAGCTTTGTCTTACTGTTAACATCCTTCCTTGCTGTCTTCCTAGCACAGTGCTCTTGCTTGAAACCTCTTCATTTTTTGACCCTGACGAAGGGTTAAAGCGGTTTCATTACTCCTCAAATTCTCCATTATACACATGTTTGATGAGTGATGCCAAACTCAAACTATGTTCTGTGACTGCCTTGATAAATGCTTTAAACAAACACAAATATAAGTTGTCTGACTTTATTCAAAGCTTCAATTTCAGACATCATTAAAAGATAAAATATAAGGTAAATATAAGGATTGGCCAAGAAAATGAAAGCAAAGAAACACGGATTACAGTTTTTGTTGTTTGCGTTCTGATATAAAAACACTCATTTTACAGCAGTCTCTTCAGCAAAACTGCTTGAAGCTGCTTATCAAAGCAAATAAATGCCTTGAAGTGAAAAACAGACAAGTATAAATTATTCATGTGAATAGTGGATGATAAGAAAAGAGGAGATTAAATATTGACAAATGCTCTCTCAATAGACTGTTTTAAGATAGTAAATGGAGTCTTTCTTAGTGTGGAGATGCTAATAATGCAACAACCTTTTCATTTCTGCCATGAGGTCAGAGTTAAGAATGAGAAGCACACGCTGAGGTGAAGTGGGCGCACAGAAAGATGCAGAAGGCGCTTCAACAGCTCAGACCTCTGCCAATGCAATTCTGACATTTTTAGCAGAATTATTAACAGAAATGTGGAAAACCGCCCTATCTACAATGCGAACAAACTCTTTAATAAGCCCTGGGTCTGCATGCAGAGTCAGATCACTTCCAAAATGCAATCACTTACTTCTTGTGCCATGATCAATACAACCTGAAAAATCTATCAAAATCTGTTGAGAACTTTTTAAATTATTAGCAAAAAATTAGAAAACTGTCCTAGCTAAAAATGCTAATGGGAGGTTTGCATCATGGATGTGCAGCTTCCAAATCTGCATGATGCTCTTGTGTCATATATGGACCAAAATCTCGGAGAACCTTGTTGAATCCATGCCCTGAAGATTTAAGACAGTTCTTGAGGTCCAACCTGGTACCAACAAGAGTACCTAATAATGTGGCAAATTAGCATACTTCCCTGCTCTAGATAAGCCAGACCACCATTTCAGCCTTGCTGTGCTGCAGTGTATTTAATTTGTTACTATCTTCTCTAGGCCCGGCCAAAATTGTCTGAAAATGTTGTCTATAAAATCCAAAAGATTTCCTGAATAAACTTTGCCTTTAACTTTGTTTTTCCTCTAAAACACGCAGCCTTTTGCCTTTTTAGTCAGGCTCTGAGTCCTGAGATTGGAAAACAAAGCATTATCCTCACCGCCGAGCCGGCATAAATTGGTTTGCTCTGCAGAAGTTGATCAATACGGCCTGTTCAAATCACCGGCTTCAGCCCTCACTCCACATTTCTTCTGTTTCGGTGAAGGTCACAGACCAAACAGCAAAGGTCTGCCAACAGCTCAGTATTCTGCCCGCGGTCCTCCCCCTCAGCCGCAGAGTGAGGAGTCTAAATTACATTAAAGAGGCACTGGAAATTTACACAGACGCTCCAAACATTTTAGGAGGAGCAGAGCCATGACAAATACAAAGCTAATCCCGTGTTCCAGCTCTTCTATGCAGTCATGGTTTGTCAGGGCGAATGTCTGCTGCCAGCCTCTGAGGTCTATTCCAGCAGACACCATTATGAATGCTCCACGTGCCAAAATAAGGAAAAATTAGGGAACAGAAAACACCACTGAGCACTCCGCAGGTCAGACATCCATCTATCATCATTACCATCACTGTGCTGGAGCCCTAACCTTGCACAGCAGCTGGATCAGCCTGATTTAATGTCTGTAATCGGGCTGATCCATCTTGCCAAACTCTAATCTTAATGGCCCAAAGAGTTCTTTAGAGCAGGAAGAAGTAGAGCTACGAGCATGACAAAATCAGAAAGTGACTACTCAAAGAGATAAGCACAGATGTTAACAGCTTCAGCAGCAGTTTTATCAGATCTTGACCACATTTCTTTATGAAGATTAAATGTCCAGTTAAATCCCATAATTCCCATGAATGTATCCAATGTGTAACAAAATTCCTCATCTTAACTAAGTTAAGTTTTTGGACTGTTTGGTTGATTTGGGTTGGTAGGAAAGCTCCCACTAACTGTGGTGCAGACCAAAAAAATGATCTCTGGCTTGAGGCTGGCGAGGATGCTTTTTCTTAAACGGGGACCAATTGCTGGTTTCATATAGTCCAGGGGTGTCAAACTGATCCAGTAAAGGGCCACTCTGGCTGCAGGTTTTTATTCCAACCAAGCAAGAACACACCTGATCCAACAAATCAACTGTGTAAAGACAATCCAGTTGATTGAATAATTTGCATCAGCTGTGTTCTTGCTTGGTTGGAATGAAAACCTGCAGCCACAGTGGCCCTTTACTGGCTCAGTTTGACACCTGTGATATAGTCAGATTAACTGTAATGAATGTGGGGCCCCGACTTGTATCGGTTCAACTCTACCAAATGATCCAGGGGTGAAAATGATCATCACCCAAAGCAGCAGTAAATTAATAAGTAGACTTAAGCCTATATAGCGCCTTTCTAGTCTAATTCGGTCAGTTATGAAAAATTTTGGGAAAATAGTCTGTTTCGTTTGTGCTTCGTTTGTGTACCGTAAAAATTTTCATTTGTGCTGCTATGGTTTTTAAGTTATTAAATATCATTTTATAGGTCATCCAGAGTTCATCCAGACACAGTCATCATCTGCAAACAGCAGCGATGAACCTCTGAGGCCTTCAAACCTAACACCTTCCTCTCCCTGGTGGCACCCTTGAAATCCTGTCCATGTAAGAAAACTGTCACTGTTTGAGGAGAAGAAGTAAACAACCTCAGAGTGAAATTCTCCGTATCATTTTGTCATCAACTTTGCTCGAAACTCCAGAGGCGACCGTTGATACCGAAGCCATTAAGCACTTGAATGTACGCCCCATGGCTAGGACAAAAGCGCAGAAAAAAACCCCTCCTTCATTACTTTAATTGTCAAAGCAGAGACAGAAAAGTGCTGCATCATGAGCTTTTGTTGTTTCAAACACAGTATTATGAAGTCTCATGAGTCCATATGGATATTAAAAAGCTGACTTTGCCAAAAAATGATAACTCAGAAGACACTTAGAGCAATCACTGAAGCTTAAATTTAATCTGATGTGCTCAAGGAGTTCCTTTGTGTTGTTGTCAGGGCCGGAAGTTTAAAAAAAGAAAAAAAAAAGAAAAGAAAATTAACAAGAACATGTCAGAGTGTTTTTCTGAGTAATCCGTCCTGACATTTTCAAAGCAGCGAGTGCCAAAGTTGAATGGCCGAGGCATAACAATGCACAATTATCTTCATGTCTTTAAGTCAATGCCAGACGTCCTCCTCTGCTTACAGACTCCTGATAATTGTAGGTGACTCAAGTGACTTCTGGGTAAAAGCAGTGACTAACTCAGTATGGGTCTATTTTCACCGGTGGGTGGAAACGTGTTATTCTGATTCAGAATATAGACGCAGATAAAAGGCTGTTTATCGCTTTATACATTTTATATCCTGCTGCAGAGGATTCACTGGAGGGTATCAACATTAGAGAATGATATTCTCATCTATTGGCTGTTCTGCTGTGTGCAAAGCAAAGCTCTAACCCTCAGTGTCTGACAGGACGAGGGCATGAGGCTTTGTTTTCACTTAGCTGACCGTCAGAGTCAGATATGAGACTGAAATAAAAAGCCTACAGATGCTTTAAAACGAAACCTTTAAACCAACTTTTTAAAAAAGCATTTTGCTAAACATCTTTTACAGGTTCTACTTTTTAAGTATCTAGTTATCTGGACTCCTTTTGTAATTGTTTTTAATTGTTTATTAATTTTAATTGTTTATTATTCTACCCTGTAGCACTTTGAGATTTTAAATGTAAAGTGCAATACAAAAGAAATTGTTATTTTTATAAAGTGCCCCATGAAGTCAACCAGATAATGTTTTATATATTATCAAGTATATGAGGGGCATGTGCTGCTAAGGTCATCATCATGCCAGAATTTTACACTTGGATACAATTCCAGAAATTTTCAAAGCCAAAAAAATAAAGATAATTATGAATAGACCTTGAAAAACATAATTTGATTATCATTGATAACCTGTTGGTGCATAAAGGGTGTCTCCTGCCTCTTGCCCAATGTCAGCTGGGCTAGGTTGTTACAAGCCCCAGTTCCTAAGAAGTTGGGACGTTGTGTAAAACAGATAAAAGCAGAAAACGATGATTTCCAAATCCTTTTCAAAATATATTCAGTTTAATACAATTCTAAGACAAGATATTTAATGTTCAAACTGATAAAATCCATTGTTTTTTTTTAGCAAACATTCACTCATTTTAAATTTGATGTCTGCACGTTCCCAAAGAAGCAAGGGCAAGTTTACCACTGTGACATCACCTTTCCTTGTAACAACACTCAATAAGTGTTTACGAGCTAAGAACACCTGTTGTGCATGTATTTTGAGCCTTATAATGCATCAAAGATTTTAAATGAGAAACAAGTGCCTTCACAGATGCGCAAGTTACCCACGCCATGGGCACTGACATCACAGATGCTGGCTTTTGACCTTTGCTCTGATAACAGTCTGGACTCCTCTTTAGCCTGGAGGACACCACGTCCATGAATTCCAAACACAATTTAAAACATGGGCTGTGGTCGAATAGTCCTTTTTTCTTAGGAAGGCTCCTCTCTGAGTGGAATGATCTGGAAGTAGTTCTTGATAAGAGCTGTTCGAATAGTCTAAATGCTTAGGAAAGGTGGCTCAATGCTTCCTTTAGCATCTCCTTTAGCGTAGGATACACCGGACCATCCTTTATGAAAGGAAAGGAGATTATTCTGTCCCACAATTCTCAGTTGCAACAGCATTTATAAACATCCGACTGCTTCTGAATTCAACCAAATAATGCTGAACAAAGCACGCAGACTATGTACGTTACCCCTGCTGTTCGATCCTTTCAAACGTATACCAAAACGTGCCTTAACTTTCCAGTAGTCTGATTCTTTGAAGAGAGCAGGATATGAGACATTTGATGTTGATTATGTTTTAAACATGGTTAATAATTTGTACACTATTAGATTGCAGGCTTAACAATTTATGCCTTTCTTTCATTCAGTTACCATTTATTTTCATGCACTGATTGGTATTCATGTTGACAATGAGTGGACAAATTTATTTAAGTCCTCATTTCCAACATCGGTTATGCAGACGTAACTTTTACCAGGTTGTTAATGTTCAAATTGTCTGCGAGGAACAACATTGTCATGATACACGAGCACTTCCACATGATGACGTAGCGTAGTGAAAGCGTAGTCGGATTTTCTCAGCACGGCAGTTTTCCTTTCCCAAGTCCTTCTGAATTCTCCTTTCTCTTTTCCTTAACCTCCTGACGTTTTCCATCGGGGTTAAGGAAAAGTGGCTAGGAAAGGGCTTAGGAGGTGACTATTCGACCGCAGCCTCGTCAAACCACAGCAGACTTTTGATATTTGGCTTTGGCTTTGCATGGTAGAGTTTAACTTGCCCTCATAGATGTAGCGACAAACTGCTAACGGTTCACATGTAGATTGTTTCAAACAGGTGCTCCCAGTCTTTTGTTGCCCTTGTCCCAGCTTTTTTCCGAACATGTTGTTGGCATCAAATGCAAAATGAGAGAAAATGTGCAAAAAAAAAAAACAATGAAGTTAATCAGAATCAGAAATACTTAATTAATCCCTAAGGAGAAATTCGGTTGTTTCAGGTGCTCTAATACACAGTATAGAAGTAGGAAACATCAAATAAAGACATTAAAATATATAAGAGCATAAAATTTAAATAAAATAAATAAAATCAAAAACAAAATGAAAAAATAAATCAGTGTGAACACTAAATATATTGTCTTTGTAGTGCATTCAGTTGAATATATGTCGAACAGGATTTGTAAGTCTTTGTATTTTAATTTTATTCACATTTTACACAACATCCCAGCTTCATTAGAATTGGAGTTTCCTATCATCTCAAACCACCCTGGCCCGTCCCGTCTCCTTGTTTTCTAGCATCAATATGGCATTCTGCCCAAGGAAGTGCTGCTCACTGTATATTTCCTCTTTTTTGGTCCATCTATGAACCCTAACGATGGTTGTTGGTGAAATCACAGTAAACTGGCACTTTCTGATACACTTGGACCAACCTATGAGGCACCAGAAAGCAAAACTTTCCAAACAAGAGAGACAAACAATTACATTATCAATCTAATTATTTTGGTAGGGAAAAGATTTCTTTTTAAAACTGCTGATCTGGATTCCTTGAATATTAATCACTTCAGAATGTTTCTTAAACGTTACTCTACCTTGGAGGGACATAATGTGAGGACAAAGGAGGACTATGAAAATATTTAGCATGGTGGAAAACGTTCATTACTGTGGAAGGCTGGTAAGCAAATTAATTTTGCTTAGATATTTGAGGTTGTAACGTCTGATGATGAAGTTCACGATGTCATGGGTGTTTTCGTTTATAATAGTGTTTTGTTTTTATTTCCAGCGTCAAGTCTGTGTTGTGCGTGTTGTGATCTGTAATGTTATGTTATGTAATTGTTTTTGTCTTTTTTGTCTACATAAAAAATCCTCTTTTCCATTCTGGTGCTCAGTTTGATCTTACTGTCATGGCTGAATATATTGAGTTTCTGCCAGTTGATTGGCTAAGTAGGTATCTGCATGAAGTTGAACAGGTGTACCTAACAAAGCAGCCAGTGAGAGCATATTTATCATGTTCTGTCTTCTTCAACTGGTTTAAAAAGACAGATTCATACACCTTCGCACATCTTTTTACATCCACATTTTCACAAAACCATAAATGTAGAAGCAAAGTGTTATGATCGCGGATCATATGGACTTAATTTAAAGCACTCCGCTTGTGTCCTTGCTCTAAAACTGGAAACCCTGTGCAGTCTTTGTAATATATAGCACAGTCTAATGGATCTAATCAAGAGAGCAGTGCTCTTCAGAAGCCATAAAACAGCGTAAATCTACAGTAAAGGGCACACACCAAAACATCCAGGGCTTTATGTGAGGTTTGTTTCAGGACACAGGAGCATAAAGTAGTAGAATGTAAAGATTATAGCCAACATTCAGCACATCTCTGCTTGTTTTATGATGGTGTTAAATTCCCTGCATACTGCCGTTTGTTCCTCCGATGACGGAAACAGCCACAGGACGTGTTTCTTTATGCCTCTTTCACGCTCATTGAGCAATTCTCTGACCACTAAAGGTGCCCCCGAGGATTTTAAAATACAGTCAATGTGGAAGCAAATACTCATATCAGGACAATCACTCATTATGGCTTTCTGTGGCATTTACTGGGACCCTCTGGGGACCGAAAAAAAAGAAAAACACACCTCCTCGTCCACTGGGACTGACGCAGAGTGAGGTTTCCGTAGCATAGAAAGGTATACAGTGTTGACATTTGTGACAGGAGAGCTCTGGGGAGAGAGTAATGGCATGTGTTAAAGGTCGTGACCTCGTGTGAACCCATGAATGTGAGGCTGAGTCACCTATAGGTATAAATCATTGGTGTCCGCGCAGAATGGATTTTCATTTAAAGGGAAAAAGGGATGATGGTTTTGATTTTAGAGGTCATATTCGAACAGAAACATTTTTTTGAGGCGTAGAAGTCTGAGGTTTTTTAAATTATGAGACTGTGCTTGTGAGAATGAACCACAGGGGAGATGAGAGATTGATCACAGCAGGAACAACTATAAAAGAAAGTTTTAAGGACAAACTGATAAATCAAGACCACAAGCATCAACATCTAACAAAGTGTAAGACTGAACAGACACAAACCTGACAGAAAAATTCTTCTTAAGAAGTCAGGAATCAAAGAAATAAGTTTGGTGTAAGAATTCAACTGGTGACAGTGTAAACTGGTGACTTGGTTGACTTTGTCACTTCCGCCAAGGAGGTTATGTTTTCACCAGGGTCTGTCTGTGTGTTTGTTTGTCTGTTAGCCAAGATTACGCAAAAACTGCTGGATGGATTTACATGAAAATTTTACCAAAGGTGTGGTTTAGTCCAAGGAAGAAGCCATTACATTTGGTGGTGATTTGCATATTAGTCTGGATGCAAAAAAATCCCCAAATTTATGAACAATCATTAGAAGTGATGAAACTTCAATCTTCCAATAAGAACCTGAAACAAAAAGCAGTCAGTGTAGTGGAAGACACCATCGTCACCAAGGATGAAGAAAGCACAGGCAAAGCAAGTCCCAGTTTAAGGTCATGTTGATGTTTTCTTTGACATTTTGGAGGAATGGGTTCAACAAGTGTCAGTGGTGAATCAACACTGTTAGAAACTGTGAGACAAAGACTGAAGGCTCCAGCTCACACTGCGCTCTCTGGCCCAAAAACAAAGCACAGAGCTTGATCACCCTCCTTTTTCCTCTGATCTAGCACAGTTTGACTTTTTCCTTTTTCCTAAGATCAAATCTGAGCTCAGGGGAACAAGTTTAGAGTTTGTATCAGAAGTAATGAAAAGATCGACACTGAGGGACTGAGGCAACTGTCTGAAGAAGACCTGCTGCACTGGTTGATCAGAGGAAGACCTGAATGCAGTGGTGTTGATGCAGAAAGAGGGATGACACTAAAATTCAATAAAATTGTAGCACAGCATCAGTCTCGTTTTTTAATAGCCACATATCACTGCTGTTTTGTACATGCAGAATTCTACCATCAAAGACATTCAATATATGAAAAGGCCAAAGCTGAAAAGATATTCAAAACTGGCTTTTAGTGAATATTTCAACCAATATTTGAAGCAGTTGATAAGATATCCAGCCTTACACTGGACATGACCTCCTCTTGGGGCTGTAGCTAAAGCCAAACTGTTGATGCATTACTGGTGTAGCCATGAAAACATGGTAAAGACCACCTTCTTAAAGAGCCCATATTTTACCTTAACTGTTCAAATATGTCTTCAAGAGAATTCTCTCAATCACGAATGCAGAGGACCCCTGATACTTCTGTATTCTCTCTCCGTCCGTCCTGCTCCCTTTCCCGCATGGACTCTGTCGACTCTGATTGTTAACATGTCAGTTCAGTGCTCTGACTCTACATACACTCTTACATCTTCACTCTACAGAGGTCTTACTACCATGAGCCAATGGGCTTTACTGATGACAAACACTGGTAAGATGTCACTGTGGTAGAACTGTTTCAGGGGAGAGATGAGATGTTCGAGGCAGTAAATGGCACTCAAATAGGGAGACAGGGAGTAGTCCTGAAGCTGCAGACCTTTTGGTTTGTCATAGAAGTGCGGAGACAAGTTAAAGGGCATATGAAGGTCAAAAAAGCACAATATGGGTTCTTTAAACTAAGCATCAGAATGTGGAAGGAAGGTGATTTAAGAGGCTTTGAATGTAACACTGGTGTTGGATGGGCTGGTCTGAGTGTTTCAAAACTGCTGATCTACTGGGATATTTAATCCATCTCTAGTGTTAAGGAGAATGGCTTGTGAAAGAGAGAATATACAGTAAGAGGCCAAAATGTCTTGTTAAAAAGATATCACATTTGGCTCCATCCCAAACCAGCTCTGCACAGTCTCTCAAACCAAATGTCTATCAAACCAATAAAGTAAACTAGAAAAGCACTCAGAGTGCAAACCTCTGCCAAGCAGCTCAGTACCGACAGTGGCTTTTCCACAGCCCCCGTAAAAGATACAATTCTGGATCACCAGATCCAGAATAGTGCCAGGATCCAGATCAAACTCAGCACATACAGGGAGGTTGTTGTCCTTTATGACACAACAAGTTTTGGGAACATCACTTCATATTTTGATTTTCTATGAATTATTGAATGTCGTTAATGGGATTTCCCATTATTAAGTTCAATGTTTTTTTGTGAGGTCAGTCTGGATCAGATCCACATGAAATTTACCTTGATGATAGAGACATGGACTCAATATTATCCTGTAAAATCGGAAGTGAATCTGCTAAAAAATGGCAGAGATATGATTTTTTTGAAATTCCAACCAATGTTAACTTGAGGGATTTTTGGAAATTTGGGGAATTTTTTTTGCATCCAGAAATCTAATCCCTTCTATGGGCCATAACCAACATCTCCTGAAAAACTCAGCAAAATCTGTCCAGTAGCTTTTGCGTAATCTTGCTAACAAACAAACAAATGTCAGCAAAAGAATGACCTCCCTGGTCGGGATAATAAATAAATGAATAAAAAATGAAGGTTGCTGGTTCAAAGCCCATGTCACTCAGGGCCTTTCTGTGTGGAGTTTGCATGTTCTCCCTGTGCATACATGGGTTCACTCTGAGCACTCCGGCTTCCACAACAAACCTCAGCCATGCTCATTAGGTTAAATGGTGACTCCAAATTGCCCCTAGGTAGGAGTGTGAGTGTGAATGGTTTTCTGCCTCTCTATATGGCCCTGTGATTGGCTAGAGAATGGTTCCAGTTGTATCCCGCCTCTTGCCTAATGTCAGCTGGGATAAGCTACAGCCCCATGATACCGCATAAGGGATAAGTAGTATAGATATTGGATGAAGGTGTTAAAAAAGAGAGTTAATTAAACATTGTGGTGTGAACCCATATCGACACTTTATTAGTGTTCATATCAGTTCTGGTGTTAATTTGATCACGCAGTTTTTGCTGAGTATGGTGAGTGAAAGCCTCTAAAGCAGACGGGATACCAGATCTGGTAACCCCAACACCACACAAAAGTTAATAATGTCGTAAAGATCAGTAAAAGCAGAAAAAAAAGTTCAAAACCACTACTGAAGAGGAAAAACGTCATCAGTCTCACCTGTGCACGTTCATCTCCTGCGGCGGTTTGGTGGCTTTATCATAGGCAACTTTGGCACAAATCCCAATGGTGATGATAAGCGCGATGACCCCGCACGTGATGTACACCGTCGTGTTGGTCTGGTCCAGCTCGGGGTCATACGTGTCCCCGGTGGGCGCAGGTGAAGGGGGCTGCGTTTTGATCCAGTCCGGGGTGTTGTAGTTGGTGCAGGTCCTCTGCTCCAGCCGGCCCCCGCGGTCCGCGCAGCAGAAGCGCAGGAAGCAGCTGCCGCAGCAGTACCGGTGGTCGGTGTTGTTGCACGCGAACTCCTTGTCGTACTGGCCGCTCACGTCGTAGTAACCCAGGCAGGTGTCGTGCTGCACCGTGGGAGCCTGGACCTGCGTGATCCTCCCCGGGACGGCGGCGGCCAGCGGGATCGCGGTGGTGCTCCCGTTCACCTCCTTCACCTTCGTGTTCCTCCGCGGCGGAGTTTTGCTCTTTTTGTTGGCGATGGCGGCGCACAGGACATTCAGCGGGTCTAAGTAAATCAAAAGCAGCAGCAGGAGCTTTATCCCCATCATTTGAGGACGCGCTGGTGTTTGTTCTTTGGCCTCCACGCTCTGGTTTCTCTCTCCGAGTCTCCTCCACTTCTTACCGAGTGGAGCTTCTGCCTTGGTGTTTCTTCATGGCTGGTACTCCTTTACGCGCCAAGACGGACTCTGACGGGCGGGTTTCCAGCACCACGGTAACAGAGCGCATCCTCTGACTTTGCTGTCCACTGTGGGCTCTAATATTTCATAAAAGTTCACTCTGACCGAAACTTCTGGTGGATTTCGGCTTCAGAGATACGTAAAAGTCCTTCAGGGAACTCGCTTTTCTTTACCATGTGCTGCAGATCTGGATCGAAGCTTGGAGTTTATCTGCAAACAAAAGCATCCAGAGAACAAAAGAGTGGGTAAAGCACGACTTAAAGGCAGGAGGAATATCCAGAAGTGACTCTATCCACGCTAAGACTGTGCAGAAGTGAGGATATGTATCGAGAAGTAGCAGCAAACAGGAAGGACACTTTCAGCACCATGGAAAGGGCACACGTTTCCTTCTGGATGTTTGAAGCACTTTCTTCTCAAAAGTTGCTTTGTCAGCTTAATGGCTGGTTCAGCTTTTTCCTTGATCATAAATTTGGGTAAACAAACTGGAAAATACTTATCCTAAAGGCCACACTGATGAGAAACAAGCACATTTAGAGTGCTGTTTGCTTTTTTGTCTTCGTTTTAAGCATACGCAATGATAATAAACGAACTTCACATCCAAAAAGTAAATGTCTAAAACATGTCTGTTTCAGCTTCACCCAAAACTTTGTCGATTATTTGAGTCCTGTAGGAACATAATGTTCCCAAAGTCCAACGTGTTAATATTACAAGGCCTTTAGTTTTTTTTTTATCGACAAGTTTGGTCTCATTTTACGCATTATCATGACACAACAGTTTGCACCTCACTTAAGTCATATGGTAAAATTACGCATTTTAGATGCAATATAAATGTGAATGTTTTTGATTCAATTATGTTCACGTCTCCTAAAATTAATAAAACTATACTTCTAAGATCCGAATTTGTGGATCAAACAATCCATTTGGAACTTTTTTTTCTCACTAGTTAATGTCATTTTAAGCACAGTAATAGCAATGCAGCACAAAAATGTTTTGAGTTATTCAGCTTCATTTAGACTGGTAAGATAAAGTAAGATAAATTAACTTAAATGAGGTCCAATTTGGGAAGGAAAACAGTTTTATTGCCTCCTTTGCCTTGTTGTATGTGTATGTGTACAACTCTGATATTCTAGCGCCAAAATTTAATACTCTCGACCTACTCTGTTCAAGTTTTGACTAAACTTGACAATACATCGATTCAATTGGTATAAATTACTTCCTGAGTCCAATTTGATGGAAAACAGCATCTTTTGGTCGTTATCTGCCTCTATTGTCTTCAATTTACGCAAAATTATGATTTCAAGAACATTTTAGTGCCAAAAGGTTACGATTTTAAGCTGTTTTTTTTTTTTTTCACTTTCACCTAAAACGTGCACGTAATGTGAAAAGCAACATCTCTAAGGTCCAAAGTTGTGAATAACAAGCCAGTTTAGAGAGTTTTCGTCTCTTCATTTTACGCACATCGGTGACTATATTACAACACTTGAGCGGACAGTATTCTTAACATATCACTCTGTCACATAAACCTTAAATATGAAAGCTGTTGGAGTAGTACACTTGAGTGGCAAAATAAGATTTTTTTTATTCTAAATCTGTTTCAGAAGACCTCTTAGGTCCTTACTTGTGGAAAAAACAAAGTCATTTTGGAATTTTTTCTAAATATCCAAGCGTAAATTTATGCACAATAATGATGTTAAGTAGCGAAACAATGTTTCTAAATTCAAATTTGTGGAAAAACTCGTCATTTGGCGAGTTTTCAGACTACATTAGCGCCATTTTACGCACAAGGATGATAACAATGAAGCACTTTGGCGCAAACAAATGTAAACGTTTTAATTCATATGCTGCTGTTGTTGTATCAAAAACTTGACAGTGGGTTGATTTAACTAGATAACAACCTGTACTGAAGTCCAGTTTGGTGAAAACTCAGCTTCTTTGGATCGTTCTTTGTCTTTTCTGCTTATATTTTACTCACAGTAATAATATTGGTGATATTTTGGCGCCAAAAGGTAAATGTTTGCTAGTTTCTCTAAAAACTTGTAAATGAGTTAATTAGGTGGAAAAACATTGTCTCTTTGATCTGACTTTGCGGTCGACGTGCCAGTTTTCGGTATTTTTTTTGACACGTTTCATTTTACGCACAGTGATGATTATAATTCAACACTTAAGCGTGAACGTGCACTTTAAGTCTGGATCTGTTTCAATGACCTCTGAAACATGAATTCTTGATATGATGTTGCTCAACTCATTTTGGTGAGAAAACAAGCATCTTTTGGCGTTTTTGTCTTCCCTTTACTCATCGTAATGATAATGAAAAAACTTTACAAGAAAAAAATAAATGCTTCATATCTTATATTTAGAAGTTGCACCTTCAGGGTTGAAATGAATTCATTAAGTAGTAAACAGTGTCTCTCACTTTCTAGTTTAAGATAAAAAAAAAAAAAAGACAATTTCACATGTTTCTGGTTTGTTTCCCTTCATTTTACGCACAGTGATAAAAAAAATCACAACACTTTTGCAATACATCGTCTTATCACGATGTATTTTTGTCTCAGTTACTTCTTAAACGTGTCAAATTTGATGATGAACACTCTTTAATTCTACTCATTTCAATAACGAGAACCCTTATCATAATCATAGCGGCAGTAGATGCTGATGATAATAATAAAGTGTGAAAAGAAACTTAAAAAGAAAACTCGAGATTAAAAAAAAAAGTGTTTCGACAACCCACACAGTTCCAACAACCCTTACATGGACAGAACCACAAAAAGAGCACAAGGACAACCTGATCCTCACAAGAACCCAGAGCGTAAATTAGGACCAGGAGGAGCAAGTATGTGTGAGGCACACAGAATCAAACGAAGAGAAGACATAAAATAAGAAGAAATGGAGACAGAAACTATGAAATAAAAGCAAACAGGATTCAATCTGGCCGTTGAGATGCGTCCTGAAAAGAACAGAAGTATCCTAAAGTTTGTTTTTAAAGGATGAGATGGTGAAGAATAAAGAATTTGGATCAGTACCTGGCAGAAACTGGAATGGACACTCTCAGCACCCTGGACAGCGCCAATGTGTCTAAAGTAGGCGTCAATTCAGTGAATCTTTTGGATATCCTTCTGTCTTAGTCTTACCTCGAGCTAGGAAAAACAGTTAAAAGAGTGTAGAATATATCCTTGAAGTACAGTTCAATGAAAAACAATCCTCTCCACAGCGAATTTCACCTGTTTTAGCGATAATTATATAATACCTCATCATCAAACAGTCAAGGTTTTAGATCTACTCCTGTCTCATTCTATCTTGATTATGAAAGCACTTGAGGTAAGTAGAGAAATCATCCCCTTGGAGTTCAAATTAAAGAGAAATTTTGTGATTTTACCATCGTTTTACGCATGGCAATGACGATATTGCTACACAAGCGTCAGAAAGTCAACCTTTTAGTAGAACGTCTGCCTTAGTTACACCCAAAAAAACAAGACAGTTAGTTAAGAAGATGGCTAAATTGTGTGCTTTAGAGGCCAGATATCTGAGAAACAAGACTCCCTGGAGCGTTTTCAACTCGTTTGCAGTTATTTTACGCAGGACAGCGACAATGATCAAACACTCAAACGCCAAAAAGTCATGGACTTGAATCTATTGCCGTGTCATTTCCACCCTAAAATAAGATTTAGTTGAATGATAATTGCTTTAGTATCTATATTTAGAAGAAACTGTTTTGGATACACTTCTGTTTCAGTTTCACTTCAAACTTTAAAACTGATGAACAAGTCAAAAAATAACTTTCTGGAGTCTAACTTACTGAGGGGGAAAAGCCTATTTGAAGCGTTTTTTTGCCTCTCTGCTTCACTTTACACAAGATAGCGACAAAAATGTGACAATTTAGTGTCAAAATGTTAAGGGTACGTTCTGCTAGTTGGATAAGTAGATCATATGTTCTTCTTGGAGTTCAAGTTGTAGAGAAACAAGCCTCTTTTGTGATATTTTCGCCAATTTTTGCTTGATTTTCCTCGTAATAAGGGGAAGAGTCAAGGTTTCAAATCTATTTCAGTCTCATTTTACCTAAGACATAACCCCCCTGTTAAAACAAAATGGTTAAAACCGTTTCCTTGGAGTCCTCATTGATGAAGACAAGCCTCCTTGGGGCGTTTGTCCCTTCCTTTGGCTTAATTTTACGCACGATAATGACATCAACGTAACACTTCAGCGTTAAAAAGCCACGGGTTTGGCTCCATTTCCTCTCTAGTTTCATTTTAATCTCTCAATAATTTGATTAAGTCGATAAATTATGGTCTTGGAGTCCAATTTGATGACAAATGCTCCTCTTTGGAGCGTTTTTCGTTTCGTTTGTCATTATTTTACGCATGATAACATTTAAAATGTAGCACCTCAGCATCAAGAAGTCAAGGGTTAACGTCAGATTCTGTATCAATTCTACTTAAAATGATGTTTCGTTGATAAACGTTTTCCTTGGAGTCCAAGTTGAGAAACAAACAGTTTTGGCGAATTTTCTTCTCTTTCAGCTTCATTTTACGCATGATAATGGTGTTAATATGGCAAAAGTCAGTTTTCTAACCTATTTCTGTCTCATTTTTCTAAACATAAGCCCTTGTTCCGTTTCCTTGGAGTCCTCACTGATGGGAAACAAGCCTCATTGGGGCGTGTTTGCCCCTTTTTGGTCCATTTTACGCATGATAATGATACTTCTGCAACACTAGCGTCTGAAAAGTAAATGCTATAGATGCTTTTCATCTCCAAGCTCAACTAAAACAAGAAAGTTGGTTGGATATGAAGACGTACTCGTTTCCTCAGTGTCCAAATTGAAGATACACGAGCAATAGGTGAGACTTTGTATGCTCTATTATGCGCAGAAAAATGATAATTACATTTAAATGTAAAAAAAAAAAAAAAAAAAAGTTAACGTTTCTGGGAAGTTGAAGCCTGTTTAAGATTTAATAAAAAAAAACGAGTGAAACAGTTGAGTCTCCAAACCTTAGCTCCAAATAGATGACAAGAAGAAGCCTTTGGCGCGTTTTAACCTCGTTCACCTTTACCTTACGCACGACAGTAAATCAAATACGTTAGAAAGTACTCATAGCGTCAGAGTTTTAGATCTTTTTCTACTTCAGACCGATCAGTTTGAGTCAATAGACGGAACAACAGCGCAGTCCAACTTGATGAAGAACAGCAAAGCCACTTTCTCGCCTCCTTTGCAGTCATTTTACGCACAAACTTACTTTAAATCCGAACGTTTGGTGTAGAAGGCGAGCACGACCTTCTGTGAGTACAAATTCTTCCATTTTAAGAGAAGAAGAGAAGAAGAACTCACCGGGGTAATTGCTGCCGGTAATCGTGTCGCCCAAGCTTCTGCCACTGAATCAAAGAACCTCAGCAAGACAAGAGGCGAGACCCTCTCTCTCTCTCCCTCTCTCTCCTCTTCGGACCGCCTCCCTCCATCTCTCTCTCTTTCTGTCCCCTTTCTCCCTCCCTCTCCCCTTTTACGTCACAGTTTTAGGTACCTCCGCTAATTATCAATCGGCATGTTTCGGTCGCGTGCCTCCGGGCTGCAATCGATAACCATGGAGGTGCAACATAAACGAAAAGAGAGAAGTAGTCCGCGCGCGGCGCTCCTGCTGGACATTTACACATCAGAGCTCCCACAAGTCACCAATCACGTCCAGTGTGTGAGTGTTTTTAAGGCAAGAGGAGCAGAAGCACAGCTGGTTTATTTCAGAGAGACAAATCAAGAGCAGAGCAGACTCTGATTACTACAGGATGTCAGTGGAGGGAGATTTAGGAAGAACTTCGGTGCTCAACTTTCTTCTTGTTTAACCCTGATTTTTCTGTCCACTGCCTTTTAGTTTGGACACTGATTCAAGGCAAAGTTGGACGTAGTTTTGGCTTCAACCTGGCGCAGCAGGTGGACTGTTTCACATATCCATGGGATACATTTCCCATCCCATACAAAGAGACTGAGAGTGGCAGGACTTTAAGAATAACTGAAGGGCGATTGCAGGAATGTTTTGTCTTTCACATTCATTCTGAACAAGTCAAAGCCTCGAGGTAGCTTCTCCCACTTGGAGAAAAAATGAAACGTGTTCATTCACATGAAGGCACTAAAAACATTGTAGAACATATGCCAGGCCTGTAAGTGGCGCTGTAACACCAAAACCAGAGAAGAAAACATGGAGCATACATCAACAATCCATCCATTATCTATTCTGCTTATCCCTCTCGGGGTCGCGGTTGGCTGGAGCCTATCCCAGCTGACATTGTGCGAGAGGTGAGGTTCACTGAGAACTGGTCACCAGCCAATCACAGGGCCGCATAGAGAGACAAACAACTATTCACACTCACACTCATACCTAAGAGCAATTTGGAGTCACCAATTAACCTAATTAACATGTTTTTGGTCTGTGGGAGGAAGCCAGGTGCCCAGATGGAACCCACGCAAGCACGAGGGAACATGAAAACTCCACACAGAGAGGCCCTGATCAACTTTGGGATCGAACCGGCAACCTTCTTACAGTGAGGCAGGTGCACTACCTGCTACTGCCCCAACAATATTTTGGAGTGGCAGAAGCTCAGTCTGGAAGGACTTGAGTTGGGGACTGAAGGGTGGCAGGTTCAAGTCCTGACCGAACATGTTTGGAAGTTGGAGAGGTGCCAGCTGACTTCATGGGCAGTGCTGAAGTACCATTGAGCAAGGCATTTAACTCCAAAACTGCTCCGAAGATCCTCTTCCAGAGCAGCCAGCCATCACTCCGACATCTCTCCATTAAGGTATGATCGTAGGAGTTGTTTGTGCGTGTGTATTTCGACCTATGTGCGTGTAGCCTGTTTCAACAACAGAGTGATAAGAATTGAATTTCCCGTGAAGGGTTAATAAAGTAGGTCCTTTTCTTCTTCTTCTTCTTAAGAAATGGCGTCTGCTGGCAAGCTCAGTAGCTTCTGCAGCACGAACATGATGCTGTATTTTGACATTTTTTTCTGTTGTTGTCAGAATTTGTTTAAGGGAGAAGTCAGGCTTTGAGGTCATCATTTCTGAAAATATCTGTATTTGTTTTGAGCATGGAAACATAAGGTAATTATATATTCAATTTGTTAAGAGAAACCTGCAAATTTAAAAATAGTCCCTGGAAAAATGCGACCCAATGACCTCGACCTTTGACCTCCAAAATCCCGGTATTTAATTCTTTACTCAGAGTGGAAATTGGTGCAAAGTTTGAAGAAAATCCCGGAAAGCATTATCAAGATATTGCCATAAAAGATGGCATTGAAAGGTTTTCCTGTTTGATGGTGTTCACTGATCTGGTCTAATCCGGTCGCAGCAGATGGTGAAACATTACAGACAGGTAATGTGGCAGCATTAAGGCTTCATTCCAGACTGACTTTCAAATACTTTACTGTCATTGCCTGAACTCCACTGTCCTCGTTTTCTCAGCTATTATCCGCCATGTCAGAGCTCATCCATCTGGTGTGTGGACTAAAACCTCTGCCAACATTTATTTGTCTTCAGCAGCCTGAGTGCTGTTTGATCAAGGTGAACTCTGCCGGACTAAAGTCTGCTGTTATCACTTTAAAAGCAAGAGGTTTCAGCCCAACCAATATCATTAAAATGATCTGAGCTGTTCAAACAAACTGACAATAAAACTGCGACCACAAACAGCCAGAAACCAGCTGTCTTGCTCATGGTGCGCTGGAAGCAAAAGCTGTGTCCCATATCAGGGGACGCATCCTAGGGAGAGTGTGTTTGAACACAGAGTGCATAATGAAGGCTGCAACATAGAAGTGACATCATTAAACACAAATTCATACTTTTAGACCAGTTAAACTCAATTTGAATGGCAGTTCAGGTAGATGCTGCTATAATAATCAACATAATCCCTCTCCAGATTATATTCATTATAGATGTTAATGTTAATATTAGACTGATCTCTCTATCCATGTGGTTGTATTGATTAAACATCCATAGTAACTATTTTTACAACCACATGGACGTGAGGTCCCTCTTGAGAATGAGATACCACATCTCATGGGGCTTACTTTTAGATTAGACTAGATTAGATTAAAATTAGATTAGATAGTGCTTTATTAATCCCTTTGGAAAACTCCTTTGGAAAACAAAAAGTAGATAAAAAGATACATGAAAAAGATAGATATAAACAAAAATATAAATAAGAACAAATATAAAGAAAAATAAGTAAAATAAGTAAGTCAAAAACATAATAATAATGCTAGAATAAAATAAAATAAAATAAAAAAGTAAAATAAAAAATGGCTACTTGCTGCTGCTCCTTCCTGTCCTCCGTCCGTCTGTCTAGAAAAGAAAGGCAGACATGGCTAGTACATGTCAGGATGATGCCATCACTAAATCACTGGCTAACTTAAATTTTAAAGTTTTATTGATATCGTGATAATATCTTTATCTTGACATTTTGTTGTGTACTGGCGCTATACAAATAAAGATTGATAGATAGAAATGTGAAAAATAATATGGTGCATCCTTCTCCGCAGCACTTATCCCAACATTTATAGTGTATAAATTCAAACTAACTAACAGATGTTTTTATATCAGCACTGTTTCAATCAGACAACATACACTTAAAATCAGAAAGGTTGGCTTAATCAGTTTGAACATTAAATATCATGTCTTGTAATTTATTGAATATAAGTCAAAAAGGATTTGCAAGTTGTTGTTTTCTGTTTTTATTCATGTTTTACACAACGTCCCAACTTCATTGGAATTGAGGTTTGTGTTTTCTCCCTGGAAGAGTCGGTGTAACCCTTCATAGTCAGGCCCTTCTTGTTTTTTGTGATTCTCCCTTAAGTCATCAGGAACAAGGTGTGATGGACTCCCCTGTGGCCCTCGCAGAACTGTACTGAAAATATGACAAGCAGACAAGAAAAAGAGCAGCGAGCTCTTGATGAATGCCTCTCCACACTAAACGCTCTGGAAGTCAGCATTTGCAAATTGGCCCTCTGTTCCTCTGTCAGTCAAAGCGGCACATCAGATGGCGTGTGGAGCACAAAGGGAAGAGGGATTGTCCATTAGCGTTAAACAGCTCCGAGTGCGGCATGCTGGCCTCAGCGAAAAGTGCTGACAGGTAACGATGGGGTTGACACCAGCTGACGAGTAATGAGGCCGTTTTTCAACAGGAGAATAAAATCATGAATAAAAATCCAAGAGATCTCAAGCTTCGAGTTGACAGAACAAACTAAACACACAGGGAGATTAATCAAGTTTGAATTTTTTTAAATAATGACCCCAAATTTCATAACTTTTGTTGAAAGAGGTGTCAGAGTTTTGAATTGATCAAGAAACAGCTTTAGGGCCGGGAAACGGTGCCTGGAGTAACTGAATCTGCAAGCTTTTGAAACCAGGGTCCAGAGTGAAACGTTTTGAAACAGTTTTCGTTGTAGTCTCCGTGTAAACAGGAATCGCCGTTGTCAGGGGAAATTGGGAAGCGCGAAGCATGTGCAGTACTCTGTAAGATAAAGGTTATACACGCACCTAGAAACAACAACAACAGCTATGGCCCACGACTGAGCAACATGGGTGATGCTAACTCCTCCAACAAAATGTGGATTTGCTGCATCAATACTCTGTTATTCACGAAGGACACTACAAACTTACATCACCAACTACTGGCCTGGCACGCACGCTACCACGTTTTCAGTCATTCTCATGGATCCGTGTGAATGTGCATAGTTATCACACCATCTCTGAGTGCTTTTGAAAATGCAAAGGACAAACCTTTCCATTTCTGGTGACAACATTGTCGTGCAAACTGGACCTTAAATGCACAGTTCGTAAAAATCCACTGCCAGGAGGCTTAAAGCTGAACAGCTGACAGGGAGACAAGACCAAAGACTGTAAAGAGATGAAGAGTGACCCACAGCCACTCCCTCCACCTGCGTTTACTGTTGTTAAAACTGAGAACTCTACTCAATAAAAAAATGCACTTTGTGAGGTGTGTAACCTGAACAGGAAACCAGTGTTTATATTTCATTGAAAACTTTGCATAATATTAAAGATTTTTTTTTTTAAAAAGGACTTCCTGGTTTGCGCTGTGAGCTTACAAAGCATTATGGGATTGCTCTTGGTGTGAATCAGGCAGAGAATAAAGATGGTCCGTCACGGAAAAGCATGGGTCAAAGGTCAAGGTCATGGGTTCTTATGGTCATCTTGCTCTCTTGAACCAGAAATTTAAAGAAAGCATTGCTGTGTTTTTGTCAAAAATTAAATTCTTGTCTTGTCTACTTTTAGATTAACTGATGAGATTCTTGAGGTCATAGGTCAAAGAGCATTATGTGTCATTATCACCCCCTGTGAACGCAATATCTTAAAAACACTTTGCACAAAAGGTACAAGGTCAAACAGTCTCATGATCATCCTTGTGATATCTTAAAGTATTTGAGGGACTCATGTCTTGTTTTGCACAAATATCCTTTATGCTTCAACAACAAGCTGATTGCATTTTGAAGGCACACGGTTAAAGGTCATAAAGTCTCATGTTCATCCCTGCAGATGACATTTTTATAAATCAGTTGACTAAAGAGACCACCACAGCCCTTCCTCTCACCCCACCGCTGTCCTGTCACCGTGTGGTTCTTGTTTCCTCTCCAGAAGCATCAAGCTGCCAGACGGTAGTTCTAGTTTTCAGTTTCGTCTGTTGGTTTTAAGCGAGCGACGTACAAACGTAAGTGCAGCATTAAACAATCACACACGGCCCTTCACGGCACTGTGGGAAGGCTCTTGACAGCGCTTGCCTTGTAATTGTCACGTTGATTGGTATCATAGATATTTGCCCCACATTCTCGCTCAAGTTGCTCTATATTTTGTCTTTCAATCAGGGATTTTATGTGGGTCTTGATTTGGCTTAGCTCAGAGCACCAACAGAAATGTCTGCCCCAGTTCTGGTGCAGAGGGGAATAGCTCTCCTCTGACACGGGGGCCTGATGGAGGGTCCGCTCTGTCGCCTTTGTTAATGAGCCAGGCACTCTCAACATGTTTCATAAGCTCAACTCCTAATGCAAAGTGAGTCTCAACATCAGTTTGGTGCCACGTTAAAGGGGTGAAACTGCTCTTATCCTGCCGACCTTGTAGGTGTCTCATGCTTCATACTGTGCCTCTTCACTTAAAGTACTTGCATTAAAATCTCAGAGTATAAAAAACTCCAGAGATGTTTTTTTAATGGATATAAAATATACAGTGATGCTGAAGGAAATGTGCGCAGTAAGAAGTAGAGGAAAGCTGTTTGGTTGATATGGAGACCAGAAATGCCCGGCATAAACATGTAAACAAAAATAATATGTAAAACAAGTTAACTACCTCTAAAGTTATGTGATGATATAACACTATTTTTATGTTGCTGTTATATTTTCCCAGTTTCTTGATATTTACCTTTCTTTGCATCATTAATTGATAATATCATTCATTTAAAATATTTAATGTTTTAGACATATTTATATTCTTATTCGTGTTCTCATTTGGTGTAATCACCCTCAAACCATGAAGAAGATATTTTCACTCTTTAATAATTTTCAGTATTAAAAGTGACTGTAACACAAGGTAAAGAAAAGAGGCACTGCCAAATGGTTTTCTGTTAGTTTAAGCATTTTTTATGTGCCTAAAGAAAATTCACAGCCTAGGCCAGGGATGGGCAACTTTGATTACCAAACAGGCCACTTAATCTTTTTGCTGCTGCCTGAGGGCCACAGTGAAACACATTGTTTGACACCATCGAAAAAATAAAAATTAGAAAAATGTAATCTACCTTTTTAAATAGAAAAAATGATTATACCAACATTTTTATTCATATTTTGACTGAATAAAAATGCATTATTCAATAAACCTGACACTATGAAAGCCAAATTAGGCAACAAAAAGTGTTGGTACCAGTTTTGATGTACCAGTATTTTACCTTTACCTTTTATTTCCAAATGTAACATACGCTAGTTCTTACATTGTCTTTTAACACATAAGCTAGAAACTCATTTAGCAACTTTTTTCTAGACTTTAAATTGGTTGAAAGTGTATAAATTAAATCAGAAGAAATGGAGACACAAGTTTTTGGCCCAACAGCTACTATATCATAGGTGTACATGGTGCTGTATTGGCATCACAAGTTGAACCACATTTGACAGATTCTTCCATGTTTCCTTCATATCACTCATTTCCAAAAATCAACTAATTGCAATTGTGAAGCGAGAATTAATTGACAAACAAATAAAAAAAAAAAAAAAGTTGAATTATTTACAATTATGCTTATTTATATTAAATTGACCAAGCAGAAATTACTTTGGATTAAACCCATTCACAGGTATATTTTCTGGAAAGGGTATACAATGTGGAGTCTAACAAACATTTAGTTTTAAGTTGTAATCACTAAACTAGCAAACAAAGTCTCTTTACTTTGATACAAGTGACACTCCATACTAACAGTTTAGTGAGTCAGCTAGCCAAGAAGCTAGATATCAACACAGAAACAATGAGAAATTTGGAAATATTGTGTAGTTCCCACCACCAAGCTAGCTCATAATCTCTTTAATTTCATACAAGCGACACTCCAAGCTAACATTTCAGCTAGATGCTGCACTGTGAATCAAGTGACACGCTAAGCTAATGACTGAGTCATTTAGCTAGCTAAGAAGTCAGTAGCCTTGTTTTGCTTAGACTTATAGCTCTTTCTGGCCCAGGCATGTATCACTTACTATTTAAAAACACATTGTTTTGTGTATTGAATAGATTGTAGCTGCCAATAGCTGATTCAAAGATTGATTAGTTGTCATTTCATTAGCTCACTGGTACTTTCAAGCTATATTTTATGACCCATGCATTCAGACCTTTCAAATGAAATCTGAGAGCACCACTGACTCCACATTACATAAATATTGCTTATTATTGAAGCTCTTTGTCCACAATTGTTAAACTTTGGTATTTCATCTCTGATTTGTCTCCAGTATTTCATGTTAAGTAAGCATTTTTCTCAGTTCTTATAGAAAACATTTTGACTGACAGTTTAACTTACAAAGAGTTTCTAACTTATAAATACTCTCAAGAGGCATAACAAAGCATTTCAGCTGATAGATCAGATTTAAAGTGGTGACAGGGTCCCTGTGCTCTCTGACTGTTGTTGTCTGCAAACCCACCTGTCACCAAAACTTTCATTCCCATGTGGGAGACCTCCCGATGATCTGATGAATTATTTACCAAATATTATGCAAATGCTGAAAATCTTTGTCACCCTGTTTTCATGGCGGATGCTCCTCACGTCCTGCTGGGAATAAATCAGTTAAAGAAAAATGAAGATAATGTTTTCTTTTTGTAGTCCACTTCAGTCTGCTACTTTTAAAGTAATGTATGATGCAAAGGTCTGTGCCTCAAGTTTCAGTAATTTGAGATAAACCAGACTCATGGATGGATGAATAGATAAATGGATGTATGGACTTTTAGTAGCTAAATAACCTTGTTGAGTGGGTGCCAATAAACTCCTATGAACTGAAGTTGAATAGATTTGTGCCTGTACACTTTCCTCTGTTATGAAATGGCCACAAATCATGTGATAGCTCTAAGTAGAAGATTTAGAACAGTGGTTCTCAACCTTTTTTGGTCCTTGACCCCATTTTCACATCACAAATTTCTGGGGACCCCAGAGACATTTTTTTTTTCTAGAATTAGTTTTTCATCATGTTTGTTATACTGTACAAACCATGGGGGTTTGCTATGCTGTTTTTTCCTACTGACTGCAAGTTTGTGTGTTAAGTTGAAGTGAGGGAACTGAAGCAGCAGTAACTGTGAAGTCACGTGATCACGGCCTTCAATCAAGTTGTGAAAGTATAGAATACAGTTGTTTAAGATTGTGTGTGGTGTTTTAATTTTAAAAAGAATAAGTTTGAGTAGTTATTTTTTTTTCATATCAATTACTAGACATTGCAGGCGACCCCATTTGAATTCCAGGGGACCCCACTTGGGGTCCCAACCCCAGGGTTGAAAAACACTGTTTTAGAAGAAGAACTTCAGAAGCTAAAATTTAATTGCATGAGGCGAAGGCTTACATTTTCTTTAAATGGCTCATATTTAAGTCTTTTTCAACAACTTTGGATTGGTCCAGGTTGTCCCAAGAACATAACAGAGCCCCACATGGGAAAGGGGGCCTTTAAGTGTCAGGACCTCCAATAGACCACCTAAGACTGAGTAGGAATACAGCTGGATCAGGGTTAAAACTAGTGATTTAAATCGTGAGTTAAAATGGTTATTAGTTATTCAGTCAGAGTTTACATGTGTACAAAGTAAAAAAAATCAGTGAGGGCATTACTCGAGATGTCTTGTTCAAAGCTAAAATGAGACTAGTGATCTTGACCTTTGACCTTTAAATCAAGTCAGATTGTCTTTCAGTTAGCGTGGATAGAGTGGACAGCTGAGAGGGCGGCTGGACATTTGTTAAAAACCCTTTTCCTTTAGATCTTGAATGTAAAAGCAAACATGAGACCAGAAGACTTTGACCTTTAATCTTTGACCTTTAAAATCTAGCCAGTTCATCATCTGGTCAAAGTGGATATTTGAGCACAGTTGAAGCAGAATCCCATGAAGCGTTCACAAGGTAGTGTGTTTACAAGAATTTAAAACAGAACCTGACCTCTGTTGCCTGCTAACGTGTTGTTTTTCTTTGACACAGCTCACTGCTTCGAGATGAACAGTAGAGGATTAAAATCCACACATAAACATCGAATTTGCACCTTAGTGACCAGATTAGTCTCACCTTATAGAACTCAGAATTCTTTTAAAACTAACCTGGGGTCAGGGGAAATTAAAACATCTTTGTTTCTGTGTTTTCAAGTCTTCACAGAACCACAGAGCTGAAGTGAAAAGCTGCCGAAATGTTCTCAGAGGAAGAGTAAGGACTGCAAAGTAAATACCAAAACAGAAACTCAAGGAGCAGACTGAATCACATGCATTTATGAGAGGACATCTGGCCATCAGACTTGTTACTGTTTAAGATTAGCACCCCAGCATTTAAGAGAGGCACTAAAGAGAGAATGATTTATCTCTGCTCTACATTAAAGTCCAATGCTGATTGAAAAATAAAGGTTTTATTGTTGCAAAGTAGCAGCTTGTCTGTGTGAGCCCTCCCTCCTTGTGTCTGTTTGCATGACTGTGAGAGAAATTGGAGTGTGATGAAAGATGCCAGAGGAAGAAGAGGCCTCAGGAAGAGTCGACGATTCCTTTCGCTTCATCAGTTGTGCAACTCTAATGATCGAGAGGGCGACTGGATTAGAGGGTGCGAACTGTTGTACATTAGTTTTGATTTGCTAAGATTGTGAGAGTGTGCTGCCATGGTGAATTTATCTCCACTTTAAACAAGGGGTCTCCATCCACATAGCTGTGGAAATATCGGTATTATAGAAATAAAAGTAATTAAAGGAGCAGTTCAGTATTTTTTAAAGTGGAGTTGTATGAAGCTAAATTGATTATGAATACGCAGGCCACAGTGATTCTTATCAGATCTTCCTCTGTAAGGAAAAAACAGGAATGAAAGTTGGGCTTTATTGCTGCAGATGTGGACTAGAGCTCTGTTAATTACTAAGTTACAATTTTGTGGCCTTTATTCACAGTTTAGAGACAGTGGATAGACTCAGAAAGGGGAGAGAGGTCAGGAAAGGACAGGCATCATTAGACTGGGGTGGGTGAAAGGTCAACAAATGGGCCTGTGGATTTGTCATAGTGGGGCAGTTGTTTTGCACATAATCAACACACAGAGGAGCCCAAAGTGCTTCCACACGGTGCTTCTCACATGTTTTGGTGTTATTGTCTTCTCATAGGTGCTTTAGCCAGTTCTTAATTTCCTCAAGGTGTTTTCTTCTTGTGTTTGTTTCCAGCAGATGAGATGCAGCTGTTGTTGAGACCAAGAGAGGCCCAACTTAAAAATGAGTAGATTTTGGTGGTAATCCTAAAACTAATAATGATATTAACATGATTCTGAGTGCAAGGTGTGGGTTTTCAGGGTCAAGGAATCATATTATGATGGTAAATTTATCATGGAACTATTGCTTATAGGTGTAACAGCAATATGTGAGCTACCTTAGCGGAGGTTTGCGCTCTCTGAGTGCTTCCTAGTGTATTTTTTTGTTTATTTACACTTTAAATAAGGATTTTTGCCCCCATGCTTGAAATGATATTCGAATATCAAGATAACTTGACAACACAACTAGTTATCATGTCAACAGGAGACCTTAAACCAAGTTTAGCAGGTGATTAAAACCAAGAGTCCTCATGAATGTCTCTGTATTTGGGGATTAGAAACAAGCCCGTGGCTCCCTCTGATTCTTCCATATCGTGAGTTATAATCAGCAAAACATGTTTTTTCGTTGCTGTTACAGGTGCCCCTGTACTCCTCTGGTTCGAGACCATAATGTATAACATAAAACCAAGCCTTGGTACAAAGAGATTTGGGAGTCCTGATCTTGGGTGTTTACTACGGTGGCCGACAAGGCCATACGCACCACTAACGAACAAACGCGCTGCAAACTGCCAAACGCTGCAAACACAGGAATGATGCACAACCAACAACACACAAACACATAAAACAAATGCAACAGAAAAACGCTGCATGCATGCAATCACAGAAACACAGCAGAAGCAAAAACCTCCAAATCTACAAAACAAATGCAAAAGAGAAATGCTGCATACAAAACCCCAAAACAACTGCAAGAGAGAAACGCTGCAAATTCAAGACCAGAGGGATGGACCAGACCCTCGTTACAGACAGGAGATACCCAGGAGAAAGTTAGCTAAGAAGCCGATCAGAGCGGCGTCCCTTGCAACGGTCAGCTAGACAGATGCACGCTAACATTAGCGACGTAAATGTCTTGCAGTTTGATAATACTGTAAGAGATAACAGCCAAGTGTTTAAAAAGACATAAAGGAAAACATATCTTTTTATTATCCTCTTGAAACGTTTGCTAACTTTCTTCTGAGTTCCTGTTTTTGCAGTGTTTGTTAATTTGCGGTGCGTATGGCCTAGTCAGCCACCGTAGTTCACTTGGATGATTATAAAAATCAAGGTACTAACCCTAACTGCCTTAATGTCCGTGGTCTCTCTAGCTTGAACACCTTCTAGTATGTTGCGAAGGTTAAACTACATTTTTTTACTTTGTCTCTAAAAAAAAAAGTTCGACAGAGATAAGAGCACCCAGACGGACTGGAGTGGAGTCTGAAGAGTAAATAATTGTTGCAGTCCTTGGCCGGAGCTGTTTTCATGAGTGACAACTGCACCGATTTCGGGAGTCCTTCAGCTCGTGGATGTGAAGCCATTATTTGTGTTCAGCAGGCCTGACAGTATCTTGGGAGGATTACTGTGGCGTGTCGCTCCCTCGTGTCGCTGCTTTTGTTGTAGCCATTGTTGTTGTTGTTGTTGTTGTTCGTGGCTGTGTTTGTGGCTCCTCTTCGCAGGTAAGACGCACCAGTAAACACAGCCTGAGAGGAGAGGAGGACTGCCTGTGACAAAGTCCATTCTGCTGGTGGCATCCAATCAATAACAGCCTCAGCAGCATCCCCTTCTGAACAAGCTGAGTGTGTATGTGTGTGAAGACGTGGAAAAACAAGCCTCTTTTCCAATCTTTTCTCCCATCTCCAGGGGGGGACGGCTGCTTAAAACACCGAAAACAGCAACAAAACAAAACAAAAAAAAAATTCTTGTATCTCCTTTTCAGGGCTTGATCCGCCCCCCCTCCCCTGAGAGGAGCGTTGTTAAATTGTAGCTGCATACTAACAGCTTCCTCTGAATCAATTACCATTTGGATATAAATGTCAGAGCGCTGGAATCTGTCAGCGGGCAGAGACTGAGAGGAAAAGGCTGCTTTATTAAGAATCAGATATAAGCTGAGTGTTTTTGTACACACAAACAATCACACTGGACATATTTCCAATTAGGCGATCATTTTTCACTCGCAGATGCATCGCAGAGGCAGAAACTAGGAAATGGAAAACCCACACCGTGCTGTTCATTTTGAAGCTCAAGTCTCTCCAGAGAAATGTGAAATCTATATGTTATCATGAAACCCACAATAACATGACCTTATAGATAACCTTTTCTCCGGCTACATGAGCTTAGCATGTAGCCGAGGAAGAAGAGGAAGAGAATTTCCTGCATTCCGAGTGGTCACTGTCAGGTTCTCACAGAAAGCAATAAGACCGAGTGATTGAAAAGTCAATATAACATTTACTTTTAATAACCGGGAGGCAATAAGGACTTGACGTGTATTATGAGAGGAGGAATCTCTTAAGTCGTCTTCCTCACTTTTCTCAAGGAGAGTGGACAGAGTTTGTGAAAAAGAAGGCGGACCAGGTTAAATAAGATCACAGGTCTTTGACTCCATTCACAGATACTGTATCTGCTGTTGTGTAACTTTGTTTACAAGGTTTTATTTCACTGAGCGTAGATCCTCTGATTCTAAATGTGGCAGCGTGAAAGTTGGGGATTTTGTAGGACTTAGAATTTGTGAACATCCATGGTCATAATTACCACTTATATTTAAGACCTGTTTGTTTGTCTGTTAGAAAGATTACACAAAAACTACTGGATGGATTTACATGAAAATTTTACCAGAGGTGTTGGTTGATACAAGGAAGAAGCCATTACATTTAAACTTTAATCTGTATGTTTGTCTGGATGCAAAAAGTTCCCTACATTTTCTAAAAATCCCATAACTTAACATTGGGCCGTATTTAAAAAAAATCATGTCTCTGACATCACTTGATTGATTTGCTTCAAAATTTACAGGATAATATATATAATAAAACTCTATCATCAAGGTAAATTTTATCTGGATCTGATCCAGACTGACGTCACAAAAAAACATTTAAGTTTATAATGGCAAATCCCATTCATTTCTCCTCAGCTGCAATCTAGTACTACTACAGTCGAAAAATAGATAATGTAACATAATGTAGCAAAAAAAAAATAAGTCACATCAAGCAAACAGAACTGTTTAGAGTTGCTGAAGTGTTTATCTGATGGCTGTAGGCAGAGGCTGGCTAACACTTCCCACTGACTCCCAGAGTTTGAGCTAAGCTAATTAGTGGTTGTTATTGCATGCACAGTCAAAAGAATGGTGTCTATCTGCTTGTCATGGATTCAGGAGTGAGGCAAGACACGAAAACAAAAACAAATTTTGCCGTATTCTTTTAAAGTGACAAAATCAGCACTACCTCATCTCAACCCAGTATGTGAAGGAAAAACTCACATGACTTTGCTGACTTAACTCAAGAGCCCTTTCCACGAGCTATAAGTAGAAAAATGAGCAGTAAAAATGAAGCTATCTTCCCATCCTGGCTCTCCGGTCACTCCTCTGTCGTCTTTTTTTACACGATGTTCCCTGTTGAGTAACACGTCTCATCCTCATGTCCGCACTCATGAATCCATTTTAATTCTGTTAGGTGTGAGGATTAGCATTAAGTTCTCTCTGCTGTTAAAATATTCTCTTTTTCCAGGCGAACCATGCCTCCTGCTTACCCGGCATTAATGAGCTAATTCCTTATCAAGACTCATGTCCTGAAATTACCCTGAAAGACTGGCAGTGTTCTGACATGAGCCTCTGACAGAAAAGACATGCTCTGTATATTTAAGAACGAGATTATCTTCTTTTAAAACTACACGTTAATCAAATAGCTAGTCGGCTAATCACATGGTAGCAACTCAATGCGTTTAGACACTTAGAAAAAGTCAAAACAATGTGCTGAAGTTTACATCAAGCATCAGAATGGGAGGAAAAGTGATTTAAGTGACTTTAAACTTGGCATGATTGTTGGTGCCAGATCGGCTGGTATGATCAACTGAGATTTTCAGACGCAACACTCTCTTGGGCAGTGATCACCATCTGGCGGCCCAGGGGCCACATCAGGCCCCTAAAAGGTTTCCATCTGGCCCTAATTAGAAGGGAATTAGGGCCACTGCAAAGACAGTTGTTTTCAACATTAAACTTCTTTTGTGACTGTAAAAAAAAATGATAATTCTGAGATATAAAGTAAGAAAAAGTCAGAATTCCAAGATTAAAGTAAGAATTATTGAAAAAAGTTTGACCTAAGTCTTAGAATTCCTGCTTTTTCCTCATAATTCAGATTTTCATGTCAGAGTTCTAACTTTTTTTTCTGCATATTTCTACATTTATTCTCATAACTCCAGTATTCCATTCTTTTAAAAAGACTTAAATACAGTCTTTACCTTTAATTTTCTTTTATTTCTCTCTTTTATTTTCTTTTTTGTGACCCTTATGGTCTTTAATGTTACCAAAATGAGAAAATGTGCAGGGGTTAAAAAATGTTGTTGGTTCAAGGATAGCTTTGTCGTTGAATTCCTTCAAATATTAATGAAACCTCAGGACTGGTGATAGAGACTGACAACTAATATTTTTTCAACTGGACCAAAATATTTCATTATAATTGTTTTTAATTATTGTAACTGTTTTCTTAAATCTGGCCTCCCAGACCATATGCCAACTAAAAACTGGTCCCTGTACAAAAGTAGTTGATGATTCCTGCTCTAGGGTTTTTAGATAATGGTCCAAAATAAGAGAAAATATCCAGTGGGAAGCTATTATCTGGCTAAATAGTACCAGAAGTTGGAGAAGAATGGCCATAGTGGTTCAAAATAATAGAAAAATCAACTCTAACTCAAGAAACCACTCATGAAAAGATATGCAGAAGATTATTTCTGAACACACAACACGTTGAATCTTGAAGTAGATGAGCTACAGCAGCAGAATAACAAACCCAGTGCCACTCCTGTTGGCTAAAAACAGTAAAATGAAGACAGAATTTTCATGGCGCCATTGAAATTGGGCAAGAGAAGATTGGAAATGTGTTGCCTGTTATGATGGATCTTGATGTCTGCTGGGACAATCAGATGGTAGGGTTGAAAATTGGTATCAGCAACATGAAAATTAATCTATCCTGACTTATATCAATGACTTAGGCTGGTGGTAATGATTTCTTGGCACACTTTAGGTCCCTAGGTATCGAGTATCTGAGTCTGCCTTAGTATTGGTGCTTATCATGTCCATCCTTTAAGGACCACGGTGTACCAATCTCCTGGTGGCTACTTCTAGCAGGATAACATGCCATCACACGGATCAAATCATCTCAAACTGGCCTTTTGAACATGGCAATGAGTTCACTCTCCTCCAGTGGCCTCTACAGTCACCCCATCTCAATCTAATGAGAACATATGAGGATGTTTCCAGCACATTGTTGGATCTGTGCCACAAAAAACTGAGACAGCTCTGAAGGAAAAAAGGGATCGAATTTGGTACTCGCAAGATGTACCCAATAAAGTGGCCAGTGAGTGTGGCTATACATTCTGCTTTTTCAAGGCATCACAAGTGTATATTTGACACGTCAGAGTGAACATTAAAGTTTTGGTGCAGGGAAAATCTGTCAAAGCTGGAGAACAGAGAGCAAAACATCACCAGTGAAGAAGAGAAGAGCAGATTTGCTTTTGTGCTTCTGCAAACCGAGTAAAAAGCAAACACCCTGCAGAGCCGAGCAGATGCCTCCTTTATTGTTTTTAAACTGAATTTTAGCATTTTTGTGAGTCTCCAAAAGAAGAGAAATCAAATCATGGCACTGAGCGCACATTAAGGCTAAATATTGAGCCGTGCATATTGCAAGACGAACAAAAAACCTGGAGCCTGGCAGCATGAGCATGAAAAATGAAAAAGGATGAGATGATTAAACGTCACCTGCGAGGGAAGTGTTAAACTCCTGAAATGTTCCAGTCTTTGTCTTTTTTGCTCTCGTGTGTCAGTTCGTGATGGGCTGCAGCAGGACGACGCAGTGAGCCGTCGCTGGCACAAGATGATGAAGGATACGGTCACATCTCAGCGGCCTGGAGACAGGTTCCTGATCCAGGCAGGAGTGAACTTTGCTTCATTTTGCCCACTTAACGCCTCAGAGCCCCCTGCCAGTGGGCCTTTATCACCTCCATCACTTCACTTATCAGAAGTGCTGGCTTAGGACTCCCTCTAATCAGACCAATTAGACTTTAAAACCTTGTCTTTTCAGCGGATGTCCTCTGCTGCCTGACTGAAGCCCAGACCGAGGTCCCAAGGTTCAAGATGTCAATCTTGGGCATCTAATTGTTTTAAATTCTGCTTTTCTGATTTTTAAAACAGTTGTAGTTAGAGTAATCTCTGAGCTTGAACCTTGGTCGTAGAAAAAATGAATCCAGTGCTGAAGTACAAACAAAACTGTAAGTCCTGTACAATAACAAGAGGTTATAAGCACGGCCCATAACCAAATGTTGATGTCTATGGTAGAACAGACCCTTTGATAAGCCCCGCCCTTTACAGGAAGTGATCATAAGCAAGATTGTCCTCCTTGGTACCTGTTACCAGGCTAGATAAAGTCTGTTATTGCTGGTCTGCTTCTTTATGAAACAATTGAAAATAGCTCATTTACTTTATTTATATCTACTTAATGTGATTATTTTTTAAAAGTTGGCCTCAGTGAAATAATAAGACAAAACTACAGAAGGATGTATTAACCTGACACACCAAATGGACTGATTGATATCAGTCCATCTGGTGTGTCAGGTAAGATCGATAAGCCCATTTGGGAAACAGACCATAGAAAGTGTTTGGGAATGGGCAGAATCGTTCAATAGCGTATCCAGCAGGTTATTGGCCTGTAATGAATGTGATTGACCAATTAGATAATGTAGTAGGCAGCTGCAACTGCAACCAAGGAGGTTATGTTTTCGCCAGGGTCTGTTTGTGTGTTTGTTTGTCTGTTAGCAAGATTACGCAAAAACTACTGGGTAGACTTACATGATAATTTTACCAGAGGTGTGGTTTGGTCCAAGGAAGAAGTCATTACATTTTGGTGGTGATCCGCAGATTTGTCTGGATGCAAAAAATTCCCAAAACTTGTGAAAAATCCCCGAAACTCAACATTGGGCTGTATTTTTAAAAAATCACATCTCTGACATGAGTTGATGGATTCACTTCAAAATTACAGGATAATATATTTAATAGTACTCTATCATCATGTTCAATTTCATTTGGATCTGATCCAGATTGACATTATAATGGCAAATCCCGTTCATTTCTCCTCGGCTGCTCTGAAGGTTTCGCCCCTTTCAAGTCATTATGGGAATTGTAGTTTATTTGCAAACTCACGTCAACGTTTTTCAAGCCTATGTCACTACATTACCCAGCTTCCCTTGCAATGCCAGCGGAGGAGCTCTCCACATGGACAGACATGAGCGGAGACTCGGCCGTCATATCGGAGCACATGGTGATCCAGAATTGTATTTTGGCCGCGGTCTGTGCTCTCCGAGGGCTTTTTTAGTTTATTTTTTTTTATTTAATAAAGAAATGTGGCCTAGATCTGATAAAATAGCCACTGAATTTGTTAGCATCTATGCTAATCTCTCTCTATGAGGAGTCATTTCCTGCTTCCTCGCAGCTCCCACCGCTTCCTGCTCTCAATCATTGTAGATTGCAGCTTGGCACTGCAGGGCTAAATTTGCCTTATCAGACCAACACACATTTGTAAGGTGATGTAAAAGCCAGCTGGCTTACATAACAAAACCACAATGACAAGCTTACCATATGCAAGCGACAATATTTAAAAATTGTACATAAGTTTGTTATTAAGCAGTCTTATAGCTATGTATCAATACTAAAACATCATGTCAGTACTGAATATGTTTTAGCCTTAGTTAGTATATGTCATAGCCAATGCCTTCTACTGGCAGCATGATCCTCTACAGAGTTGAATAATTTAATATTATATAATTTAATATTGGTTTGAGAGCTTGATTAAAAATATTCCTGGGTTGGGATGACTATATCTTTAGTTGCTTTTGCAGACACCCCAAAACACTTTTGTAATTATGTTGAAGAAATTAATTTAAGGTCACAATTTCACAGTACTGCACAGAAAAGATTGGTTTGGGTGAAAGTTAGTCTAACCTGAAATAGCAAAGCAGTGGATGCATGAAGAGTGAGGTTTGTGGTTGAAGTATAAGCAACCAATAAGGATATAAACATGGGACCAGCTGTGATTAATTCTTCTATGGGTTCACACCCAACAGTATATGTCTTCCTGCAATATTATTTCTCATCCCTCCATTTTGTTTTCATCACACAGACACTAACAGAAGCCTCCACGTCACCAGCTCTGTCATCGTGTCTATAAAACATCCGTCACGGTCCTGGCAGGCTTCAGTCGGTCGGATAAGCCTGTGAAACCTGTCTGACTAAACATCAGATGTGTGTGTTTTCACACTCCACACTGTGGCAGCCACACTAAGAGGATTAATCATCACAAACAAGGCACACATGGTTTAGTGGGTACAAATGACACATTCACACACCCCACTCGTCAAATATGGCAGTGTGGTCAGTGGAGGTGTGATTTAAGATATGATGATTTATAACCTTTTTAAATCATCTGGACACACTGTGAAGCTTAGAAGTTAAATGAGTTTATTTAAGATGTAAGGAGTTATAATTTATCATAAAGGTGGTGATTAGGAATCCAGCTCTGCTTTGAATTAAGGGATTTATCTTCAGTTAAACTATCAGCCATATGAATGGACTGGTTCGTATGTCCATGCACCAGAATCACAACATCAGCATAAAAAGCCTAAAAAAAGTGGTAATTATTAGGCACCTTATGTAATATAAGTAGTACAACAATCCTCAGGGTCAGGTGAAAAAGCACCAGGTCCCAGGAAAACCTGTCATGTGTTAAACTTTGTATAAAAAGAGGCCATCAGATAAAACGTCTTGAGAATAAAAGCAGTAAGAAGAAGGCAACAGCTGCAAAGAAGTCAGAAAAAAATTATCAGCTTAAAAACTTCAAAGACTTTAGACTTGTCCTATTGCCCTAAAAGACCCAAGTCTTTACTTCACCAAGGACTTATTAAATTGTCTTGGACATGCCCTCAAAGCCCTGGACTTGACTAAGACTTGCCCCTCAGAGACTTGAGACATGACTTTGACTTGACAAAAGCATCAGGTCCAAGGAAAAACTCTGTCATGTATCAAACTTTGTACAAACAGAAAAGGGGCCATCAGACAAAACGTTTTTAGAATGAAGACAGTCAGAAAAAAAAAAAAAAACATCATTATAAGACCTTTAAAGACTTGAGACTTGTCTTAGATTGCCCTCAAAGACTCAAGTCTTTGCTATGACTATCTGTAAGAGACTAGGGACTTGACTTGGACTTACTCTCAAAGACTTAAGACTGAACACTGAACATGCATTAAAGGATTTGAGGCTTTGACTTGCCCTCAGACACTTGGTGCTATAAGGCCTGCATTTAGAGACTTTAAACTTGTCCTACACTTGCTTTCAGAGACTTTAGACTTGAATTTTACTTGCCATCAGAGACTTGAGACTAAATTCGGATACTTGGCTTGGGTTTGTCATCAGAGACTTGAGATTGGACTTGGACTTGCCTTCAAGGACTTGGGATGTGATTTGTACTTGTACTAAAATGCTGAAACTTGGCTTGGACTTTCATTTAGAGATTTGAGAGTTGACTTAGACTTGCACTCAGTGACTTGTGCCGTCTCAGACACAAAGACACATGAATAACAGAAAAGTGAATCATTTTTGTGTTTCAATTACACTTTAAAATTACATTGACACTGTATTTTTGGGGTTTTTTCACACAAAAATAATTAAATCACTCAAAGCTCTTGGCCCCTACTGCAGCAGTGCAGAGCCTTACTTCTGTTCCAGTTTCCTGATTACAGGACCAGAACTGATCGCCATTATTGTGGCTGCTGTTCCCACTTCTAGCACTTGCCCCATACAAGACCACTTAAAAAGGGCAGAACTATGCCTTTAATCTATGAACACCTCAAAATGCATCTTTATTTATGGTTAGTATTAGTAATACTATATACATTGAAATCTGAAGAAGCAGAACAAAAGTTTTTTTGTGACCTTGTTTTCATTTTTGACATTTGGGATTCCTGAAACATGTTTAATCTCAGCATAATAACGGTAAAAGTGACAGCACGATCCATCATAGCCATTTGTAATTACCTGCGTATAGATCACTGTCACATGAAAAAGGCCCATTAAGGGGACTCCTGTGTGTGAATAGAAAACATTCAATCAAAATGCCACAGGGAACACGAGCAGCAGCCAGGAGCGGTGATTGAACAAGAATCCTAACTGGGACATCCCGTGCTGACGGCATCACTCCCAGGTGGGCCCAGCTGCAGTGACAGTCATATAAACAGGTCTATCAGCGCGGGGGAAGCTTTTAATTCTCTGTTTGACCAGCTTGGTTTAGTCCTGATGGAAAACCAGCCGGCCAAAAGAAAACAGGCTGGTGTAGCAAAGGTCTGCTGACAAGTTGGCTTGAAAATTCAGTTTTTTATGTTGAATGGTCTATTTTCTATTCTATGGCTGTGATGTCAAAGTTAAACCAGAGAGAATAAACAGTAAAATTTGACAGTCTTTCATTGGCAAGCAGGGTTTACAATATTTCTATCAACTGGCAGGATGAATCTGAACGTGCTTATTACCCTAAATATGCTTAGTTTTGTTGGTCATTTCAACAGATGTAACACACAATGTCAGGTCAGTGTACGAAATACAACACCCTCAGGGTCAGGTAGGCAATAAAAGAAGCCAGAAAAAAAGCATCAGATGCAAAGAAGTCAGAAAGAAAAAAATTATCAGCTAAAGATCTTCAAAGACTTGAGACTTGCCCTATTACCCTCAAAGATCCAAGTCTTCACTTAGATTTTTCTGTCAAAGACTTGGAACTTGACTTGGACTTTTCACCAAAGACTTAAGATTTGTCTTGGACTTGCCCTCAAAGCCCTGGACTTGACTAAGACTTGCCCTCAGACACTTGAGACATGATTTTGACTTGGTAAAAGCATCAGGTCCAAGAAAAAAATCTGTCATGTATCAAACTTTGTACAAAAACAAAGGGGCATCAGAGAATACCTTTTTAGATTAAATGCAGTCAGAAAAAAAACATCATCATAAGACCCTTATAGACTTGAGACTTGTATTAGATTGCCCTCATAGACCCAAGTCTTTGCTTTGACTATCTGTAAGAGACTAGGGACTTTACCCCATAAACTTAGGACTTGAAATGGACTTACCCTCAAAGACTTTAGGTTTGTCTTAGACTTGCCCTTAAAGCCCTTGACTTGACTTGGACTTGCCCTCAAAGACACGTGCCTTTACTTGGACTTGGTGTCAAAGACTAGGGACTTAACTTGGACATTTCCCTCAAAGACATTAAATTGTCTTAGGGTTGAGCATCCTGAAGTGTTTTGACCAAGTCACTCCAAATTTAACATCATTAGCCCTGAATGTATCCACCTGCCCCCACAGGTAACCTTGATGTTCTCATGTCCTCCAGTTCCCATTGAGGTTTTTGCTATTTATGAGTCAAACCCACTAAGTCTCCATCAGCAGATATTTTCGCAGTGTGTACTCAGTGTTCATACTAGTCTCTTCTTGTGTTCAAAACAAACAGCGATCATAATCCCTGGAAAGATCGCCAAATTATCTCACTGTGCATTGGTTGTTCTTCCTCTTTTGAACCTTCCCGTGAACAGCTGATCCACATATTGTCTGACTGTGCAGTGGCTGTTTCAGTCTGGTCTACACTGGTTTTTCTGTTTGTGAGTCTTCTTAAGGCATCCAGACTCATTTGATGACATTTTTGTTCTGTGCTAATGCCACCTTCTGTTACTTAAGTGGCTAAAAAATGAATCTCTACCATAATTATCAGCTATAATGCACTATAGTCTATTGATAACAGCGGTAATGTTAGTCAGGTGTCTGCAAATGGTCTATAGTGTGATTGCAAAAAAATGTGGATTTTCAACCAGTCTTTCCAAAGGACTTCGTTCTTTCAACTTTTGTTTTCCTTCAAAACATAGAAATTGAATCAATGTTGTGTCAAGTTAAGCTGAATAGTTGAAAGAACCGATAAAATTTTAATTAAAAAAACCACCTCTCCTCTCCTCATTTATAGGTTTACTTATTTTCCGCGCGATCATACGCAAGCAGTCAATGCCAGAAGGTTCGAGCCCTCTGCTTTAGATCGTCGGCTATAAATGAAGACCTGATGAAACCTGTCCTCCTTGCTCTTGTTACTTCCTGAATCTATGATGTTACACTTATGAAAGATTGAAGGTTACCGTGCAGGTTGAATAAAATCAGTTCATAAAAAGCCCTTTCACAGATATTTCACAGACTCTCGCGGTGCAGACCATAAATTAATGAAAGAAAACCCCTCTGTGTAAGAACAGAGATGGGGAGACGGAGAAGTAAGAGGAATTTTTAAAACCATAGATGGCACGTACACTCACTGGCCACTTCATTAGGTATACCCATTCAACTGCTCATTAATGCAAATGGTTGATCAGCCAATCAAATGGCCGCAAGTCAATGCATTTTGGGAATGAAAACAGGGTCAAGACGAGTTTTGTGTATTAAAATGAGGAAGACAGGTGATTTAACTTTGAACATGCCATGGTCGTTGGTGCTAGACATTCTAATCTAATCAGAAACTGCATCAACTGGGATTTTTGAGCACAACCATCTCTTGGGTTTGAAGAGAATGGTCTGAAAAATAGAAAATATCCAGCAGGCTGCAGTTATCTGTGCAAAATGCTGTGTTGATGCCAAAGACTAGAAGAGAATGAGAGTGATTAGAGATTATAGAAAAACAACAGCAACTTGAAATAATCGCTGGTTGAAACCAACAAATGCAAGAGACCATTCCTGAATGCACAACAAGTGTTGTAGCAGATGGTTTACAGAAGGAGAAGACAACAGTGGAGCCACTCCTGTCAGCTAAGAACAGGAGACTAAGGCTAACTAAAACTGGATGATGACTGGAAAATGTTGCCTGGTCTGATGAGTCCTGGTTTCTCTTGCGACATTAAGTTGGTAGGTCCAGAACTTAATGTGAACAACATAAAGTCATGGATCCATCCGTTCAGGTTCAGACTTAAGGTAGTATTATGGTGTGGGGATATTTAAGGGGCATTGGTGATGCAGTCAGGTAGTGTTCTTGGTCAGTAATTGGAAGCTTGCAGGTTCAAGCCCAGCTTTGGCTGTCACATGAGGATGTGGATGCGTCCTTGGGCAAGACACTTAATCCCAAGTTGCTCCCACTGCTGTATCAGTGGTATGTAAATGGGAATGATAGGGAATGTGTTAACTAATGCTGATGAATGTGAGAGTGAATGGATAGATGTGACCTGCAGGCTAAAGCTACTTTGAGTAGTCAAAGAGACTAGAAAAGTGCTTTATAAACTCAAGTCCATTTTCTTGGCATGCTTTGGGCCCCTTAGTACCAATTCGGCATTGTTTAAATGTCACAATATACCCGAGTATCGTTGGTGTTGACCTCCTGCAGGATAAAGTTGTTACTACATATTACTAAGCCCAAATCATCTCAAACTAGTTTCTTGAACGTGATAATGAGTTCATTGTACTCTTGCGGCCTCACAGTCACCAGATCTCAACCCAGTAGAGCACCTTGGGAATGTGTTTGGACAGGAGATACCCAACATGGATGTGCAGCCAACAAATCTGCAGCAACTCAACATGGACCGAATAAAGACGGTTCTGAAGGCGAAAGGGTGTTGACCTGGCACTGAAAGGAACACTCCAATGTTTTTTTGTTTTCATGTCTTGCTTCACTCCCAAGTCTATGACAAGCAGGTAGACACCATTTTTTTGACTGTGCGTCCAGTAACAAGGAAGAAACAGGTAGAGCTCGCCAACCGCTAGTTAGCCTAGCTTAAACACTGGGAGTATATGGGTAGCGCTTCAGCCTGCCACTGCCTACATTCATCAGATAACTGTAAATGGTCATGTGTGCTTGTTCTATTGTTTTTATTGACCCTGTTATGTTACATTATCTATTTTTAGACTAAGATTAGCACTTTATGTAATTTTTGAAAAAACTGCATACAAAACTAACTGTTCCACTATCTAAGCTTCTCTTTGTGCAAGCTCAGCTTCTAAAACATGACATTCCTCCTCCGTGTATCCTGGTTCAAATAGGTAAGGTTTTGGATCTTCGTCAGTCCCTAAGAAATCATCCTCGTCCTCTCTCATAACGTCAGCTATAATCCTTACTACCAAGCCCCTTGTACTCGTGAACAGTGGTTTGGGCATGTGCCCAGTGGTTTAGTTTTGTAAGTATTTCTTTCAAAAATTGCACAAAGTGCTAATCTTAGTCTAGAAATAGATAATGCAACATAACGCGGTCAATAAAAAAACACAACAAGCACACAGGACTAATTAGAGTTATCTGATGTCTGTACGCAGAGGCAGGCTAAAGCGCTACCCATTAACTCCTGGCGTTTGAGCTAAGCTAACTAGCAGTGGGTGAACTTTGTCGTCTCTTCACTGTAACTGGACGCACAGTCAAAAGAATGGTGTCTACCTGCTTGTCATGGACGCAGAAGCGAGGTAAAACACGGAAACAACAAAGTGTTGGAGTGTTCCTTTAAAAGGTGAACCTAATAAAGTGGCAGTAATATATTATAAATGATTTATTACATTAAATGATAATAAAACATTAAGGTGGCTGAGGCTGCTGTCATGTTATCCATAAATGAGAGTAATATATTTATAGGTCGGTTGGAACAGAATTTTTCATTTATTGCTGTATGCAGTTCAAGTTTTGGAGCAACAACGGTGGGAATCTAAATGGCATGCAAATACAAAGGTACTCTGCAGAGATTCCACTGAAAATTTGGCACATTTGGTAATAACCATTTTCAAATCATTCCCCAAGCACCCAACAGGCAAATAGTGTTATAAACCTAAACTGAACAGATGATGAGTTTGTTATTGCCTCGAGCAAAAATACCCAGGAGGACGCTCCTCCCTGGGATTATGGGTGCAGCACCACAGCACCCATTATCACTGAGAACAAGCTGAAGGTTACTGCAGTTTTGAAACAGAAGCTGCAAAAGTGTGTGCACTCCACAAAGCTCATCCTAAGTACTAAACACTTTAAGTTCAGAGTAAGAATACAGAGGAACCAGTTAGTACCTTCCAGAGAGTGACACAACCTACTTGACTGTGCGTTTGTGGACAAAACCACGTGGTTCACAGTCTGGGAGCTTTATATAAACTCACACTTTCATTCTTATGATTCATTCTTACGATCCTCTCCAAAAATTCTTACTAGCAGAGCAATGTTAATTTTGACAGCACTGTTTAATTTAGTTTTAGTTACTGTCTTTGTCTTTTGCCTAAAATATCTTTGTTTTAGTCATAATTTAGTCATCCAAATTGGTTTAATTTTAGTCTACTTTTATTTGATGAAATGTCACAACATTTTAGTCGACAAAATCTACTGTAAATTTAGACGACTAAAATATGAAGTGTAAAGGGTAAGGCATTTTTTATGTTTACTTGAATTTCTGAAGTCATGTTTTACACTTGGATAAAATGAAACATCTAATAACCCTTTACTGAATGCTAGTAAAGTTTAAATGTATAAATTAACAGAGACAAATTAAACTTTTGTGTGAAATGCAGTCACCTTTATTTAGGCTACCTGGCAGAGCATCTCAGTTACAATACCAGAACTGACAACAAACAGTGAACCTGCTCTACATGAATATATCAATTCATAAAGAGAGGAGCTCTGATTGGATCACTCCTGCTGTGATCGCATATATTGTCAAACATTTTCATCTAGTTTTTATTTGTTGATGAAAATGTCGATTAATTTGGTTGTAGTTTTTGTCCATGTGCTTTTGTTTTTATTAGTTACTGTCAAGTTTTCATCAGGGGAAAAAAGGTTGTTGACGAAGACAATGATGAAAATAACTGGTCAATAAAATTAATACTGTTGCAGAGGTCAATTTTCATTCAGATATAGAGGAAGCAAACTATGGAATGGCTTTTCTCACCTGCTAAAGAAATGTTCCTCAACAGAGTGCTATAAAATATGTTTAAAGGATCATTTAATTACTCTTTTGAAATAGTTCTTTTACACGTACATTTTTTTATTTCATTGTTTTTTTTTTGGTTTTTATTTATCGTAATTACCTCTGGAGTCACTGGCAACACAATCCCTCAAAGAACTCACACACGATCATACACACACACTCACTTTTTCTATTTGAATTTCATTTTTTATTGACCCTTCGCTAAGCTCCGCCCCCCTTGGTTACTGTTGCTACACCTAGAGGGGAAAGCGTACAGATCTCAATGTAAGTGTCAAGCACCCAATGTGTTGACACGTGTACAAAACAGAAGGGTAAGTCGATATATGTTGTTTAAATTGAAATTAATGTTAAGTTAGCTTTCATTATCGTTGTGTTTGCCCATTTTTAGGGCTTCCTTTCATAAAATGCTAAGATATCAGTACGTCAGAGCTTGTCTTTATCTGTTCCTTGTATTTCTTTTGCTTAAATATTACCCAGTGGCTCAAGGTTTAACAGAAGTAACCTACTATTGAGAAGTCTTTGTTTGCTGACGTAATCTTGCCTAACACACAGAGCTATGGTTAGCTAACGTTAGTTAGCACATTACTTAAGAACAAATGTAGGTGTTCTTGTGCTTTATCCACACCTGACATCTTCCTTCTTGCATCTTGGGGAAGGCAAAAAAAATCAACACCACCTCCCAAACTTCTTGGATATCGACTGTTGGAGTTGCTAGTCCCATATGCACACTGTTTAGGCATATTGTTTTCTGCCGAAACCATGACAGGCCTCTCGTGCGTAGTTACTGTTGCTAATGTAGGATTGGACAGTAGCCGTTTGTGGGAGGGCCTTAGCGAAGGGTCAGTTATTGTATATATTTTGCTACCAGTTTGTCATACCTTGTGAGCAACTGTTTTCCATTTGTTGTATGTTAAATGTACCTATAATATAGTGTAATCTTAATATACTTTAGGTGAAGGTTTTTAATAAGGCGTTTGGGCTTTTCGTTTCTCCCTGCACTACATATAATTTGTTATCTTTGTCTTTTGTGTATTTAATTTAAAGGATATTCATGCACAACTGCTGTAAGTTTACAATAAGTAATGTCTTAGGTTCACTGCTAGCTTCTGATTCCATCATTCTCTAAATGATGGAGTTGCAAATAGAGGTTTGAGAGAGCACACGGTGATGGTATTAGTCCACAGTCCTGTATCAACAAGTTCTTACAACACCTCATGTGCTTGGTGGATGTATCAGCATGCTACTCATGATGTTCCAGGCTAACATACAGAGTTTTCGGAGGGCTGAAGATTCAGAGCAGTGTTCAGTGAGCTCTGAACCCCTCAGGTTTGGTTTTCTTGCTGGGTTTCTGCTCCCTGCTGAGGCTGCTCTGGTGACAAAAAAGTCTCTGAACTGGGTCACAGCTGTGCTGCACACAGTGGCACCGTGGCACATTTCTCTGAGAGAGAGGCCTATCTGCCGGCCGGGGGAGTAAGAGAGAGAGAGAGAGAGCTTGTTAAACTGCCCCCCCTCCAAGTGAGATGAGAAGGAGAGAGAAGCCAGAGCAATAAATCATTAATCCTCCTCAAAGGAGCTGTGGGAGGAAGAGGAACGTATGTCTGTCCTTTAATGTGAGGTGGATGTATGGATCGTAGCTCTGCCACCTCAGTGCAGCCCTCTGGAGAAACAGAGCAAGAGAGAGAAGCTGGGGAATAACAACAAAACACAAAAGGTCTTTGAAACATCCTAAAGGCTCTCCAGGAAAGGCCAAAGGCAGCACGCAGCTGTAGATCCCCGGTACCAAACATTATGTAGACTCTCCAGAGCTCAGGAGGCCGCTACCAGGCTAAGAGGAGGATGTTACTGGGGATGGGTCACCTGTTGCTAATTCCTGCTGCTAACACGAGGGAAGACATCAAAATGTGACAGATGAAAGATAATGTGAACCACGATGAGACAGAAACCCGAATGAGATGCTGAATACTACCTAGGAAGAGCTGTAGCATGAATACTGACTTCACCATTCAGCTTCTCTGGACTTTGTAGATCCTAGTTTGGAGGATGATATTTTTCACCTTCTATCTTAATTGTTAGTGTTTTGAATGTACAAAACAATAAGTCCAGTGAAGTTGAGACGTTGTGTAAAACGTAAATAAAAACAGAATACAATGATTTGTAGATCCATTTCAACCTATATTCAACTGGAACACTACAATGAAATTTAATGTCCAAGCTGATAAACTTCTTGATTTTTGTAAATATTCACTCATTTGATACCAACCCTGATCATAAATTGATGATCTTGTGGGGGCGCATTAACACGTTACTGTTCTTGATTTTGTTTTTATTGTTGGTAGTTGATATATTAAGTTTAGTTGTTTTTAATGATGCTACTTCTTGATGTTGTTGTGATTTATTTTTTGTAAGCTGTTGACATTGGTTGTTGTTGTTTGTTGTTATTGATGTTGGTCTTCATTTGTTGTTCGTGTTGTTGTTGCTGGTCATGTTTACTGTTGTTCACTTTTTTATTGTTGGTCAGTGTTACAGTTTGTTGTTGCCTGGTGCTGTGGTTTATGTTCCTATATAAATATTTTTTGTTATATATTTGATATTGTTGTTGCTGTACGTTGTGTTATGTTGTTTTGTCAGGTTGTTGTTTTTGTTGGTTCAACAGTTTTTGTTGTTGCTGACTGTTTTTTCTGTTCATTTTTGGCAATTTGTTGTTTGTTGTTCCTTGTTTTGTGCTGTTACTTTTGTTTTTTGTTGTGGTTGATATCGTTATTAGTTTTTGTTTGTGGATGATGTTTTTTGTAGGTTGTTGTTTTTTTTACCGTTGATTGATAGTTTTTGTCTTTATTGAATGCTATTGTTGTTGCCGATTGCTTGTTTCTTTTCTATTTTTAATTGTAATTGTTTATGTTGTTTAATTTTGTTGCCAGGCATTTTTGTTGTTTGTGTGTTGGTGTTTCTTTGTGTGTTTCATTATTTTTAGTTGATGTTTCTTTTTGTTTGTGTGTTGATTTTGTTGGCATTGTTATTAATTGTTGTTCTTAGGTGTTGGCTGTTGTAGGTTTTTGTTATTTGTTGTTAATGTTGGATGTTTTGTTCAGGTTTATGTTTTTGTTGTTGGTGGGTTGTTTTTTGCTTTTGTTTATTTTTGGCTAATTTTGTTGTTTGTTTTTCAGAACTGATGTTATTTGTTAATGTTTTTGTTTGTTGCTGACTGTTGTTCTTAGTCATGTGTTGTAAATTTTTGGAGTTGTTTGTTTTGCTTGATTTCATTTTATTTTATAAGACATTATTGTTTCTGGATGCTAGTTGTTTTTGTATTTGTTTGTATTATTTGCAGACTATTGTTAATTGTTTTGTTGTTTTTGCTTAGCTGTTGTTGATTGTTTTTGGTTGTTGTTTGTTGATGTTGGTTTTGGGTTAGTCATTGATTGTTGTAGATTTTTGTTGCTGTGGCTGTAATGGCACCTTGTTATATATTTGTTAATATGTTTATCTATAAAAATTGATACCTGATTTATGCCACTGAGATCTTTGAACTCCCTAAATCAACTCGCCATGACATTTTTAACTTTGGTGTCTGTGCTGAAACAAGAGGAAACGAAAAGTACACAATGTCAAACTAAAGCCGTATGAATTGAACTCAGAATGTTTTAATGTATGGACGCAAAGCTCATTTATTTTATCCCCTTCAGCCCTGACTCTCAGTTGCAGGTCTGCCTTTAAGTGACTTTGTGTCGCCCTCATTAACTCTGGGAATAAAGATCAGCGAAGTGGCGCAGACGCCCAGGTTATAAATTTGTATAATCTATAACTCTGTTGGCCCTGATTGTCATTAAGTCACGCTCTTGTGCACTCGTTGTGTTAATGGCCAAATTGGAAGCGTGACCACCTCGCTGCAAAGGAGGTAAAGCAATCTTTAGGATCAGCATTAACGTAGAGGTCGGGTCCAGAAGGTCTTTAAAGTGGAGCTGAAGGTGTGAGGAGAGAGTCCGGCCCTGCTTTATCACACCACTGAACTTTTATTTCCTTTTTCTTTGCTCTGGTGCTCTTTTAAAGCACTCTGTGTGGTCTTTTCTGAACACTCGAAGGCCCTAATTTGATTCATGTGCTGTGTTTTTGTTTGTGTGGAAACAGGGAAGTGTAGGTTTAACAGGATAATGAGCCACTGGGGTTCTTAATGAACGAGTAAACAAACTGCTTGCTAAAGCTTTGGAGACTTAAAGAAAACAAAATGTTCTGTAAGGTTTGCATCAGCAGGAAAGAATAAAGTCTGTATGGAGAAATATTGTTTTCAACATTAACAGGAAACTATTGGGGGTTTCTCTTTAACTACTGAAAAGATCGAAAAGCAAAGAGCAGGACTTTCGACAAAGCGTTCTGGATCCCAAGAAAGGCTGCTGCCCTCCGCCTCTTTAATAGGAACATCTGTTCAACTGCCTAACAGCCAATCCCATGGCAAAAACTTAATGCATTTAGGCATGTAAACACTGCAAAGACGACCTGCAACTGAGCATCAGAATGCAGAAGAAGGATAAATTAAGTAACTTTGAATGCTGCATGGTTGGTTAATCTTAGTATTTCCCTAACCAAATTTCACAGAGTGGATCTATAAAGTATCCATCTATCTATCTATCTATCTATCTCTCTATCTATGTGTGTGTATCTGTGTGTTTATCAGATGTGTTTCAGTTTTGGGATAAAATTTTTGACCGAGCTTGTTGATGAATTAAAATTATGTTAAACTCTCTTAAAGTTAAAACAAAAAAAACTTTAAAGCATAAATTATTAATGCTTATAAGATATAATGATTATACAGTATTATGATTTAAAGAAGGATGTTTCATATGTTCTTTTCCTTACATGTCAAATTTATCTTGATTGTACAGGATAGACCAAATTAAGCCACAACCTTCAGCCTATACCTATTTTGGTTATTGACAAGATTGTGTTTAATGATTGTATTCTAAGTTTGTTCTTAATATTTATGTAAATTAAATTAAATACTCATTTGATCTATCTATCTATCTATCTATCTATCTATCTATCTATCTAACAAATCTGCAGCAACTATGTATGTGATACAATCATGTTAATATGAACCTAAATCTCTGAGAAATATTTCCAGGACCTTGAAGAATTCAGGCAGTTCTGAAGCAAAAGTGGGTCCAACATGGTCCCTGGTAAGGTGTACCGAATAAAGTGGTCAGCAAATACTCGTGTTGCTTGTTCTAGGGTTTTTTTTCTGTGTCATCACATTTTGGGGCTTATTTTATTCAGCAGTTTTTTTCTTGTTTGTTTTTGAACCTTGTTGCCCTGCATTAATGTGGCCTTTAAATTTTATTACAGTAAAGATGTTAACCCTTGGAAAACAAGAGTCCCCCAGTTGGGGGACTTTGAGAGGCAGTCGCAAACACAGCGAAAGATAAGGTGTTAATCACGACCCAAAATAGGGATGCTATACATCAAAATTAAACAGCAGAACCTGGGCAACAAGACGATTTAAACCTTTTTTAGACACCCCAAACACAACTCAAATAACAACTAAATGAATAACAACATATCAAACTCCGTACAGCTCTGCTTTGTCGACCCACTCGCCATATTACACCATTTTCATATTCATTCTGAAAAAGCTTTTTTTAAGGGGTTGCTAGATTTTTTTTTTTACATTTTTGCTGTGTGCCATCTTCATTTACTCTTCACCCGTATCACATATACTCATATTAACACATCTCAACAAATCTCACAAGTGTCCCCTTTACTGGGGACACCAAAAGTATTCCAATAGACCTTGTGGTTGCAGAGATATACCCATTTTATTATGAGTATGCAATTTCAAGGCAGTAACCTAAAAAGTAGGCTCAGGCAACATTTAACATGGTCACAGATTTTAAAATCAGTTTATCAAACACAAAAACATCCACCATTCATCATCTATGCAGGGGTGGGCAACTTTGATTACCAAGAGGGCCACATCCAAATTTTTTCAGTGTCTGTGGGCCTCTCCGTTACATATTGTCAAGCACTCTCAGTGAGGAAAAAAATATATAAAAAAAAGCAAATATAAATGTTCAAACAAGGATTATACTAACAATAATATATTTTAACTTAAACACAATTAAAAATTCACAATTTGATTAGCACGACTAGAGCCAATTTAAGCTTCTTTTTAATGCAAAATAAGAATAGATGTTTACCAGTTTATTAAGAACAAACATGAAACATTATCTTTTGTTTCTTAATATAGTTTTTATTTAATATTATGTTTTAATGCCTAATAAAAGATATTTAGAAATACAATTACGGCAAAGAAATTTTTAACAACTTTTAAGAAACAAAGCATGTACCAGCAATCTAAGGTTAGTGGAAATACATGATCACATATCCTTATTTGAGCATCATCATATTTCTAATTGTGTCTTTTTTTTAATTGTAAATGACTGGGTCACATTGAGTGAGGTGAAGGGCCGCATGTGGCCCCCAGGCCGCCAGTTGCCCACCCCTGATATTGAGAGACAGACAGTAATACACTCCCACACTCACACCTCAGGGCAATTTTGACAACACAAAGCCATAACTCTGAAAATCAGGCAGTGCAATTTGAATTTCCATGTTGATATATTTCATAGGCTTCCCGCGTAAATATGATAACAGGACAGTTTTCCATACGAATCAATAAAGTCGGCCTGTCATCAATTACAATTGTTTCTGCTAAGGATGCAGTATACCTGTACCTGATGAGAGATGAGACAATCTCTCTGATTAATTTAAAACTAAAGAGTCAACAAAGGAGAGAGTGTTGTACATCACCTGCAACAGACAAGATAAACACACTGTCTGAATTATATTTGTTCAGATACAAACATAGATGGATTACCTCTGCTTACAAACAATAAATTAATATTCACCCCAGCAGGCACCTCCTCCTGCTGGAAAAAAAAAGTATTCATTTGCTTATTTATTTATTTTGATGCAGGCAGCAGGATGGAATAATAAATGGTCCTATTTGGTTGTTGGTTAAGACTCATTAAAAATCTCCATAAAGCTTCGGAGCAAACTGAGACAGTGCACCGTGTGAATAGCCTGCAAAATAAATATTATGCCCCGGCGATGTTTTTCTTGCAGGGATTTACATTAATAAGATAGTGTGTGTGCTGTAATCAGCTAATGGAAGGAGGGTTAACAGCAGCGAGGTCGAGCCACAATTAGCTGCTGATTTCAGGCGACAGCTGAGACGCTCGGAGGGGGAGCGAGACTTCAGCTTAATGAAAATCACCTTTAAGATTCCTTTAGTCGGGAGATTTGAGCAAAGTGTTGCTGAAGATAGCACGTACAGATTATTTACTTTGAATTGTACATTTGCAGTACCTCACACTGTGATGTAGTCCTTGTGTAGCAGATGGTAGTGATGTAGTGGATAGAGGAGTGGCACACATCCTTAACAGTGTTGCCAGATTTTCCTACTGAAATAAGCAGCCAGGTCAATAAAAACAAGCCCAAAACAAGGAACATTCAGCTGTTTTTTCCTGATGTGATATATTTCTATTTTAAAAAGAATCTACATGAAGCCTGTTTTGATTTTCATCTACATTACATTTCAATTTCACACTGACCTTTTTTCTTATTTGACTCTGAATTTACTTATTCAACATCTTTTTCTTTATATAGAAGTGAATCAGAATCAGAATCAGAATCAGAAATACTTTATTAATCCCCAAGGGGAAATTTGGTTGTTTCAGTTGCTCTTATACACAGTATAGCAGTTGGAAATAACAGATGAAGACATTAGACTAGACAGTAGCATTAAAAGAAAAATAAAGATAAAATAAATACAAGTAAAAATAAAAACAAATGAAAAGAGCATAAAAATTAAGTAAGCAGGTTGCAATGTGCAGAGTCTTTAAGCAGTATCAACTTCCTTATGAAGGAAAATAAGTAAGTAAGGGAGGTTATTTTCAGTTTTGTTATTGCTAAACAGTCTGTCTAACCTTGATTTTTGTAACCAAACAGACATATTCAGGCTTTTATCGAAGCTTTATGTTGATCCTCTACAGCTTTATTATGGTGAAAACAGTTATAGCTACATTAAATAAATGAATAATAATAATTATTAATAAAAATAATAAATAAATAAATTTTATTCTGGCTATGAGGATTTCTTCTTGGTAGATACATCAAGTTTTTCTGGAACTAACCGACGTATTCATCTGCGCAGCGCTGCCGTGAGTTCCAGATGAACTTTATTTTTCCGAAAAGTTAATGTACTCAAAAAAATTTCTAGGTAGCGTACTCTTAAACTGTGGTATTATTTTTTGATGGGAGTTCTTGTAGGCGGAGAAAATACCCTTTGTATTTGATAAAATACTTCCCTGTTTGCGGCTGGTTCTGTGTCACAATCTTTTACAAATTGTGGCTTACTGAGGGAGAGGAGAGAACTTTCTACTGCATCTAAAACCTCGTTTCCACCAGAGGGTTCAGTTCGGTTCGTCTCGGTACGACTCGCTTTTTGTGGCGTTTCCATAGCCTAAAACCAGGACAGGACCCCTTATAAGCGAACCGTACCGTCTACTTTTTGGGACCCTTCTGTTGGGGTGCCAAGCATACTGATCCAATCCCAGAAGGTGGAGCTAGAAACACTGCAGCCCGTTGATTGGTCGAAGGAGACGTCACTTTCTGTGCGACAGCGGTAATAAAGAACAACACAGCCCCGCCATGTTTGAATCTCCACTCGTCTTCGTGAAGATAACTCTCAAGGCTTTTTTGTTTGGAAAATGGCATCAAGATCAAGCGTCCCATGGTCTACTGTGGAGGTGCAGACCTTCCTCAGTATTCTCGGTGAAGAGAATTGTTGCTCTTTGTTTAATGTGTCGTGTTTTCTTCTTTGTTGTATTTAATAGCCGGGTACACTGTGTCGCACTGCTATGACATCATGCTATCGGCATCCGGCTTACACGCCACCTACCAAGTAGGGTACGGCTGGCTATGGAAACGCAACCAGGATCAGGCTTTACCGATCCAGCCTGAGCCAAACCGTGCCGATCCATACCAGACCACTTGGTGGAAACGGGGATTAATGTACTTAGTGGCCATATGGAGCTCATACAACCCCACTTAAAAACTGAACTATCCCTTTAAGAAAAACAGTTTAAGATCAATGCTTCTCAATGTACAATTTCAAAGAATTTAGGAATTTCATCATCTACAGTCCACAATATCATCAAAAGATTCAGAGAATCCGGAGAACCGTCCGCACATAATCAGCAATGCAGAAAACCAACACTGAATGCCTGTGACCTTGATCCCTCAGGCGGCACTGCATTAAAAATCAACATCATTCTGTAAAGGATATCACCACGTGGGCTCAGAAAATAGAAAACCATTGTCAGTTAACACAGTTTATCCAGATATCCAGAAACGCTGCCAGCTTCTTAAAGCCCAAGTGTGTGTGAGATGGGTAAAGCAGTTAAATCTCTGGATGCTTCAGGATACAGAGCACTTGTCTAGTAAAATAATCATCCATGTCCTGCTTTAAGATTCCTTTCTTTAAACTCATTCCTCTTTATTGCAGTCTGTCATCACTAAAATTGAGAAAACGTCCTCTGCCCCGTCCCGCCTGCAGCTGAGTGAAGCTGTAACCACGTCCCTTGCCACCTGGTCACCTGCCAACATGTCCTCATTTAAGAAACCGCCCGTGCTGATGAATGGCAGCACGCTCTGTCACCACAACCAACGGAGAGCCGGCAACCCAGCGGGGTCGGCAGAGAGGTGCTCAATCTGCCGCCACAAAATCACATCTCGTGTTGGACGAAGGGATGGGAGCCAAATCGCTGCAAAATCCCCCCCAACTGCATCCTGGATAATCCTCCTGCCTCAATCTAACAATGTTATCTCATCTGCTGCAATGCTCTGTGGAAAAAATGGAGGGCTGAAGGCGATCTTTTCTTGATCAATGCGTAATCAATACAGAGAGTTCATTGTCTGCCTCGCTGTGTGAAAGGCGGGAGATTGTTTTCCATGCTGGCTTTATCTGCCTGCAGCAATCAAGCCTTCAAACTCAGAGATGTAACAGATTTATGTCTTTTTAATTAGCACTTACAATAAATTGAGTTTGACCTTCCAAAAATAGTACAACCTCAGCAATATACTTTATGTTCAGCCTTATCCAAAAGTGCCAAAATCAGTTCTTCTTTTTAGATATTACCTAACCTTTAATATGAGTGAAGGATTCTTTACCTCATGCAGACACAGAAGGAGATTCAGGACAGGGTATTCCTGCAGAAGAAGGGGGGAAAAAACAGGCTAATTTTGGTGCCGTGATAATTTTGGACTCTTGTCTGCTGGACCGCGTTGATTAATGCAGCTCCTCGTCACTGTGAGTTGGCAGAACCAGGACAGACAACTCCGGCCTCGTTCTGGAAAGATTGTAAGTATGTGAGGATTTCAGGCACAGTGACAATAGGACAAAACTATGAATGACTGAGTCTGAAGTTTTTCATTTCCACTGCTGCTGGAATAATACAACCATCAGACCGTTGTTGCTGCCATTCTGCCTTTTATTAAATTACACAGGAGGCTGAGAACTAGGAAATTTGGGGCAAAACACAGTGGGTTGGATTTGAGCCTGGGTTCACTTTGGCATGAGCCCATGCTGCCTTTGTTTTTGGACTGCATGGATCTACCAAAGCACCATAGAAAACTTAATTATATGAAAATGAAACACAAAAGAGTACACAGCAGTTTCAATAGAGGTGGGACTTTACTCTCAACCATGAAGTCAGATAATTATAATGGTTTAGCAATGAGAGTGCAGGAGTTCAGAGGCAAGTGATTTAATTTGACAAGCAGAAAAATAAGATTTGGCTCCCAAAATGGAAAAATAAAAAACGGACTACTAACTGAACAACTTAGCACAATTACTTTTATACTGTTGGTGTGGACACCCTTCTGCTGTGGACCTGCATAGTTAATATCTTAGCCATGTATGTCCTCCTTTTCCACTATCATTACATCATTGCGGTTCCTAATATTAACTCCAGTATAATCACTCTATCAAAAAGCATGGTCGTTCATGCAAATTTCACACATGTATCACTGTTAAGACTATTACCAACATGGACAACCTGCTGCTGTGGACCTGCATAGCTAATATATTTGCCATTTAATTAGTTTCTTTTTCCATTATCATTATAGTTCAAATATTAACTTCAGTATGATCAGTCTAGTCAAATACATAGTAGTTCCTGCAAATATCATCCATATATATAATGCATAATTATTTTTCCAAACCTGCACACCTGCTGCTGTGGACCTCATTGCAAATATATCAGTTCCTTTTCCATTATCATTACAACTTGCTCATAAAAATCAGTCTGCTAAAATACATGTTTGTCCTGCATAATATCGCACAAGTATTACTGTAACTCTTTTAACAAATATGGATGACCTCTTGCTGTGGACCTACACGGTTAATAATTTAGCCTTTTATCCATCCCTTTCCATCCTTATTACAGTTTCTTTTATTAGATTCAGGAATGATTGTTTTATTGCTATACATAGTAGTTCCTGTAAATATCAAACATAAAGCACTGTAACCATTATTACCAATGTGTATGACCTGCTGCTGTGGACCTGTATGTATATTAACATTTTTATTAATTCCTTTTTCTATTATCATTAGAGTTCCTAACATGATCATCAGTATGGTCAATCTTTTTTCAATATTTCTTTCAATATTAGCCTGAAAAAATCAGTCTTTTGGAATACATGGTAGTTCATACAAATGTGACACATGTATTGTTGTTTCTTTAACCAATAACGACAACCTGCTGCTGTGGAACTGCATAGCTTTTATCGATTCCTTTTCCCTTATCATTAAAGTTGCTGATATTCACTTAAGAATGATTACTCTAATTACATACATAATAGTTCCTGCACATATCACACATATGGTACTGTAACGCCTATTACAAATATGGGCAACATGCTGCTGCTGTGAACCAACTTAGGTAATATTTAGTCTTTAATTTAATCCTTTTCCGTTATCATTACAGCTCCTAATATAACCTTTAGGGTGATCAGTCAATTACAATACAGACTAATTTTGGCAAATATCGCACATGTATATTACTGGAACCATTATTTCAAACCTGGAAGACCTGCTGCTGTGGACCACCATAGCTAATATTTAGCCTTTAATTTAATACGTTTCCATTATGATTACAGCTCCTAATAAAACCTTTTGGATGGTCACTCCATTATAATAAAGTTTAGTTTCAGCAAATATCACAAATAGAAACCTGTATTTCAAACCTGAAAGACCTGCTGCTGTGGACCAACACAGCTAATATTTAGTCTTTGATTTATTTATTTCTGTCATCATTACAGCTCCTAATATTACCTTTAGAGTGATCAATCCATTATAATAAAGAGTAGTTTCGGCAAATATCACACATATTTATGACTGGAACCATTATTTCAAACCTGGAAGACCTGGTGCCGTGGACCAATATAGCTAATTTTTAGTCTTTAATTTATTCCTTTCCGTTATCATTACAGCTCCTAATATAACCTTTAGAGTGATAAATCCATTATAATAAAGTTAAGTTTCGGCAGGAACCATTATTTCAAACCTGGAAGACCTGCTGCTGTGGACCAACATAGCTAATTTTTAGTCTTTAATTTAACCCTTTCCGTTATCATTACAGCTCCTAATATAACCTTAAGGGTGATAAGTCCATTATAATAAAGTGTAGTTTCACATATTTAAAACTGGACCTGGAAGGCCTGGTGCTGTGGACCAACATAGCTAATATTTGGTCTTTAATTTAATAGTTTTCCGCTCTCATTACAGCTTCTAATATAACCTTTAGGATGATAAGTCCATTATAATACAGCAAAGTTTTGGCAGGAACCATTATTTCAGACCTGGAAGACCTGCTGCTGTGGACCTTGAGTTGATTAGCAGTTGAATGGGTGGGCTTAATAAAGGGGTCAGATGCTGTGCAATTCAATTTGAAGGTCAAAGCTGCCTATTACTTAAAAATGTGTTGGTAGTTTCCTGGCACAGACCTAATTTCAAATAACTAATCAAACACCTGTATCAATAAAAAGAAAAAAAACATGGCAGCCAACCCCAGTTAAAGGCTCATATTAAGCGCCTTCCTGTTCACACACCTGCACAGAGGACCAAAACTCTCACTGCCACCTCTCTTATCTGACGAAGTATCGGTGTGTAATTGTACCACAGCGCAACACACACAGTCTTACGTGAGGAGGATAAACAGTGAGGCCCCCAGACAGCCGTTAGCTGACGGACACAACGCTAACAGAGTGGAGGTAAACACGGGCACCTGCTCATAGAGATTAATGTGGGCTCCGGGGCCACTAAAAACATCATTATCATTCAGTCTTATTTAGTCGGCTCTGCAGTACAAGGTCGGGCCAGATGTTCTGTGGACAGAAAGCAGCACATCGATAGTGTTGCGGTCTCATTATTGGGCCGCAGTGTGCTGTATTCACACAGTGATACTCACATTTAGACACCAAAACAGCCCCTCTCTCAGCAAGGACACTCATTAGTAAAGCAGTGCTGATCTGTTTGTGTTTTTTGGAAACAATTAAATAATTTCCTTTTTTGTGAAAATAGCTTTGATAAATCATCTAGATCCAATTATAAAACTTGACTTTGTTTCTCATTGTTTCAGAGAAAACAGATGCTCAGGTCATTTTGGGTTATTGTTTTGTCAACACAAAATGAGAATAATGATTTCACTAATTTGTCCATAAAAAGCTGCTGTTGAAAGAGGATGAATTTAGGCACACACAGCAAGTTGCACTACAAATTATGGTCTGACTTTAAGTGATGCAAGTGTTATGAATGCAAATACAAATCAAACTTTACTGTGCTCATATTTGTACTGAATACTAAATGGACTTGAGCTTATAGTGCTTTTATAGTCTCTCTACCCATTCACACCCATTCACTCTCACATTCACTCACTGATGGTTGGAGTTTCCATGTTATTGTTCATCAGTATCAGCTAACACATTCATACCCTGTCATACCTATTTACATGCCACTGATCAAGCAATGGGAGCAACTTGGGGTCCCTTGAAGTGTCTTGTCCAAGGACACATCACCATGGGACAGCCGGAGCTGGGCTCAAACCTACAACCTTCCGAATACCAACAGAGTTCACTATCAGACTGCACCACCATTGTACTTACAGTCTAAATATGTTGCTAATGATTAAAGTATGAGCCCTCAGTTGGCACTTCCACTGGTCCACCAATCAGTAAGATGATTTTCACACCTACAACTCAGTTGTTTTGAAGCAATCCTAGTCCTGGTCATTACATTATAGCAAGCGATTCTATGAGTTTGAGACACACTGTGCATTACAGGAAGAAAATTTCCCACAAAACAATGATATAATAATGATAATAGCTAATATCAAATGTCCTATGTAAGACTATACAGACTAATATATTTATCAATATGGGACACTCGTTTAACCTTAGGGAACAGCTTGACCAGTCTGATTTAATGTTTGTAATCAGGCAGATCCATCTTGCCAAGCTCAAATCCACAACGATTGTACTACTAGTACAGACATTAGCATAGATGCTAATAGCTTCAGTAGCAGTTTTAACAGATCCAGACC